>OX421264.1:11226706-12450913 GCA_949125355.1 Agriopis leucophaearia
TTAAGGTGAAGGCTCTAAACTTCATCCGACATTTGAGTTTACGTCGCGTGTGTTGGTGCGGCGTTGAACATTATGCAATAATAAAAGCTATTGTTGAAGTTGGAATTGTTAAAAAGCTCTGACCTTTAACAGATTCGGTCCGTGGTCCATTGAACGTCTCCTAATTAAGTACAGGTGTAATACTACCCACGTGTTAATGCTAATTCTATGTTACTATAGTTGCTATAGTGTGTATGTCTTTGTACCTACCTACTAGTACCCACCTAGATTTATATTCAGATTAATTGCTTCCATAGGCGGTAAAATATCAATACCTATTAGTAATTAGATACTTAGTCTTATACGAACCCTGTCGGGCACAGCCCATTTTAATTAGGAGGTCGGTTACTTATATGAAATTATTAAAATGGTATCAATATATTATTACGCATAGTCACATTTCAATTGCTTTTATATGGTCTACTTAGTAAGGTGGCTCACTATAGGAGTTTTTACGAAGTTTTGATGATATTAATATTTTTGTGCTTAACAAAAACGTTAGTTAATTTAATCTATGCTTAAAATTGCTTTGTCAGGTTCTCGCTTAAGTAAATTGTTACGCGCTTACACAAGACCAAGTTTCTGACTAAGGCCGCTAGTAGATAAATAAGTATATAATTAAATGTCTAGCTTCCACCCAAACACGAGTATAGAGCCAAACAAATTGTATTTACTGTTACAGTACAGTAGAGCTGGTATGTAGCGAGCTGTTATGTTCGTATTCTGTTAGTCAGAGGTCAAGAAACTGACCCAAGTATTTAACCTGTATTGGAGTCCTAAATAGTCTAAATAGTCCTAAATGTCTTACGTTTTAATATCATTTAATAGGCTTGCGCTTGACCACTACCTCGCCTGATGTTAAGCGTTGATGCAGTCTACGATGGAGCACGCTTGCCTCAAAGAAAATGATTCACTCACGATTTGAAGACACCCAGATTGTTACTAGGTATCGCGGGAACATATTAGAAAAAATAATTACTATAATGGGGAACCCCCATTCAGGTAGCGCATTCCACAGACTAGCAGTTCGCACAGTAAAAGTGGAACAAAACGCCTTTTCGTGCTCACTCTGGCAATCCAATAGAAGAATAATTTGTAGATCCGATGCACACTCTCCGAAATTTATCCGATAAAAAACCGAAAACTATGAAGAATTATACTAAGGAAGCTGAAAGATGGATTCGTTGCTTTTATATGAAGATATTTAGGTAAGGTAATCAATCGGCAACAATACCTATTTTCAAAGACGAGGGTAAATAATTACTCGAAATGATTTCAAGCTATTTTTACTAAACCCGACGTTTTGGCCAAGCGTTTGATAGTCCCAGCAGGAAGTGCGGATATCAAAGCGATAAAGATACGGCCATTGTACGCCATAATCACGTTGCTCGACTATTTCAGAATGTTGTGAATAAATGTATAGATTCTTACGTCGATTAAGTGAGTGCCGACTTCCTCTGGCGTGAATTCAATGCGGTACGCGCCAGGTCTTTCCGCCACGTCCAGCACTCGTGCTGTCAACGGCCTCCGCGATGGCGGTGTCACTGTTACTCCCACCTAAAAACGAAGAAGAGTTATCAAATAACGGACATGTTTGTGGCAAAGCATGGACAACACCTAAACTGAATCGTTTATAACAGGTAGGCGTAAGGCTCCTCAGAATCAGAATATATTTATTGCAGTTTTTTTGATATGATCAAAACCCCTGAACATAAATCTGCTATCTCTGATTACTCGGTGATCGGGCTGCTGAAAACTCTGATATTAGGCTATACAGTGCTACACGGAACGGCGGTAGGTACTAAGACGAAAGGAATTGTATTATACTCAATTTAATTTTGAAAGACTTTTGTTAAGGGACCAACAAAGAAGCAGCAAAAAAAAAAACATGCACACTCAACAAAATGCAAAGAACGGCTGCTATTCTTTTCGCAAATTCAGGGTGGTTCACATAGTAAAAGTTGATAATGAAAATAACCTTTCGGCTTATAAAATTTGTTCATAATGATGAGTACAATGACCTCCTTTCGGCTGAGTACAGTCTATATGCGTAACCCTGAATAGGCTCTCCACCTACGTGACAAGCAGCCAACCAAGCACCAATGTATGATTTGCATGATACTTATATACACATTGTACACTTTTGACCTTCCTTACCTCATTCTTGCTGAATGTGTTCGCGCCTGGCGAGGTGGAGATCTCGAAGGCAGCCGGGACCCGCGCGGGGATCAGCCTGGTGGGCTCCCCACCGCCTCCGCCCGCCGGCCCTGCCATCACCTCGACCGTCCACGGGGACCCTGGAATGAAGAACCCCAATTAGTTTCTTTATTAATTTTTGTTTCGATCTCGGCGGAGCGGTCATTTATAATCACGAAACACTGGCAAGGGCAGAAGTACCTAATGAACGTCACGATGATGCACAATCTCAACTAGCGATCATAGTTATCTAGCTTAAGAATATTTGCACGTCTGCTTGCAGACTGAATACTGTGTACCAAAAATAAGTTTAAGACCTCATTCTAAAGTATTCCAGCAAATAAATGATTTGATTTGATTAGTGCCATACTCATGCAAGGGGCCATGCAGTATAGAATTGATTTGAGTCTTACTTACTCTAGCTCTAGTTTTTTTAACTTTCGACGCAAACAGTACGGTCATAAATTTTACTTGTATATCTGTGTGTCTGTCTGTAGATTGAACCGATTTTTCGACCGACCGAACCGACTTCCAAAAAGGCGAAGGTTATCAAATTGAGTGTTTTTTTTTTTTAAATAATGTTTGTTACCTCCGAACTTTCGACTGGGTGAACCGATTTTAATGATTCTTTTTTTATTTGAAATCTGGAGCTTCCCGTATGGTCCCATTTTAATTTGGACCAGTTCTGACTTTTTTTATGAAGTCGTTTTTTTTATTGATACTTAATTATAATTTAGTTTTTTCTTTAAGAAAGGTGACTTGATCGAGAGTTTGCTTTTTAATGATTCAAGAAAATCTGTTCAGCCGTTAAGCTGCAGGTGTCTCATTTTACTAAGATAGTAAATATGTTGGTATTACATAGGTAGGACAGAGAATATTTAGTCTATGCTATGCTATATAAACCTATTGTCATATCAGGCATGATGTGGACAAATGCAAACATAATATTATAATGAATGAATAACAATAAAATGTTTTTTTTTTACTACCGGTAAAAGAGCTGATAACCTTCAAACGCCTGAAAAGATTTTCTTGTATCATAGCTAAGAACACTCACGATCACCTTTCAAACAAACAAAAAAAAATATCAAAATCGGTTCAGCCGAATGGGAGCTACTCTGCCACAGACAGACACACTGGTAAAACTTATAACACCCCTCTGTTTGCATCGGTGGTTAAAAACAAAATGATGTCGGAGACAGCAATTCGCTGGTCGGAGAGGAGACTTAAAGACACCGGCACCGCCTAAAACCTAGCACTAGAGAGAGAGATAGAGAGAGCTGCTCGGCAAAAGGAGTAAAGAGGCACAGAATATGCAGATCAGGTTTAGTGCGTCATGCTAGATTCCTGAATATAATAGGCATCTATACCAATTGATTCGATTCGAAGCCGACGTGGCTGAGCAGTTAAGACGATTGTAGGCTGGTTGTTAACTGCTATTTGGACAGGTTTGTTTTGGTATGCTAGATATAACAGTATAGACGCTAGGCTGTACTGATGTCGGGCGCAAGGTACCTACCAGTGACTGGCTAAACCCATTCGTACAAATTGAGGACGTCGGTTGTATGTGAATCACGCAGTAGAAGGCATTGTAAACGTAAATAACGATCAATCAAGCCCTCAAATTGCTCATAATCACCGACAAGCCGCTCCAAGTTATGAAAATTGCGCGCTTATGTAAATTACACGTACACATTTACATAAATGTGCATATATCTTTCGTGTTGCAGAAACAACACCTGAGAATCTTGAGAATTGAGAAATGCATTGGACTGTGTACTAATCTGCACACAACATATATAATTAACATATCTTCTCCGGATGTTTTGTTTAAGAATACTATACTTGCGTGTAACTGCACAGTAATTGTATAAATCCTCATAAATAGCTGCACCGTGTATTTATGTACGTATATATTTATTGCACACATTATTGTAGGCATAGTGGGGCAGGGTGGGGCGCTTGTCCCACCCAACTCGCCTGATGTTTAGCGATGATGCGGTCTACGATGGAGCACGCTTGCCTAGAAGGAACCGATTCACTCGTGATTTAGACACCCAGATTGTAACTACAGGGGAACTGGTGCTTCCCTTGTGGTCCCATTTCAATTTGGGCTAGTTCTGAAACTTTTAAGAAGTCGGTTTTTTATACATATTTATAATTATAAAATTTACAGTACTTCATAAATCAAATCAAAATCAGTTTATTTGTAAGAATATTGTCATAAATGATGGTGTAGGTACAAATGTGTCTCAAATATTCTTCCTTATTAAGGTGTACAAATTTTTGTTGTCGGTCATAATATATATATCATAATATGACTGTTTTCCCTTCTTTCGTTCATATTCTTTGTATTCCTAGAGCCTAATGCATAAATGTGTTGTAGACGTTTACATTTTGGAATTCACAAAAGGGCTTTGTGTAAAATTGAAATTTCGACAAAATTTTGCTACATAGGACCCTCGTAGAGTCGTTAAAAAAACGAATGTTAGGATAAAAGGGTTTATGCGATTGTTGTAAAAAAATCGGTACCTACACTAGCTACATATATAGTACTATAGATTTATATTATAGATATATTTTGATTTTTCAGCCTACCTAAATGAAAACTGGCTACGCACATGCACAAATAAAGGTTACAATTTATAATTATTTTAAACAATTCTCGGGTCTAACCCGGACATTTGGTGGGCATTGGTGGAGCCGAAGCCAACACCAAGAGGCTCTTTTGAATATAAAAAATACAACTATGAAATATGTATAAAAAGGAATATGAAACTATTGTACAGTATAGGATTAAAAAAGACTGGGCTATTGAGGTGAACAACTTGTGGATGGAACAACAGATCTATAGAATGAGAAACGGCACCTGCCTTATCCTGTCTCATCTCAAAATATATTTAGGCAGGTGATGACTTGCCACCCACTGAATGGGCCCCCCATAAAGGCTGCCGTATCTTGGCACCGGAGGGGCAACGTCGGCGTGGGTGGCTTAGGGTGTAGAGAGGTGTGCTGCACTTTCACTAAGAGCTACTCGCGGTGTTATGCCCTTTAACACATCCACCCTGGAGCTTAGGATCTTAGCTCTTGCGATTTCCACCCCTGGACGGCCGGTTAAGGCAAGCCAGGGTTCAGGGGTCTCATTTAGCCCCATGGAATCGGGGTACGCGGTGTCGCCACTCACCGACGGCTCGCCATAAAGTCGCCCCTGCGTTTATTTGCGTTAATTATTTTTATTATTAAAGATATGATTTGTTTTATTATTATTTTCGAAGTTATTTATGTGTTATTTATAAGTTTGTAGTTAATAGTTAATTAATAAATAGTTAGTTTATAAGTATAAAGAATAATAAGTTATTAGTTTGTATTATATGCTTAAGTCATAAATGTAACGTATTGGTTTTATCTGTGATGTTACTTTTATAAGAAAATAAATAAATAAATGAAGTAAGGCAGGAGGAAACAAGGCAAGTCCAGCCTACCTCATCCTGCAGTTTCTTTAGGTTTTGTATTTTTTATCGCGAATAAATGACCGCGATTGACCACCAATTTGCCTATTGGTAAGTGATGGTGTAGTAGAAGATGAAGCATGCAGACTTAGGCAAGTATACCAAAATTATTAAAAAAAAAACGATAAGAGAGCTGATAATATTCAAACGCCTAAACAGAGATTCATAAACCACACCTGAAAACACTATCGATCAATTCTCCTTTAAGACAAGCAACAACCAAAAAACTAAATCAAAATCGGTTCAACCGTTTGGAAGCTACGATGTTACAGACAGACACACATCCACACTTTAAGTTTATAACACCCCTCTTTTTGCGGCGGGAGTTAAAATACCTATTCACTCTGACTTTCAAAAGACCTAGTTTACATTTCTCTGGAAATAAAGAATCCGGCAGGTAGTTCTATTCTTGGCTGAACGGATGAGAAACGTAGAATCGGAAACGTTTAGTACCTAGGTACATATCCAAGGAAAATTTACAATGTATGGGTTGTAGTGGGTTAGTTGCATGATACCTACTACGTTAGTTGTTAGGTATTCCGTCAAAAGATTCGAGATATTGTCAAAAACCTGCTCGATAAGCTTTAAACTTAGGTAGGTAGAAATCGTAGAGGTAGGTATATAGTACTCTTTAGTAGATAAGTAGGTACTACGTACGAGTAGGTAGATAAAATATAAGGGTGCATTTTATATTTTAGTCAGTCAATTACAGCTGAACCAATCGAAAATAGACCACAGATATGGGAATTAATACAGTTCCGTAATCGTTTACTGTTTAAATCAATTTGAATTATTTCAAGCTAGCCACAAAGCTGCCGAGGTGATCCGATTTATTTGTGACCGATGAAAGTTGCCCATTAATAATAGTTGCCCATTAATGTTATAAAACGAATTACGAAACAAAAAGGCCAATAGCGCAGAACTGATCGCCACGAGGTCGACTGATTTAGTCAGAAAATTGCCTTTTAACTTTTATGAATCTATACCGATTTCAATCCCTGTTTTGAGTGTTCGTTGCTCAGCTAAACGTTGTATCAACGTTATTGATCACCGCTTCGGAAACTTTATCCACTTGGAAGCGTTATGGCAAAGCCAATAGGGACTTATTTACATAATAAAAGGCAAGTAATTTGTCATCCTATACAGAGACTTGGCGTTGGTTACGGTTAGTGCTTGTTTTAGTCGATTTGTTTGTTGGTTGAAGGTTGTAATGTGATGTATGATTGTAAATTAAATTTGCTCAAGATACAATTTGTGACAGGAGGTATCTGTATCTATATTATGTTTTGTTAAAATAAGTCGATTTCAGTTTATACACTCAACACGTATAATATATTACAAAAAATAAAAAGTCTTAGCACCGTACCTTCTCCTTATGACATTTTATTCTCTGTAATTACTAGTTATCAAATCTCTCTCTCTCTCTCTCCTTCTGGCTGTGGCTCCGATAGGTCGTGGAATAATTGTATATCAAGTTTATGACAAAGTCATAAATAAATAAGTAATCAAGTCTCGAGTATTTTAATCGACCATTTCCACTGCTAGGTCTACTCTACACAGACCACTGTGTGACCTGTACTTTGCATCATCTTTCTTAGTTACGATTTGACATCATCTTTTGTTAACGTAGATCAGGGATAGATTTTTTAATAGCTTGTATGATATTTCGCACGAAAATATCATGCAAAATGAAAGATATTCCATATTGACAAACCGAATTCGAATGGTTCGAACCATAGTTGCGTTAAGCAGTGATAAGATTATTTAAAAAATACGACTTTGTTTGAGATTTCTTTCGAAAGTCAGTCATTTCGCATGATACGAGCGATTCAAAAATAGAGCTCATGTACTGGTATAGTTCTTTGATTCTAAATGCAGGGCGTTGTTCAACTTGTGTAGGTACTCGTCGTGTTTCCAAGTATTATAAAATATGTTATTCTATTTACGTCATCCTTTTTCTGATATAATTTAAATAAAATTTCCGTAAACATCATACAATAATGTTTGAAGATTTATGCATAGTAAATCAAATACAATGCAAACAATTGAAACAAATAATTGACGAAGGCGAGCGTAACCCAAAAATAATATTTTCTTCATGCGGCGTAGGTAATATTGCGGTGTTACCAGTGTCTAAAAGTGTTCGAATTTTTGGGGCAAATTTTAATTTCGATTTAAAATGATAATTACTTTAAAATATTCTATGCAGATAAACTCTTTTTTTGATTTTGTTTTATAATTTTGTTTGAATGTTTACTTGGACATCTACCTACTATGTGCCTCTCGCGAGTTTCACAACACCTGTATAGACCTATGCTAGGTGTGTATTATTAGACCATTGATTATTAGGGTACCTATTTGAATAACTCAGCGGCGCCACCTAGAAAATGACTGTTATTTGGTTTAAGACACACCTAATAATTTTCCTCAAATTTCGCGATGAAAATTTGTATTATGAATGGTAGCGACGGAGTTTCCCTGTACAATCAAGACCGATAAAATAAAATATTCAAAATATCGGAGCTACGAATATCTTTATCGACTACGGAATAGGGGATATTTATGTACCTACTTAAAACACGGTAACACAGTATCTAAATCATGCAATTATTATTTAGTGTGTGCTATTTGTTCTTGTCTTTGTGTGTGTTTTATGCTGGTATAAGTAAGCTAGAAAGAAAGCAAAACCATAATACGGTCCAATGTTAGTTTGACTGCTTTTTAGTTTTATATTGTTTAATCGGTCAAGTTTAATGGCTGTTTTCTGCTTTCTATCCCACGTGTGGCAATATGTTTGTCCGCACTCAACTCCGTAACGGTTGAACCGATTTGGATGAAATGTAGTGTGGAGATATCTTATATTAAAAAATATGCTACTTTTTATTACGCAAAATAAAATACGCTTGGCGAGTGAAACCGTGGAGCCCTGCTTTTGTCGGTTTTTATTTTTACTTGCAGCACTTTCGCAGCGTTTGTTACCTTTTAACGATTACGAGCTGCTGAATACGAGAATATTCTTATCGCGAAAAATGCGGGTAGGCCGAAAAATTTAAAACCGTCAAGTGTAGCTATAGCAAGTAATAATACAGGGCTACACGTAACAGTAGTACTAAGCCGAAAGGAGACCATTGTACTCATAATTTTAAATATATATTTAACTAATACGGGACCAACCCTGAAATCACGAAAAAAAAACAACTCTGCCAAAGATACCTAAATAAATGACACCCTCCAAACAAAATGCCTGGAACAGATAATTATATTTTTCACGATTTCAAGTTTGGTCCCGTAGTAAAAGTTGTTTATAAGGATAAGTAGGTACAATGACTTCCTTCCGTCTTAGTACCAGCGTTACATGAACCCTGTACAGTGTAAATTATTATCCGTTATATAACTTGGCACGAAATGTATACCCAAATCAATAGACGCTATGATCATTTCGTCAGAAGTTGCATCGAATCAACTCGTCCCTGTCTGACAGCGAAGGCAACCAAGGAGTATCATAAGCTCCCACACCTGTTTGGTGAACCAGGCCTGTACTCTAGCCGAATAACGGTAAGCACATCTTACCATCTTACACTGTCAATTAACTACTAAGCTAACGAAGTATTGCCTAGATAAACGAACCCGAGATGATTACTGGCCAAACCAGTCGAGTCACCCAGTTACCTACGAGTAAGGTTGCCATGTATTTTCGAGACAAGGCCAGTGAAAGCTTATAGGCCTATAGGTTATGGTTTAAAATGCCAAATGAGATGATTGTAATACTTACGTTTGCTAATTTGTATTAAGTATTCACTTAGCTTTATATAATGGTGTCTGCCGGTAAACACATTTTAAAGGTGGCATAACATTTTTAGTAACAGTATTTTTTGGTAATGAGCTTTTTTAAAATATCATTGAATACCCGTACACAAAGTAATGGGCGGTTTTCTAACACCTTTAGGAACATAGTTCTGCAATCATCAATAGATGGCGCTGACGAATATATTTTAATTGGTTTATGATCAGTGGGCGAAGTACGAATTTTCGGTACGTAAAATACGTAGCGAACTCCAGTATATCGGTATCGGTTGAGATGTCTAAGCTATTGGGTAAATGCCCGCAATGGGTAAACTGTTGGTACACTGCTTAAATTATAATGTACATCTTTTGTACACAGTTTTTGCAATAAATTTATTCTGATTCTGATTGGGAACATACACATTAAACAAAATACCTTTTTTTTGCTTTGTGTCGCCGGGTAAAAAGAAAAGACGAATGGTTACCCCAATAACAAACAGAACAAATAACTGTTAAGTAAAGCTACATAGCGCACAATATAGCTACAAGCCACGAGTTTCCAGCAATTTTGCTTGTTAATTATTTCTGTAGAAAACAAACGACGACAGGGACGAAATTAAACTCAAGGCGAGGCGTAGTGTGGCCAGTGGTGTCTGTATTTATCGCCTCTCAGGTATTGTGGCCATTGGACCATGGAACTTAACGGTAAGGTGCCGTGAATAATGACCGACTCAGATATTGTTTCTAGTTCTACATAACTACTGCACCTACGTAATGCTTATGTCACACAGTCTAGAGTAGTAGAGGTCATTGTGACGTCTTTCGTATAGAGCTAGACTTTTACGTACTTCACACTTTAATTTCGCAACAGTTGAACGGATTTAAAATTTATTATGGAGGTAGCTTGTATTATACCCTGGATTAACACACAACGGCTACTTTTTTGTTAGTTTATCTCTCAGATCAGACAAATAAGGAATATATGCATTTGAACCATAATCGTTGGTGTTCAAATGTCTCCGTCTTACAACCATTCTTTTCACTATACCGCTAAACCGCTTAACGCAAAAATTAAGTACGTTACACGCACACTAAGAAACTAGCAGCGACCTAATGAATAGTTCACATGAAATAAAGGGGCACCAAGGTGCCCAAGGTCATCATCAGGGTAAGTTCTATTAAAGTCGTCAAGCCTGATGCGTTCACACCCTCCATGCCACCTTACCATATCACCCTTGTCTGATCTGAGGTTTAAACAGGTGTCTAATTTCTACACAAATTTGACGGTCACACGGTTGTGGAAAAAATTGTCACTTCAGTGGTTGTCATGGTCGTAACTGAAAATATAAAAAAATATGTTTTTGATAATAATACTTGTTGCGATTTTTTAAATCAATTTTCAGTTTCAATAGAAAAAAATATGTGTAAATACCTATTTTCTTGTTTTGGCCGGGCAAAGTTAAAGAAAATAAAATAAATAAATATCTGGGACATTATTGCACACATGGTCATCTGACCCCAAACTAAGCAAAGCTTGTAATATGGCTGCCAGACCCTGATATACATACATATTTATTTTTAAATACATACTTAAATAGATATTAACTCCCAGACATAGAACAAACACAAATGTTTGTCCTAGGTGGGAATCGAACCCACGCCCCCAAGCGCAGAAAGCAGGTTCACTGCCAACTAAGCTAACGGAGCTGTGTGTAAGTTGTGTAAAATTTAGCGCTAGTTAATTAAGCCCTTAAACATACCAAGAAATAAATATAAACGTACGAAAAGTGTGCGAGTGATAAATTAAAAAAACTGGTAATGAAATATAGACGTTACTTTCTTCCATAGAAAATATTTTGGAATTCACTTAATAACTGTCAGAAATATGAATAAAACTCGTAAATTTACGGTTAAAGTTTCTACGGAATCTAATAGGCATACTTTACTAATTTTAAATTTATACTCAACCAAATATGAAAATGTTGCTCATTGAGAAAAATTGAGAATTTAGGGATTGACGCCTTTTTATTCATAGCAAAACGATTATTTTTATAGCTTTGCCTACATAACATGCATAATTGATTCTATTAATAAAATAGACAGATTGACGCTATGACTGAGATTTGAAAAACAAGTTTTATACGAATTTCTCGTTAGAATAGAAAAATGATTATTTAATAATGTAAACCTGTTAGTGATTTTTTTAAACCTCTAAAGCGGTTTTCTTTGGCAGTAATTTAATAAAATAGCATTTGAAAATTCCCAAGCTATGCACTCTCTGTTTTTGGGGATCTTATATTCCTAATACTACAATGAATCTCATTGTCTTGTGTCTAGGGTAGTGTTAATTCAATGGTCACTTTAACCGAACAAATATGTACCCACTACTATTGTTACATAAAAAAAATACCTTCGTGCTTAACCCATAATAATAATTCTTGCAGTAAAAAAAAACGCGTTATTGCATTGTTATCTGTCCTTGATAAGTATGCAAAGTTACAAATCAATCCAACGCTTTTAAAGGGGTGAAAATCACGTTCAAAGATTCCGTTACATAAATAGATACATACCAGGCTAATAAAAACGTGTCGAAAATGACATTTTATCTATGATAATTGTAATGTTTATGAAGTAGGCATAATAAAACACTGTTTAAAACTATCACGGTTGTTCACTCCAGTTATATGATCATTTACGGGATATTTACCGTGGTAAGGTTGCGGAAGGAGCTCCCGAGCTGTCTTCCCGTGAACATGGTGCATGTAACTGCGCCGAGATATCGGGAGCTCCTTCCACAACCTTACCACGGTAAATACCCCGTAAATAATCATATAACTGTAGGCATAATAAGCTTGTAATGTTATTCAAATAACGTTATTTTATTATAATATTCTTTCCAACCAAGTAATTTCCATTACTTTTATTGCAGTAATATTCATAGTTGCTTTGCTAGTCATACTGCTTAGTTATATACGGTAACATTACCACGGTTATTTAATTCTACGAAATGTGCAAAGTTTCCAAGGTGAAAATGCAGTATTAAAATTTAGCAAGGTGTGCATTGCGCAGGGGTGGCGACCTTATTTTTATTTTAACAGTGCCCAGTTATAAGAAATTGCAAATTGCATAAGCAATTTCATTTAAAGCGAGTACCGAGTACCGCAGTCGCCGACGCGATAGTTTCCCGTGCTCTCACGAGAGAATGTTTGTAAACATTTATTATGGTTTTTAAATATTTATACTGGAGGAAATCTTCGCATCGTTGGCGGTTACAATTTTCTTTTCACACCACCTGCTCGACAATGTCCAATTAGATATCATGCAACCACAACTTAAAGTAAAGCATTATCTCTTAAGGGATATAAAGTTGTATGAAACTCCCTAGAGAATAAAGTGATTTGAATTTGGAACGTTAAATTTGTGTGGTAAACTCTAAGTACAAAAATGCCCATATGGCATTGTAAAGAGGTTTGTTCGAAAATCGACCTGGCCACCATAAGCAGAACCCAAAAAAAGGTGCGTTTACAAAGAATGTGAAAGAAAAGACGGTGTTTAGTGCTGTGATTTCCAGTCAAACCTGGCTTTTTATTGTCTCGCAGAAGGTGTGAAAAGTAGAGTATGCTCCTCTGGAATAAAGCCTGTCTTCGTCTTGGGCAGCTTGAACACCTCGCTTTACTCAGGACTCTATATAACTCCCTCGTAACGATCAGGGTTCAATATGCCGTACACGACGTAAGACACGGCTTTATTCCCTTAGTGCATAATCTACTATTAATCACGCCATTCTAGGTATACGTTCTATGACATTTCTATCTATTTAATCGTAATACAACTTGTTTTTAACGGATAGAAGGTATACAGGGTTGTGCGGATAGGCTGTTTTAAGCCGAAAGGGATCCATAGTACCCGTCATTATAAACAACTTTTTCTATGGGACCTGTTCCATTGTAAACGGTCATTTACTCACGATTTCAGGCTTGGTCCCATAGTAAAAGTTGTTCATAACGACCGGTACTATGGTCCCCTTTCAGCTTAGTACACCCTTACCGCGTAACCCTGCATAAAGTTCGTCTAAACCCGATTCATATTATAAAAATATTTTTCTAACTCTGTGAGACAGATCATGGAGGGAAGTAAGTGTGACAGATAGAGAAGTGAAAATAAGGATTTGTAGTTTGGTGTTGATATGAAGCCATTAAAAAACGGAAGACATCATGAGCCAGCAGGTTTTAAGTCGAAAGGCGACTGCACGATCATATCATAATTGTTACGAAAGTTATTAAAATGAAAGTTAATTTTAGCTTCGTATCGCAAAATCTCAACGCTCGAGGTGGTTAGCACAACGTGTGATCGTCGATTGTGAAGTTACCAGGCATTTAGATGTCGATTACTATTCCAGCTTATGTTGTTTTGATATTGGATAATATTGATTAATACGTAGAATATTACCAGTTCCAGAACATTCAAACATCCTGTCTAAATGAGTCTGGATGCCTTTAGTCGATCTCACCCTGCGGATGACCTTGTCGCTTGTGGACTGTTAGTTAGTTCATCAGTGTTGTTCCAAGTTTCTTAGTTTGTGTGAAA
Organism: Agriopis leucophaearia; assembly: GCA_949125355.1. Lineage (NCBI taxonomy): Eukaryota > Metazoa > Arthropoda > Insecta > Lepidoptera > Geometridae > Agriopis > Agriopis leucophaearia. Next base: position 11,240,821 of record OX421264.1, read on the forward strand.
AATTTGTGGGTGACCTGTACTTACCGATATACCGTTAAACGATTAATCGGTAGGGCGTTTTTTTTTTTTAATAGTGACATTTCAACTCGAACGATAATTGTACTAAGGCATATCTCCTTTGTTTGTCTGATCTGTGTCTGCTATCGCAGATTCTATACCGGGTGTATCTTTCGACGACGGACATATTTGAGGATAAAAGAAACAGCTTTTACAGTGGGACCAACTAAAGATAGGAACAACCTGCCGGCTTCATTGTTTCCTGAGACATATAATCTGGGCCTTTTCAAGGCAAGAGTGAATAGGTATCTTCTAAGTCTGCGTGCTTCATCTTCGACCATATTATCGTCGCTTACGAACAGGCGTGTTGGTGGTCAAACGCGGACTTCACATCACACATTACACACACATCATCAGCCAATTAACGTCCACTGTTAGACAAGGCCTCCCTCATAGAGAGGGGTGTTGCCATAATCCCCACGCTTGGCAGGCGGCTTGGGGATCGCGGGAACGCGGACTTACTCGCGATAAAAAAACCTTGAATTCAAGAAAAATAAATTGTTGTCCATCCATCATCGTCATCATTATCAGCCTTTCAGGTTCCCACTGCTGGGACACGGGCCTTCTGGTAGAGAGAATTGTTCTTGGTGAAATGTTATTAACACTCGACGACATGCACCGACCAGCTGATTTTTAGTCGCGATTACAGGTTTAGTCCTATAGTAAAAGTTGTTTATTATTATGAGTATAATGATATCCACCAATATTTTCGTTGTATAGACTCTAGAGATACCTGGTATATGAAGTGTACTGTTTTTTACTCGAAGACGCAAAACCAAAAGGATTATTGCGTCGTCGTATTACCACCTTATCTTCGACCATAACGTTGCTTACCAACAAGCGCGTTGGTGGCCAAACGTGGAGTTATGCGCGATAAAAAATAATAAGTGTACAGACCTACAGACCTACAGACTAAGCATCTTAACTGATATTGATAAACAAGGTGTTGATATATTACTGTTTGAACTTAGTCACTGGGTACTGGGTAGGTGACGACATAAAAAATACAAGGCATGTAAAGTCATGCAAAAATTAATTTGACTGCCCCCCCTCACGTAAAATACTATTAAATGTCTTTAATAAAAAAAAAACACACAGAAACAAACTTGTGAATCTTGTCAACCACTTATATACTTATATCACTTCTCGGTCCTAACATTTAATTGCTCTGATGTCTGTAATAACGTTGTTAAATGCCGAATGAAAATAACGAATTCTGATGAAGTTTTTGAACGATTTTAAGATGAAAATAAAGGTAGGATGCACTTATGATCGAAATTATATAAAATAGTACGTTTTTTAAAGCCATAGTTGTCAAGCAAGCAGACGTGCTGCCTGATGGCAAGCAGTCACCGTCGCCTATGGATACTTATAAAATCAGAGGCATCACAACTACGTTGCAGACTCCTTAAGAATTTATTAACTAGTCTTTTGAAGAACCCCATGATAAGACAGTGATTAGTTTGGTATTTCATGACAAAACTTCAACAAAATTATCTTAAAGTTCCCAACTGTATGAGTAAATACATGCATACTTTAATTTTATTCTTTGGTCAGATGTGATGTCTTTATAATTATTTTGATTTATGATATAAATAATTACAAAACAAATTATCTTGTGTTTATAAATAGTTTTCAATCACACTTGCCTCACAGTTCCCACAGTTAAGATATTTAGTACTTAAATCAGCGGTAACAAAAGGTGTAGGATGTAGATGAGTATCTCAAGGTGAGTACTTCAAATCATCTGGTAACTATGAGAACACACAAACAATAGCTAGGTAATGATCTTCAGAAACATCTTAAACAGCTGCATTTAGCAATATTCAAGTATGAACGTACGTTTCTAAATAACATTTGAAGGATGTACACCGATGAAATTTTTAAGTATGTCCAATCATACATACTATATGTATGTATTATGTTTTATCTACACTATAATAATATTATAAAGAGGAAAGATTTGTACCTATTTTTGTATGTTTGTATGTTTGTAATGAATAGGCTCCGAAACTACTGAACCGATTTGAAAAATTCTTTCACTGTTGGGAAGCTACTCTATCCCCGGGTGACACAGGCTATATTATATTTTGTAGCGAGGCCGAAGGCCGAGCTTACACTCGTGCGAAGCCGGGGCGGACGGCTAGTGAAAATACAAAGGTGAAAGTGTAGAATTAGTTAAACTAATTTAAAATAACTTCTAGGTAATATAAGAAAGAACTCTAGACTCTGAAATTAATTGGATTGAATGAAGTGGACTGTACTCCGCCTTAAGTCAAAAACACTTTAAAAGCGAACTATCAATTGGGAGTGAATAAACTTAATTAAGCTATACTATATCGTAGATAGCCTAGGGACTGATACAATCAATAGTTCTAGATAAAAGACTATCTTAGCAAACAAAATCTTCAAGTTCATAAAAAGGAAGTGTTTTCTCCAAATCATGGAAGCATAATTTTTTTTTTTTAAATATCTACTTACAATATATAAAACCAGAGAATATAATATAAAGTAGGTCCTTTTTACATCAAAATACCCAATATGTTTCTTTTTCTGCCTTCACATTTTAAAATTAAAATTTGAAAACTGGATTTTTGGCGTTCTGATTCAATCTATACTAATATTATAAAGAGGAAAGATTTGTATTTTAGGATTTTGTATTTTGTAGATGTTTGTAACGAAATAACTCAAAAACTACTGAACCGATTTAAAAAATTCTTTCACTGTTGGGAAGCTACACTATCCCCGGGTGATATTGACCATATTATATTTTGTAGTGAGGCCAAGGCCGAGCTTACACCCGTGCGAAGCCGGGGCGGGCGGCTAGTCAAATAAAAAGATCTAGAGAAAATTCAATTTCAGTTATTTTTTATAAATAATGGCTTAAAATTTGGGAAAATCTAAATATATCAACTTATCACCTCCAATTAGCAAATATAGTTTTTCGTAAAACTCGGAAGCCAAGTTCGCGAGTGAAATTCGTTAAATTAGTGACAAAATAAACGATTTTAATGCAATGGTTTTTTCGTATTATGCCCGAAAATCCAGAGAACTAAAATTAATAAATACGTCTCTTAATTTCAAAGACTTGGATTTTACTTAACTTCTTCTCGGGGGACAAATGGTTGATTTTTTTAACAGCGTTTCCCAACGGTCCGATCATTCGCCAGGCGTTTCCTAATGCCGGGCACAGGGGCGGATGTCACGGTTGGCCATTGTTTGGACACCACTGCCCTCGTCAAGCTAACGACCGTTAGCTGTTTCTCTGAGCGATAGAACATGAAACGTATAATTTTTACATTTAGGTAGTTATACGTACCTATCTATATATAGTAGAGTTAAGTTGATGACGTGTAGTTTTTTTATTTATAACAATTATAATAAATACCTACTTATCACTGCAGAGAGACAAGCAAGCCACTTGTATGATGGTAAGGGACATATTAGGTCATATTTGGAATGTTCGAAAGAGATAGCTTTTGCCGCGACTCTGCATGTCACTGAACAACTCTACCCTGAAATTTGTATTTAAGTAGTCAAAAGACATTGTCCCCTTGTTTCTCTATATATAATGTTTTGGCCCAGCGTGGACCAATAGGACCAGTTCAATTGTTTTCTTCTGAATTGTTGTTTGCAGGCCTATAAATGGACAATACAATTTCTGAAATCCGTGGACAGACATGGGAGAGACTTTTGTTCAATAGCTCGCTATTTGATTTGACGGTATTTTGATTTGCATAGATATAGTTGGAGGGTCAAAATGTGACAGGATATTTATCCCGGTTCGTATAAATCTATAAATTTAACTACGGTTCCAGAGGAAATGTTCACGCGGGTGAATCCGTGGGGTACAGCTAGTCGAAATGAACATGTATGTAAGTAGGTATATATCTATTTTTTCCTACCACTCAACTCATACAAATAACTAAAACTACACTTATACAGACTATTCACACTTGAATTAGCAAGCGATAAAAAAGTATTTCCCAATACATATATTTTTTTTGTAAAGGGACGTAGGAAAAGAAAAGTTATATTCTAATATTCAATTTCAATGAAATTTGATAGGTACGAATGCATCCTGGAATAATACACGGGATTATTTTTATTCCGTAAAATTTACGGCTCTTGCAGTATTGCGGATACAAGTGAAGCAGACGAAACATGCGTGAAAAAATATTGTTGCTTTTTGCTAGCCCTGCAGATCTATTTCCAGAAGAGAATTCAACGCTATGTTTAAGATCCAGTTAGATATGTATTTATTTCCAGAAGCATACATCCAATATTAAGCATGGGTTGGAACGTGTGCCTTTGTTCAAAAACTAACAATCCCAAAAATAAAGAGCATTTGAACTAGTGTACCATAACGTGACAATAGCCTAATTACATGCCTCGCCCATTTTACCCAAACGCAATAGACTGCATGGACATTGTAATTGTAACAATCCGGTATTGTCTCGCCCGCACCCTGTCTGGTCGGGTGACCTTCTTTACCTCATTACAAGCAGACTGCACATTATGTAACCACTGTAATACAGATGTTGATTCACGTCACTAAAGTCCAATTTTATTTAGGAAGTATGTATGTAATTTCCGGCAAAATATATCCATATTCTGGTGAAATTTATAGTTTCTATAATGATGTTTTCTGTAATAGTTTGCATTTTAGTGTGTTCACTCTTCGTTCCAATTTAATTGAATTCAGAAGCCAATTACATGTACATATTTGTTTGCGATCTTCGTTCTATAGATAGATAGAAAAGAAACTCTTTATTGTATACCAAAATTAAAATTTACAAACATAGAAAACACGAGTTAGTGCCACAAGTGGTGGCCTTATAATAATAATAATTAATATGTTTATTTCAAGTAATACAGACTCATATGCACAAAAATTAAATTTAGGGCAGTCGCATTAAATATTATACATGTCAATCAAACTTTAGCCCCTTAGCTTTCTGTTGAAATATTATTCAGAACATTGTGTTTAGATTTGTTCGGTTACATAAAATATGTACGTATTAAATGAAATGTCTTTATCATCTTTAAATTAGAAAGCAGAGTTAGGTTAGGAAAACCAACGAGTTAGATAAATGCACTCCAAATATAGCTTGATTTGTATAACAAAAGCATGACTAGCCTGAATAACTTCCACAGCGAATTTTGGCCGAGCGCCCGTAGCATGTCACAAAACTCACAATGTCAACTGAAAAGGTATGATGATGCACCCAAATAGCTGTGAAGGATATCCTACGAAAACGGAAATGTTCTGGAAGATTAAGTCTAAATATTTGCAATGATCTCATGCTAATTAGTTAATATCAGAGATAATATATTAAGAGGTTCTATTTTTTTTACGCATGACACTTCGTTAGCGTGAAGATATAATTATAGAGCATAGATTATAAAACGATATAGGTACATAAAAGGGTTTTCGCATATATGTTTTAATACATTGTTTTGGCGTTGACGCGTAATTTATTATCATATACCGTTAGTGGATTAATTCTTTTTTTACTTTGGCTTTATCGGTACCTGTTGATCAAGTTGGCTAAGATACAACATCCCTAGTGTCGACAGAATGCGGGCAACCGGTCCTATCGGCCTCTATTCAGTCTCAGATAAGTCCGGACATTTAGTTAGTAAGAGTTAGGTACTTGGCTAGTAAGTCTCCGGTTATACCAGCGTAGATATTCCCTCGGGCACCGTTAAGTTTTTCGGAGTAAAAAGTATTAAATCATCGGCCCACCTACTATTTCTAATTAAAATAATTAATGTGGATCCGTTGCTCTGTTGTTGTGAAAACGAGGTACAAACAAATCAACAAACATTTGAATTTATAATTTTTGATTAGATAGAGTTATGTTTGTGTGATATTAAGAACACGCTCTCCAGCCAAAGGTATTTCATTTACATATATTCAACACTCAGAATACAGAAAGAATTCAACATTTTTGAAGATACAAAATGACAGACTGGTGTACTGGTGTGTTGGTGAATGTGATATGCCTTTGAACTTTTAAGTTTCTTGGACATACCGGTTTTCTCGTGATACTTTCCTTCATTGTTGTTGAGCTATGGCATCGAAACTGCACATAATTTATCCAAGTACATAAGTTATTGGTGCAGGGCCGAGGATCAAACCGGGTGCAATCAGATTGTAAAGCACACATGCTAAGGCTCGGCCACCACCGCTCATCAAAGTATACTCATCAGAGTATACCTACTTTGAATCCTAAAACCTCAAGTTTAAAGAATTTCAGCAGGACTAAGGTCTAGTTTCTAGAGTGTAGAGTTCTAGTCTAGGTCAGCTCTAAGTGCATTCTAGAATGACATCTTGGTCAGATCCGTCGATTCCTTATATTGAGAAACAGTGTTGACCGTTTGAGCTAAATAATTACGTAAATTATGCAAGTAGACGGCATTCATTATGTTAATGATGCGCAAAAACAAGTTGTTAATAATTTATCGATATTTGCATTGGAATTCGTAACATCCAAATGATGTTGGATTGCAAATGAGTAAGAGAATAAAACATTTAAAGTACAACAATAGATGAGCTCGATCGAGATGTACTTTGATGAAATTTCCGAACTATAGCTTTGGTTTTTTAAATATATTTTATTACAGAACTAGATGGAGGATCACGAAAACCTTACACATTGAAATCCAGTCACTTTTAGATATACCTCTGCAAACATTTTAAAATGTTAGCAAACTCAGCAAATATGACCACATTTTTATTCGCGTTTATCATTTTCTGGTCGTTTTTTAGCTGTGACCCATCTAGTCATATATTTCTTCAAGGCTTCTAGATTCTATATTGTACAACAGTAATTTTAAATTAGTATCAAGAAACGATTTAAAAACGTCGCCTTGGTGAACTTTAAAGTTATTTGAGTACCTATGTTTAGAAACGACAACTTTAAAGGGAATGACGCACAATTTTAAAACTTGTTTTTCTTGGATGTTTCGAAAGTTGAGGCAATGCAGTTTTAACCTGGTCCGGACAAGTGTCATGTTGCCTACTTTTGGCATACTTTTAGCGTTGGTAATATAAAATACAGGAAATTCATACATACATGTTACTTAAAGACGTGTGAAAGGGAGAATGATTTCGCTTTCAATTATGAAGTTTTAATCACCTTAGAAAGACATGATTAAATCAGTAGAACTGGATTTCTTCATTCCAAATTACCTAATATTCACATTAACATAGTAAATGTGAAATTTGTGTTTAAAAGTTACTAATTAAATTTTGTACAGAATTAGGTATTTTATATCTTGTATTAAACACGTACGCTCGCTTAATCACATTTTTGGTCCCGAAAAAATTTGACGATTTCTGTATTATAGTAGGTGAAACCTTGGGGGAGCTGCATTTTAGGTTTAAATACACTAATTTCTATATACTATACGTACGTATGTTACACTTTAAAATGGTTATTTTTAGTACCTACTTGATCCTGGAAATTAATCTGAACAGAGAATTGAGGCAATGCATGTTGACGATGCATTTTACTCAAATAATTGACACTACGTTACCCGAGTAGGTATTAAACACTAACAATGAATAAAGATAATTTAAACAAAAAAGCAACTCCGTGAGCAGCCGCAGAAAGTCAATAAAGGGAATTCATTCCCTTGAACTTCCTTCCTTAGAGATGGAATATATTCTTTAATTTCAAGACATAGGCTATTGAAAACAAAAACATTAAAATCGGCGAAGATAACGCGTAACATAAGCACACCATCTTGAGGACCTCAAGATACATTTGTGGATGCGGTCGATGTTGTACGCCTCCATCACAGACCGCATCATTGCGAGCTGGCGGTCAATAGCAAGCCTGTTATACAATTAAAGAAATATAAGAATCAGTCATAGGACTTCACGTCAGAAGTGAAAACTTAAGTTGTAATTCACCACAATACAAGGGATGGCGCTATTTTAAAATACACGGTACATTGTTCAGTGAACTTCGGTGACGACAACGCGAGTTCCATGAAAAAAAATACCTAAAAAGTGCTCAACGCGCCTAAAGAAGTTTTCACTAAAAAAAAAAACAGAAATATCGTGCACGCTTACAGAGAGCTTAAAGAGAAGAAAAAAAAACAATCGTAAAATAAATCAAAATAAAAGAATTACATTAAATTCAAGCAAATAGATACTTACGATTAAAGAATAAAAGAAAATGAGAATGAGGCAAGATTACGAGAAAAAGCTCCTAAAACATGGCTGTTACAAAATGATTAACGATGAATTAATCATAGTCCAACCACTAGTATTAATGCCAGCGTAAGGTGTTTGCTAGTACAATTGTAGATCAACTTACAAATAGATCTAGGGAACGAGGACGGAACAAGGAGCGCGGACTGCGATTGCCACATGATATCTGCAAGGTGCAGCAACCTGAGACTCGAGAGAAATGTTAGCTAGAATATTATATACTAGTGCTTTTGCCCGCGACTTCATACGCGTAGAATTTCATATAAACTTTCAACCCTTTTTTCCTCCCTCGATCTAGCCCTTGCGCAAAATAACATAGCCTATCATCAACAGCCTTCAATCTGGTCATAGCTAAGCATATTCGTGAAAACCGCATTTCAATCCGTCCAGTGGTTTAGGAGATGTGCGTGGACAAACAAACAAAGAGACAAAAATTCCAAAAACTGTCTTAACGTGTTCAGCTTCTTATTTTAAGACACCTTGTGTGGTTATTATTTTTATATCTCGCAATTACAGTTTTTTTTTCTCTACGTTTTTATTATATGTATAGATATAGTTACGTATCTTCTATTACCTTTTTAACACGTTTTTTTTTAGTTTTACTTGTAACTAACGAACTATGTAATAAAATATTGGAAGTCGATTTTAATTTTTAACCTACTTCTAATTGTTGTCGTATGGATTTGAAACTTTGCAAACAGTATATTTATGTAATCGCCGGATGAAAACAATAATTGGTACCATCAAACTGATCTGGGGATGGAGCTAGGAGGTGGTTCATTGGAATAGCTATTAAACACCTCGGGTCCCTATTGGTAACACAGTTGTTGGTAACTCCTACTCTATTGGTAACACAGTTGTTGGTAACTCCTACTCTATTGGTAACACAATTGTTGGTAACTCCTACTCTATTGGTAACACAGTTGTTGGTAACTCCTACTCTATTGGTAACACAGTTGTTGGTAACTCCTACTCTATTGGTAACACAATTGTTGGTAACTCCTACTCTATTGGTAACACAGTTGTTGGTAACTCCTACGCTATTGGTAACACAGTGGTTCATTGGAATAGCTATTAAACACCTCATTTGGTTTGGTCTCATGCGTATTTATAACCGACTTCAAAAAAGAAGGGGGTTATCAAACCGTTTTTTTATGTTTGTTACCTCAGAATTTCGTCAGTTATGAACTGGTTTGGAAAATTCTTTTTTTAATTGAAAGGATATACTTTCAGATCAGTCTCTTAGAAATTTCATCAAAATCAGGTTAGTATTTTAACTTTTAATCAAAATTACTAAAAAAAATATGTTATCTGGATGACAGTGTGATCATCCATGAAACCGAATTTGCCCATTTTATAAAAAAAATGTAAAGTCGATATTTTCATAGATAGTTATTGAGTTTCACTATAATAATTAAATAGACGGGGTTAAGTATTCCTTAACATGACAAAATTGTACATATTCGGAATGCCGATGATGCGAAGCCAATGATAAAGCACGCTTGCCAACCGATTCATTAGCGACTTCAAAACATTCAGATTGAGGAACTACCAGTAAACACCCATTGTTGCAGCGCATTCCACCGACAAGCAGTTCGCACAATAAAAGCGGAATCAAAGCGCATATTATATACGTGTCTCGACGTGGTCTTGGTCAGTTCTGTATTGGAACAAGAATAAATTGATTTCTTTTTAAATTCTTCGATAAAAAATCTTATAATCTTCAAACGGGTGAACAAATTTTCTTGAATCATAACTAAAAAGACTCTTGATCAAGTCACATTTCAAATAAAATAAAAAAACTAAATCAAAATCGCTTCAGCCGTTTGCGAGCTACGATGCACAGACCTACACAAATATTTTTTTCACCCTCTTTTTGCGTTGGGGATAAAAAATATTTAAAACACGCTAAAGAGATAGGATGTGGCGGGAAGTTCTAAAGATTTGTTTCTTTTACATAATTTCCTATTCGAGACACTAACTTTGCCGGTCATTAAACATATGCGTTCCGTCTTCTGGTCACAGAGATTATGCAACAAGAAAGTGATAGTATTTCACACATACCTACCATTTCGGTATATTTTACTTATGCAAGTAAATATTATTTACAATGGTTGGGTGCTTTCACCATATTCAAATATACCACGTGAAGTTACCTAACATGCAATTTGACTAAACTGATCTACCAACTTGACTAAACCAGTAGGGTTTACTGGTTCGATGGGCACCAGTATGACAGGTAGGTAGGTAAATGAACCCAAAGAGTAGGGATATTTGTACGATCCGAATGAACAACAGCTGACAAAAGTTAGGTTTTTTCCCCTAAAACTTTGAGTAGAGAATCGATTCATACACAATGTACCTTTTATGTATATACTAGTCGACCCCCCGGCTTCGCACGAGTGTAAGCTCGGCCTTCGGCCTCGCTACTATGACCCGCTCCAGGAACACAAAATTTCATCAAAATCGGTCCAGCCGTTTTTAGAGTATCCTATGTCTGGTTCTAAGCTACCTCCCCACCAATTTTCAGCCAAATCGGTTCAGCCGTTCTTGAGTTATAAATAGTGTAACTAACACGACTTTCTTTTATATAATAGGTCGGGGAAAAAGTCTTTTCGTATTTTGTATGTATAAAGTTGTAGTAAAAATCTCATGGGTTGTACTGTTTGTATCTGGCTGGTTTTGATACCATTAAAAATATGACATTTTAAAAAAGGAATATAAAAAGTAAAAAGCAATTTCCCGCCATTTTTCAATTGTTTTTTTGTTCGATAAAATGAGTGAATCTAACGAAGAAATTCGATATATTGTGAAATTTTATTACAAAAAACTGAAAAATGCAACACAAGCCGCGAATAAAATTTGTGACGTTTATGGACCTAATGCAGTGTCATCAAGAGTAGCACAATGTTGGTTCAAGGGTTTTCAGTCCGGGAATTTTGATGTCAAAGATGCAGCTCGCTCTGGTCGCCCTGTTACGGATAAAGTCGATGCCATTTCTGAAAAAGTGGACCAAGATCGGCATATTAGTAGTTACGACGTAGCTGAAGACCTGGGGATTGACCACAAAACAGTTTTGACCCATTTGAAAATAACTGGGTATACAAAAAAACAAGATATTTGGGTGCCACACCAGCTCACTGAAAGAAACCAAATGAATCGTGTACTCATTTGCGATTCTCTATTGAAACGTAAAGAAACCGAACCGTTTTTGAAAAGATTGATCACTGGTGATGCAAAATGGATCACCTACGACAAGAATGTGCGCAAACGATCATGGTCAAAGGGCAGTGAAGCACCACAGACTGTAGCGAAACCCAGATTAACACGTAATAAGGTGATGCTGTGTGTATGATGGGATTGGAAGGGCATCTTTCATTATGAGCATTTACCGCCGGGCAAAACCATCGATTCGGATCTCTACTGCCAACAGCAGATGAGACTCAAACAAGAAATTGAGAAAAAACGGCCGGAATTGATCAACATAAAGAGTGTGGTCTTTCATCATGATAACGCCAGACCGCACACATCTTTGGCCACTCAGCAAAAATTTAGAGAGCTTGGTTAGGAAGTGTTAATGCATCCACCACATAGCCCTGACCTTGCACCCTCAGATTTCCACCTGTTTCGATCTCTTCAAAATTCTTTGGGTAGTGTTAGATTAACATCAAGAGAGGACTGTCAAAACTACTTGTTGCATTTTATTGGTCAGAATTCCCAAAATTTCTACAGCAACGGGGTCATGTCACTACCTAAAAGATGGCAACAAGTTATCGAACAAAATGGTACATATATATTATAATTAAATGTAATTAAACTTGAAAAAAATATGTCTTGAATTTGTTTATAAAATACGAAGAAACTTTTTCCCCGACCTTATATATAGATTTGATTTGAAATCTTTTGGCTTTTTTCATAAATCCCGCAATACCTTTTAATGCACTTAACTTGCAAATTGGTATTTATTTTAAACGTACTTTAAACGGCTTTACGTACAAAGCTTCATGGAATTTTGTTTAAATGAGCACCTAATTAGATTATCTTACCGCCTGACCATTAAGAATATAAGTTGTTCAGGTAGGTACTAGTTATAGCCACAGAAACGTAGTTTGTAGAATGTGATAATTATCACTTTGTTACGGAAACTTTTTGCATCAATCTTTCGCCAGTCACGCTGTATTGTTGTTTGGCTCCGATGATCGTTTGGGTGTGATGCCATAAAAACCTTACAATATCCGTTATCTGATCGGTTAAGATCTTTTCATATTCAATAAAAACTATTAGCCCACATAGTTTTAGGGTCCAATTTGTGATGACAAACTAGTCGGTCGAGAAAGAGGGTGTGCGTGAGAAGCGGCCCTTACAAAAGAGTTCAACGCACGTTTGTATGAGGGCAGTCGTGCAAAACTATAGCCTAGAACCAGGATGTCCACACATTCGTGTAAGTAGGTACTCGATTTACTGCAAATGCTAGCAAAATGTACTGCAAATGCTAGCAAAATGTTTATTTATTTCATTATAACAATCGTATTGTTGCATTTTATGCGACAATACATTTAGCAATGTTGGTCACTTGTTTTGCAATTGCGTTTCGTGATTGATAATTTATATTGATACTAGCGGACCCGGCAGACGTTGTCGTGACCGACCGGGTCCGATTATGTTTTCACACCATCTAGGAACCCATTTAAATATACAAACAAAATTTCATCCAAATCGGTCAAGTCGTTCAGGAAGAGTTAGGTGGCAAAAACACGCTCAGAATAATTATATATATTAAGATAAATTGTTCTGTGAAATAGAATTGTGTTAGCTTCGATGAATTTTAAATATACTATATTTATTAGATTATGGAAATGATAATATTTATATTATAGAAAACGGTTCATTAGTATACAAATCCCTATTAAGACAGGTATAAGAGTTCTTGACAAATAAGACCAGCGCGACCAAAAAGGCTTCGCCAATGACGTGTCTCACCCACATAATACCTACAGCCACCAAGTTTACGGATATAGAAATACAATGCATGCAAATACACTTACTTATCGAGGGCGAATCGGCCTCCAGAGACTCGCGTCCCAACACTGTCAGCTATCTAGGACACTCTAAACTGAGAAAAAGAAATCACAACACTTTCAGATATCACTTCACTAGTAACAAAGCCGTATCGATGCTCAACTGTTCTTGAACGGATGCAAAGATCAGAGAACACTGCGTTACGTGTATCAATATTGGGAGCATATGCGAAAGAATACACGACGAAATTGCATTTTTGTAAGTACTGAGGCAAAGCCTCGGTCGGACGCGAGCGCGACGCGAATGTCAGCGGACTGCGGAGCTGCGCTGGCGCAGGCCCCGCGCCCACCTGCGTGACGTCAACACGGTATTCAAAATGGCGGCGTGGAATTCGAGAGCCTACATAAAGTGGTAGGTAGCAAAAGCGGCTTGCTAGTCACGTCGAGTTCATTTTGACTACATTAACAACACCCACATGATTCCATGTGTCTATGATATGTAATATATTTCCCTTTTTAGATATTTCTGTGTAATTTTTTTTTATTCATTAAAATATCGAGATTTATATCGATTCAGTACCGATAACTTAACCAAGTAAAAGCAACTATTACGGTCAATGTTTTTAAATAATTACAATGTTATGTAGATACCTAGGCTCTTCATATAGGTTAAAGCCCTTAAAGCTCGATTACAAATTAAAATGACGTCTCAGAAATTCAACAGTAACTATAAAATACTAAAAAAGCTTCGTATAAATACAATGTAATTTACGAAGCAAGCAGAAAAAATATTTTTCCACCGCATACTACCCCATTACACTTAATTACAAAAGTGGGTCAGCTGTTGATAATTCCCGGGGCGTATTTTTTGTAGGAAATTTCTTTTTAGTGTGTTCTCTGATTGAACGTTTATACCGCACTTCAAGTTATCACAAAAGCCTACTTTACCTTGAAGTAAATAAGCTATTCTTTGTGTAGTCCCCCGTTTTTTCAATATTGGTATTAGCATTAGGAGTTCATGAAGTTGAAAATGAGAGCAGTGGAATGGCAATAAGGTAAAAAGGTTCGGAGGTTTACAACCTTTACGTTTTAGGGTTACGAAACAGCTTTGCGTACCATTTCAAAATGCTCTGGAAATACTACATTTTATGGGCAAGTGCCTACATCTCAAATATTGTCATTTCGTCATATTTGAAAGCATTTTGGTTGCGTGGACTTTGATACCTACCAAGTTGGTAGATGTACCTTTTTAAATCATGATAGGTTCGCGTTTGAACACAAAACTCCAACTGTTTGTTTGTTGTGTTTGTCTTGGGTTTCGTGGGCAATTTATGTTCACGAGCTAACTTTATGAAATACATTTTTATGAAAAAACATCGACGTCATGGGAAGTGGTGAAATTCAATTAACGGGACTTATCCCCCTAATTGCTAAGGTGGAAAATTGTCTTAAAATTTTAGTGGCATTACAGAAAGATTATAAACTATTTAATAATAATATTTAAAAAAACATCAATATCGGTTTATAATAGGCGAAGAAATCATGTAACATACGCAGAATAAAACATGCAATAGAATTGAGAACCTCCATTTTTAAAGTCGGTTCAAAAATCAATGTCATCACGATACCGCTTTATAATATCTACCTAGAAGGCCTTTGGGCGACTTTATAGCCTTTCACTGTCTCTAGACGGCCAGCCAGACGTTAAAGTCATTGATGTTACCTAGTTAAAGAAGAAAGGAAAACGCAAAGTAACCTTACTTAATGAGTACGTGGCGTGAGTTGTGTGTGCTTTTGTCATCATACTCATCATTATCAACAATGTTTAGTGTTGGACCAACCCTGAAAATCGCGGAAAAATATCAGTGGTTTCATACATTTCGTTGAGAATGAACGATATTTTTCTATAGAATTCATTGTAAAATTTGTTCATAATGATAATTATAATAATCTCATTTCGGCTTAGAATCGATCTGTGTAACCCTGTATCTCCAACCGAAGAAGTAATCTCCTTGTCAAGACGTGATTTTTTCTCTCATGATTTTTAAGTTATAACAGGAGGAAGAGAGCTTTGATATGGGATATGTAGTATAATCTGGAGAGGCCTTCTGTGACCATTTTCTGTATGATTCTCGAACATATAGCCTATACTTCACGACCTTACTTAGAATCATGAGTTGTTGTATGCTTAGGGGTTATACCGGGAGTAGCGATCTCGCTCGCGTATTTGATGTTTTTTAAGATATAAAAATGTGTTTTTTTTTTTAAATTAATTTAGGAATAGGCTTGTGTTAAGGAAACGCAAGCCAGTATTTATAACGCAAAGCAGTGGTCCGTTGTTATTTATAATCAGATTAATGAGATTTTTTTTCTCACTAGTCCTGTATTGTAGTTGGATTACTGAACTATTTAGTTAAATGTTTACATGTTCACACTCGTGATCGACTAATCTTCACATTGCAAAGCACGCACCTACTTTTAGGGCGAGGTTTTCTCATCTTCAAGCAATCTTCTTAATTCTTTAAAAGCTTCTTATTACTACAGATCCCCATAAATCTTAAGATATTGTATTAAAGTCGCATTAAGTGAAGCAAAACCATGCCGCTTACACACAGTTGTGCGTTTCGCTGCTTCTATTTTTGAGGTTTTCTCATATTTTTCGAAAAAGTATACTGTAATGTAAAATGTATCTTTGCGGTTCCCTTCATAATTATGAAATCTGTATATGTATTAAGATATCGTAGACATAATTCAGTACATAGATATTTCAATAAAATTAAAAAAAAACTGGTAGAAAATCTTAAATCAGTGTTACTTTCATATATTTTTTCTATCGAGCGAAACGTTCTTAATCGTGTTTCGGTATTTGGGATTTCCTGGATAAAACATTCCAATTTGATATAACACCAAATTTGATATAGCCCCTTCTCACCTCAGGGGTACAATTCAAAGGACCGGAGCCGCGGCGGAGGCTACAGAAGACGCCAAGCGGCGCAAGTGTGGATCACTTTCAGGTGAATATATACTTGTGTCACTTGGCGTCGAAACTTTTGGTCCATGGGGTCCATGTTCCAAAAAGTTTTAAAACAAATTTCGCGACAATTAGTCGACGCCGCTGGTGATAGGAGAGCTGGCTCATTCTTATCGCAGAGAATTTCTCTGGCAATTCAACGCGGGAATGGAGCCAGCGTGCTCGGTACTCTACCACACGGACAAAATCTTGTTTTAGATTTTTAGTTTAAGTTTATTATTTAAGGCTTTTTTTTGTGTTTGCTTCATTTAATATACCTTTGTACATATTCTTGAAATAAATATTATACGCTCTTTTTTTATTAAAAAATATAAATAAAACTAAAACTGAAATTTTAACACCATTGTTTTATAATTAAGCTAACCATGGAAGTAAACACTGAAGCTAAAATTACCAAAATTGATAAAAGCCGGAAAAGAGAACCTTAAAAATAATGATTTAAGTATTATTTACGCTGCGACTCTACTGTGGGTGTTGGGCTTTAGTAAACATAATCAATACCATTAAATTAACCAAACAGTTTAAGTGAAATTAATGGTCATCATAAATCAGTCATCTATTTTAGTATCCGTTGATAATGGCATTGGAAATTAACAATCAGAAATCGGAAAGTTGCACGTCTTTAATACAGGGTGTTGTCACTTTCATGACAACTCACGGCCGGCCGGACCGAGTAAATGGGTTTTCTTTCCATTCTGCGCTATCAAGACGAATTATACGCCCCGTGGTGACACATCACAATGAACTTTCTAGGACAGAAAGATGCAAGGAACTGCGGACAATTTATGTTACTTACATCGTAGAGCGAACAATCAAACACAATATGTACCTACATATTGTCAGTGGCGTAGCTAGGTAACCAAAGGCCCTGGTGCAAAAAAAGTGGGGCCTTACCTAAACTGGGTTAGGATTTATCAACTAATAATAAGTATAAATAATTTAAAGGTACACAGCTACTTTATCATCAGCTCTTTATTGTGCTCAAAGCTACTTACTACATGTATGTGTATGAAGTAAAAAAAAAAAAAATCAAGTTCAGTTTGAGGTTTGCTGATCAGGGCTCAAGGGCCTCCTGAGCTTGGGGGCCCCAGTGCACGGCACCGCCTAGCTACGCCACTGCATATTGTACATTTATACATATACATACATACATTTTATGGGTGTTGGGTCAAGTACAAAGTTCACGAGAAAAGTTTCCTGAGTTTACCTATATATATTTAGGTAAGTACATTTTAAATATACCTACATAATTAGTTAGAGCAGTATTACAAAATGCTTACGTTCAATTAAGGTATCGTTTTTCGGGCATGAAGCGTAAAAATAAAATCGTAATTGTCAATACGAACATAAAACAAGTAAATCATAACATGATTTTATTTTATTTTATATCAGCAATTAAACAAAATCCACTTACAAACTTTCCCTCCGAGAGTTTTAAGAAAAATACTTTTGTAAATTGAAAGTAATAATTTGATATGTTGAGTTTTTACATAATTTCAAGTCGTAGCTTTCAGTAAAAAATACAGATCTATTTATAACAGAAATTACATTTTCTATAGATCTTTCTAATTGATAGAATCAGAACGCCAAAAATCCAGTTTTCGTTGCTTTTTTCGCCAACAAATGTGAGATGGCTCTTGAGTCCTATGTTATTATAACATTTTTAATTTGACTTGCAACAGATGTAGGTAGACTAAATGCACATATATTCGGCCATTTTTGAGTTCTGATGCGATATCTATGGTTATAAATATGTTTTGGTAGTAGTACGTACATTTTATAAGATGTTCATGAGGTGCTTTTTGAGTACCTGTCTATATTTTTGTAGAGCCAATCAAAATAGGAAAGAACAAGGCTTTTTCTTACTTTATGAAGTTTGCGAAACATCACATTTATTGTAAAATTTTGCTACTTGTTTAAAAAAAAAAAACTAACTATTCGTCAGTTGTGTGTGAATTGAAGTGAGGCATTTCTAACAATTAATGTTCAAAGATGCACAAAGATCGTCTTGTACTAACGACATTGGAAATATTGAGATATTTTCCTTGGTTTTAAGCAAAGCACGCCTTGAACGTGTTGACAATATAACTTTTGTACCTATTTTACGAGCCCACAAAGAGAGCGCAGGACGCTGATTTCAAATTAGAAGAAAAAAGCAATTTAAACGTCATAATATTTCTCTTGAAAGAACTTCCCTCGTTGTTGGTTTTGAAATGTAAAAGAATGAGGCAAGGTGGAGAGGTGATGTAGGTACTTTTGTTTTTCCTGACTGCCTAAGTTCGAAAGTAATGTTTTTCAGGCGTGTGTTTGTTTGTCTATATTTTTTTGTTTCTTTATTGCCTTCTATAGCCTAAGGGATTGACAGATTTTTATATGTGAGGTGTCATTAGATTTGTCTTCATGCACAGTGTCATAGGCTATATTTTGAGGTAAGGATTTTTTTCTACTTCTTCAAGTATTTTCAGATTTTTACTTATACGTTATTGCACTGTTATTTATGATCTAGTCGCTTAAAAATGACTAAACAGTAAATACGAGGGAAAGGAAATATTAAATTTTTGAAAATGTATTTATATAAAAACTTTGGGTACTGATCAACACCAAATTTGGATGAAACTGTACCAAGGCCTTTAGGTTATAACTTATTCACGCTGATAACTTAAATAGCTGCAAATCCGATTTAAATAAGTAAACAAAGACCTACTTTACGCTTACTAATCGAGAGTAGGTTGCTAAGCTTCCAGGCAGGTCTAAATATAGACTCCTCGCTTTGGCATTTCAAGGGCTTTTCAGACTACGCCATAAAATACCGCAATGGTGGCAATGCAAATGCTTAGAAGCTATGCGATACCTAGCTTCATTGATTACCCTTGACTGGCCAATTTATCCTACTAGCTACTATTACTACTGGCTACTAGTTTCAGCCGTTTTGCAGTCCATAAGCCGTATAAACAATGCCGTTTATATAAGTATAAGATTTGTCGAGAATCTAATGGCTTTAATATAATTGAGACAGAAACTTGATGGTACACAAAGAAGGCACTTACAACTTTCCACATATAGAAATATAAAGAGTAAACTAAGACCTGAAATACATATAATTATATAAAAAGCTAAAAATATAAAAAAAGCAATAAATCTCAAACAATGTGTGCGTGCACTCATAAAAATAGAAGTGAAAAATATTACAAAAACACATTAGGTACCTACTTTATGTTTTTCGGAATAGACACCGCAAGCACCTCAAGTTGTGTGAAAACCCACCGTACCGCAGTTTTTGTACTTACTGTGACGTTACGAGTGCAATTTAGTAGTAGTTTAATTCCATTCATACGGCTAACTGCTTTCGAAGAGTTTTATAGTTTACCACGTCGCATTTTTGTATTGACATCAGACGTGCTACTCACAAGACGACGGCTTCGATCAAAAAATACATAGATCCCACAATGACGCACTAATCGCGGCAACACTCAATCTGTCTGGACTCAATACGCAGCAAGAATGGATCCACAGTCACGCGATAGTTGCACAAGCCGTAACAACGACCAAGTGATCCGTGAAAAATTCAACAATAACACAAACGTACCAAAAAAAGATGGCGTATCATTATGTACCTATGTTTGACTCCACTCATTTCTAACGACTGAGCAGATTTGAAAGAATTTTGGGATCGAGGTAGCTTATAATAAAACAGATACGCATATTTGATGAACTCGCGGGGTCTATCTTGATTAAATTCTATAGTTTATATAAGTTATAGTTCGATTTTGAATGTTCACAAATATTTATTTAATTAACAATCACCTAGACACTTCTTTACGGATCTCACAAGGTAAGCCGAAGGCAGCACTGCAGAGTAAGCTATGAAGCTACTATGCAATGTCATTTGACGTAGTCTGAAACGACCTTAATTCCGTTGTAAGAATAGACGCTTAATGTGTTCTTGCAAGAAATGTTCAGACTACGTAGTAACTTTACCTAGTCTGTGAGCTCGGTATATAACGTTAATTCCAAGAAGTACGTTCCGAGGATGGAAGACGTAGTAATTGTGATTTGCTCGTTGAGGTAGAATACGATATGGCGTCTTCATTGAAAGCAGCAAGGTTTTGTTGGTTTGTTCTTTGCTGTCACAATCACATACAATTTGTGGATGCAGCGGACGAGTGCAGTCGTAAAACCCACGAGTAATTGTTCTCGCTTCTCGGCTTAGCTTTTTGAAAACTACATACGGAAATAATCTTAGCTGGAATGCTGTGAATTTGATTTTATGACGGCTTAGCAGCCGGTCTATTCTGCAAGCTAAGTGAACGCGCAAGTGTAGTGATACGCTAAGTAAAAAAAAAAACACCATGTTACTACTGGTAAGTAACACAGGGAACGAATGGTGGGAACAATGAAAGTAGATTTTGGCAATTAATGCAATAGTCGTTGATGTTATTAGGCAACTGCCGACTTTATCTTGAATGCAAAAGAAGGTTTCTTACCAGATCATTCTATTTGTTCTTTATTGGGCTCGAATACAATTAATTGAGTAATTGACTTCTACTACAATTTTTTCACTGACAACGGAAAAACCAAAAGGAAGGGTTATGTTTTTAGCAGACTATGTATGTTTGTATTTACGTATGTTCCAACGTAGCCCCTAAACCACAGCCTAAACTATAAACTCATCCGATTTTGATAAATGAGGTTTCAATAGTTTTTTTATATAGTCCATGTAGATATAAGCTACATTTTAAATAACAAAAATAAACAACGTTAGTAAGTACAAATTTCTTTAAAAAAATCACCAAAAACCGAATTTTTATTTATGACTTTAAATTAAAATTTGATTGTCTGTTGAGTATGGCTATAATTGAATTTTTGCCTATTACTATTTTTCTAACTAATGAAAAGTGGGAAGGACGTAGTCAAGTTTTAGTTTATCAGACATATCTTGCTTACAAACAAATCTGCACGCTACGATCAAATCTGCACGCTACAAACAAATCCGCATGCTATAAACAAATCCGCATGCTACAAACAAGTCTGAATGCTACAAACAAATCTGATTGCTACAAACAAATCTGAATGCTACAAACAAATCTGAATGCTACAAACAAATCTGTATACTTACTACAAACAAATTCGAGCGCTACATCAAATCAAATCATTTGACTGCTACAAAAAGCCGCACCCTATCAAATAATTTAAATATTTTGTATTAGGGCCCTTTAGGAACTTTTGTTTGTATAAATCTAAGACTGACCTGGTACATGTTCCCCGTTGAAGGTGACTCGGACAGTATGCGATCGATGAACTTTGGGCACAAACGCCGCGGCGTAGCGGTGACCACCGAGTGACCGCACCGAGCTCGGCACCAGCGCTCCGTTTCCTCCAGAAACCTCTAACTCTAAATGTCCTGGACCTGCTGAACTGCCGTCCACTGTCGAACAAGAATATAAATATTAGCACCGAGTGACATTACTAAATGTTAACAATACAAGTTAATAAAGTAATTTTTTTGAAAAAAAAAAACGGAGCGCTGCTCCTTTCACCCTAACGGTGGAGATTAAGAGGAAGGAAAAGAGCGCCAAACTATCTTATTCCTTTATCATTGGCAGTTTGAGTTATTAGAAATAGATTAACGTATGGCCAACAACTCGCCTGATGGTAAACAACGGTTTAGCTGAAGATAGAGCACGTCTATCTAGAAATCATGACTGTTGAGTCTAGCACAAAATTCAAGATGAAACTTTAGAAACATCCACAAACTAATCTAAATAATAAATAAATAAATAAATCCTATATCGTTATGACAATGTATGATTTTTAAATTTAAAATGCAAATTTAATTTAAAAAATAATTTAAAACAGTTTCTCCATGCGAGTTCCAGTCATAACCGTAGCAAAAGACTAAGAAAGAGGGTAAATCGTTTTGGCTGCACCTTACTTTGAACTTTTCGACCAACCAGCTATCTTCAGTCTTTCCGTGAATATGGCGCATGTAATGCATGTAATTGCGCCGAAATATCAGAAGTTCCATCCACAACCTTATCACGGGTAATATCCTGTTAATGATCATATAGTAAACTGTTGTGAAAGGACGTGATAGTTTAAAACGGTGATTGATAAAAAAGAATTGAATTATGGTATAGATTTAGAAATGTGACGTAAGTAGGTACACTTTCACTTACACTCTTATTTCAATTAAGGTATTGTACTGCCAATATTAATCATGACTCAAGTGTTTTTGACAGAAATACTATTTGTTATTATGATAAGATGAAAGCAGCATGAAATCTAGTAAGTAAAAAAAACACATCAACATTGTACTTACCTATAAACTCAACAGGTTTCCCAAGAGTCGCTTTATACGTTGGTTTTACGAGAATACCTTTGGCACCTCTATTGTTGTCCCTTAGCATTGGTCTGCAACAAAATAACTCAATGAACACCTATTCAGTACATTTTAAACACAATTTCCCTTTACAAGTTTACTCGTAATAGAAAATGTCACTAACACTTTGACGCTTATTCGCAGGAAATTGCGCGGTCGCCGATTGAACATTGTAATTTTAAACATTTTCCTTGTAATTTGTATAAAACAGTACCTATCGTTGTACTATTGTTGTAAATGAATAAAGCGTTCATTAAGAGCATTGGATTAGTTGACAAATGCGAGTACCTTTTACGTAACTAAACCGATTCGTAGACGGGGTCGGGAAATTCGATAAATTACCTATGCAAATGTGAGGTAGACGGGTCTCTCACCTACTTAGATAAAGATGCATAGAATTGTCAATTTACTTGTTTAGCCACTATACAAGGTTACGCGGAAAGGTTGCACTAAGCCGAAAGGGATCCATCATTTCCATTATTATGTTATTTTTACTATGGGACCAATCCTGAAATTGCGAAATAAATATCAGCTATTCTATAGAAAACAGTCATTCAGACTAGACAAAATGTATAGAAAAGCAGAATTTTTGTTTGCGACTTCAGTGTTAGTCTCGTAGTAAAAGTTCTTCATAATGATGAGCGTAATGGACCCTTTTCGGCTTAGTGCACCGTTTCCGGGTAACCCTGAAGATAAAATAGAGATTAGTACCTTTATAAGCACTACGTCTATAATATTCTAGTAGTATTGTTAAATAGAAGCGAAAATATTAAAACTCTGTTTTAAAATTATCCTATATAACTGTTGTGCGATGTATATAAGTAGACGATACAGAATGTACATAATGGTGCTGACGTAGTCGCAAAGCGACTAAAGCACCGAAACTAATTTAGATTTAAAAAAAAAACCTATATTACTCTCCCGCCCTAACCTCTATAAAAAACACGTCGTTTCGTTGGTCTGTCACTATGTGAAAGAGAAACAAACAATCACACTTTCACGTTTATACTATAAGTAAAAGTAAATTATAATGTAATGTGCTCAGTGCCATTCTATAACAGCTGCATGGATTTCGATGTTTTGTGTCGAGAGAGACCTTAGGCAGAAACTAGGAAGGGTTTTTGAATAACATTCAGCTACGCTGTAACTACTTCCAACCGAAACATATTCTTGAGAAATGTTTGGAAATTGAAATGAACTGTTTGTTCAAATTAACTTATCCCTGCAGAGGTCTTTGAGCGGCCTAATACTCTGGCATTAGGGTCGGCCACTTAGCCTAAGCAAGCTTACTTGCATGCGTATTTTTTTTATTAAGAAATAATTAATAAATAGGCTTGCGTTTCATGACAATTGAAACGTTATCTATGAAAAGTTTGTTAGTTTTCAAAAAATCGTAACACTAGAGACTATAGGTACCTGAAACGTCCGTGTGCTGCGTCCGTCTCAGAGCGGGCCCCCCCGGTAGGGTCGCGGGGGGGCCTATTGGATAAAAAAGACTGCTGTTGTTGGTTCTTCTCGTCCACGCTGCTGTACGAGGAGTCGCGGACTATGTACGAAGAAGAGCTCTCGCGCACCTCGCGCTTTATCTCGTGCTGTTCGGAGTTTAGAAAATTAAACAACAATTACTCGAAAATGTCATTGGTACGTCCATTTTATTACTACACAAGGTCACGCATATAGACTGTACTAATCCGAAAGAAGAGCATTGTACTCATCATTATGAACAACTTTTACTATGGAACCATACCTGAAAACACGAAACAAATACAGCTGTTCCATATATTTTGTCGAGTGTCAATGACCGTTTTCTATGGAAAAGCTGATGTTTTTTTCCGCAATTTTTGTGCTTAGTACCTTAGTAAAAGTTAAAGTAAAAGTAATATAATGACCTCCTTTCGGCTTAGTACAGTCTATATGTGTAACCTTATTAATAAAGAAAAGTATAAGTGTAATGCGTAACTATATCTATAAGTTCCATATAGGTTTCATTGACACCTCAGTAATCGTAAAATTGATATCAACAGCCTCACTTCTAATAGGTAAATTAGGCAAGTGTTAAATATTTGTTTTTGTCTCCTTTTCACGCATGAATATTAAATTAGAGAGTTCATAGAGTTCTAAGCATAGATTACCTTAACTACTTTACTTTACCTTAACGTTTGTCAGGAAACCGTTTCGCTTCGCTTCGCTTCGCTCGTTTCGCTCTCAAAGCATGAGCTAAGTGAGAGGAGAACTTTAATTTTTTATGCCATAAAATGCTGTAGACAGACAGTCACAATTACTAACATTCAGTCCCGGAACAGATATGCATTTATATTCATTCAAATATTTGCCTGGTCGGGAGTTAAACCCGGGACGTTTTGCGCAGAAGTCACACTAAACCATCCCAGCTGTAAAATTGTTTATTCATGTAGAAAAAGAAAAGGTTCATTTCGATACGTAAATACTCGTAACTTTTCTCGGAAAGCCTGTTCAAATCGACTGTTATGAAATCATTACACTATCTCATATTAACAAAATTTATTACCGACATTTGGTGTAATTTCGTGCGGTAGTTTAGAGATAAAACGCGGAAGGGCCGTAACTATTCCATTTAATGGATGAAAATGAACCACAGGAATACGGGTAAAGTATGCGGGTCACAATATTAGTAGGTACATGCGAGGACGTTAGACTAATGGCCGAAACAATGTCCGTCCACCAAAGTTGCATGGAGGAGCCAGTGACGCAAAAATTCTATTGTTTTCAATGGTTACCTACTATTCAAGCTACATCGACCAAAATATCTTACATTACAAAGAAATTATTACGACTCCTAGTAAATAAATAGTTTTCTGCTGAAATGCAGAACTTTTGAAAGGCTTGTTGATTAGCTTGTATCACATATTTTTTTTATTGAATATCTACAATTTTGACTCAAGATTTTCATCTATAGCACATAATACAGAGGAACAAAGCAAACCGAAGTTATTTTATTCCATTCTAAAATCGAGGATCATTGATTTGCGAGTTGTCAAACTGTCAAAGCTTATATCCGCTGATTGACATGACGTTTAAGCGATAGAGTGAGAACAAGGGGTGAGATGGATGAAATTTGGACGGCTCTAGAGATGTCATAAAAAGAAATCGAGTTATATCGACGTAAATGTTTACATCCATAGCTCCTGTCCTAAAGCCCTGCGGCGCAGAGATAGACGGAAGCCAGTGATGGCCTGTAATCATGGAAGTCACGCACGACGGTTTACATAGTTGACAGGACTTCCGAAGTTATCACTCAAAGGGTCCCCGGGGAATATGAGTATGTAACAAGTGACTAGCGATAGCTGCGACAAACTCTTAAGATCAGCCTTAAGCCGTTGAAAAGAGATTACCATGTATATACTTAGCTACTATCTACCCAATATTTTGATCATTAATGGCTCAGCGGTTCGCGCATATAACAGCTGAGTATGGCTTCTAATCAGCCGGAGAAGGAAAACATCGTGAGTAACTTATAGCATGGCGGTTGCTTGGCTGGCTAGCTATACCATTCTCAAGTTGAAAACCTGTTGCCAAGCACCCAATGGTTGTTCCAGCAGCCTTACCTGAGAACCAGTTCCCATTTCAGGCTAGCCATGTTTACCATCTTCGACCACCATCACTTTACATTAGATGACATTTGACCAAATGCGTAGCTCTACCATGAAATAAGGTTAGTATTTGTTTTATTTCATTTTTGTTTTATAAGTATCATTAGCAGTGTTCATTAATTTACAGTTTAAATTTTTCCAAGTTGGTATAATCAAATATTTTTCATTTATTTCCGGTACAACAGAAGAACAACAGAAGTAGTACTAAGTTTTAGAAGTACAACAATAATATTTTGTCCCAAGCTCCTTATTGTACCTAATTAATGCGACGTTAAAGCGGAAATACAGATTCGTCAAAGAAACAGTTTTTTTAAACGCTGTTTTAAACTACCACGGTTGTTCATTACAGTTATAGATACCTATGATTATTGACGGGACATTTACCGTGATAAGGTTGTGGATGGAGCTCCCAATATTACACGGTGCATGTAAATGCGGTGTGTGCGGTGTGGTGCGATGTTTTTATACGGTACATGTAACAGCGCCGAAATATCGGAAGTTTCATCCACAAACTTATCACGGTAAATGTCCATAAATATAGCGAAAACCGTGATAGTTTAAGCCTTAACTATTGTATATATCTTTTTAAGTTATATATTTTACCTACTACCACGAAGTTTTTTTGACAAAAAATGTAGACTCAGAAATTAACTTACTTGGGTCATACACCACAAGTTAATCCCACTTGAGTTGCTTATGGTTGTTTCTATTGATTTTAGAATCAAACACAGGTACACATACAGTACCTCTACGTACGGTACGGTGGTAGAACACGTAAGCTAACATTACCTATGGAATTCGATTGTACAAATACCGGCTAGTCTCCAAAATAACCTTGAATGCGCAATACGCGATTTTTAGGTTTCTTTGGCGGACCCCTTCAGTCCGTACGAGAGGTTGAGTGTGTACTTGCGTTCGTGTACCTACTTGTGCCAACTTTTTCCACTACGCCGCTTTTCACTACATATCAGACGTTAGAAATTTATCTCGAAATCGGAATCTTAAATAAAAATTTAGATACATTAGAAAGCTAAGTTTTAGTACTAAAGAGGAAACTGTAGGTATAACGCTTCCATTTATTTATTTTTTATGAGCACGAGTGGCTTGGTCGCCACAGGGCGCACGCCCTGAAGGAAGGCGCTGCTGCGGAGCCGCGCGCGCCTTTTGCACCGACAGCACACTGGTAGTTGCAGTGCGTGTCTGGCACTCAAGTCTCGTACATGGAGCACGTACCACACGCCTATTACTTAAGTTTATTTTTACTTCGGGTTTGACCGCGATCTCGCCTGAAGGAATGCGATGATGCGGTCGAAGATGGAGCACGTTTGCCTATTACCTCTACATGAACACTCCAAGATTGTAATGCTGCGGAAATACAGACAGAAATAAGGCATTCCATTGTTTTGCCATTGTAATTAAGAACTCCGTAATACCCTATAGGCCTTTTTTTTTGTTTTTTTTTTTTGTTTTCGGGGGGAAAATCTTCCAAAGATACCCGGCTGCATTGGGGTGCAGCCAGGTTATGTGGGATTGTACCCACTAAAACCCCCCCGGTGACCAGCCTTAGTGCTTGACAAGAGGGCTCCGGGATCTCCAGAGGAACGCACCGGAGCCCTCAGCACTGCGCTATGGCTCCTCCCGAGACAACTGCGTGTTGTCTCAATCCCTTCACTCTCGAAAACGTTGGTCACACAACGTACTCTCCCTGGGCACGCTTAAGTGGATGGTCAGAGCCCCAACTTTGACCATCCCGAACCCATAGGTCCCCTTTTAGTAGGCTCTTACTACAGGCTGGTGCCGTATTCTATTGCCCCGGCACCAGGGCTAAAGAGCTGGAGCGGTCGTTGCCGCCACCCCGGCGTCGCCGTCTTCGTGCAGGGTCTGCCCTTTCACGAGCGCGCTCTGCGATTTCTTTTTGAGAAAGCACGCTTTCGCAAAATTCAACCACAGCCCTCCATGCAGAACTGTCCGCCAACATTGCTGACACAACGCTGGGTAGATACAGGTCCTGACCAATCTTGTTCACGAGTATCCCTCTCTCTGCACTCCACGCAGGGCATTCCTCGAGTGTGTGTTGTGAAGAATCGACCACGGCCCTGCAGTGGTGGCATTGGGGCGTTTGTTCGCGTCCAATCCTGTGGAGGTACTCACCAAAGCAGCCGTGTGCTGTGAGAATCTGCGTCAATCTAAATGTGACGTGATCCTTCCTCTTCAGCCAGGATTGAAAACTGGGCAGAATTGCGCCGGCAGCACGTTGGCGCACATTTTGCGGCTCGTACAACCGTTCATGCCACTTTTCGAGTGCGCTTCGGTGCTCTTCTTTCCTTATTTCTGCGGCATTTACGGGCTCGGATCTGTGACTCCGGTGTAAACGCACGTATTTTTGAGCGTCCATGTCTGCCAAGATGTGATGATCTATGCAGGGCACCCGCTACCCTTTTGATGCGAGGAGCCATGCGTCGGAAATGCTCATCAAAGCTCCAATGTCCATTCAAGGTGAGCCCAAGTACTTTAAGTACTGCCCTACTTGAACGTGTGCGTCACCTACTCTTATTGAAGAAGCAGGTGGTTCGCTTCGTTGTCGAGTTCTATGGAACCACAGGGCTTCCGTCTTTTGCGGACCCTATAGGCCTATACTAATATACTAATCAGGAACATGAATGAATAAAACAAAGAATAAAACAATGAATAATGGTACTTCGATCATGTAAGAAAGGTGACGCAGCCATTTGTTTGGACGTCCGATAATGAAAAAGTGAAATTTTAAGTTCATATATATCATTGAGTTTTATTTAACACTAGCCGACCGCCCCGGCTTAGCATGGGTGTATGCTCGACCTTCAGCCTCGCTATAAAATATAATATAGCCTATGTCACCCGGAGATAGTGTAGCTTCCCAATAGTGAAAGAATTTTTAAAATCGGTTCAGTAGTTTTCGAGTTATTTCGTTACAAACATCCAAAAATCCAAATTTTTCCTCTATAGAATATTAGTATAGATTAATGTTAAAAAAAAACATTTCATTGTAGGTACGGGTAACTTGTAGTGTATGTGCTCTATTCAGCCTGATCGATGTCGTTTCGACACGACACCAATCAAGTAGAACCCCTACAAGATGCCTGTATGGATTGTATTAGGGGTCAGATAAACCAGGCTTCGAGCTAATGTGGTCAGGTCAGCTATCTCGAAGTCACCATAAGCTCTACATAAACAATACCTGCTCACATTGTCTTATACTATAAGACATGTAATGTATTCACTCTCGTAGTCCTGTGCCAAGGCTGAAACGCACAACCCAGCCCGAATTTTAGACTTTTCATTAAGTAAAGTACCTACCTCCACCAAAAATAAAAATAATACGCTACGACTTCTCTTAACACGCAACTCACTTAAACAACGATTTGAAAAAGAACTCTGAAAAGTGAATAAAAAACATGTTCCAATTAAGTAACATCCAATCAAAATCAGCAGCCAATATTTTAGAGAAAAACACGGATTTCTAAAAAGAGAAAAAGGAAGTTTTCATTACGTAAAAACAAGACATTGCAGACGCGAATTGAGAAGATTCCTTTACAATAACTTAAGATACCTACTCTACTCCAATTAATAATTTCTCTCGTTACGCGCTTCCGTTGCTGATACATTTTAATTTGATACTTTACTACCCTTCTTATACCTACGATACAAGATATATAATTACTTACTCGACTAGTATATGTCTCGGAGTTGCTGTCGTCGGCCAACCGGTCGAGTTGCCTGTTGAAGGAGTCGCGAGTGAAGTCCGTGAACTTGTTGAGTTGAGTGTTTCTCTTAGTTTCGCGCTCCAGGGTGCTCTGCCCGAAACGCTCCGGCGTGTTAGACTCGAGGCTACACGTACAAATACACATGCATATAACTACACCGCTTTACCTATAATATTGTGTGTAAATTAGTGTGGGACCGCAATGTCAACACTGTTCGCGGTGAAACAGTTTGGTTTCTAAACATTTTGAGGAAGTTGATGTAACTTTAGCGGTTCATTGAAGTAGTTAGAATATTGGTTTAGTTCAAAGAGTATAGTAACATACCGGAGTTTAGATTGAAATAAGATTGGTTATGAGAAATGCATTTACGAAGTTTCCGCAGATGACGAATTGTTTACATGCGAACTCCCGTACAATGAAGGACTCATCTGAGCGTATATTGTTTCCCGATATACTCTGATCTATGAACCTAGGTAGGTACCTGTTTGAGCTAAGCATTTGTCTTGTTTTTTCGACAGGATCCCAAGAATCTCTTCTCAAATGATACGGCTTCCCACCTGGATCTCCGGCACCTGTCAAAAGACCCTCAATGAAACTTACTCTTTCCGGCATGTTGCGATAATCTAAGATACTGAATACAATAAATGAATAATGATGATAACAACGATGACAATAATGATGATGATGAAATATCATCATAATCATCATCATCATCGGCCACAAGACGTCCACTGCTGAACATAGGCCTCCCCCCTCAACCCCCACACTGAACGACAACCTGCCATCTGCATCCAGTGGATGCCCGCGACTCTCACGATGTCGTCGGTCCATCTTGACAGTTTTTTTATAGGCGCAAATTAATGTATTGTAACCGAAACGTATTTATCGTCATCTAGGAACCCTAGGACTACTAGGAATAGGTAGAGTAGTAAATTTATTTACAAGTTTTGTCGAGTACTTTCAACATATTTAAAGATTTGTCGCGGAGACTGAAAGATTCTTTACGTGACCAAAATGCTGGCCATATCTTGGTCAGAAAGTTAGCCTCGCTGTCCAGCGAGGCAACGCGGCCAGCATTTTGGGCACTTTGCTTGAAATTAGAAATCGTTTGAACAATCTGAAGGCCTTTGTAGCTTACAGATAATATAAATGATCTTCAATGTTTTAGTTTAGTTTTTTAAGTTCTGAGTTTGGTATTCTAAGTTAGTAATAAAATGAGTACGTAATATATTTTTTACAGGTTTACTAAGAAATAATTTTTCATGTTCCAAATTTTTTGTAAGTTCTTTTATAGATAATTATTTGGCACATCTGCCTCCGTTTCACATGCAGTTACACATTTTACTGCTACGTCTGAGTCCAAGTAATAAATAAAATGTCAAAAAACTAATAAGGTTTTACTTAAAGAGATGTCATACTCATTAAAAAAGTACTTAAAACATGTCTATATTTTACTATAGCTACCTCAATGAGCTTACATTGAACTACCTACATAGGACTCATAGAACTTAACAGCCTTTTAAACCCGCCCTAATATAAGTATCACACAAAATGGAATTTTAGATTATTTTTATACTCCAAAATCGCGCATTGTACGTTTGCGTCGTTGCCAGACACGGACGGATTGATTTCACTCAAGCCAATTAACTTGAGTTTGTATTGCCGCCCAGACCTCAGTAAAACGTATCTACCTTAGTTTATTTATATAACATCATTGCAAAAAATGGCAGAAAATTAGGGTGTAGAAATCATAAAGTTTATTCGAGTAACGTTATTCTGGTGGCGCATTTTTCCAGTCGAACGATCAGTCAGAAGCGATATTGATATCTGTGATTTATGAAACGCACGGTGAAAAACTCGTAGGTACTTATTCACAATGAAATGTACTGGATTTTATTTATTACCTTTGTTAATGTCTTCACTTTATAATGTATGCGATTGCCATCGACATAATAATCATGAAATAATTATCAATTTAAAAAACTGACTTCACAATATTAGTAAAGTATGACAAAGACAATATTTGATGTCATCAAATGAACAAAATTTTCCAGTTATTTTGATTTGAAAGCCAAATTACTGAACCTATTTAGATAAAATTTGTATGGGACTAATCTGAAAGTATGTATGACCTTTCAATTAAAAAATAATGTTTCGGTACTAAATGATGGAATTCTCAGGTAACAACCATAAAAAATTTGAATAAAAATACAACCAAATGGAGTTCTTTTTGAAGTAGGCTAAAACACTGGACGGCACGAAATTTCAAAAAGTACTTGACATGCGAAGCTGAAATATGGCTGGTAGATTCCTTATGAGGTTTGAGTTTTTTATGAAAAGATTTAGCAAAATGGTTGAATTTTGGACGAAAAGGTTACATGAGAGTCTACGTCTACGAAGTCGCAGGAAACAGCTAGTTTTAGATAAAAATCCTAATGGAAAATTCGCCTATCGCGGGAAATTCAATTTTATAACAGTTATTTTTTGGTCCTTGTTGCTAGGCCGGTTAGTTATTGTAAATGATAACGGAGTTCGCGCTAATCGATTATTATTCTTTACATTATCATGTGAAAGAAGGACTACAAGGATGAAAAAAACATAGCTAACGCTAACGGTAGCTAATACATTTAACCAGCATTTTGCGTCTGTCGGTGTGAGTAAGCAGCCGGCGGGAGGGACGGAGGCTCGTGCCTCCCCGCGCCCGCGTCCGCCGCCACTCCAACGTACTAACAATACAATGTTTCTAAGCCCTGCAGATCCACAAGAAATTTACCAAATAATTAAACACCTAAAAAATAAATTTAGCTATGGTTTGGACGAGCTGCCACCCTCATTAATAAAAAAATGTGCAGAAGAGTTAACTTTACCTTATTACCTGCTAGTTAATCAATCCTTTATTGAAGGTACATTTCCCGACTTGCTAAAAACTTCTGTTATTAAACCAGTTCATAAAAAGGCATCAAAGCTGAATGCCGACAATTACAGACCTATTGCGCTCTTGCCCACTTCCTCTAAAATATTTGAAAAGGTGATGCAAAAACGCCTAAACTCCTTCTGTGAAAAATTTATACTGTTTGATGATTCCCAATACGGGTTCCGAAAAAACCGATCAACGATATTGGCGGTTTATAAATACGTCCAACAAATACTAAACATAATTGACAATAAAGAATACGCGGTAGGAATCTTATTAGACATGACAAAAGCCTATGACAAAGTCCAATACAACATACTACTGGATAAACTACATGACATCGGAATTCGTGGAGTAGCACATGATTGGTTCAGATCATATTTAAGTAATCGTGAGCAGTATGTAGAAATCGAAAACTTTGACCATGAAGCCAAAATAATAAAAATAGTAAGATCTTTAGCCACTAAAATTAACCACTCTATTCCTCAGGGAAGTGTCATCGGGTGTATCCTATTTTTGATATATATAAATGACCTGCCTAAAGTTATAAACGAGTCCTGCGTCCTTTTCGCGGATGATATTTCAATCCTGACATCTTGTAGAAACAATTTAAATTTAAATAATAATTTAGTTGACATTTTTAAAAATATAATTAATTGGATGAATGATCATAATCTTGAATTAAATTTTGACAAAACAAAAATAATACAATTTAGACCTCACCAAAAAGCTCCCCTTGACATACATTTTTCTTATAATAACAATATATTAAAATGCGTAGATGCGACTTCACTGCTAGGTTTAGAACTTGACTCACATTTAAACTGGAAAACGCACATACAAAAAATCAAAATGAAATTGAGCAGTTTCACTTATGCGCTGACAGAACTACGACGAGCTACGGATCAGAAAACAGCCATTACTGCATACTATGCATATGCCTACTCGTGGCTCAGGTACGGCATTATATTATGGGGAAACAGCGTAAACGCATTAGATCTCTTCATTGCCCAGAAAAAGTGTATCCGTATTCTGGCCAATATAAAATCCCCTGATATAACTATAACAAATTTTCATAAGCCCTACTTCATTAAATTTAAAATCCTGTCCTTGACATCAATTTACATATTAGAAATAAGCAAATTTGTTAAAAAATACCCCGACTTCTTTAAAAGAGCAATTGACAAGCCTCGAAAAATCAGATCACAATATAGGCATAAACTTATCGAACCGAAATCTAATCTAGTAATTCATAGCTCAGGCCCTACAACTATGGCCGTAAAAATATACAATAAGCTACCAAATATAATAAAAGACATAGAAAAAGAACCCAGCTTCACTAATGTTCTCAAAACTTTCCTAGAATCAAAATGTTACTATACCCTAGACGAATTTTTCAAGGATAATTTCGATGATTTACAAATAGACCGTTCTGTTCTTTCTGTTGCCATACCCTAACAGGGTCATATGTACTACATGTATTTAAGATGTGTTAAGACAAAAACATGTTATTTAAGGTCTGCATGCATACATATATCGCAATAAATAAATTGAGTATTGAGTATTGAGTATTGAAAAAACTGTTTGAAATTTGAATTTCCCGCCATAGGTGAAACGTTCTATCTTAAAGAGTCGTGCATGCAATTAACTAAATCTGGCCAGTCTCGAACGAGGTGGCGAAACGATAGGATTGACTGTAGAGGATAGGGAAGCGTGTAAGGAAATGGGGGAGGCCATTGCCTAGCAGTGTGACGAGATTAGCAAAGAAAACATATGCTTACTAGGACTTCCAAGTCTTTTTGTTCTGTCAGCTTCGAGTGAAGACAAAGGGCTTCCTTGATCCAAGTTTTCTTGAGAATCGCCGAAGGCTTGGCTGCTGTACATCTTGTAGTTAGATCGTTTCTCTACTACTCGCTTAGTTGTAGTCACTGGACTGAACCGGTCTGTTGGACTGCTTACCCTGTGAAGAAATATGTATGTAATTTTTTTTCCGGTGTACTCAATAAAGAGTTTCTATCTATCTATAAGAAGACTAATTAACACGAATTGCGAACTGGACTATTAACGTTATTCATTACCATAAAAGCGGGCGATAAACAATAAACTCGCCAAAAAGCGAGAAAAACTCGTGTGTCGAGGGTACCGTTCTATAGTTATAATTTTAACTTTTTTAAATTAAAAAGCAAAATAATTAGGAGTATGTAAATACTGAATGATTCAGATTGTTTGCCCGTAAACTTTGGAGATAACGGTTGAAATGGTAATATTTTCACTTTTTTGGATATTTATAATTATTAAGAGTTAAACTATAACGGTTGTTCACTACTACAGTTATATGATTATTTATGGGATATTTACCGTGGTAGGTGTGTAACTAACTGCGCCAAAATATCGAGAGCTTCTTACACAACCTTACCACGGTAAATATCCCGTAAATAATCATATAACTATAATTATCAAATACAGAAATCTGTAGATGACAGATAAAAATAATACCTTTCATATTATTAAACCCCACTTAAAAACATTGCAAATCTTGTCTGCTATTTCAGACCCTATGTTCAGCTTTAAAAAAATGCTGTATAATAGGAATTTTAACAAACGTTTTCTAGATTTTAGCCAAATATTTGACAAAACTGGCTGTGACAAACATACGGACTGATACGGGATTCTTGTAAGACTCCCGTGTCAGTCAGTCAGTCAGCAAGAGTTCCTTTTTTACTATTTTGGCACGAAACCCTAAAATGGGTACTCATTCGCGAACGTCAGACGCCTCTATTGAGAGCTTGATTGAAAATTGATTTACAACAAGCGCTCGCACAAAATCACTCTTTCGTAGCTGGAAATTTTAAGGCGAGGTTTTCTTACTTTTAAGCAACGCTTGTTACTACAAATGACCATAAGGCTTAATATATTGTATTAAAGTCGCATTAAGTGGAGCAAAACCATGGTGCTTACATACAGTCGTGCGTTTCGCTACTTTTATTTTTGAGGTTTTTCTCATATTTTTCGATAAGTAGGTAGGTAGGTATAGGTGTATTGTAAAATGTACCGTTACGGTTCCCTCCATAAATTATTATGAATTCAGTATATTATGATATCGTATAAATAATTTTGTAAATAGATGAAATGATGTGATTTTTTTTTGAAGGAATCCAAAAAAAATTTTTTTTTAATTGTAGAATAGTCTTGCGCTTGGCCGCCAACTCGCCTGATGTTAAGCGATGATGCGGATAAAAGCTCAAATCAGTGTTACTATTTTTTTCTTCTATCGAGCGAAATGTCCTTAATCGTGTTTCGGTCGTTACGGTTTCCTAGATAAAACATTTAATATTGATATGCAACATTTTTTATAAATTTAAGCTAATGGAAGTAGTCAAACTAAAACTAGAATGTAAAAATTGCTAAAAGTGGGAAAAGAGGGCCTTAAACACATGTACGCAATATTGATACTTACAGACCTTTTGAGTGGACTGAATCGAATATTCAACGTACCTGTTAATTGGGCTGGACGTCCTGTTCAAAGGGCTGTCTTTTCTAGTGAGTGGACTAGCAGTCCGACCGACTGGACTCGTCGCTCGGTACGGGCTAGTGGCCCGGTACGGACTAGTTGCCCTATTAACGTCCAGACGAGATCCATTCCCCAAATGTTTCGTTGTAATCGGGCTAGCCGTCCTGTTCCTAGGACTCTCTGAACCGTATCGAAGCGTCTCCTTCTTATTGACTCGCGAGGTCGAGTAAGCAGAATCTGTGACATCGTAGCTTTTCTCTTTGATATCTGAACCGTAGGAGGATTTGTAATAATCGCTCGAGTCACGTCGCTCATCACGCCGATCGATAGAGCTTGTGTTGTGTTTTGTTGCCGAGTCGTACGAGTTGTACTGGTTCATCGGGCTCTCCGATCTCAATCGCGTAACTGGAAACAATATACGTTTATTAAGTCTAATTTCCTGTAACTTGCTACTTGAGAAAATATGAGCAGAATGATTACTAAGAGTTATTAAAGTCGGCTTCTTTTTCTTTATTTTAAAATCCAAGTACACAAACTGTAGTGAAAAACTTTAAGTAAATAAATAGTATTACGTTATAGACGATTAAAAAACTTGACGACCGGCAAGATTTGAACCTGCCCCTGCGGGTATAAGCTCTGAACGCTCAATCCACGAATTCTCGAATTCTTGAGCTGTCTTTGCGTCTATAAATCGAATCGTTGCTGACGCTATCCATAATTCTTAGGTATATGTACTAACTGTTTTTTTTGTGTTCATCCGAGCTGTATGGCCAGCCCAAATCTATTTTCTTCCCGCAATTACTTCAACGACGTCTCTTAGCCTCGTTTTTCGCCTAATCCACTTATTTCTCTTACTGTCATGTCAGGTAATCCTAAGCACAGCTCTTTCCATAGCCCGTCCCGTTACGCAACTCTGAATTCTATTATAAACTATTTTCCCCGTGAAATATATAATAATAGAAAATAAACCTGGAACAGTCAAGCCACTTAGCTCGTCCCCTTATTTGTCGGTGTGGTTGCGGTACCGTATCTGATGCGATATTTTTCTTCCGGACTTCATTCCGTCGGCTCCTGCTTATACTACGTAAGTAACTCCTCCTCTCCTTATCAAGCACTCCTTGATAAACCAGGCTCAGTAAAAAATCTGCATTTAACTTATCAGTTTAATACGCTCTAGCAGATTGCGCAACGACAAATGAGGTAACGGCCTTAGATAGGGTTGTATGCTAGGACAGACACTAAGACAGGAGGTCATTGTCATCATTATGAACAACTTTTTCTATGAGAGCAATTCTGAAATCGCGACAAAAATATCAGCTGTTCCATAGAAAACGGCCATTCACACTCAACAAAATGTATGGAAAAAATTAAAATGTAACAGATTTTTTTTTGCGATTTCAGAGGTCCATAGTAAAAGTTGTTCATAATGATGGGTATTATGGACCCCTTTCAACTTAGTACACCCTTTCCAAGTAACCCTGTAGTATCGAAGGTATTTAGTTGTCGTACCTGGGCTAGATATTCTCACGTACGGAGCAGGGCTGGAGCTCTCCCGGGGTTTCTTAGAACGGGACCCCACTCGAAACATGTGCGGCGAACCGTGTACGTCGTACCCATTGAAGTAGATGTACAACTGTAATAATGTAACTTAAATCACTTACGAGTATGATAGTACTACATAGGTTGTTCCGTTTTTACCACAGAATAAATAAACCTACAATCTATTTTGTCTTGAAACTATTTTTAACTGACGGCTAATTTCAATACAAATCTCTTTGGTGAAAATCATTGCCCAAATATTTTTTTACATTATCTGTTATTCTCCTTTTTTTTACCTCTTTGTCTAAAACTTGTTGAGCTGATTCTAAAAATATATAAAAATACTGTAAAATATACAATAGTTTACTAGAAAAGGTCAAAAGAGTGACGACGCGCCACGATATATGAAAAAAATTAAAAACACGAATATCTGTAAAATAAACCATTGCACTGTTATTTTACGGACATCAGTTTATTTTATTTTATTTATGTACTCGTAGCTTGTTTAATAGACTCTTACATACCCGATGTTTCCCTGGAGCTTTAGGCATGAATGTGGCTCGGTACTTGGTCGCAGATAATTTTTCTAAGGCGCACATGACGCTCCTCTTGTCATGGACTATATCTAGCTGGAGGTCTCCTTTGACCCCGCAGCCGCTTGTGTCCAGCTCGAAGGAGTGAGGCTTGAGGGGCTCGGCGCCTTCTAACGCACCGGGACTGAGGCGTACTCCAGCTGGGTCAAACACTTCACAGGTGAATGGTCCTCCCTGAACAATAAAATATAGTAATTTTCGTGGGTTCTTACATGGTTTACTCTTTAAGTATTCCTCAGATCCAATTATTTGGGGGTGACTTAAGTCTTGAAGTCACGTTCTGCTTGGGATATTTTTTGCAAATTCAGCCGTCAGGCGCTTATTTACACAAGTGTTTTTCAAACTTTTTCACGACGCGACCCCTTTAGTATGAAAAAAAAAAACTGGACCCCCTACCTTTCACAGTTTATAAACTGTATTTTATTATATTACAAATATCAATATAATTACTCATTAATTAATTTTTCTTATTATTATTTTTTTCCTAGGCTTTGCGACCCCCGCGACCCCTTTATAGAGGCATGGCGACCCTCCAGGGGGTCGCGACTCACAGTTTGAAAAACATTGATTTAAACCATACCAGCCCCTAGACTGACTAGACTGCTCTAGTAGATCGCAGTAAATATGACGATGAGAGAAGCTCAGCGCTTTAGGTTATCAACGTCTTGATTAATGCTGGATTTCCGTACACAATCTGCATATTTAGTAAGAACTCAGATAAATTACAAAACAGAGCCACGTCATCGTTTGATCACATGAATGAACATTTTGCTGAAACCAAATTTGCACTTGGCTAGATCATAATACGGTTTTCAAATTTATCGTCTCATTAAAAAAATATTATAATTTAAGAATGATAGATGAACAATTGGACGAGTTAAATCAGCGAGCTAAGATTATACGAATTATAAGTATGAAATTTTTGTCAGAAAGTATGAGTTCCATACCTACATTAGTCAAAAGATGATGGCTTATAGGTTCTCGACGTTGTTACTGTATTCTTTATCAACTACGACTACAAATGACCACAAAAACTATAAAAAGAAAAAGTCCACCTATTCAAATTTTTCCTTTCATTGCAAAGCTTTAATCGGGATCTAAAATAATATTTCAATAAGCAGCCGTCACAAACCAAGCCAGCCGGTGAAACTTCGCCTGAGTAATTTCAATTCCAGATGGCTAGCTAAATAGTTCTTATAACGATAAGTTTAAATGGTATAAAGATAGTCTAGAATAAAAATGGTGTTTTACTATCTTGAATATTTTCTATCTAGATTATTATCTTTCGTATAACTTGTGACAGTAAAGTTTATCTAACTACCCACATTTCTAAAAGATCCATGCAAACTTGATACCGCAAAAGATTTTTCCAAAAGTGTCTATCCCAAATTTGTAAAGATTATTTATTTATTTGCACTAACAAATCACAGACATTTAAAAACGCATGCACAATAGGTGTTCAAACAATATTAGTCACGTTGTATCAAGTTTTTTTGTGCATTTTTAGGTACCTACTTACTACTAACTTACAGCCTAACAGTATATAAGTGACAAATTTATGAGGTGGCTGGGCCCATTACAAGTTTTTGCCTATATTTGCTTAGTATGCGTACAAATCTAGAGTGATGTCGTAAAGATACCGTAAATAGTTATTTTTTATCTAGACTTAATACACAGTCAATAGTTAAAATATGTGTGAATAATCTAATTATGTATGTTATCCGCACCGGATAAACATCTGAATATTATAATAGATGCAACGAGTGATTAAAATTAGATTAGTGTACTGTCTCTGTGTATATACTGTGCATGACCTAGTTTAAATTTGTAAGCTAATAATCGCCTTGCCTGAATATGCTGGCCTTTATACGTGATGGCAATAGTCCAGGTGCCGGCTTCATCAGGCTGGAAGGTGGCGCTTGAAGCAGTGGTCCCAGGCGCAGATGGTGGGGGGTGTCTCGGTTCTAGAGGAACCGCTCGGCCGCTTGGCGAATGAGCAGTCACGTCGATGTCTTGTCTTCTTGGTGCACCTGTTTCAATCAAAGACTAGGATCGGAGAAAAAATCTTGGAAAAGGTTTTTGAAATGTTTTGTATGTTCGTATGTGTGGGACAAATCTTGCAATTGAATTTTAGACCAGTTATCCTCAACTGATTGAGCTGAAATTTGGTATACTTGTATGTAACTTCGGCAACAATGCAATGTTATGGTACCATCGAGCTGGTCTGATGATGGAGACAGAACGTGGCCTTTGGAACTTCTAAACGATACGACGTAACCCCGTGGAGTTTGGGTTCGTTGGATTTGTCTTCCCAAGCAGTTTGGTCCTAGATGATGACCTGGGTCCTGGTGATGAAGCTGGAAGGTGGCCATATCTACCTTCTTGATGTGGGTATCAAATGAAAGGGTTTGCTGAGAAGAATACGAAAAGTTTATTTAAAAAAAAAACGTTTTAAGTTACCTGTGGCACTGACTAGAACTTCCACGATACTGCCCGCCGCACACGGCGCCATGCCAGGGGGAGGGACGGACACCAGCCGTGGCAGTACTCTGAAGAAGTACCTTCCGTCTACTCTGCATTATAAGAGAAAATATTTTGTCACTACGAATACTATGAATGTAGTATTACTTTTAAGAGCGTAACTCAGCGACAAATTTTTACACAATTTTTAATCGCCAAAATTTAAAACGTTAACTTTTTTAGGCTTCCGCACCCAAAAGGTGCAAATGAGACTCTATTACTAAGCCTACGCCGTCCGTCCTACCTTTTAATGGCTGTATCTTTCGAACTGTATCAAAAAACCAGTTGAAATTTTCATAGAATATGTAATGTTACGGCGCGGGCGGTCTAATTAAAAACGACAGCTTCTATGTTAAATGATAGTAAGAACAAAAAATTCATAAAAACAAAACAAAAACAAAATTAAGCGAGCAAACAAAAGAAAGAAAGTGGATAAATAAAAAGAAACTTCTATTTATATCCATATTGACTATGTTGCAGAAACAAAAATACGTGTTCACAAGTATCATCATCATCATTGTAGGCCTCTCCTAATGCACGTCACTAAACTCGGTCGGCAAGTTCACAAGTATGAATAAGTTATTTCCTAGGATTTTTTTCGTGATGATTCCACATTGAAATTAACTACCTGCTTGAGATACAGTCATCCAAATATTAAAATCTCAAGCCCAGTGCAGAACTGCAAGACCTCTAGACACAGTGAGCGACTACTGCGTACAAAAGGAACGTTTTGATTAAAAAACATTGACGGTATTTGTAAATCATTTCATAAAATTTTTATGGATCTATCATCTAGCCTACTGACCATGGACACTATGGACACATTTATGGACGCAAAGTGTTCAAAACGTCTAGAATTATAATTCTCAATATAAAAAACAGACTTCATAAGAACTGGGCCAAATAAAAATGAAACCAAATGGAAAGCACCAGCATTCAAATATAAAAAGAGTCATCAAAATTGGTTCACCCATTCAAAAGTTCTGCGGTAACAAACATTTAAAAAAAACAGTCGAATTGATAGCCTCCTCATTTTTGGAAGTCGGTTTAAAATAATTAAAAATATACGCGATAAAATCCGTTGCAAGTCTTTAATTTCATTGGGAAACGAGTGTTTTATCGTACTTTCAAATGAAAATTTATAATTCTATCTTTACCTATTCCACAAACGTCGTTAAGACGAACCAGCTCATCTTTCTCTCCATATGGCAATAATTTCATTATAGGTGCTCGGTTACCTTATTTATGTACCCCTCATAAATGGTGGATTTAGTACACTATTTATGTGACATCTGTTACGGAACGGGGTCAGGGGGAAAGTGCGATAAACAACTTGAAATAACGTGACGTTGAGAAATGCTGGTTTCATTGCTCGCTGAAAAACGGCAGGTACGAAAAATAGGGTAGGAATGCGGGTGATTTGTGGTACGATGCTATAATTTATCTAGAAGTAGACAACCTTGTTATTGTTAGAGTTCCGTACCCAAAGGGTAAAAACTGAGCCTGCGCTGTCTGTCTGTCTGTTCGTCTTTTAAACGGCTGTATCTTTCGAACCGTAATAGATAGCCAGTTGAACTTTTCACAGAATATGTAACGTTATGACGGATTATTAAGAAAAATTAAAAAAAGTCAAAAAAAATCTATGAGTCGGAAAGTTACAATTTCGAAATACTCAATTGCATAAAAATCAAGACGTTTGTCTTAGTAGTTTAACTTCCATACCTAAAATATTCTGCAAAGTACCTAAGACACGTTATTATGATTCTACTCCATGGACTTGTTAAACCCTTTTTTCAACAGGGTGTTTTTTAAAGAACGAAACCGAGAAAAGGTAGCAAGTATCGCTGCACTATCGTAATTTTTTGCGTTCTCTCTTTTTCTCACCTCAATATCCACACAACGACGCACAATTAGCTCTTGCAACCCATTCCGTAGCGGAGTTATGACTAATTCTTTGGTCGCACAGAGGCAATGTACCTACAGTGGTAGGTATATCTACAAAATATATACAACACTTTGCGATACAACCTCCGATCAGACAAACAAGGGATATATAATAATAATAATAATAATGCGGATCGAGCGGCGTGTCGGCTCGTTCAGGACTCTCATTGCAAAGCTAATCTGCTTCAGCCGGGGGAATAATCGCCCCCGAGTCATGCGTTTCGTGACACAGGCATTCGCTGGGACCGGTATTAGGCCCCACGACTACCTAGCCAAAGTCACGGAACGTATTGACTATCTGAAGCAGAAAGTCTATGCATGGGTAAACCGTATTCGCCGCTACAGAGAGCGTGTGGACAGATATTGGCAAAATCGCCTCTTCCAAAGCGACCAGAGGAAGGTATACCGAGGCTGGGAAGGAACTGAGCAACGTGTGAGTGACGGGCAGCTACCGGATGCAAACGCCATGATTAATTTCTGGCGTGGTATCTGGTCGGTGCCCGTCGAACACACGGAGGGTGATTGGATGCGTGTTGTCGAGCGAGAATGTGAGTTCATCGAACCCATGGGGTCTATTTTAATAGACCCCGTAGACGTTAGTTGTGCGATCCGTACGGCACAGAACTGGAAAAGTCCTGGCCTGGACGGGTTGCACAACTTCTGGATAAAGTGGATTCGATGCTCACATGACCGCTTGGCGACCCAATTTCAAGAAGCCCTTGAGC
Organism: Agriopis leucophaearia; assembly: GCA_949125355.1. Lineage (NCBI taxonomy): Eukaryota > Metazoa > Arthropoda > Insecta > Lepidoptera > Geometridae > Agriopis > Agriopis leucophaearia. Next base: position 11,284,651 of record OX421264.1, read on the forward strand.
TCGGCTCTCTTCCCAGCTTCCTAACCACCGGTGTCACCTTCCTGCTCCACAAGTCCGGCAGTACCACGGAACCCAAGAACTACAGACCCATCACGTGCTTGCCTACCATCTACAAGCTCCTTACATCCATTTTGAGAAATAAAATTAATGCGCACATTGTCGCGAACAACGTTTTGGCCCACGCTCAAAATGGATGTAGGGTTGGGTCCCGTGGTACTAAGGAGCTCCTCCTCATCGACATGGCCATTAGCCAACAAGTCCGTCGAAACGGAGGAGCCCTCTCCGCTGCCTGGATTGACTATAAGAGGGCCTATGATTCAGTGCCTCATTCATGGCTAGAGAGGATTTTAGAGTTGTATAAAATTGATACAACTCTAAAATCATTCTTAGGCGCATGTATGAGGCAGTGGATCACAGTCCTTCGTCAACCAGGCGGGGGAGATGGCTCTTCTGTTCCGCAGGACTTAATAAGGATTGAACGAGGCATCTTTCAGGGCGACAGTTTGAGTCCATTGTGGTTTTGCCTAGCTCTGAACCCTCTCAGCACTTTGCTGAGGGATCCCGGGCTAGGCTACCGGCTTCGAAGAGGTGGTCAAGTCATCTCCCATCTATTGTACATGGACGATCTCAAGCTGTTCACACCGAAACGCCAAGACTTGGTGGAGCTGCTAAAAATCACAGAGGTTTTCAGCAGCGCCATTAAGATGGAATTCGGTGTAGACAAGTGTGCGGTCATGCATGTACAACGGGGGAAAGTTGTAAATTCCCCGAATTTACAGCTTTCTGAGGCGATGACTCTCAGGTCTCTCTCTGAGGCCGAGACCTACAAGTACCTCGGTATGTCAGAGTCGTTGGGTGTATCGGTAGAGGACATCAAGAAATCGGTGAAGGAGCGCTTCTTTTGTCGCCTGACCAAAGTACTTAATAGTCTTTTGTCTGGTGGCAACAAGGTGCGTGCCTTCAACGGTTGGGTGATGCCTTTACTGATATACTCCTTTGGCATATTGAGGTGGACTCAAACTGAGCTGGATGCCCTGGACAGAAGGGTCCGTCAACTGCTCACATCACATCGCATGCTACACCCACGCTCGTCTGTTATGAGACTGTACATTCCACGGAAGTGGGGGGGTCGAGGCTTTTTAAATGCCAAGAACCTACACAACCGTGAGGTGTGCAGTCTCAGGGATTTTTTCCGTGACAGTGAGAGTGGGATGCATCGCGATGTTGTGGCTGTTGACAGGGGCCTCACGCCGCTCTCCTTGGCAAACGAGAATTGGCGCAAACCATCGGTGCTAAGCATCGAGGATCGCAAAGACGTATGGAAGGGCAAGGAGCTGCACGGGCGGTTCTATCGGGTCTTAAGAGGGCCTGATGTGAACCTGCTTGCGTCGGTGAACTGGTTACGTTTCGGTGACCTCTTTGGGGAAACCGAGGGGTTTACCTGTGCGATTGCGGACGAAGTTATCAAGACGAACAACTACCGGAAATATATCATGAAGGACGGTACGGTCGACATCTGTCGGGCATGCCACCGTCCTGGAGAATCTCTCCGACATATTATTTCCGGTTGTTCGCATCTTGCTAACGGCGAGTACTTGCACAGGCACAACCAAGTGGCCAGGATCATCCACCAGCAACTTGCCCTTCGATACGGCCTTGTAGAGTCTGAGGTGCCGTACTATAAGTACGCACCAGCGCCAGTTCTCGAGAATGGTCGTGCTTTGCTCTATTGGGACCGGTCTATCATCACGGACAGGACTATTGTCGCCAATAAGCCTGATATCGTGATGGTCGACCGGTCCCAGCGCCGGGCAGTGCTCGTCGACATCACCATCCCACATGACGAGAACCTCGTGAAGGCCGAGAAGGACAAACTCAGCAAGTACCTTGACTTGGCTCACGAGGTTACCGCCATGTGGGATGTTGACTCGACGATCATTGTCCCGATAGTCGTATCGGTGAACGGCCTTATAGCGAAGAGCCTCGACCACCACCTTAAGAGGCTCTCGCTAGACTGTTGGGTCAAGGGTCAGATTCAGAAGGCGGTAATCCTTGACACAGCGCGCATTGTCAGGAGGTTCCTTACTCTGCAGCCCTAACCACCGGTAGCTTGGGCCCTGCCCCGCTGCTGGCGGCACCCTAGGTTTAAGTTTTTTTATAATATTTTGTTTTTATATAAATATTGTAAACAAACTTAGACTTAAGAAGACAAATAAATACGTGAAATAATAATAATATTTTTTTATATTCAACAGGGCCTCTTGGTGTTGGCTTCGGCTCCACCAATGCCTGCCAAATGTCCGGGCTAGACCCGAGAATTTCATGAAATAAAGTGTCATAATAATAATAATAATAAACGCAGGGGCGGCTTTATGGCGAGCCGTCGGTGAGTGGCGACACCGCGTACCCCGATTCCATGGGGCTAAATGAGACCCCTGACCCCTGGCTTGCCTTAACTGGCCGTCCAGGGGTGGAAACCGCAAGAGCTAACAACCTAAGCTCCAGGGTGGAAGTGTTAAAGGGCATAACGCCGCGAGTAGCTCTTAGTGAAAGTGCAGCACACCTCTCTACACCCTAAGCCACCCACGCCGATGTTGCCCCTCCGGTGCCAAGATACGGCAGCCTTTATGGGGGGCCCATTCAGTGGGTGGCAAGTCATCACCTGCCTAAATATATTTTGAGATGAGACAGGATAAGGCAGGTGCCGTTTCTCATTCTATAGATCTGTTATTCCATCCACAAGTTGTTCACCTCAATAGCCCAGACTTTTTTAATCCTATACTGTACAATAGTTTCATATTCCTTTTTATACATATTCCATAATTGTATTTTTTATATTCAACAGGGCCTCTTGGTGTTGGCTTCGGCTCCACCAATGCCTACCAAATGTCCGGGCTAGACCCGAGAATTTCATGAAATAAAGTGTCATAATAATAATATTTCTGGGACATTATTGCACACATGGTCATCTGACCCCAAACTAAGCAAAGCTTGACTAAGACATATGCCTTAGTCTTATTATCGTTCGTGTTTATATGTCTCTGTTTAACATACTTTTTTCACCATAACAGCATTATTTGACTGATTTCAACAAAGATATTAAAAAGCATCAGTAAAAACAAGATTCACGTAGTTTTATGTATTATCTCATGACTTAGTCACGTCATTTATATTTTCTTATGTATAAAAGGCAATGTGTGTACCCAATGAACTCTAAAACGGCTAAATCGATTCTGACGGGACTTTCACTGGCAGATAGCTGATGTGATTACGGCTCTTATTTCTTCGACAGCGTGCATGAATTACCTGATATCCTCGACAGTAAGGACGATCTCGTGCATGCCAGCGTGTTCAGGTACAAACTCGCCCGCGCCGCGCGAGTCCAGCTTCAGCCGCGACTCCTGCTCCAGAGGGTTCACAATGGACACCTTCACGTCCGATATTGAGAGATCGTGCGATATGCTCTCGATTTTGATGAACGTCTATAAATAAAATAACAACAGTTACCGTCATTTAACACCAGGTGAGATGTAGTCAAACGCCTAGCCTATCAACCATAAAATTAAAGGCTGGGGCGTTGAAATCACAAAATAGTTTGCGGCCTGCTCTAACAGATGAGGTTTTAAAAAAATGGACTAAAATAAAAACTAGTGGGGTGCTCAAATCACAAAACAGTTTCCCAGCCTGCATATATTGCAAACGAACAAACGATAGGTGACTACTATATTTGGTTTTTATTTGGGTTTAAAAAAATTAGGACTAAAATAAAACTAGTTCCTTATTCACAAATTTCGTCATCATGCTTTTTGACAGCTTTACCATACCAAATATGTCAACATTCATAATTAAAGTTAAACCATCGTTAAAATGGGTGAATAGTGAAAGACATGTAAAATTTGTTCGTAAATTTAGATTGGCAAAGAACGGCCCCTGTATCGTTAGTAAAAGTATTTAAAGTCAAAAGTTGAACTTTAAAATTTAATTTCCGTTCTGCCAAACTTTGTGCAGAGAGCACCTGTAATTAATTCACTTCTGGCCTGTTCTCTATCGGAAGGCTTCGATGGTACGCTATTCTGACTTTAAAATTGAGCTCTTAATTTTTATTTGCGAAGTTTTCGAAGCGTTTAAATGAAGAGCTTAAAAGTTTTTACGGAGTGTGGTTTTATTTCATTTTTCAAAAATTACGAATTGTTTGTGGAGCAAGAATTTGACATCACTTTTCGGACGTTATTAGTAGTTCGGTTATTTAGTCCGGTCCCGGACTTTTTGTCTCGATAGTTTGGTGATGAAATATGACCGGACTAAAGAGCCTATGATAAGTTCGGTATTAGAGCCGTACTCCGAAAACTAAATTTAAATAGTTCAAATTAAAATAGATATAAGCATTTGAGAGTCTTGCTAGACAGACAGCGCACTATACATACGAATGACGTCACATAAGTAGGCCATTCAAACACCATACTGACAATTATCTTCCGGGAAAGGGATAGGGCATCCCTTCCTAATCCGAACAAAAACTTTGAACTTTTATACCTTAGAACTTTATTAGCCGATTTGAATAGTTTCTTCAGTAAGTTTATTTATATTTTTCATTTAGCCTGTTATTTTTAACAAATGAAACACCTGTCCGATATTGCTTAAAAACATTACTCTTCTCTTTAGGCTAAAAACTAAAAAAATACGCTGCACTTTAAGTTATAAGCCTTTCGTCTGCAAGGGAGACTGGCTTTCACATAAAGCCGGAAGACATCGTTAGCCTCTTTCTTGGTAGTTACCGCTTAGATAGATTTTCAAAAGACTTACGGGTTCCCCTACTCGGCCGGATGTAGAGTCGAGGGCAAGCCGCAGCATATCATGGATAGGTGGTCTCGGAGGCACGTTGCGGAACTGCGAAGCCCACGCCATGACTCCCAGCTGATCCACATCACTTTGGCTCATGTCCTTAGCTGATAATACTGGTTGAACACCTACAAAAGAAACAGCATAGGATAAATTATAGTATAGTAGACTCGCTTCGAGATGACCTACATAATTTAAGATGCCGTATTACGGCCGCCAGTATGCTGGTTACGCTGTCAACTGATAATGGGCTTGAGCATTTGTATTATGCGGATACTCTATCCGTAGTCCACCTAGGTAGCTCACGGGTTAGTGTTACTACCCATATAGCCCGCCCAGGTGAACTAGCTTGGTGAACCAAGGTTAGTGAACCGTTTAGTTTGATTCTACAAGAATTCTCTATCACAGTAAACTTCACACTTATTATACCTGTTATAATGCAAAATTGACTTTTTCTCTGTCAGTTTTGTTACCTTTCCACGGCTAAGCGGCTTAACCAATCATGATAAATTTGGCAGTTTTTTTAAGTTTTTGTTTTAATACAAATAATTTATTTTATATAAGTACTACCCACAAAAAAAAACTGCGCTAACCATCAAACTGGGTTTGATCACCCGTATCTTGATGTTAGGCTTTCCTTACATGGCTAATAATTTTAGGTACTTACAGTTAGAGTTTAAAGTAGTGTGTATTTTGGGACGTAAGGATATAAGACACTATGCAGGTAAACCCACAGCTAGTTTTTAACACCCGTGATTCAAACCCCAAATCTGTAACTCAAATAATCCTAAAACCACGTCTCATTTATACGGAAATCTGTATAGAGATAACATCCGGACCGTAAGTTAGATTCGACGTAGCATTATCACCGCCATCACACTCACCTTATCAAAACATGTGAGCTATATTTAAATTATTTCTGAAGTTGCTAATGTAGTTAATGTTACCAGATACGTATCCTGAATTATAAATTGTATCGTTGGGAACACGCTGTTGTGAATGGATGTTTTGGGGGTTTTGGCAACAACGTGAAAAAAAACATGACGCCTCATTGTATTATTTTCTTATACTTGTGTTATTTCGAGCGTTTATATATTTAAATGGTAGATTATTGTTTATTAAGTGTGCTTCAACGTATACGAGTGTAGACAAGTGATATAATGGGATGAAACATGTATTTTTGAGACGTTTCCAAAACTCCACAAAACCCTCTGCAGGCAGGCAAACGGTGGAAATACAATCTGTCCACGGCCCGTGCGAGGCCTGCTGGTAAACTCTCCACTACTTTACTAGGGTATAACTTGAACTTGACCGTGACTCACATTGATCCTTTCTGATCCTGCACCGACCTCATTCACGTCTAATTTCGTAGAAACAATCATAACAATTCATTCAAGTACTTAGATAAAATATAAATATTTTATTAAATTCGTGGGTAAATTACCAAGTTTCTTGGCGGCGTCGATGGCCATCTGATTGTTCTCCTCCCATCGGGTCGGGTCCCGTCGCAGCTTGCTAGCCGGCGGAGCGGGGCCGCCCAGTGACCGCACCAGCTCATTACCGACTCGCCCGTCATTCCAATCCGTCTAAAATAGTTATTAATAGAGAGCTGAGTGACATGATGGATGAGTGATAGTGGCCGAGCGGTGACAAGTGCGGTTTACAATCTGACGGCACCCGGTTCAATACTCGGCCCTACACCAATAACTTGTTTAATACATAAAAAAAAGATGTGCATTTTTGATGCCATCGCTCAAAAAATGCACCACCCAGTGCATGTTGGGGAATTTCATACGTCTTTCAACTTTTTAAGGTTCTTGGTCATAGCGGTTTCCTCATGATGTTTTCCTTCGCCGTTATGAGCGATGGCATCAAAAATACACAGTATGGTGGATTAAAGCCCATCCTCCTTCTCTAATAGAAGGCCTGCGTCCCACCAGTGGGAATATGAAAGGCAGATAATGATGATTTTCACTCATCATTACATGATTTTTGGTAAATAAACCAATTCCAAATACATTGGAATTGAATTATTTTTGTATAAATATTTATGTATTATCTAAACTCCTTTAGATTTTTTATAGTTGACCTACCAGGTCGGAAAATTTATTAACCTCAGCTCAGCGGATGTGTCAAATAGGTAAATAAGCCCGGCTTTCAATGGGAAATGCCCTTACGTGAGTCTGAAGGTACACGCATGTTAACCACTTAGCAACAGATTCTCGAATTATAGCCAGCTATACAAGCACTAGAAAGTCGTCACAAGCACAAGAAGTCACACGATCCTATGGTGTTATTTCGTCACAGTGTTTTCCTTCATCGGACAATTGAACTCATTTTCTGTGATTGCGACTGACATTCTTCTAGAGTCTGTGTTCCCCGAAACGTACTATATAATAGTGTCTTCAAATCTAAAGTAAACAGGTTTATTCTAAGTGAGCGTGCTCTACCCTACTCCAGGTTTTTAACATCCGACATGATGTGGTCAATCACAAGACAGTTAAAAATACTTTATAGACTGGATGTCATCGCTTTTTGCCATATGTGGGAAACAAGCAGACGGGCCGCCTGATTGCAAGCAGCCACCGTCTCCTATGGATACTTGTTTGCAAACATCATACATTTTTCAAGAATAAAATTCGCCAACCTAAACAGTTCGTTACACCACGGGAGCTATAAAACAACGAGTTAACATGACACCTTTTTCGTTTACCCACTAATGTATTTTTGCTGTTAGGAAATAAATGAGAAAGCATAATGACCACCTATTCATTCCGGCCTCCTGCCATTCGGCATGAATTCCCATTTCGCGTTAGTCGCAAAGCCTGGCTTTTGGGAGGTATTACAGTTTTGGAGAATTTCCGTTGTTTATAACTGGGTTGCGAATATTTAAGGTATTGGATTTCAGTGCGGATGTTTGCAAGGTATTCTGAGCTATACGCCATTAGTCATGAATTTCATTAATTATTATTAAGTAAAACAGGCCCCTTTTTACTCAAGATATTTATCTTGAGTAAAAAGGGGCATACATATAGCATACGAAAATTTGACGCACGCACACAGTACGAGATGTCGAAATCAAAACGGGTATACAAGGCCCCTTTACTCCCCCAAATAGAACTAAAAGTCTATAATTTTTTTACGATATTTGGCGTTAAATAGAATTATTAGCTACGACAGAGAGCTACTAGTATCAGCCGGTATCTAATACGTATTCTAATCTAATCATATTTCTGTCAACACAAAATCATCGGCACCCCGATCGCCATTCGTTTTGTTTAGCCAAATCGTCTAAACTAACTTTATGAATAACTAGCCGTCCGCCCCGGCTTCGCACGAGTGTAAGCTCGGCCTTTGGCCTCGCTACAAAATATAATATAGCTTATGTCACCCGGGGATAGTGTAGCTTCCCAACAGTGAAAGAATTTTTCAAATCGGTTCAGTCGTTTCGGAGCCTATTCATTACAAACATACAAAAATAGGTACAAATCTTTCCTCTTTATAATATTAGTGTAGATATCAAAAAGAGATTCATTTGGAAAAATACAGCGTAAAATTTTTGAAGTTCAATAATAAATATTGTCAGTAATGATTTTCATAACATTAGATACATTGTCAAACACGCTTACGGTAAAGTTGCTGATCGGTCGTTCCAGCCTAGAGTTGACCCAATCCAGGGTAGACTTCAACCCAGCTGAGCCTGGCTTCATGAAGTAGGATAAGTAGGTCATGCCAGAGAGCTCGTCTAGCCACGGCGAAGCCAGGTATTCAGGTTCCAGAACCATTGGCACGTCGAGCTCGCGGTGGGCCAATCGCATGGCGCGGCGGCAGTTCTCCACTGCTTCATGACGATCTGTGAGAAAAAAATAATAATGTGAGAAACACGATATTGTAGATAGATAAAAACTCTTTATTGTTTACACCAGAAATAAAAATATAAACAGATAAATATTATCGTCTTCTTCTTTGATTCCTGAGGTCAAAAGAGAGCACAGAGAAAATATAACTTTTCTACGCTTCACTCTATATTATCAAACTCTACAAAAGTAAATGCTGGCGTTTATAAATCTGGCTCAATCTTTAGGATTTGCAATCACCATTATCGACCTGTCATTTTCCCACTGCTGGGACACAGACCTTCTCTCTCTCGAGAGAGAGGATGGGCCAAACCTAACTCCATGCTGGCCTATGTTGGTGAATGTCATGTCTTCGAACTTTTGACGTTCTTGGACATACCGGTTTCCTCACGATGTTTTCATTCACTGTTTTTGAGCGATGGTATTGAAACTGCACATAATTTAACTAGGTACTAAATAAGTCATTGCTCATTGGTGCAGGGCCGAGGAATCGAACCGGATGTTGTCAGATTGTATAGCGCACACGCTACTGGTCGGTGATTTTTGCTCCCTAAGGTTTACTATGCAGCATCATGGTAATGCCACCAACATGCTGTGATGCTAAGTACGCTGGCAACTGGTACTGGGCTTAAACATAATCTTTAGACAGTCAACAGTCTATGGGCAATCCAACTGGTTTTTGCATAATAGGGTAAGTACTTTAGGTATTTCACGTAAGTGAATGAATTTGATTTATATCTCTGCATACATTCCTTATCACATCACACTAATATCATAAGTGCGAAAGTTTGTGTGTTGGTGTGTTTGTTTGTCCGCATTCAACTCCATTAAGGCAACGGATTTGAATTTTAGTATTGAAGTAGCATATAACCTTGGTTCACACTTAGACTCTGCTCTCTTATACATCTAAAAATTATGGTAGAGGATGGCGCCATAAAAAGGACATATTTGTCGTTGACTGTCGTAAGTATGATGGAAAGGAGATGTAGAAAAAGGACTGTAGGTACCTACAAGACGTTCATGCCTTCTAACTAGATAGAGGCTTTTATCGCGATAAAATTAACCGTAAAACAGCGGAAGTTGCTAGCATTTCCCATTAAATAACAGTGCATGTACCGATATGTAATCATCCTAAACAACCACACGCTAAGTGCCGATCTCGTGTTCTCATAAATCAGAGTACTTTTCACAAGCGAAATAAATTATGCACGATCGTGTTGCTTGCAAATAACTCTTCATGAGCGGCGGTACTCTACTAACATAACAAGAAGTGCATCCATGAAGTTCATATCGAACTTTCCGAGAAGAAAACACGCCAAGTTCCAAGGTTCTTTGTTATGTCTTATTCAAAAAGTCGTAGAACCGCTGTTTGTCTAGACGGATTGGTAAACTATTTTTGTAAGAAATGCCGTAATCGCAAATTGCGATATATCATTACGGCATTGCTACTTTTTAAAAGCGCTGTGTAACAAAGGGTGCGTAATCGGGTTTCCCGGGCGCTATGTACCGTGTAATGAACACTGTCATAATCACATACCTGGTCATAATAAATACTGACTTAAAATAATATTAAGACAGTAAGATGATAGGTATTTGGGCGAGCTTAATTCGTCTTAACTTCATTGAGAGTTCGCTTTTCACTGGTTAATAAAGTGAACATCAGAGTACGTACCTTAGATCAGACAAACAAGGGAGATATGGTAAGGTATCGTGACGGGTGCAAACATAATCTATAGTCCAAAACAGACTTGATGCCTTTAGTCGAACTCATCCTACATAGCCTTTCTTGCTTGTAGATTATTAGTTAGTTCATCGATGTCGCTGCAAGTTTCTTGCTATGTCTATACTATCTAATAATCTATATAATTTTATATTATACTAGTGCTGTTGCCCGCGACTTCGTACGCGTAGATTTTCATATGAACTTTCAACCTTTTTTTCCTCTCTTAATCTGGCCCTTGCACAAAATAACATAGCCTATACTTCAATCTGGTCATAGCTAAGCATACTCGTGAAAACCGCATTTAAATCCGTCCAGTGGTTAAGGACATGTGCGTGGACAAACAAACAAACAAACAGACAAAAATTCTAAAATCTGTCTTAACTTGTTCAACTGCTTATTTTAAGATGCCCGTTGAGTAATTTTTTTAATATCTCGCAATTACAGTTTTTTTAATCTCTACGTTTTTATTATATGTATAGAGAATAGATAGATGATTTTAACCATAGTTAGGTATTATGAAGTACTAGCTGCGCCCCACGGTTTCACCCACGTGGCTTAATCTTTGTTACAACATTAGCTATCTGCCAGTGAAAGGTCAAAGTTGGTCCAGCAGTTTCGGAGTCCAAAGGGAACATACATACTTACACATCGACATTTATAAATAAGAAGATGTACTAACTGAGTTCTCTCCAGTGCGGGAAGATGCCAGGTTTGCAATGATCGACCAAGGCGGACAGCAGAATGCCGCTGTTCCAGTCAGTCGTCAGGTTATTAACGCGGCACTCAGGAAGCGAGGACTGAAGCCACGACAGCATCAATTTTCTGAAAACCACCAGTAAAAATTATGAATCGTTAAGAATAATTCCGATAATAATTTATGAGCAATAAGGTTCAAAATTGATACGGTTCTGAAGACGGAATTATCTATTCAATCTTCAATTTGTCGATCTTATCGTAAATTTTTCCATGGGTCTTTGAGAATTTTGTTTCTGCCTTATAGCTTTGCTCTTTTTATAAAAATTTCTTCAATTTAATCATAAGTTTAGAGCTGTATTACAAAATGCTTCGTTTAATTTTACGTATCTGGATTTTCGGGCATAAAACAAAAAAATAAAGCCGTAATTATCAAGAAAAAAACGATAACATGAAAATTGTTTATTTTGTTAGTCATTTAACGCAATCCACTCTTAAACTTTCCCTCCGAAAGTTTTACGAAAAACTACTTTGTAAATCGGAGTAAATAATGCAGATATATCTATTACAGAAATTTCCTATAGGTTTTTCTAATTGCTAGAAACAGAACGCCAAAAATGCAATTTTCGTTGCTTTTTTCTTTAAAAATGTGAGATTACTTTTAACGGCTGTTAATAGTCCTTAAAGGTTTGTAGAGTATCTGTGAGTGGTATTACAATTGGCCCGTTAGTATATTTGCTTAAAAAGAGTATCCAGCCAAGCTAACTAGCGCACTGCGACAAAATTGTGTCGACTCTTTTTATCGTGCCAAAGCCAGACAGGTTTAAATGAAACCGTAGGCACTTTTTTATGTTCTTGCTCAACAATGCGACGACAAGATTTTGTCGCGATGCGCATGCTAGCTAGGCAGGTCAAGTTTCTAATAATTTTGTCTAATATTTTTCTAAACCAGAAATTTTATACCTAGGTTAAATAAGACCCAACAGATACGCTAAAATATCTAGGTATTTAGGCAAGGGCGTCGCCAGCCCATGGCCCAGGGGGCAAGTTAATATTATGAAGGATAAGATAAATATGAATTGTAGATACAGCCAAGGGCAGTCAGAGTTTCTTTGCACTTGGCAAAAAAAAAAACTCTGCGGAGGGGCGGCTGCCCCCCCCCCTCCTCCTTGCGCCTTGAGATTGCCCCCCCTTGCGACGCCCTTGTATATAGGTACTCAAACTGTAGACATATTTTGTTAAACCCCGACTTAATCGATAAATGTACATATTTTATCGAATGGTAATAGTAAAATCACGTAGCCTACATGTATCGCCAATAACCTTTATTGCCTAATCACTGACCCTAAACACGCCAGATAGCCGCCGCCTGCGCAACGATGTCTCGCTAATTGTGATCTTACGCCAAACAAACATTTTCAGCTGTTTAGATACAGTTAAACTACAAATCCAAGGCTCTTCAAACTGAATGTAGGTAGACGCTTGCGTCACTTTGTCTTTGAATGATTTTTATTCGTGGTCCGTCTGGAGTAGGTCACAAATAACTTTAAGGTGGCAATTCGTCACCTAATTTAGGCACATTTCAAAAACTGACTAACTTCAAAAAAGGAGGTGGTTCTCAATCTGGTTGTATTTTAATAACATGGATTTACCTGTGTTTTTTTTAAAAATATGATATAAGTACCTACTAAACTTACAGATTGGTCCCATATAAATTTCATCAAAATCAGTTTAGTTTGGCAATTAAATTTAAATAACTGGATAATTCGTAGAATATGCGTATAGGTATATTACTAATTATGAAGTCGGTTATTTTAATTGATAAATCTACACTAATATTATAAAGAGGAAAGATTTGTACCTATTTTTGTATGTTTGTATGTTTGTAATGAATAGGCTCCGAAACTACTGAACCGATTTGAAAAATTCTTTCACTGTTGGGAAGCTACACTATCCCCGGGTGACATAGGCTATATTATATTTTGTAGCGAGGCCGAAGGCCGAGCTTACACTCGTGCGAAGCCGGGGCGGACGGCTAGTTTTGTCATATTTTGTTATTCTGCAAGTTACACACAGTTTTTTCAATACAAAAAAATATATTTTTAGTTACGTTTTTATTGGGTAGGTAAATTTAAGGAGCTGACTAAGTTCCTATGATATTTATTAATTTACTACAGTCATACCAAATATACAGGGTTACGCATATAAACTGTACTAAGCCAAAAGGAGGTTATTGTACTCATCATTATGAACAACTTTTACTATGGGACCAACTCAGAAATCGTGAAAAAAATATCAGCTGTTCCATAGAAAACGGTCATTAACACTCGACAAAATATAAGGTCGGGGAAAAAGTTTCTTCGTATTTTTTAAACAAATTCAAGACATATTTTTTTCAAGTTTAATTACATTTAATTATAATATATATGTGCCATTTTGTTCGATAACTTGTTGCCATCTTGTAGGTAGTGACATGATCCCGTTGCTGTAGAATTTTTGGGACTTCTGATCAAAAAAATGCAACAAGTAGTTTTGACAGTCCTCTCTTGATGTTAATCTAACACTACCCAAAGAATTCTGAAGAGATCGAAACAGGTGGAAATCTGAGGGTGCAAGGTCAGGGCTATATGGTGGATGCATTAACACTTCCCAACCAAGCTCTCTAAATTTTTGCTGAGTGGCCAAAGATGTGTGCGGTCTGGCGTTATCATGATGAAAGACCACACTCTTTCTGTTGATCAATTCCGGCCGTTTTTTCTCAATTTCTTGTTTGAGTCTCATCTGCTGTTGGCAGTAGAGATCCGAATCGATGGTTTTGCCCGGCGGTAAAAGCTCATAATGAACGATGCCCTGCCAATCCCACCATACACACAGCATCACCTTATTACGTGTTAATCCGGGTTTCGCTACAGTCTGTGGTGCTTCACTGCCCTTTGACCATGATCGTTTGCGCACATTCTTGTCGTAGGTGATCCATTTTTCATCACCAGTGATCAATCTTTTCAAAAACGGTTCGGTTTCTTTACGTTTCAATAGAGAGTCGCAAATGAGTACACGATTCATTTGGTTTCTTTCAGTGAGCTTGTGTGGCACCCAAATATCGAGTTTTTTTGTATACCCAGTTTTTTTCAAATGGGTCAAAACTGTTTTGTGGTCAATCCCCAGTTCTTCAGCTACGTCGTAACTATTAATATGCCGATCTTGGTCCACTTTTTCAGAAATGGCATCTACTTTATCCGTAACAGGGCGACCAGAGCGAGCTGCATCTTTGACATCAAAATTCCCGGACTGAAAACGCTTGAACCAACATTGTGCTACTCTTGATGACACTGCATTAGGTCCATAAACGTCACAAATTTTTTTCGCGGCTTGTGTCGCAGTTTTCCCTTTTTTGTAATAAAATTTCACAATATATCGAATTTGTTCGTTAGATTCACTCATTTTATCAAACAAAAAAACAATTGAAAAATGGCGGGAAATTGCTTTTTACTTTTTGTATTCCTTTTTTAAAATGACATATTTTTAATGGTATCAAAACCAGCCAGATACAAACAGTACAACGGATGAGATTTTTACTACAACCTTATACATACAAAATACGAAAAGACTTTTTCCCCGACCTATTATATGGAATAGCCTTAGAATAAGCATAGACACATATAGTACTATCTTCCTTAGAATAAGTTAGGTACTTATTCGAAGGGAATAGTTATTTTTTTCGCGGGTATCAGTATTGTTCCCATATTAGTTGTTCATATTGATGAATACTTACCTCCTTTCGGCTTAGTACAGTCTATATGCGTAGCCCTATATAAGATTGCATGAAGTGGGTTTAATTTTGCGACAGACACAACAATAAGTGATTTTTAAGCCAATTAAAGCAGGCGGGTAATTTATTTTCATATATCATGCACGCTTCACAGCATGCTTAGCTTATAAAACTCATTAGATAATTCATTGAATAAAGTTTGAAACAACACTTCCTTGGGGAATGATAAATTAAACTCATCAACCATAGTTATACGGGTAATTGTACTCTATTGCTACATTTTTGTATCTAGGAGAGCTAAAGTTTACAGTCGCGTTGAATTAATTACAAAAGTAACTATTATGAAAATAAAAATAAGAGTTTTTTTAATTTAGTATAGGTTTTTTTTAATATAGAATAATTAGATCTACTTTTGGCCACCATACTCTCCTGATGGCATTATACACTGAAAAGAGTCCCTAACATGTGAAAGTCATAGAAAACTGATAAATTCTCGTTAGAAAATGGGAAACAGGATCCAAATTAGTAGCATTAATATATTTAAAATAGTGGAACTAAAATTTACCTTGGTGGGAACTTGCTTTTGCCGATTTGGTAGCGCACGATGAGAGACCAAATCAGTCCTAATATTAGCTTCAGATTGCCATTCACGATGTCCGTGTTACCTAAAAATAAAGAATCAAAATAAAGTTTCATATCTTGCTATTTTTTAATGTCAGTTTTCTAGATACCATACAGAATAGCCATCATTAGGCAGGTATTGTGTGCTAGCTCGAAAGGAAAAATGAAAGGACATTACAAAGAAAAATACATGAAATAGAAGCACAAAAAGCGGTCTTAGACAATCTTTTTTCATGGCAATCATCGTCCCTTTCTATCTCCGTTTGTCGCATTTGCATTGGTTTTTACAATATCTAAATTTTACCTTTTTATTTAATGCGGTGACATTTATCAGACCTTAGAGCATGAGCTTATAATATACCTAACCTAGGTTAGGTTAGCTGTACTCAATATGCCTCATGTCAGTCATTATATCTGGGGTCTCATACTCGTCAGTATTTGACAGAATGGAATTACTGACCACCATAACCTCGGATCAGTCATACAAGGGAGATATATTAATATGGCGTGACTGATTTGAACGCATGAAGCCTAAAACAGTCTTGATACCTTTAGTCAATTTCACCTTGCAGACGACCAAAGTAAGGCAAGCCGCACGCCGCGACAAAAAAATCGACGCTTTTTATCGTGTCAAAGCGAGACAGGAGTACATAAAACACAGGCGCCTTGTCACGTTCTCGTTCACTAAATGACAACAAGATTTTGTTGCGGTGCGCATGTTATCCCTGTGCCGCCTTTTTTTGCACGTGCACTTTTGGTGAAATATTAGAAAGTTAGCTGCGGTTTAGCGGTATAGTGGACAAATTGGGAGAAACACGGAGATACCTATTTGAACACGAACGATTATTGTAAAAAGACATATCTCCTTTGTTTTTATGATCAGATACGCCCTATGTCATCGTCTCTGTGGTCTCATACTGGTCAGTATTTGGCAGAATGGAATCGCTGATCACCACGACGTTACAATTTTTTTTACCTACGGCGGAACGGAGAAGTTTGGTAGCAGTTTGTGTGTTAGTGTGTACCATTTTTCCCCGAAACGACTGGACCAATTTTAATGAAATTTGAAAGCAGTTTTCATTGTTTTCTTAGCTATAGTTTGTCATAAGCTGTCCAGTTTAAAAGTTGAGAGTTGTTATCCGAATTGGTCGTGGGATTTTTATTCGTATTTTATATCATTATTTTTATTCGTTTTCTCTTACCAATATTGACGAGCTTGACCCCGTCATCTTCTATGGCTTGCAGTGCGGTGGTGACGTTTTCCAACTTATGGTGCTGGTTGGTGGGATTCGAGCTCCAGCCTTTGAGCTTTCGCCCTTGGAGCGCCTCTACTAAAGCGCAAAGAATCGTCCCGTCGCGCAGATCTTCTACTAAATCTACCACCTGGGAAATTTAATAAGAACAAGAGCTACAACATGGCAGCACAACAACAGCTTCAAAATACGAGTTTATAGAGTCTTAAAGGGTCGGCAACGCGCGTAGTTGTGATGCATTTGGTGTTACAAGTATCCATAGGCAACGGTGACTGCTTACCATCAGGCAGCCGGCTGGTTGTTCGCCACGTATGGCATTAAAAAGTATCTGAGCCGCAGATGCATAAGTAGATAGATTTGGGCTGACGCATTGTTTATATTTCAGATGCAACTGCACCGATATATATATATTGTGATCTGTATTGTGAGACTCTGATCGAGTAGAACTTAGTAGAAAAAAACGAGTATGAAACGATAGGCGAGTTTGGTTTTATATTGCTAGTGTATTGGTGTGTGTAATGCCTCCGAAAACGTATGTGAGCCAAAGAAAGTGCGAAATATGCGGCCTCAAAACAGCACGAAAAAACGGGTAATAGGTAGTAGATATACTATGTATGTAGTAAGTAGGTAGATACTTGTAGGTAGTATCTATCTACTACCTACATGGCTTGGCTGGCACCGACTTCAAATAGATGAGTGGCGCGCTAATAATAATTATATTAATTTATTTTTCGCTTTTGAGTGCCTATTTGTGGTTTTGAAGTAGGTTTATTTTTTATTACTTTAATTTATTTGATTATGTATTTAGTAAGTTCATTATCAAAGTACCTAAACTAATTTGAAATAAAGTAAAGTCTAAAATTGTAAAATCTAGTAAGACCTGGCAATATTTTTTTACCATTTTAGTTCAAATCTTTTCTACGAATTTAAAAATTGAAATATAAGTAATTTTACAGCTCACACCAAAACATATAGGACCCAGCGGTGTCACCGACTATCCTGCGAAAACCGTATATTCAAGTTATTTGTCAGTATCTGTACCTACATTTTCCATTTAAACTCAGTCCAAGAATATTTAAAGCTAGGGTTGGAAACATTAAGTGACACAGAGGCATATGAAAAGTAATGTTCCGTTTTACAATCTCTCTACTCGCGTACATTTCAGGTGCCTGAACGTTACAGCTTACGACTGCAATAAGTGCCGTAACATTGTTACAGCTTGTACGCGGTAGTTTGGCATTCAGTTCCATTAAAATATCCAAGTTTGGAACTAAATTGAAACATGTATTTCTCTAAGTGCGTGCGATATCTTCAGATATCAATTACATGCACATTGGACCCCAAGAAGCCAGATATCGTATATTTAAATATTCAAATTCAGATGGAATAAAAGTTGGTATAAGTGCATATTAATTTAGTGGCTACTGTATACTGTTACTGATATACTGATACTACTGTATCAGAGAAACTTTTAATCTTTCACGATTTATACACAGTCATATTTTAAATGTTTATCGGGACTTTTCGCGCATTATTTTATTCACGTAAAAATAGTTGTCTTTCGCTCGACGTTTCGACCATGTTACAATGCCCGTAGTCACGACGTGAATTAAAATTGCAGGTGGGTTAGCGAGAAAAGTGGATTTTGTGTTTTTCTACCCTCACATGATCTTAAAAAATCGCAGTTTAGTCACTACGACACACACTGACTGTATCGGTAAATTTCCTAGTACTTAAGACGCACACCGCGGTTTGTGCGCGATAAATCCCGATACACTTTTAAAACAGTAGTCTTTTAAATCAGAGTCAGGCAGTCATTTACTCTGTCAAATCTGTAAGAACAAAACATCTATATACCTTTATGTTTACAGGCTTTAAAGTCTCATTCACCCAGTTCCGAAACGTATTAGCCTGGATCTCAACCCACAGGTCTTCGTGACCCTTGATGGCCATGCCCTTGGCAGCGGTCCCTTCAGTGCTCCTTGCGGCCAGGCCGGCTTGCGTGATTCGCCCTGCAGACCCCTCCGCTGAGTGGGCCCTGAGACCCTGGTTAGTCACCCGTACTCCTTCCATTTCGAATTCGTCACAAACTCATCGGGTAGATAGAAAGTCTTTTACTTAGCACTTTATGGTCTTTGGTACTGCTCATCGTTGTCATCTGGAAAAAAATAAGGCAATTATAAATTCACAGTTTATAATTTCTTTTACTTTATATGGGTATTCTTTTGCATAGTCTAGCTGGGGACGTAGTAGACTTATGTTAGAATTCAACTACAAAACAGAACTTGGGGGACGAGCGCTGTTTAGTCCGCACATAGCTGCAGGACTAAACAGCGCTCGAGGACCTGTCACAGATAGCGTTTTTCATCAGGTGAATACTTTACTCATCTCGTCACTCCATGGGAGCTATTCAGAGTGACAATTTAAAAAAAGAAATAGTTCCAGACTCGATAAATAGAGTTATACTCGCAACTATCTACACCACAATTTTATTATAAGCCGTTGGATTTGATTAGGCATTGGCTCGGGCGGGAAATTACGTACCAAGCACCAATACGTAGAAACAGAGAGTAAAACATACACAAATATTGACACCTACATACATCACCAAGATACATAACCAAGATACATTCCCCGCGATCATCCTGCACAACTCACTTGAGGATGTTGTTTCGCAAAAACGAGCCATTCACGTAAAAATGTTCGTGTACGCTAACACAAGTAGCCTTGAAAAAAGCATTTAATTATAATACAGAGCGATGGTGGTCGAGCATGCTTTTAAATCTGACGGCACCCAGTTAAATCCTCACCCCTGCAACAATGACTTATTTGCTATCTAAATAAATTAAATGCAGTTTCGATGCCATCGCTCATAAACGATGAAGGAAAAACATCGCGAGGAAACCGGTATGTTCCAGAATCTCAAAATTTCAAAGACATGACTTTCACCAACATGCACTGGGCCAGTATGGTGGAGGCAAATCCTCTCTCTCTGAGAGAAGGCCCGTGTCTCAGCTGTGGAAATATGATAGACTGAAGCGATGATTATATTTAACTCCATTCTAAATATATTCCATAAGCTAGATTAACTTTAATTTAAAATTGTACCTTCCTTATCGCATAAACTAGGTACTGTTATAGAAGTAGCGAGGTCCAGTTCGGGGTGAACAAGTAATTCTTGGTGTAGGCTACGGACAATGTATTCCATGTTGGTACCAGTAAATAATGTACATACTCGTATAATATATATCAACAATGGTTACAGAACATAAGCTATCTTAGCCTGTCAATGAATTCAGTCGATGTAGCCTGTTATAATTTACTAATTCTCCTTATCACAGCCTGTGATCACAGCAATTTATGACATGACATTACCAGTCACGATGACTGACTAGTCTTGTATTCTCTTTGGACTAGTCTTCCATTTGTATTTTCTGTGGTAATTTATAATGTTTTTTTTTTGATAGCTTTTTTATAAAACTCTTTTCACAGATCATATTGTTAGTTAGTGTCAGAAAATATAAATGGAAGTGTTATACCTACAGTTTCCCCTTTAGCACTTACACCCCCCTTGTTCGTCATTATGATGAAATTTTGATCATCTCGATTGCAGTTGTGTGCCGCTCAATATTGAAGTGTGCGTTTGTAGAGCTAGTAAAAATATGTCAGTGTGTGCAATACGTGTTAACGTTCAGTTTTTGGCAGACTTTTTTCGGTAGATACTAACTCAAGTTTAAGGCAAAACCAAACTATAAAGAGCAGACAAAGAGCGCACTATACTTAGAAATGATGTTACTTGCAATTAAGCCATACAAACTCATACTGACACTCACTTTGCGGGAAAGGGACAAAATACTCCTTCCTAATCCGACCAAAAACGATAATCGCTTATATCTCAGAACTTTTTAAGCAGATTTAAATAATTTCTGCTTTGTACGTATA
Source organism: Agriopis leucophaearia (assembly GCA_949125355.1). Taxonomy (NCBI): domain Eukaryota; kingdom Metazoa; phylum Arthropoda; class Insecta; order Lepidoptera; family Geometridae; genus Agriopis; species Agriopis leucophaearia. Next base: position 11,305,348 of record OX421264.1, read on the forward strand.
ACGTTTAATTATCTTTTTCCAAAAACCTATTTTACACACCGGTCCGACATCACAATTTGGCAAAATAAGAAAGGCTTTCTGAGGGCCTAGTGCGAGTTTTTCCAATTACATTTTCTTACTCGATCGCGTCAACGTAAACTACTATTTGTATGAAATAAAAACAGCGTTATCTAGTGCATGTAGATGGAACTGCTCTTTTTTCATACAAATCGTAGTTAACGTAAACGCCATCGAATAAGTAAACGCCACTTGTAAACTCGCACTACTCGTTGGCCCTCTGTTACGCACCAACAGACAATTTTCAACATGAAAGTTCAAGATAATTAGACTCCTGTCAGTAAAAACACTATTAACTGGCTAGTCTTGGTCCTGACAGCCTCGTAAATTGTCATGATGTAATTTTAATTAATAAAAATACCGGATAAGTTTTTTCTGCGAACAAGGTTTTAAGTTTTAAAGTCTCCACAGTTTATTAATAGAGGTTCAGCTATTTAAGAGCAACGATTCCAAACAATTGCTTTTCAGAAGAAATAATTATCGCTATATTTATAGGATATCCCATTATCCTATAATTATAGGATAATGGGATATCCTATAAATATACCTATAATTATAGGATAATGGGACAACTTAAACTTAAATTATTGCATTGTCATTGGTCTTTGATAAGTGTGCAAAGTTTTAAATCAAGGCGACGTTTTGAAAGGGGTGAAAACACGTTCAAAGATTATATTACATAGATACATACCAAAAATTGGCCTCGTATGTATCTATAAGTTTAAGCCTATTATACCAAGCTTATAAAACCGCGTTAAAGAGCTGAAGATTCTTCGTTCGATCGTCTTCGGTTCGTTCCTCTTTTGCTTAATTTTGTTACCCTAGTTTAAAAAAATAAGAAAAAGTCTCCACTATCTTTGATTTTCTAACTATGTGAAAGTAGAAGAATAAAAAGGGTGTTTATTAGTTTTTTAAAATTGCGAGAATTAACTCAGTGATTGACAGATTCAATTAGTGATTTTCATCAAAAGTATAATATCGAAGATTTGTTCATTCTCATCATAGAAAAGAACAAAAACAATTTTGGGGAGAAACATAAAAATCTAATCATCGCAACTACACTAAGCCACGAATTATTCAACACAAAAGATCGACACAACCGTAGCAAAAAATGCGAGGTCTGTGGACACAACACTCCAGAATCACTGCGCAAACACTTAGGTAATATAGGAATTCGAAAAGAAATACAGAGCAATAAATGAGAGCAGAGACTTAAATCCCTCTTGTAATCCTCTCGAGATTCAAGGATGGAGATTTTGGGAGGACGCCTTAAGTCACTGCGTTGGGAGAGCTGTGATTACCTGCCTTAGCTGTTTATTTATTAAACAGGAAAACTCCATTTAAATATTAGTTATTTGCTAGCCGCGCCCCCCGATGTTACCAGGTATTTTCCAAGTTTGTGTCTTTTTCGGAATAAAAAGTATCCTAAAATTCTGTTTTAGTCTTTCGTGGTTGTATAATCAAAAACTAGCTCTACACTGTAAGCTTTGGAAACCAGTGAAAGACATTTATAGTCATAATTAGCAGGAGAAGACTGTGTGCAGTCTATTGAAACGCCGATCGACACCAAATTACACATAAGCTCTCCAAACCAGCTCTAAACAAAAATTTTGTAGTAGTCAGTATAGTTAGGCACGATTCTTTTTAATAAGCTGACCCGATAAACATGCTGTCTAAATTCCATAGAAAAAAGCACTTTCAGTTTTTCCCGAATTTTTCAATTTTCCGGACAAATATTCCAATTCTCAGCTTCCCTGCATCATACACATACTTAGGGAGGCTCTTCTCGTCTACATTTCTCTCGCTCGTATATTATCACCATTATAAAAGATTTACCATATATGATGCGTACTGCCAAGAATAGAACTCCCTGCCGTCCTTGTTTCCTGAGAACTACAATCTAGGCATCTTCAAGGCTAGAGTATGTTAATAGATCAACGTGTTCCATCCTCAGCCACACCGTCGTTTACCATCAGGCAAGTTGGTGGCCAAACGTAGATCTATTCTATATAGGTAATAAAAAAAACATCACAAAACCATAAGTGACAAAAACTGTTTTGCTGTCTATCACAGCATACCAAACAAATACATTATCGTTTAAATGTGTTTTGATGACAAAATAAAATGATAACAACCATTATTTTTGCTTGTAAGGTACTATTATACTTCCATTATATTAAAATATATTAAAACAAACATTTCTTAACATACATTTAAAATTACTTTTGTTATTATGTTATGAAAGTTAGCTATAATATTCCTAGCGGTTAATTTATATAACACAATTAGTAAGTAATCTGTGAATAGAAGTGATATGGGCTGTATTATTATTAATATATAATTCTACCCACTTCATTGTAAATATTTTATAATATACTGTTTCTTAATAAATAAAATAAAAGGTGGTTAATCAAAATTACAGAGTAAACAGAACAATAACATGGAGGCTGTGGTGTGGGCGGCCGTTTAAATCGGTCCACCGATATTTATTATGTAAGATATTCTATTATAACAAATCCATCCGTGGGTTGGACTGTTTGTGGGCAAGGGTGCCAGAAGACGTAGTTGGGTCGGAATTTGATGTTACTTATATAACTTTTTGTTACTTTGACGACTTTTTATTCTGTTGCAAAAAATCGACTTCCTTGACGACCAATACATTGAAATTATATAAACAAGTCCATGTTATATGTATGGTTTATAAGAAGCCTATATCTATCTACTAGAGAACATTTATTAACGTACGTAATTTTACCTGCACTCGAGCATGATAAGCATATTTGTGGGTTTTTGGTGATGTCGTTCCCGTTATGACTTTTTGTTACTAAATGTAATCAAATTTGTTTATATTATATGTCTAAAACGTTTCAATGTTGTACATAGTGAAATGTAAATAATGAGAGTCGATTTCTGTCCACAAACTACTACATGCAGTTTGGCAGAGTTTTGTGACTGTAAAATGTATGTTTTTCAATAACTAGATACATTTTCGAAAAATCAAGCCAGATGCAGTGACATTTATTGCTGCTGACGCTACATCGCTTAGGATGTGATTTTGCTAACGCAGACATGACCAGAACCTGCCCTCTGGACCTAACCGGGTCGGGTATTAGGTTCATAATTAGCTTTAACTTTTTTATTGATAAATTGGTTTGAGTTTGATCACCACCTTACCTGATGTTGAGCGATGTTGCAGCCTACGATAGAGCACGCTTGCCTAGATGAAAACGATTCACTCGCGACTTAAAGACGTAATATAAAAAAAAAAAGGAGTAGTTTATATCTGTTGTTGATCTGTTATTTCTTTGCATAAAACGTGATGTTAGAGTATACAGTACATATAAGGCTCATCCGCTCCCGGACCTCTAAGCTACACTTTAAATTGTTCCGGACGAAAAAAAAACAATGTCTTCTTATTTAACAACTTTCCAACATTCAGTCAAGAATCTGATTTTCTCAAACTTGTGGGAAAAGTTCATATAGGTTTTTTTTTAAAACCAGTATATTCGGCTAAACAAAAGACGGGATCTTAGATCATACCTACCTCAGAAAAAGGACTAAAGCATAGAAGTAGTGCTAATTTAGCATAAACGAATTAAACATGTTACATTCTACTACTACTTCTTACTAATATGCCAAAATTGTTGTTACCAGAACAATCCAAATAGAGACAGACCTAAGATACACAATTTAAATGTATAATACCTCTCTGTTTGCGTCGGGGGTAAATTGTATCCTTCCTTGACGATTTACGAGGTTGTCGTAGAGTAAGAAGAAATATGATATGATGATTCTAACAAGACTCTTAAACATTTATATACCAAGCAAGACCTCGACTGACAAATCGTCAATCGTCATACCTATTTTAAAGCATTAAAACACCATAGTAAACATCCTCCTTTACGAGCCTTCCAAGCCTGTATGTAGGTAAACAAAACTGCATAAACCGTGGAATTTATGCTAACTCTTTAATTACATCTCATCTCTTAGGTAAACGGGTTCTTAAAGCAGGTTGATTCACGATGTAAAAACTACGTATGGAGGTCTAAAACTATGAGTAAATAAGTAGATAAATAACTCTAATAATCTCTAATAAAATACCTTCTAAATAGTAGATAAATAACAACTTGTTTCTTTACCGTTTGTAACTTTTTCTTTTATTTGTAACTTTAACGAGTTAACCCAAAATAAAATATATTTTATCTACATTTCTAGTGTTTAACTTGACCAGCAGTAGAAATCGTATTTTTAATCTAAATAAAACATTCGTCTGGAGGCAAATCACGATTTATAACTTAACCGTGGAGCACTCTTAGTGTATAACAGGTATCAAGTTTATACAGAGCTGCTCTGTATAAACATAGATAATGCCACTCGCAGATAGCTAATTCTAAAAGTTATCTCACTTCACATAGCTGTTGTAATATTTAGACTCGTTGATTACGGAAGTCGAGCATCAGCTCTGTGGGCTGATTGTTATTGGGTGTCGATGAGGCTCGAGCCACCCACAACGTCGATTAGAATCAAGCTATGGAGCGCGGTGCGATACCTAGCCCGAGATCTTGATTTAATGGTACTTATGCATGCATATCGGCGCGGAGGAATCTTATGGAATTATCTCGTCTAATGAACGATATGCATCAATCGTTTTTCTAAGAAGGAATGAGCCTTGCGTTCGATTAGATGCATTGTGATATAATTATAAAGAACCACGATTTTAATGATGTGTCATTGAAATTAAACACTTGTACCAATGTAATAAACGGGAAAACCTAAAAATCATGATATGTAGAATTTTATTTTGCACCGAAAAGAGAGGTTTTTTTTGTTTTGGCTTCAGATATCTTGTCTTGTTGGCCTGTGTCAAAAAATATAACAATTTTCAAGTCGAATATCAAGTTTTAGGTACTTTCAACGTCATGCAAAGTAAATCACGGTCAAGTCCAAGACTATGCAGCTCTTGAACGAAGGAAAACGTCCTTGAGCAGCTTGTTAACTACTTATAGACTTCGATTTTCAAAGCAGTCATGGTTACAAACTTGGATAGAATTTAAAAAATTACGGTTTTGGTGACAACGTGAAAAAATCATTGTCCTAAACTTGTGTGGATATTTATTAAGTATTCCTGAACGCGCTCAAGTGTGGAGAAGTTGTATAATTAAAGGTAGCATGTTTTTGCGATGTTTCCATAACTCCATAAAAGTCTGTAGTAAAGTCTCCACCACTTGATCGGAGCATGTCTTGGTCTTGGCCATGATTTACTTTTCTTGACTTTCACTGTCGCTATGACTTGTTTGACTATATTCACTAAAATTGAAAAAAAAAAACTTGGCACTGGCGAATGCATAAACGCGTGGCTCCAAAAGTCCTTTATGAAAGAAAGATAAAAGTCATAGAAAGCCTTCAAATTTATTGCGGTCGAATGTTTGTTTTTCTACTGAGCACCTTTCTTTAGTAGCATAATTATATTCTCTTGGGTAGCATAAACAATAGTTATTTGTTCATCGTGACTCCAAGAAAAAAAAACGGAATGTTAAGGACACTTTGTATAATCGAATGTGAATAATCAGGTTTCTATTTGTATGCAACGCGATGTTTACACATGTTTTACCTTCCCAACTGTACCTTGTCAACTTAACTCTTCTAACTTACATAAAGTTAGAGTTAAGTAGTTTGAGCATATAAGCACTGTGCCAAAGAGATAAGTAAATTTAAGAATATTTTATGCTTAGAGGCTTAGCTTAGTGCCTAATTTTTACACAACGAAAATTTAACCGTTTTTGTTATCTTTCGTATTTTTTTAAAATAAAAAGAGCGCCAAATAGTAATTCGTTCCGGCTGATGTTATGCAAAACCTAGCGCATATAGACACCTGCAACATTAGCGGTGTTCTCGGTGCTTTGCCAGTCTGGAGAGGTTGTTTTAGACACACTTTTTGAAATGCTTCATCTGGAAACTCGGCGGGAAAGCTTTGACATAATTATGAGAAAAACATTCCACACCTTGCACATTCATATTCTACTAATTTCACGTAAGGAAAGAGATGCCCTTAAATGAAACTATACAAAAAAAAACGAATTTTTATTTTATTTTGGCAATTCTGTGAAAATTTGGGTCTGAGTAGTAAAACCGTAACATTCATACATAAATAAAAGTATGCTGTATAGGAGAGAGGAGAGAACTAAACAGATGACTATAATTTACATAACAGGTACACAATGTCATTAGACACTTGTATTTATTTAACCAGTTGTTAGGATCTTTGATTAAAACACTTCCGGTAGACTTTTGTTTCAATATAGAAATAATAATCAAAATAATAGATAATTTTGGTGCCATAATAAGTAGTACATTATGACGAGCAAAGAATTAAAGAAAGAAAACTTAAGAGATTCACAGCTCAAAATTCTGAGTCGCGTTGAGCTGTTATGGGCAAGCGTGAAGAGCCATCAGGCGAACGACTTCGCTCGTCTCGTCACTCAATACCATAAAAAAAAAACTATTATTGGGACGGTAAATCTGCTCTATCCATCGTACATTATTATTATGGTTCAATTTGGAAAGCAAAAAACTTTCAAACAGCTCATTTTAGTAATAAGATTAATAACCACCGTAATGAAAACCCGCTTTTAAATAAATAAAAACACATTCAACTCGTTTGAGAGCAGACACGCAGTATTGTTTTGTATGAAGTGTATGGAACAGGTTTTTTTCGGGTTTATATTTCAGAGTTCCCTTTAGTAAAAGTTATTCATAATGATGAGTACAATGATCTCCTTTCGTCCTATATCCCCGTTCCGTGTAACCCTGTAGATTTTCTCGTATTACTGTCGCATATAACGGGTGACATGAATTGGCTAATGCCGATGACTAGCCGACCCGTTCACAGTTAGTAGCTGTAAAACAGCTGTTGGTCTGGAGAAATATGGCAAAGAGAAGTTTGCTGTACAATAAACAATTTACTCATGTTTTTGACATAACTTCATAAATTGATTAGAAACTAGTGCTGTTGTCCGCGACTTCGAACGTGAAGATTTTCTTATAAACTTTCAATCCTTTTTTCCTCGCTTTCGCAAAATAACATTGCCTTTACTTCAATCTGGTCATAGCTAAGCAAATTCGCGAAAACCGCATTTATATCCGTCCATTGGTTTAGGAGATGTGCGTAGCCAATCAAACAAAAATTCTAAAGCTGCTTATTTTAAGACGCCCTGTGTGTTCTTTTTTATTTTATTTGATATCTCGTAATTACAGATTTCTTAATCTCTACGTTTTGTTTATACTTATGTATAAATAGATGTATAGATAATGCGATATAATTAAAAAAATGCTTATGCATAACTTTTTAAATGGGTAATATAAGTGGGTAAAGTGGGTGTTTGATAGAGTCTTGGCTCGTAAACTGGTACCATTTATTATAGTCTTGGAATAGGTTAGTACTTTTATAACTTTGGTTTCTGGATTCTGAGACTTCTCAGAATCGTATATCGTACATAATATTTTTACTAGCGACGGAAGGGGGTGTGTTTGTGTTTATAAACATACACAATGTGGTAACAGACATACAAAAATGATTGCTACTATTTTTCTCCAAAACGGCTGGATCGATTTGAATGCGGATTTTTTTGTTTGAACTACGGATTTATTGCGGTGATTCTTAAAGCTATGTTTGATCAAAATTTGACTCGGGGTGGAAAAGTTCAGTGGATGAAGTACCAATATTCCACACGTGAAATACGTATAGAAACCCACACAAATTTCAATTTTGAAATTTAAAATTTGCATGTAATTTTTTTAATTTTATTATTTTAATAGGCTTGCGTTTGACCGCCAACAAGCCTGATTGTTAAGCGATAATGCGATGGAGAATAAAAGCCCTTTTCCGAATTGACCGTGTTTTTTTTGTGTTATTTATCATTAATATTAATTACGATGTTAATATTATAATATTAGTCTGCAGTCCTGACCTCCGGTAGTGGCCTTGATGCCCTGATGCCAGTGGCACCCTAGTTTGAAAGTTTTTTTTAAATTACCTACCTAATGTTTAATGTAAAAGAACGTAAAGATTAAGACTTTAAAAGCATATCTGGAATAACAATAATAAAATTAAAATAAACCATGAAAATACAGTTTTTGAGGGGCCTGGGGATAATTATAAGTTATTAGGTGCGTCCCGGATTTCACCCGCGGGGATTACTTCTTATAAAAACAGCTATATGCCAGTGAAAGCCCCGTCAAAATTGGTCCAATCATTTCGAAGTCCACAGGGAACATAAATTTAAAATTTAATTTAAAAAGATAGCCTTTTATAATTATCACTGCTTCAGACTAAGCATCGGCGCAAAGTTGCTACTCTATATTTTTTTTTATCGGATATATTTCGATGAGTGTGCATCGTATCTGCATTTAATTCCCTCCTGCCCATTTTTCTGTCGGACTGCCAGTGTTGCCATAGTTGATATTCTGAAAACCGTACGAAGCGCTTTGATTCCACTTTTATTGTGGAAAATGCTAGTCTGTGGAATGCGCTGTCTGAGTGGGTGTTCCTCGATAGTTATACAATTTGGGTGTCTTCAAATCACGAGTGAATTAAGCGAAAGATTTTAAGATAAGCAAATTTAATTTTGCAGCCAAATAGAACACACAACTTTTCATCTCACCTTAGTGAGGAAAATACTCAGTTAAAGCGTTTTCTTGCGAAGATTAGTTTAACATTATTAACACTCTCCACTAACACCTTTAACATCAGTATTAATTATATCCTCAAAGCTTAAATAATTTATTTCTTTATAGATTTTTACTATAAAATATATACAAAATAAGTTCACTTATATCAATGAAAATCTTTAAAATGTGTACTACGAATACTTTTTTTTTCACTGTGTGGTTTTTTCTTTGTTTTGGCTTCGCAATACTTAAAAAATCATTATTATTTATTCACGGTTCATCTTTGTTTATACTCCCCTACCTTTTTATACCTTACAGAATATCAATGTATTTCTATCTCAGATTCTATGTTATAATTTGTGTAGCAAAAATAATTAAAGATCTGTGGTTATAATAATTCATAATGTATTTCTTTGAAGCAAAAACGATTAACCCAGCTTTTATGTTAAGATAGCAGCTCCTTGAATCAAATTATTTGAGGTGTTTTTTAAAGAGGTTGAAATGTTTTAATACAAAAAAAAGTAGATAAGGTTAGACAAGCGATTAGACAATAGTTGATCACAATTTTATTTCGAATATAGTTTCCGCGCTTGCGGGTAAAACTACTTTTGCGAGCAGATGTTAATCGATAAACAAAGACTTTCTGAGCGTTAGATGAAAAATACGAATACGTTTCTTCGTCGTACAGATAAGCATTAAATAATATAGGAAGGTATCGTTCGTTTAGTGTGTGAACTTCGCCAGCCTACGCGACGCAACCTGACGCTGATTGATGAGGTTCCGTGAAGGTACGTACCTACTTAGTTTTGCATGAGTATTGTTAGCGGTTTTTATAGGTTTCTGTATAGGAAGGTTCGTGTTTAGATGTTCTAGATTATTTTTCTTCTTTCCTTTTGAAAGGATATTGACGTTGCACGTCGTGTGCCATTGTTAAGTATTGAGAATTTTTAAATACCTTTTAAATAAATAAGTCAGAGGCAAGCAAGTCACAGTCAAGTCCGATTCATGCCCTAGTAAAGGGGTGGATATTTTACTATAGGCTTCAGTGAAGTTTTGGAAACATCATGAAAATACAATACACGTTTCACCTCATTATATCACTTGCCTATACTCAAGCACGCTGACGAACACTTAATTACAATAATCTACAATTATTACACATTAACACTAGAAATAACACAAGTTTAGGAAAAAGGCGACATGTTTTTTTCACGTTTGCGCCAAAAACCCCAACTCTATTCAGAATTTTCGTAGTGACGATTTCACAACAAATTTTGATAGCAGCATTGTCAAAATCCATAAAAGAAAAATAGTAGATTTTACAAAAAGTTAAAAAAGGGAATTTAATTCAAGGGACCAAGTTAGATCCCGAGAGCAGCGAAGGATTCTCTATATAGAGAATTCAGAGCAGAACGTGATACAAGGACCAAGATGGTTTTTGAAGTGAAAACTTCTTTAGGCGCGTTGAGCACTTTTTGGGTGAAGAAAAACCATGGAACTCGCGGCATCGTCCACTGAACGCTGTACCGTGTATTTTAAAACAGCGCCATCTTTTGTAGAATAGGTGAATTACTACTTTAGTTTTCACTTCTGACGTGCAGTCCTATGACTGATGTGTTTTTTTCACGTGTTATACGTACTATAGTTTTTACTCATGTTTTTACTATTGACTGCGAGAACTAAATAGTAGTATGATAATAACAGAAAAGAAATTAACGACAATTAGAGTTTTTTTTTTCCTAATTTAAATTAAATAGAGTAGCTGTATTCAGCCAGCCAGTAAGTAACGTTCAGCGCGTTTTATTTATTTTTCGTATATAATTCGTATAATTCTTCACACACATCATCAGCCAATTAACGTCCACTGATGGACAAAGGCCTCCCTCATAGAGAATTAATTCTTGCTTGTTTCAAATTCAAAATGTTTTGTATTTACGCAGTGTCTAAAGTATAGTACATATTATTCACGATTTTCGATTGGCATTGGTAAAAAAATAATAATAAAAAGTTATGAGTTATGCAAGGCTGCACAGTTGTTTTTTGGCGTGATTACAATACAATAACTCTTTATTAAAAACCACTAAAACAGGATAACATTATAAACTTAAGTAATTATCTAGGCTTTTAACAGGCGGCCTTATCGCTTAAAGCGATCTCTTCCAGGCAACCGTGGCATTACTTGAGCGTAGCGAGGGTTTCAAAGGTACGAGACGCAGAATAACTAAATATCACCAAGGAAAATATTGTATTTATTCTAAGTTAAGATAGGGACCTTCTTGAATCAAACTATTTGAGGTGCTATTCACCGAGGTTGGAATGTTTTAACATTGAAGAAATTTAAAGGTTAGACAAACATATCACGGTTAAATTTCGAATTCACTTTCCGCGCTAGCGGATAAAAACGACTTTTGCGCGCAGATTTTAAACGATAAAGGAAGCCTTTCCGAGCTGGTGAGATGAAAAGGCTTTTACATGGTACCTTGGCACAGACTAGGTAAAGCTACAGTCTTTGGATTTTAGTCACAAATTTTTAACCGATTTTTGGCAGCTCTGCTATTTTCAAAACTGTCATAATTTGTTTAGACCTGAAACAGTCCACAGAAAGGATAAGTTTTTTTACATGGGACGATGGGATATGTTACATGGGACGTACAACTCATTGGTACTAGGTTCATAGATACTATAACATTTTATCGGAAATATTAATTAAAACATAATTTATTGATTTCCACAAGTAAGATGAGTAGGTATGCAATAGGGCAGGTAAAATTAATTAAAAGTGAAATTTAATTAAAACGTTTTTTTTTATACAATTAGACTTGTTCAACTGGTTTTTCGTATTTGCTTCAAAATCTCTTCAGGTACCTACTTACCTAAAAAAGCAAAGCGTTTGCCCTTACTTCAACACAGAGGTTATTTTTTACTACGTCTTTTTACAATGCCTCTGATGTGCACAAGATTTTGACTGTGATGTGTATTATTTTTTCTACGAAGTGTGCGAAATAAATTATGATTGTAGGTGTAGACACTATATAATGTATAAATACACGAATTGTCATGAAAATGATAACACAGTCCGTAATATCTGTGAGAGTACGTGGAAGTCTGTGAAGTCTATTTGAACCACAATAATTTCAAACCATAGGTAGAATTACATATATGTACGTACTTATATACTCTCATTAGCTTCTTTTGAATTGATTTTTGATAATGCTGATAACTATCTTCTTATAGGTAGATATTAAACGAGATTAGATTGATTATACATGAGAGATTACTTATTTTTGAGTGTTTTTATTTACTTAATAATAATAAAATACAATAAACAAAGCTATTTAAACTATTACAAAAACAGTTGGATTGCTTATAGACCGTTAAAGGTCTAAAGGCAATCCAAATGCTCAAGCCAGTTGGCAACATACCCAGCATGCTGGAGGCATTACTGCGCTGAATGCGTTGAGCCAGTAAAACGCCAACGTTTTGGTCACTCATGGATCCAGGCGCAATTAAAGGTTATTTAAAATCCTATTATTTTAAATAATCAACGATATTTTAAATAATCTTTCAGCATATTAAATTGTGTCATTTATCTGTCACAGTTTTAAAATGTTTTATCGGTTTGAAAAAAATAGGTAAAAAAATCCATAATTTCCACAAAGTTACTATTTTGCAATGTATTTGTTTGGAAGCGTTGACCGTATTAATTTAATTTTATATCTACAACATACATAAACGCATTTTCAGTTATTTTTTACCGCAATGTTACGGTTTACGATTTCAGAACTAATAGTTAGGTACCAACCTATTTAATTACAAACCTCATAAAGATTTTTGATGATACGGTTAAATCAAAATTAGATCTTGGTTTCTGGGAACATTTTGTAGAAAATTTAGGTAACGTAAGTATACAATGATTGCATTCAGAGAAGCCGATGTTTTAAAATGCTTATTCTAAACTTTCAAACCCTTCTTAATTCGGACTTTTCGTAAAATCCTTCTTAGGGGATCTCTACACCCAATAAGGAATGTATCTGCCAAATTTCAGCTTCGTAAGTCGTGTGGTATGGCGTGCCTTGGCAGAGGCTTCAGATCAGGCAAACAAAGGGTAATTCCTTGGTATACAATTATCATTCATGTTCAAATATCTCCGTTTCATCCACTTTTTTCACTATACCGCTTAACGCAAAACTTCTATGTACGGCACAATTACTCATTTTTCACGCAGACTATTAAACTTTCATGAGAACGGACGTACCCACTTTCAGCGAAATCAATGAACTAACTTATTGTCCACGTGCAAAAAAAAGGCGGCAAGGTAAACTGCAGTGTGAGTTGGACTAAAGGTATCAAGCGTGATTTAGGTCTGATGTCTTCGTCCCGTGCCCGTCGTGCCACCTTACCATATATCTCTTATTTTGTTCGATCAGAGCCTAACATAGAATGATTATGAGGAAAAGTTACCTAATATATGATCCCAGAATAATATGGCCACGACTTGCACAACGTCCAACATAACGCTCTGGTAAGAAACACACGCAGTGTAGGTGCGCCTTACATTATCAACCAAAGATTTGTCAACCCACTTGTAATTTACCAAGAAAAATAAAACTTTAAGGCAATTTCTCAAACAAGCTCAGTGGCACTCCTATATAATGTCTTATTTGAATTGAATACTATTGAACTCAGTATGTGGTTATGTATGTAATGTATATACCTACCTAAGTATATAATAAGTAGTAAGTATAAGGCTTCCGTAGCCTAATCATTATCTTCTTGTTAATAACTCATAAATTTAATTCATTGACAGACAACGCACAGCCTAAACCTCTGGGTCTAGAATCATGACATGTTGTACAAGTGGTCTTTAATAACAAAAACGAGCAAGGAATTTTTTTTGAAAATTCAGTCCTTAAAGGGGATAAAAGTTATCGTTCCCTATTTAACAGATGGAAAATCCCATTGGGTACACGATGTAAAATCCCGTGTGAAATTGTGTTCGTTTGTACCTCTTTCATGTAGCGAGTTGTTTTTTTGCATAGAGATAGTTGGAAGACGGAGTGTGACACAGGATAATTTTATCCCGGAAAATTTGCGGGTCCACGCGGGTAATACGGGACTTTATATAGTACTTTTTAAGAAACTGTCAAATGGTAAACATTAGACATAAATAATTAACTCGGTATTTTTCTTTATATAAAAATAATAGCTAACAGGCAAGCAGGTCGACCCGAAGATGACAGTCGCTTATAATCACCTGCAATACTAGCAATCTTGCAGGTTATTGTCAAATATGCAACAATATTTTTCGGAATCGAAAATCCCTTAAAAGTTAATTAAACAATCCTCTAATTATTTCAGAGTACATTTAATATGTAAAATCTCAAATGAGATGAATTTAAATAAATTGAATATGCAAATGTAGAGATAAATTGAAAATCCCTTTATTCAAGTTTATACCTACAACTTAATGAATAGTGAAAAAAAAAGTACATACGTAGGTAACACTTAAGTTAAAAGCTATCAGAGCGTTTCTTTTTAAATTATAATTTTTTAAATACTCATTAACGAACAAACTGAATCGCGCGGTGTTGCCGCAATTTTTCTTTTATTCTGATTTCTGCCAAATTTCGTTAATATCGGCTTAGTCGTCAAAAGCCAACAAACAGACAGAGAGATTTATTTTCGCTTTTATAATATTAATTAGGATAATGAAACTTTTCGAAATGTAGAGCCGGTACTTCTTCGTTCACTCGATAGATACCTAATAATTGCGCAAATATATACATACAGATAGATAAAAAAAATCACATTATTATTCATAACTATAACCTAACAGCACGTGCGACTGTGGGTGGAGTGTGAACACATAACAGGTGATGTCATTACATACACCACTTCGCAATCTTTGTCACTCTCCGAGCTTCTCGCAAAGGCCCGCACTTAAAAGGCAAAGGCTCCAATGACACACTACTCCACTTTACTCTACATAATATATTTAAATTTCGTTATGCAATTCGAACCGGTCTCGTAAGAATCATTCACAAAAACGCACCTGTTTTGAAAATACTACAAAACAAAACACCAAATAATTTGTATAGACTTGTATTCCTTACTACATACCATAGAGCGCTGGAATGTCGTAAATAGTGATAATGATCATTATTATAACCGAACTGCATATCCGTTCGTAATGCCCTTGTCGAGTTAAATATTGGCGCACTATGAGTATTTACCTCGGTTTTACACTTCTATGGGCACATCACTACTTGTTTCTGTCACTGTGTTAGGCACAAGCACTGGTAGTCGATTTGTTTGTCGTGTATTATTGTTTGTTGATGGTTTGTGTATGTGCACACGCAGGCGCGCGGGCGAGGCACTGGCGCGAGGAGTGACGGAGGTGCCGCGGCAGGTTGCGCGGGAGTGAGGTCCGTACTCCCCCCCTCCCCTCTTCGCGCGTCAAGGCTGCTTCGCCCGCGCTGCAACCACGTAGAGCAGTGTGCCCAGTAAATTTTTTGGCGCGTTTTCGGACTTTTATCAGATTTCCGAAATAATATATACTCAGGATTCATCACACTAATATTATAAAATAATGTAAGTATTAATGTTTGTCCGCACTCAACTCTGTAACAACTAAACGCATTTAAATGAAATTTGGGATAGAGATCTGGATAACCACACAGGCTTTTTACCACGGAAAAGTTCATGTAGAGTTAAAGCCGCTAATAAAGGATTTTGCAAAAGGACCAATTAGGTGGGGGACGAAAAGGGGATTCGAACATTATATGAGTCTACGCGTACGTAGTCGCCGGCAACAGTTAGAAACATACACTGGGTGTTTCGTCACGACGGACCTATTCGAGGATATCATTGTACTCATAAAACTATAAACAACTTATACTGCTGTTGCATAGAAAATGTCATTAAAACTCAATTAAATGTATGGAACAGTTGTTTTTTTCACAATTTCAGGTTTAAAAGGTGTTTATGTAAAAGCACAATACAATGATATCCTCGAATAATATATGTCCATCGTGTAACGAAGCTAGTGTGAACAAACCCTAACCTGCGCTAGTGTATAGCGAAATATCACTTACTGACTACCTACTCATCACGAAAACTACTTGGACCTACTAAGCTAAAATTTGGCACGGATTGCCTTTGGGGCGTAAAGATTCGCCGAGTTTTTTTTTTTGCAAAAATGTCGATTTATGAGGGGCACAAGGGGCTCAAGGGGTTCAAATTTAATATGAACGTTTACACATAAGAAGCCTGGAGTAACAGGTAGTAACAATATAATTCTGCATTTTTAATTGTTACTATTAGATTGATGGCTCTTTGTGTCTAATAATATTTTTTTAAATTTAATTTGATTTTATTTATAATGAAGAAATTACTGTGAAGTGGCAACTGGCAGTACTGACTAGTGACGACAGTTGTGCCCATTTATGTCTCCGGACTCGGCCGGCGGCCACCGCAGCCATATGGTGTCTTGCGCTCGCCCCGATTAACTTTTTTCAATGGAATTCCGTAATAGTAGGTGGCGAATCGTTCCAAGGTGTGGGAAATCGTAAAAACGTAGTTTTTCTACACTTGACGGCTCTCCGTAATTCCTATCTTCCGGTATGTTGATGGTGCGTATAATACGTAATAACAGTCATCATAAAATGGTTTTATGCCATAATTTTCATGTGAGATAGTAAATTCTTTTCACGACATGTCTCTACATATTTGAAATGAGTGCAAAGTTTGAAAATTGAGTTAGGTAATTAAAAATATATTAAAAACTCGCAGCACCCTGCCATCCAGTATACAATTGTAACATTACATTTTTCCGGGATAAAACTAGCATATGTGTTAATCCATGGTATAAGTTTTCTCCATACCAAATTGTACCCAAATTGTTACTGCCGTTACAGAAATGAGTTCCAAATAAGATACTTACACATTAAGACAAACTTTCGCATTTATAACATTAAATAAATAATAATAATAAATATTCGGTACATTTTTGCACAAACGATCATCTAATCCCAAACTAAGCAAAGATTATAATATGGCTGACAGAGACTGATAAAATGTTGTTTTTTAAATCAATTCTTAATTAGATATGAACACCCAGAATCAGATATAGAACAAACACAAATGTTCATCACATGAATGTTTGTTCTAGGTAGGAATCAAACCCAACCGCAGAAGGCAGGTTCACTACCAACTGGACCAACGGGGCCAATTAGTGTGAAACCATCATCATTATCAACCTAATATGTTCCACTGCTGGGGAAGCCTTCATTAAGAAAGGGAGGATGGGCCCTAATCCACTATGCTGTCCCAGTGCATGTAGGTGAATGTCATTTATGACCTTGAACTTTTTGAGTGTAAAATGTGATTTAGATAATAGTTGGTTTAGTGCCATAAAATAATTTAAATTATTAATAATAAAAACAAATTTGGAGTTTGAAAACCGGGACGAGTTCGCGCCATCCGGGTTTATCCACCGATTGAAGTAATTTAAATAACTACACTAACAAAAGAAAATTAAATAGTTAAAAAATGATCATTACCTACTTACAATACAATACCCAACCTACCATTGTGTAAGCAAGTATAAAATGAAATATTTTAAATAGCGAATAAAAGAGCTGAAAATCTTTAAACTGCTGAACATATTTTCTTGAATCATATAAGAACACTCTCAATCAAGTCTCCTTTCAAACGAAAAAAACAAAATCTAAATCAGTTCAGCCATTTGGGAGCTATGATGCCACAGATACACATATACACTGATACACGGATACACAAATACATACGTAATTTTTTTAACATCAACACAAAAGAGGGTTTTTGCGTCGTGGGTTAAAATGGCCAAAACCACAGTAGTTCCGATGACGAATAACTTTTTATACAGACTTGGATCAAAATTAAATTAGAGTAGCTATATTAGGACATGATATAAGTCACCCATTTCTCATTAACATACCTATGTCATTCTTATAGTCTAAGATCCGACCGCGTGATTTATACGTTCATATGTTTGATTAATAAAATATAATTTTTATCGATATTTATAACTAAACCAATGCAGATCCGCAAAGGTGGCCATCCAAATTTGGCCGCAATTAATTTTAATTAAAATGTAATTAATTATTTATTTTTGAACAATTACGTTCACTTGTAATTGTTAAAAAATATATTTCATTAGAAAGAAATATACCTGAGATACCGAGAAAGTTCAAGGTGCCATCCCTCACTTGGCCGCAACCTAATGTCAGCCAGGTGTAAACAGGTATAATTTCGTTAAATATATACGTTCATAATGTATTATCATGTTATACATACCAAATTGAAGATTAATTCTTTCCCTACATGATGAGATATAGGTGCCTATGCAAAAATGCCCGCAAATAGTGACTGCCAACGATTAAAGATAAATAAAAGCGAGAGAAACTTAAGATAAACACCCCATGTCGAATAAAGATAGAGCATCCCAGCTGCTTGTCGTTTTTATGCTACTGCGCATGCGTCCATAGGCAAGGTGCTCAACTAAATACCGTACTGAATATTGCAATCATATGTTTTTGACAGTCTTATGCGCCACGTTGTTTTTTTTCAAGTCCAAAATTATAAAACTTTGTTAATATTAATATTGATATATTTCATTCTTAACGTTATTAAAACGTAAGAATAAAATGAAGAAGTGTTTTTTGTTGTGTAATGAAAATCAAGAAGTGCTTAACTTTAGTGATGTATCATTTAAAAAGTGTTTTTTAATGATATTGTTTCGACGTCACAAAAATTTTATGTATCATAACCTAAAAGTTAATGTGGAATCAACAAATGAATTTGGTTATCACATGAATTGTTTAAAAAAAGTTATTACTGTAAAAAGTAAATACAAGGAAGAATTTGAAGAATTTTGTAAAACCCAAAATGTAAGTACAATTTTTAATCACACAGGACAAATGAATAATTTTATAGCTACTAAATATAAATATTATTGCGTTGAGTGTAGGTTTAATAGTACGATGTTTTTAATCTAATAAAACTTGTATAATAGTAGACTATCTTTTTATATTTAATAATGTATAAAATAATGTTTAATACAGCGATATATACAGAAATTTTCAACTACCTAGTTTTTCATCTAATACTCATACAGATTCAAGGAAAATAAACGAAACTTTATATTGATGAAAATAAAAATAAAAAAAACATTTGTGTATAAAGATAAATTTTAATATAGATTCAAATTAACGTCTTACAGTTCAAAGTTATTGTTTGAGTTGGATATAATTTAAAAAAAAATTAAAAACACTGGTTTGGATAGTAATTTTTATGTCATTTTTTATGAAGACCGAAAATAAACGAAACTTTATATTGTTAAAAATTGTAATAAAACAAAATTTATTTAAAAGATAAATTTTATATTTAAAATGACGTTTCACAGTTAAAAAATATTGTTTTAGTTGAATATAATTAAAAAAATATTGAAAACACTAGTTTGGTAGATTAATTATTATGACATATTATTTTTACTGCTCAATTTTTGGAGTATTTTAAACTCCAAGCAAATACGCGAGCTACTAGTTGAGCACCTTATCTATGGACGCATGCGCAGTAGCATAAAAACGACAAGCAGCTGGGATGCTCTATCTTTATTCGACATGGGGTGTTTATCTTAAGTTTCTCTCGCTTTTATTTATCTTTAATCGTTGGCAGTCACTATTTGCGGGCATTTTTGCATAGGCACCTATATCTCATCATGTAGGGAAAGAATTAATCTTCAATTTGGTATGTATAACATGATAATACATTATGAACGTATATATTTAACGAAATTATACCTGTTTACACCTGGCTGACATTAGGTTGCGGCCAAGTGAGGGATGGCACCTTGAACTTTCTCGGTATCTCAGGTATATTTCTTTCTAATGAAATATATTTTTTAACAATTACAAGTGAACGTAATTGTTCAAAAATAAATAATTAATTACATTTTAATTAAAATTAATTGCGGCCAAATTTGGATGGCCACCTTTGCGGATCTGCATTGGTTTAGTTATAAATATCGATAAAAATTATATTTTATTAATCAAACATATGAACGTATAAATCACGCGGTCGGATCTCGTACTATTATAATAAATAGTATGAATAGAATTATCGGTATGAATCAACGCAACTCGATCTCAGCTCGCGCCTAATATGGAGTCCAAGTGATATCGCTGCAATCATCCACAAGCGGCTAATGGGGCCTTGTGTGATCAACGAACTTTTACGCTAGATATACAGCATGATACAAATCTCAGATCAGAAAAACAAGGGAGATATGCCTTATTACAACTATCGTTCGTGTTCAAATGTTTCAATTATTCACAAAAAAACACTATACCTACAAAACTGCTTAGTCTGGCTCACTTGCTCATTTTTCACGCATAATATAAGAAACTTGTAGCGTTATCAGTGAACTAAATAATAGTCCACATGCAAATTTTGGCCTTATCTTTAATAACTATTGTGAATATTATGTAGAATTTATAACGCTGTTGATTACAAGAAATAAAAAAAAAAAAAAAAAAAAAAGGCGACAAGTACGTCTGCTGGGCGAGTTCGACTAAAGACAACCACGCCTGATTTGGACAACCACCAGCGCCACCTTACCATTAATTAAGAAACCTAATTTTAATAAAGTAAATTTCATGTTGATATTTTCAGGATGACGGGAGAGATAGAAAATAATGTTTAAATTTATTCGGATTTTCCTTTCAAATAATATATTGCTTTTTTTCTTTTTATATACATATTAATAGCAATGTTATTTTTAAATAATACCCACTCGGTAATTTTTTTTATCTCACTCAGTGATTTTTTTATCATCGTAAATGTTGAAAACATGCAAAAGAGATACCTAGCATATTATTTCTTACGTGAAACGAAGTATACTGGAAACCACGAGGCTTCAGAATAATTCAAATATTATGCTATGCTCGTACAACAAGACCGAATATTTCTCACCCCAAAATATATTTACGCAAGTCAGCAACACGCGAAGCAAATCGCATATTGCCGACGTTGTGTATTTCAGCTGAAGAGCGTGCTTGTCTGCACGATTTATTAGTGTTTGTTGTGTAAAGGAAAGGAAAATGTTTCCGTAATTTATGTGGGCATAAATTATTAATACAGAGTCCTCCGCGGCCGTGCAGCCATCGTGGAAGAGTTAAATTAGATTCAAGGGTCGCTTGACGCAGGTTTGGTCAAGCGAGACCCTTTATGCAAAAGAGAATTTTGTCGATTTGAAATTCTTCGGAATATTCATCGCTTTAAAACATCCCGGGTGACATTTTTATGAGGGTTTTATAAAAGTACCTTTCGTACAATTTCAATTCACGTTATAATTTAATGCTTCGGGCGAAGTTGGCATTAGATAATGCCTGTAATTTTGTGCAAATATCTACCTGCTTACTCCATACCTCAGTCAAATCAATCAGACAAACAACGTAGATATGCTTTAGTACAACTATCGTTCGTTTTCTAATGTCTCCATTTTTCATACATTTATTTTCACTATCACATCACACACACATCATCAGCCAATTAACGTCCACTGTTGGACAAGGGAGGCCTTATCCAACAGTGGACGTTAATTGGCTGATCATAGAGAGGGATGTCGCCATAATCCCCACGCTTGGCAGGCGGCTTGGGGATCGCAGTATGTTCACCGTGTACTATTAGGACGCTGCTGCCCACCCTCCGGTGGTTCTGGTCGCAGTTTTAGGACATACCTGGGTCCAGTATTTCCGGTATTTCCGAAATTTTCCCGGTCCGGTATTTTCACTATACCTACCGTTAAATAGCTAAATGCAAAAACTGTGAGTACGGCTCACTTACTCACTTTTATGCACACTAAAAAACTAGTAGAGACACCAATAAACTATGTATAAGTCCACATGCAAAAAAGGGCAACATGGTCGCTTGTAGGGTGAGTTCGAAGCCTTATTTAGGCCAGATGCATTCGGACCCGTCACGCCACCTTACCATATCTTCCTACTTTGTCTGATCTGATTTATATACCTACCTAATCATAATAAAAAATAAAGAAATGCATTTTTTTATTATAGTTTTAATGTTATACATGGCATACCAAACTAGCCTACAGAGTTTCTGGAATTTTTAGTCATCATCATCATCAGCTCAACTCGTCCATCACATTGATAATATAATAAGCATCTTGCTTCAGTTACTTTTTTGTAAGTAAAGTTAGTGCATGTTTCAGTTGCTCTCAAAAAGGCGGCAGGCTCGAGAAATATTCCTCGTGAATAAACTTGAATGGTTGAGTTGACAATACTTGCCCTGCGGGTCGCAGGTGTCAGCTTCGTGAAACCATAAAAATCGGCTGCCTTGCAAATATGAAAGAACCATAACTTTTCTCCTTCGTGAAAAAGAAATTGAAACATACGACTAGTAGAATTTGAATATTTCTGGTAACTGTTGTACCGTTCACGTAGTTATTATACTAATATTAAAGATGCGAAACTGTGTTTGTTTCTCTTTTCGCAGTTACAGAGCAACGAATCGATGCATTTATTAGCATAGTGGACAGCTGAAGAGTGACTTAGGATGTTTTTACATGCTTTTATTTAAATTGCCTTGTTACTCGTGTATGGGTCAAATCTTGCAACTGAGTTTTAAAACAGTTATTCCCAACTGATTGAGCTGAAATTTTGCATACACGTTTAGTTTGGATGACAACATAGCTAAATGACGTTAAGTTAAATCCAATATGGCGGCCTCTCAAAGATAGCGGACCAGTAATTATTATATACTACCATGATACGAGTAGACGTAGGCGTATTTTCTCAGTTTTTCTTAGAAAATACGAACAATTTAATGACGTTACACTAAATTCAGAATGGTGGACGCCCCAAGATAGCGGAGAAAATTTTGTTATCTACCATCATGATATGGGTATCAAATGAAAGGGTTTGCTGAGATGAATAAAAAAAACGAAAAAGCTTGTTTTAAAAAGTTTTTTTTTTAGTTAAAAACTTATCCCAGTGAAATGTTTCTACGGATATAGATGAAATTGTGGGTTCAACTAGTCCTAATATAAAAATCTTCCATATAAAATTTCGTCATCAACGTGTATACATGTGTTGTAGCCACGTTTATTGAACAATATATTTCAATCGTTTTATTTATCGTTTAAAATTACACACGGTAGATAAATAAATACACAGAACTGCTTTTGCTGTCTCGAATCTCGATACGTCATACAATTTAACTTGAAATTGTGAAACTCAAATTGAATTCCCGTGTTTACAGGGCGCAGGTGAAACATTTCCAGAAAATTTTCAACAAATGAAAAATGGCATTGATTTTCCGGCCACTGCATCTTTCAGCAGGTTCCTTGGTGGCAGATGTGGAGACTAGAAACTACATAATATTTTAGTTATAATATCAAAAGGTAACAGCTATATGGAAGTTTGTGGTAAAAATAAACAAAGGAAAACGACAAGAGAAACTGCATGATATACCTACGAGGCGATAGATATTTTCTTTGAATTTAAAGATTGAGGAGATTAGAGGTAACATACTGAACATATATGCATACTTACATACATCATCATCATCATAATCAGCCTGTACTAGTCCACTGCCGGACATGGGCCTCTCCCAAGGCGCGCCTCTCTGCCCTATATTCGGCTTTTCTATTCAAGCTAGACTGCCGGCTGTTTTACGTATATCGTCGCTCCAACGATTCGAGTCTACAATTGCCGATTCGTGGTCTCCACTCTAGAACACGTCTACCAAATGCGGTTAGGTTAAGTTAGCAGTTCTGCGACATACCATACATATGGCCAGCCCAATGTCACTTGCTAATACACTGAGTTAGGTATATGTCGATGACGCTCTCTGGCGAATAACTTCGTTCTGGATACGATTCCTCAGAGAAACGCATAGCTCTCTCCATAGCTTGCTGAGCAACCTTAAACTTGTGGACCGCTCCAACTGTAAGTTTCCGGGTTTCAGCACCGTAAGTTATTACAGGTATAACACAGTGGTTAAAGAGACATTCCGGGATAGGTGACGAGAAGACTTACCAATGCATAGGCTGTCAAAATCGTCACCCATCTATTCGCAATTGGTTAAAAATTATGCAAACTTGACTAATTCAAGTGGCATCATATGCCTTATGTTGAAAAACAATGATATTATTGACACAGACCTACCCTTCAAACTATTGTTACAAATTTTACATATATTTTTTTTACATAAAACTATTTGTTTTGAATAAATAACTATGAACTATATAAAAAACTTCTGTAATATTTTTGCATGGCTCTGCTCTATGAACGTCAACTTGACATGTCTGCCGTTTGCTCTACCTAACATAATCTTTTCCGCATTTCAAAGTGTTTAACAATCACTGATGGGACAACGATACAAACAATTCTGTCCTTCCCACTTTCTAATGACCACGGGGACCCTTTGCCATTTGCCTCCGAATCGTAAAAATGTTAATTCAATTTCATGAAACGAATGAGAGATGTCGTAAAGTCAAACGCGACCTTTTTCTGACTTTCGGCCTTTCGGTGTGTAACACAGCTGTGTTGTACGAGACACTAATTAACGACTTGGGTTCATAGACAGTGCGTACTTACCTTAATTTTACTGCTTGTCGCATGGAAATAGTCGTTTTATCATAGGTCCATCATCATATTGAAATTTGGAGTCCGATTGTTAACCCATGCTGCTTTTCATATGCTTGTTATATACTCAACCTGGCCTACTTCAGTCTTTCTGCGTGACGCTTCAGTGAATTTACGCCCTCTAAGCACCTTTTATGAATAATATTTTTTGACGGCTGCGCTATTTTAGTAAACTACCGTTTTTTTAAGTAAAAATTCTTCATTACAGATTACACAGAAAGGCGGCACCGCTTTTCTGTGTAATCTGTAATGAAGACCGAGCCGAGCAGGTTATTGTACTCATATAGGGTTACTGGTAATCAGTAAGCATCCTCTTGACGGCTTCAATACGTTAAAACAAACAACATTTGCTCTACGACAAATCTAAATTTGCGATAAAAAATCAGCTGTTTCATACATTTTGTCGGGAGTGAATGAATTTTTTGTACGGAAAGGCTGTTTTTTCCCGCAGATTTAAAAAAAATTGTACAAAAGTTTTGATGTACTGAGGCTGCCTTTGAGAGGATGCTAACTGATTATTATCAGTACCTAGCCCTGGTACAAACCCCGAAATCACTAATAAATATCAGTTATTATATAAAAAATTCAGTAAGTGTGAATAGGGGTACCCACCCCTATTCACACTTACTGAAGTTTTGTACCAGGGTTTGTTTTAGGGTTTGTACCAGGGCTAGGTACTGATAATAATCAGTATCTATAATGATGCGTACAATGACCATTTTTCGTCTTAGTACCACCGTAATGTTTAACTCTGCAGTTTGAATATCTTCTATAGACAATTCCACTTTCAGAGTTCACCTGACCATTTTCCACAAAAACCTACACCGCAGAAGTGGTTTCACATGTTAAAGAAAGTACGGAGACCTGAACAGCATCTGTTTCTGAGTATCGGCAATCCCAAGTACCTTAGTGATCAATGGTTACATGACTTAAACCCACTTGATAAATTTTTTGGTTTGTTTTTCACGTGAATCACAACACCATACTCTCATACTATCTAGTACTTTACTGGACTAAAGGTCTTAGTTATAAATACTTTTTTACTTAGTACCATATCGCATAGCATAAAATTGTAACTCATATTTTTAGTTTCCATCTTTATTTTATTTGAAATAGGTTTACTGGTTTTTTTTCTTAGAGAAGTTTGGCGTCGTGTGCATTTGCCAGTATCAAGTATTTAAGTATTATCAAGTTTTTATGACATAAATTGTCAAACAATAACAAGAAAGGGGGATACCCCAGAAAAAACGTAGACCAAAGATTAATATTTAGTCGCTCTACTATAGACGCTTCAGCGGAGTTTTGGAAACAACACGAAAAACATGTTTAACCTCACTCATCACTTCCTCACACTCGAGCACTAACTTAGTAAATAAATATTAACCTTATTCATGTATACGATCAAGTATGATGATACTGGTGCTAAAGCTAAATTTCTGGTGATGGTCTGCATGTACCAACATGTGAAAAGAAAATTGCACATTTACATAGATCAACGTGTTGGTGGCCAAATGTAGATCTATTCTACATAAAAAAGAGACAGTTAAACTAACCAACAAACGAAATCAAACAACTATGGTACGTACTAAAAGCATACAGAACCTGAACCTGAAACAGAACCAAACCGACTGAAAGTTCACACATATCACATAGATCGGTGGAAATCGCAGAATATGCGTTTTACGTGTTCTTTATTGCCTCACACCTGCAATTTGTGGAATGAGCCCTCTCCTGCGGCATTTCCGAGTAACTATAACATGGGGTTCTTCAAAAGGGCTTAGGGCTGTTAGAGTCTTTTAATGGTCGGCAACGTATCTGTGTAGCTATGCTCCAGTGGATGCAGATGGCAGGATGTCGTTCAGTGTGGAGGTTAAAGGGGGAAGCCTATGTTCAGCAGTGGACGTCTTTTGGCTGATGATGATGATGATGATGAACGTATCTGTGTTGCCCCTGGTGTTGCAGGTATCCAGAAGCGACGGTGATTACTTACCATCAGGCAGCCCGTGTGCTTGTTTGCCACCTATGGCATTTAAAAAACATCTACAGCCCGTCAAATTGTTTTGTTCAATTATTATGCTTGCCAAATACTACGAGTATCCTGTAAATACCGTTGTCTGGTTTTTCACTAGTTACAATAAAGATTTTTTTTGACCTGTCAAATAAAAAAGAATCATCAAAATAGATGCATAATTGGCGGAGTAATCTAATCACGTAACAAACATGCAAAAAACATACCTGCAGTAGAATTGATAACCTCCTCCTTTTTAAAGTCGGTTAAAAAAGAAACTTGTACATCGCCGTCTTTATGTTTTTAGTTGCATCCTAGTGCAGCTTTACCTCTAACTGTACATGGCATTACAATTCAAAAATGTCCTTCTAAAGCCATATGCTTACTACACAAGTGTCGGAACGTAACAATGGGACATGCACGCTTGCAGTGGTGTGATTTGATTGTTTACGCTTAGCATTATCATGTGGCGGCCGCATCACAAATACCTACACGAAGTTTTTTTTCTTTTCTGTGACAAATACGACTGTTTTGCAATGTCTTATGACTGTAGTGAGAGAAGAATTCAAAAGTGTAATTTATGAAAATGTATATCACCTACTTGACAGTTACCCTAAAGCAATTCATGCAGTCACCTATTGCCCACCTAACCTATTTTTTGTTTAATAAGGCTTGGTAGTGGGCTTGAGCATTTCGGTTTTCGATCAAATAAACAAAGGATATTACACAACCGCCCGCCCGCGTCCTAACTTAAACCACATAATAGGTATGTGCTGAACTCCGCCAAAATGTGCCGGTGCAGCAGTTGGCATTCAGTTCGTGATTCAGTTACTCGTTACCTATCGTTACGTTAACATGACGTGCCATAAACAAATGTATAGCTAGTATGACATGTATTATGCCACTATTTTCGCAGTGCAAGTACGGCGTGCGATACCCTCTGTTTATTTGATCGAAGATTTTGATTATCTTTGTCATTTTAACCTTGTTTTGTAGTTTTTGCTTTTTCAGATTTTGAACTCGATTAAAAAGGACAAAAGACGGTGTGTGACTTCAAGGCTACTCTGCGTTTTTTTAATGAAGGGGCAATTAAAATGCGAACAATTCGAACTGTTAGTCCAACTGTTTTTGTATAATAAGCTAAATAATTTAGGTATTTAGTACCTTACTTGTATGTGGTTATGTTATCTGACTTACCTATAACAATAAAAATTTAAATAAACTTTAAATTTTCCTCGGAATAAATAAAAGGTAGGTATACTATAGTAAAGTATTACGTGACCCACCGAGTAACAGAGAGACACAGATTTCAATAAGCTTTTTAGAAATTTACTTAAGCTGTCAGATCCCTTAATAGTTTGGTTCAACTGTATATCTCTAAATTAATACATAATATAGCGAGTCTGAAATAGCATCTGCGGCACCTAAAATTGCCGAATCCAATCGTCGAACCATCTGCCTAGCTGCCCGCAAGAAGCCATTTCTACAGCAGCTGTAGTATAACCACGGAAGTGTTTGTCGACTGTATCTCGAAGCCAATCACGTAGCCCCGAGTGGACGATGTGTCCCTAGAATATCCAAGAAGCTGAGAAAGACAGTACGCGACGTGAGTTTGCTTGCACCGGCTGACTAGGGTTATCGAAGAACCCTTGTGGTTAAATTATAAACGCAATAATAACTACCTATTTCTTTACACAGAAGTGTCGTGTCACCGTCTTCTTGTTACCGTTTCACGACTAAATAGTTGAAATGATCTTGATGAAATTTGGAAAAAGGTAGTGTTGTATCATGAGGACAGACAAGGTATAAATGTGTATTCGAAAAAGAAGATTGATAACTATAGAATGCTAAAACTGCAATGCGCAGCTGATATAGAGCCTATATAGGGAGGGATTAAAATATTTGTAAAAAAAAATGGAAACAAGAAAGATTTATTCCTCATCAGGAAAAAGTAAGCACTAAAGAAAATAGGTAGAGCAAAATTATGGACGAAGAAGAGTAAACGCGTTTTGTTTATAGTATATGGGAATTACTCACGTAAGATTAAACTGGTCTTACTGACTATAGTCTCAACCGCATTCAGCAGTCGTATTTAAGATAGATAAATGCACGCATCACTGAGTAAATCCCGTAAATTTTAAACAAACCTGTGAACAAAATATGTAAAAACCACGTCAGTTTCTCCATAAACACGTTGTTTCGTAAAAACAATCAACGATTATTCTAAAATAACATTGTGATTACACGTCTATTGTCCGAACCGCTAGTCTGTGGAATACGCTGCCAGAATGGGTGTTCGCTTATAGTTACAACCTGGGTGTCTTCATGTCGAGAGTATACGGTACGGAGTATGTCGCTTTCTTCTAGGCAAGCGTGCTCCATCGTAGACCACAATCATCGCTTAACAACAGGCGAGTCGGCGGTGAAACGGAAGCTTATAAAAAAATACTAGGTGCCAAATAACGGTCGACCTCCTGGTCGCCCATAAGCCTGTTGGCGCGACCATTAAATCGCGACGATTTAATCGTTGTCGCAAAAGACAAAGATAAACGGAAAAAGTTGCATGGGGAGACCTTTTTTAAGTAACGGGGGTATCGTCCAGTTATGGAACAGATAAGGTTAACGATTAAAAAGTAGGTATAGGACTACCTCAGCAGGGTTTCTTATGAAAAATTAGTTTTCTGTAGGTGACAGTTATCGTCTAGTTAGCTCTGCATGGTTATCGTTACCCCAACGTGGTTTGCTTAAAATTTTCAGCACCATTTGCTTAATATGAAAATGAACTAACATACCAAACTCAAACATACAACGTAACGGTAACCCTAGGTCGAAAAAGACATGAGTAAATACTTTTATTGAGTCTGCTTTAAATTTCATTTAAGCTTCTGCTGCAAGTGGTATTCTTCGGCTTGAAGGACCATCTGCGTTTACTTATAACCAATTCTTGTAATGGAAGTGTTTGGATTGCTGAGAAATTCAAGGAACTAGCTTTTCAAACGATAAGATAGTGACGTCATAAGCAGAATCCATCGTCTGCGAGTTTTTTGGTGCGAATTCAAAATCTTTCTACCTAAAGATAAATACTATATGTAACCACTAACACCTATATGTATATATGTACCTAATCTCGAAAACTGCTTGACCATCGAAGCTGAAATTTGGGAGATTTGGGGATCTGCTTATAAAGAAGAATTAAGGGTGGGGGCAAAAGGGGGTTAAAATGTATATATATGAAAATCTATGCGTACGAAGTCGCCTGCTCCAGCTTGTTAATTATATAAAATACTAGCCGTCCACCCCGGCTTCGCACGGGTGTAAGCTCGGCCTTCAGCCTCGCCACAAAATATAATATAGCCTATATCACCCGGGGATAGTGTAGCTTCCCAACAGTGAAAGAATTTTTGAAGTCGGTTCAGTAGTTTCGGAGCCTATTCAATGCAAACAAACAAACAATCAAATATTTCCTCTTTATAATATTAGTATAGATGAATTATTGCTAAAAACACAAACCTCAATAAACAATTTAAAAAAACACACACATTGTTTAACACAACATTTCTAAACACAATAAATGATTTTTTTTTAGATTTATTACCATGCTTTAATTTAAATGCTTTTACAGTAACTTATCTCTTGTACAGTTTTGTAAATTCTATAGAGTTGAGAGGACGACAATATCGGGCAAGTTTTTAATACAAAAATTGGGTAGAACGTCTCTCGACTGTGCCTGCCAACATAATTGGGTCGTAATCACTATTCCTTCCCTTATTGAATTAAAAGGCAGTGAGAGTAATTAAGGCTATTAGTTTTCAGTGCCAGCGTAAATCAGGCTTATATCAAATTTATAATGGTTCTTTGACGGCAGCTTCGCAGTTTATTACAGTGAATAAGACTACATAACAATTTTGATTGTGACTCACAAACTTACCTACATCATCAGCCAATTAACGTCCACTGTTGGACAAAGGCCTCCCTCATAGAGAGGGGTGTTGCCATAATCCCCACGCTTGGTAGGCGGCTTGGGGATCACAGTACGTTCACCGTGTACTATTAGGACGCTGCTGCCCATCCTTCGGTGGTTCTGGTCTCAGGTTTAGGACATATCCGGGTCCAAACTTAAAACTTAAACTTACCTAGTTGGTTATTTATTTATTTCTAAGATTTATTATGTAATGTAATTGTTTTTAAGTTATATTATAATTGTATGTAAATGTACAATAAGGTGATGTAGACTTCAAGCCTAATGTCCCAAAAAATAATAACAAAAAGGCCTGTCAAGCACAAAACCATAAACCGCATAAAATAAATATTAAAAAAAAAATTGATTAAAATAAAAAATAAATAGATTAATTGAATAGATTTTTTAAACTTCCTATAAAACAGCTGATAATCATCAAACGGCATTTTTTTTAATCGTAGCTAACAAAAATCTCGAACAAGTCACCTTTCAAACCAGCAAAAAATGTATCCTCTGTTTGCATCGGGGGTTAAAACCATTTTATTGGTCTACTGGTATCACTACATAGAAAAATTGTACTTTACTGCTGCAGCAGCTGGCTACCGAGGCATTTATGAACGAACCTGAAAATATGGGCCGAGGCTTAGTGGAGAGGCGAGTATAGTATACAACTAGCATACGTGTCTTCACTGGCGAGTAAACGCAGGGTCTTGTACAGTACTTTTCTCAAACATTGCGAGAATTTCACGTAAAATGTACATAAATATTTTGGAGTAATTTTAACATTTCACAGGTTGAAGTTAGAGTATACTAGACCTATACCTTAAAGTCTTATTATTTTCCTTAAAGTGTGTTCTTGTAATAGATACGTTAAATTCCATGTTTAAGGGAAACGCATAATGCTGACAAAATCATTTTTCTTTTTAACCGACTTTCAAAAACGAGGAGGTTATCAATTCGAGGTTATATATATATACGATTTTGATGATTCTTTTTTTTATCTGAAATTTGGTCCAGTTCTGAAAATTTTTATGAAGTCGGTTTTTTATATTGATATTTATCATGTGATATTTTTTGTGCACTAGTTTATTCACTGTTAATAAAAGCGTATACGGGGTTATGCCGAAAGGGTGTGAAGAAAGGAGTGCTCATCATTATTAAAATAAAAATTCAGTCGTTATTTGGCGCGAGAGCCTGGTATTGAATTGAGCGTAGCAATGGATTCAATTGGCACGAGACGTAAATAAATTTAGCAGCCAATAGACTTTTTATTTCATCTAGGCAAGTTTTTTTTTCTATTTAAGTAATGACAGAAACCTCCTTTAACCAAACTATTAATTTAGATTTTAGGAACAGGGGTTTTAATGTTATAAAACAAAAAAATGTGAAGGTTGACAATAGTTTGTCACGTTTGAATTTCGAATTTATTTTCCGCGCTATCGGATAATAGATAACGACTTTTGCGCGCTGATGTTAAACGATAAAAAAAGCCTTTCCGAGCAGGTGAAATGAAAAATAATCATACACTCGATACAGACTGATTACAAACGAGCAAAGCAAGGTGACAGTTGACAACTGACAGACACTCAAATTATATCTAGTTCTAAAAAACTAGTTCTATTTTCACATTTGTATTGAACCATGTTCCAACTTTTTTTCTCTCAGAGGATTATGGTCCCCCACTTCTCGTGGATTTGCCACATATTTTCTTTAGTCAGTTCATGTTTTTATTTTTAGTTTCCTTGTATTCGTAATGAAAAGCACAGTGTTTACCTCGGGGTTAAAGACTTATTAAGTCCCTCGAGTTACTTTCACCCCTAGGATAACAATGCACTATTACTATTTCGTATACTTTGCTGAGTATGATTGACAAGTTTTAAGGCTATGTCTAATTTTCTTCGCAACTTCAGGCTTGGTGCAATGCAAAAGTTGATCCTAAAGCTAAGTATAAAGATGTTCTTTCGGCTTAATAGCACCGTTCCATGTAACCTTGTTTAAGCATCGTTGTGAGTTTGTATTGTCGAACTGACCACCATAACAAGACGTTTCCATAAACGTTTCCTCCATAGGTCAGTTTTTTTTCCGATTTGGTTTATTATTTTATCATAAACGATATAATTATCTTAGCTTCGAACATCTTTACAAAGAATAAAATAATATTTTCTTGCCCTAATTACTTATAATGACATTTTTATCAACTCTTCATCGATTTTTAAAGTAATTTTCCGAGAAGAACCAAGTTTTAATTCAGTTGTGCCATCCGGCCACGTGGCTCGCATACAAATAGCAATTTCAGTAGGTATACGATGCAGCGCAGTGCCCACCGAGAGCTCTATTCAAATTAGACAAATGAGATAGAAATTGCTGTTATCTTGCAAATGTGATAATGTGATTAGCACATATTCCCTACGCAAATGACTTCTCCAACGTGCCTGACTAAGTAGTATATAATTATTATATCAATATTATGTGACCCACACAACTTATATAAAAATAATACCTACATCGTAAAACAAACTGCCAATGTCAATAATGATCTGTACCTTACGGAACGTTTCGTACATGATACCTACTGTTTCGTATGATACACAAGAAGGAAGATTTGCATTATGTAGGAGTACTTGCTATATGCAGTGTAGGATGCATGGCGCCTGTGACATTAGCCGAACCCTGATTATGTAACTTGCAACTTGTTTTTTTTTACAGTTCGGTCATAGCGAAACTGTCAAATTTGCGACAAAATCGCGAGTTACAAGTTACATAATCAGGGGGCTTTTCGGCTTATGACACAGGCACCATCCTACACTGCAAATATTATAAACTCATTATGCTTACCTTAAAAATATTTACTTATCAACCATTTCATTTCTAAAGTTAAAATCCAAGGATTTTTGTATCAAATCAAAGTGGAATAGTTGGTTGTGTTGATATGCAATAAACAAGTCCACATATCTAACGCCTTGTATTAGAAAACTAGCTGAACCTGGCCAAGCTTCGCTGTACTTTATTCTACTATTAAATTTTAGAGAAGTAATACCATAAGTATTTTAGTGAACATTAAACCTACTTCCATCAACATTGCTGCAATGCCTGAAGAAGCAAGAGCTAACGTAATATAGCTTTTTTTACATTTCATAATTGTTTTGAAATTTCGGCACTAAGAGCTTACGTTATAGCACCATATTAATTATGTACATTCTACGTCACGATGGCGATGATGGCTGACCGATAGCATGTGTACTTTACAATCTGATGGCACCGGGTTCAAGCCTCGGCCCTGCACCAATGACGTATTTAGATCCTAAATAAATTACTCGCAGTTTCGATCATATCGCTCAAAAAACGGTGAAGGAAATCATCGTGAGGAAACTGGTATGTCCAAGAACCTCAAAAGTTCAAAGACATATGACATTCACCAACATGCACTGGGCCAGCATAGGCCCAAATGGTAGACTGAAATGATAGTTCTACTTCACAAGAAAATGATTTTATCCCAAACTGCGCTAAGAGGCAAAACAAACTAACATCTTAATCGATCACAACGGCTCTCAATCTGTAAAATGACAATTATGCTTTAATTGTCAATTACGCTAAATATCTAATTGTCATTTTGCAGATTGAGAGACGACGACGGAAATTAAAGAAAATTGTTTCCAAAATTGAAAATTGTTGGAGTCGAACGTTGCACTTGAGCCAGTAATTACTTTTTGATTCGCGGACGGAGCCTGCGGACGGAGAGCAAAAATCACAAAGCAGCCCATTATATTGGATTTAGCGAATCCTCGAGCCACTGTTCGGACACTTGAATTAATGAGACCATTCCAAGTCCTAAAATAGCTACAGCTGTGCTGCTCCAGTTGACGTCTATAATATAGATCTATGAATTTTGGGAATAGTTTTTGGCATTTTGACCTAAAAGATACCGCAGAGAAACGCTGGAAGCAGGCTGCTTCAAACCGGCCCTTTTGGAGATCAATGGGGGAGGCCTATGTCCAGCAGTGGACGTCCTGTGGCTAAAATTATGATGATGATTGCGATATTTTAATTACTTACCTAGTATGTACAAATACAGGGGAGTTATACGGAACGGCCACATTAAGCAGAATAGCTTAAAATGTGTACATTAATACATACAGTAAATGTATAAATTTAGTTGACTGGCAATTAATTTGGATTGATTGCTTCATTCGCAATTTTTGTTGTTGTTGTTGTTGTAAATTTTTTCATGACCATGGATACGAAGTCCTTCGGTCGAAATATTAATCAAGTTTACATAGTCTTAAATAGCGTCAAACGAGTCATAGTCACAGTTAGAGTCAAGCAAAGTAGGTCACGGTCAAGTCAAACGCATGCCCCAGTAAAGTGGTGGAGGCTTTACAATAGGCTTCTATGGAGTTTTGGAAACATCATGAAAAGACATGTTTCACCTCATTATATCACTTGCCTACACTCGAGCACGTTCACGAGCCCTTAATAAATAATAATCCACCATTATTACACATTAACACTCGAAAATACACAAGTTTAGGAAAATAATACAACGAGCCGACATGTTTTTTCCACGTTGGCGCCAAAACTCCAAAGCTGCAATTTTTGTTTACATCATAAAATTGCTATTAAAACTTAAAAATTGTGTAACAATCAAATGTCATTTGCGTGTGTGTAAACTTTTTTAAGGAATAGTTTTTTTTTTTTTCGAGATTTCAGCATAGGTTCCATAGAAAATAGTTGTTCATATAAAAGAATAGGAGACCTCCTTTTCGCTTTATTCCAACGTTACGTGACCCTGTATAGAGCATGGATATAAAAGAAAATTGAGTGGCATAATTTATTGGCCATTTCTCATAGACTCTTACAAAGTGATTCGATCACGACTCATTTTATTTGATTATAGCAATAATTTTCTAATCTAAGTAAGGTGAGCTATTCATAGAGTATTCCTCACGTTGACAATCTCTCAGGAACCACACGTTTGTTATTTGCAAGATAAAAGTATCAAAGTCACTTGCCTTCTATTTCTGTGCTCTCTATTTCTGGAACTGAGAAAACATGACGTCGATTTGTTGATTAATTTGCGTACATATTTTTGCAAGCTTTTATTTAAATTGTCTTGTTAGTATGTGTCAAATCTTGCAACTGAATCTTAAACAGTTATCCCAAAGATTTTATACTTATACTTTGTATGTCAATCTCAGAGTTATCCCGTTTAGTTTGACAACGCAAACTAAAATAACGTCACACTAAATTCAATAAGGCGGACACCTAGTTTTTTTAAAATCAATTATTTTATTTCAAGCTAAAATAATAGCAAATTTACTCAAAATGTTACTTATACGCAATAGTCGCTCACGGTGTCCGATGTACGATGTCCGATAGGTCATGCACTCTCATTCTGGTCTGGTCTGACACGTTTGATGAATGGATCTCAACCAGGTGGTACTTGCTTCCTTTCTATTAAAAATATGGATGTTTTTTTTAAATTTCAATAGCCGCGTATTACACCCTTAGTATACCGGTTCTCGTTGGCGAACATTTAAGGATTATCAAAACAAATGTAGTTGGTTCAAGGACCTGCTCACAAATTGCAGATTTGTTCGAGCGTTTAGTTATCATGTTAAATTAAAGAATATTACACACGAGATTAGGTTTAATTTCTATGTGTAATATTTGTGAAAACCTAAGAATTCAAACTTTGGGTATTAAAGCGTGTGTTTTTTATTATTATTATGTAATAGGCTTGCGTTTGACCGTCACTTCACCTGATGTTAAGCAATGATGCGATCTACAATTAATAGAGCATGCTTACCTAGTAGAAATCGATTCACTCGCGATGTGAACAAAAAGTTCAGTATTTGTAAAAATAAACTTTACTCGTTTCCTATTTTTATAACAACCCCCGCGAGATTTCTGTTCGCACAGTTTCAGAAGCAGTCGTAACAAAACAAGTAACAAAAAGGAAAATACGTAACAACAAATACGCCTCCCCCAATTTACGTATTATCAGTAGTTGCCACATATGGAAATGCGGCCTTATTTGATTTGCACGGGTTTCAAAGGCACCGTAATCCCGCAAACGCAAGTCGCGGGAGCGACTACTCGCCAACTCATTATTCACAATGCCAAGTTTGTATTTGCAGGAATACTTGCAAGTTTACACTTGATGTTAGAGTTTATTTTAACAAATTTTTAACTTGTGCAAGTTGTACGTGTATGAAGTTGCGATAAGTTCATAATACTAAGCTCCATTTCATGGCAGGTAGGGATTTTTCACAGCAAGCAAGTCTCATCTGTCAGCGTCAGTGAATGCTGACACACTCGTGCGTTTGCATCCAAAATTTCAGCCCAATCGGTTGAGTTATAATTGGAAATTATAGTATAATGTTTCAAAATACAGTTTCAAGATTTTACCCAAACTAACAAGGTAACTTAAATAAAAACTTGTAGAAACTAGTACACAAGCAGTGCCCCGCGATTTTACCTGCTAATCCACAGGAACCTTAATTTTCAGAATAAAAGTAAAACCTTAGTTACAATTTTTGCGTTAAGCGATTTAGTTGTATAGTGGAAACTTTAAAATTTGAACACAAACAATAATTTACTAAGACAAAGACATATATCTCCCTTGTTTGTCTGATAGGAGGTTTTAACTAATGAGAACCTACCTTCCCGAAACTAAGGCGTTGAAATTACACCGTTATTTCATAGCACAGCGGGGTTGCTCATAAATAAAATATCTACAGTAACTAATTATCTAGCGCTGAGCGGTTAGGTAGCTATGTTTTAATCTCGTAGGTCCCTCGACGCGGTTCACTCCGCCGCGAAATAAAGCAGTGAAGTATTTTTAGCTCGTGTGAAGCGATGGTAGGTTGAAAATAGCTTGACAGCTTATCCTTGGCACAAAGCGAGTAGGGGTACTGTCGGCATCTAGAATGCCTATTGTAACTTTCAAACATCTCTCGCAGGTCTGATAAACATTGTATCTAGTATTGCCACTATTGGGAGCTCACAGCAAGGATCTTTTATTGAGATTGATAATGAAATGAAATGTATTCACTACAAATAGGGTTTTATACTGATCTTAAGTATTTTATATATTTTACTCAAAAATGCTTGTAATGTGGCCATTATTTTGACCAACTTCTTTGAGCAAAGTGGCTTTTGCCGCGCTACTTGAATAGGCGCCAGCAAAGTTGTATGGAAATTCATAGCTGGTGAGTTTCCCAGTAATTTTCTTTGAAAATTCTCAATAATTGTTTTTGTTTTAAAAATATTCATGTGCAAAAAGATTCACATAATATAAATAACAATTACGCAATGAATCTTGTTCTTATTCTTAAGAACAAGAACAACATGTGAAATGTGAATTAACCTATTCAGTTATAATTCAAATGTGCGTATGACATATATAATCATAGGTACGTTCGTTCACGTTTGAAATATCATCCTTTCCTAATGTAAATTATGACACGTGTTACTTACATCGGGCATAATTCTATGCGAATCTTGAAACATATTCAAACATGGCCCGACCGGTAATTATTTAGAACGTTGGAAACTCAAGGCATGTTCCAAAGAGCATCAAATATGCCTTCCAGGGTAAGTAGTCACTGACGTTATGTAGATGAGGCCTCGTGATGAGCAAAATTTGCACAACATTTGCAAAGTTATTATATTTTGACGAACTTTTCTTTATCTCGCCGTCTCGCTGATACTTTTTGTGAATAAATATTTTGAAGGATATTTACTTAGCCAGCCAAAGTTTCTTTTAAGTAAATATTTTATTTTGGCCCGTTGTTGAATGACAAAATTTGTTTTTCTTTGAAGTTTTCTAGGGTTTTAATTATTTTTATGAAACTCAGACACTCTTTGTTAAGAATGAACAATTTATGTTTATACTTACTATATATGTTAGCGACGCGCTCAGTAGTGTAGGTAGATAAGAAATATTTTTAAGTTTAAATGTATTAAAATATATCGAAGGTAGGCCGCGCACTTAGCGCGGCCACAACTGTAAAATGAGTCAGAAAACCGAGCGGGTGTGCTGATGCACACCGCGCCTATAATTTTCATTTAAATAGATCAAAAGTGTGTAAATCTGTACTATCAAGTAAATAAAAGACAATTCAAGTGCCTACGAGTGTTTTTCTATATAGTTCACGGCCCATGACCACCCTAAGAACCTACAATATACTTAAATTGTTAAGCCTATGACTTCTCTGGCTGATATTTTATCTCAAATTTTTAAGGAATAAAGATAATTCAAACTAATTTTAGATTTTAAATCTATTTCCTATACAAACCTTTCCGTATTTTATATCTAGATATGCTTACAGGCACTTATTGGCGGTATTCCAAGTCTCATTTTCCGGGGTTTAAGCTAATTAGTAAAATAATCCTATAAGTTCAGCAATAAACGCGAATCTAAAAACGCAGACAACTGCACTCATAAAAAATACTATAATTATAGTATAATATGTAATATTAATTGGAAATCTATGGGGTAGGCCTATGTCCAGCATTTGACGTCCTATGGCTGAAACGATGATAATGATGAATATATTATAATAATATAGTTCCATAACTAACAGCTAACCATAATTAACAACTAACACGATGATACTGAGCCGAAAGGAGGTCATAATTATGAACAATATTTTTTTGCTATGGGAGTAACCCTGAAATCGCAAAAAAACTAAAAGCTGTTCCATTCATTTCGTTGAGCGTGAATGAAATATTTCATAGAAAAATGTGAAATGTTTAAAAATGATAGATAAATAAACAGGATATTGTTTTCGAATTAAGACTATTTTATTTTATGAGTGCAATGAGCTCCTTGCACGTTAGTTCACCACCGTTCCGGTAGCCCTGTATACGATTCTGTACGACTATTCTACCATCTACAAGAACATAAAAAATCCTATGCGCCTACTTTCTTGTACCTCAGTCTGCAAGAAATGAGATGTGATGAGACCGCTCATTGTGTCGTCCCTACCCTATGGTAGGGTTGGGTGTTTGGCCTATCTACATTCTAATAAGGTGTTGATGGTATATCTATAAACATAAATTGTAATTTTCAGTTAAATCTGCTTTAGATAACATTCCTATAAATCGTCACATATCAATAAAAACATACCTACCACAATTATAGTAATTTTTAAACTTTCGCGATTTGAACACATGTTTTTTATATTTATCGGGACTATCGCGCAATATTAAATATAGGTAAAAATAGATACCTTTCGCTCGACGTTTCGACCATGTTACACCAATGTTCCAGTGAAGGAGTGTCTCGAGGTCGTCAGGGGTTTGTTGAAAGAGAACCACCTACCAGAGAACTTAATGGTTTTACTAAGGAATTGTCTAGAAGGGAACTTCTTTCTTTATGGTGGACAATACTACCTCCAGATTGATGGTGTCGCGATGGGAAGTCCAGTGCCACCGGTGCTGGCTAACATTTGGATGGAACATATTGAGAAGTCCATAAATCTACAGTCACCCACAATTAAAATGTGGAAAAGATACGTGGACGATGTTTTCTGCATAATGAAGGGAGTTAAACAACCAGAGTAGACCAGTTCGTGGATCATCTCAACTCGATTCACGCTAATATTAAGTTTACGTATGAACTGGAGGTGGAAAGAACTTTGCCGTTCCTGGATGTAAAAGTGATGGTGAGGTCCGATGGCTCGTTAGCTCACTCGGTTTATAGAAAACCCACACACACGGACAGATACCTACACGCTAGGTCACACCATCACCCTCGCCATCTGCAGTCGGTGGCCAGGTCTCTGTTGGACAGAGCGGACGCCCTCTGTGACCCTGAACATGTAGGGGCTGAGAAAAGGCATGTTCAGGAGGTACTTAAAAGAAATGGCTATCGTGTGACTAAACGCGATCAGACAAGACGCAGATGCCACAAGAGGACTGACGTCGAGCGGCAACCGGTTTTCATGCCTTATGTTAAAGGAGTAACGGATAAGGTAGGGAGCTTGCTGAAAGAGTACTCCATCAAGACGGTGTATACCCCCTTATCTAAGCTGGCGAGGCATGTGAGGTCACCGAAAGACGTTATTCCTTTCCAGACCCCTGGTGTGTACAAGATTGATTGTAGCTGCGGTAGTTCCTACATAGGTCAAACGAAGTACCATAGCAGAAAGGATCAAAGAACATAACGCAGCCGTCAAAAATCGCCAGACATAGAAGTCGGCTATAGCAGAGCATTTGCTTAAGTCGGGGTCCGGTCACTGGATCGAGCTCCACGATCCGAAGGTCCTCTCCACTGAACGGCATTATTTTTCAAGAATGGTTCGTGAAGCGGTTGAAATTAGAAAACATCGCAATTTCAACCGGGAGGATGGATTTAAGTTAGCGGCGTCGTGGAATCCCATAGTCAGCAAATGTTCAAACCGTTTGTAGGTACTAGGACTTTTACCGATACAGTCAGTGTTGTGTGTCGTAGTGACAACCCTGCAATTTTTCAAGATCAAGTGAGGGTAGGAGAACAAAATACCCCCACTTCTCGCCGGACTCACCCGCAGTTTTCAGTCAGCTCGTGACCACGGCTTTTGTAACATGGTCGAAACGTCGAGCGAAAGGTATCTATTTTTACCTATATTTAATATTGCGCGATAAGTCCAGATAAATATAAAAAACATACCACAATTATATTTATAAAAACTCAAGGAATCAAAATTAAAACAAGACATAACCTGTAATAGGTAGGTATTAACTCAACAGAGCAACGGACATCGGGCCATTTTAATACCGGTAGTCATGCCAGTCCTAATATACAATTTTAAACAAATTAATTCAAAACTGACTCGAATAGAAACAAACAAAAAACCTAAAAAATAATTTAAAAGCCTCTTTTCGGAAGGAAAAGTGTTCAGATTGCTAGCACCATTGTTACGTTAAATTAGTTTAATTTATTATTCATTACGATTGTAGTTTTTGGTACTGATTTAATTCTGTTCTCGTCGCCATTGAAATCCGATAACACTAACACGTCAATTTCCGGGTCAACCCATTACTAACGTCCACCTTTTATCCCTTTTAATGACGGTTCCACAATCGACATGCCTTTGTGTCTCGAATTTGGTGTGAAAACTTTCGACAGTGTACGAACTCTGGGGACACGTCCTATTTTCTACAAATATCCAAATAACAGTAGATTT
The DNA here is from genome assembly GCA_949125355.1 of Agriopis leucophaearia. Classification (NCBI taxonomy): domain Eukaryota; kingdom Metazoa; phylum Arthropoda; class Insecta; order Lepidoptera; family Geometridae; genus Agriopis; species Agriopis leucophaearia. The sequence continues at coordinate 11,346,919 of OX421264.1, forward strand.
ACCCTGAATAGCAGATAACATCGTGGTTTTTGTTTTTAGTAGGCTTACAAGGGTCAGGATTTTTGTTTACGGTGTTTTCATAAAATCTAAATGATTGCACAAAAATGGTATTGCTAAAGTGGTTATACACACTACGTTGCATCAAAAATTACGAGTAGTTTTTATCGATTTTTTCCATGAGGGCGTAAATCCTTGAGAATAGGTGGCAGTCATTGAAAACTGCTCTACTAACTTGATAGAGTTGGTAGCTAGATTAGTTGCAATTTATCTCGTTCAGAGGATTTTTTTTAACTTAATGGTCGATATTATGTTTTCAGATCAAATATACCTAAGTTTTGCCTCTGCGCGAAACAGTGACAAAAATATGCGACCTACGCCTGCAGGAAGAGATACGCATGAGTTGGCGCCCGCCTCAGAACTAAATAACCAGAGCGTCAAATGCTTAAAATTCCAAATACTCATGAACTATTTTAATTTTAAATGAAACGAATTTACATTAAATTACATTATACAAATGACCGATCGAGGGTTTTTCCTCTCTCCGGATAGAGAGGTGAAAACTTAAATGCCAAAAGCATGCAAATTCAACAAAAAAGTTTGAGAACTATTTTATCGAGCATTCACGTTCTATGCTTAGGTAAAGCAAAATGTTTTTTTTTTTTTTCTGTTCGCTATGTGTAAATTTGGAACTATTTTTATGCAAGCTATTTGTTTAGCACCATTGAAATGCACAACCAAACAACGCATTTCAAATATCAACTGAACCTAGGAATGTATTGTTTTGAAATACAAACGTATGTTTAAAAAGTTCTCTAGATGATTGCACACACAATGTGGAGTATTGTGGAGACGGTACATTTGCATCTCGAAGAGCAAGCCACGTTTCAGTGATGTCTAGTCACTAGAGTAGTGTTGGTGTCCGCAGGCTGCACACTACGACACTCCGCTGCAATCCTTCAAAACACAGACTGTGGACGTGGATACATCACTGCTTTTTGTTTACGAGCAAAATAAAGAACACAAAATGCAAAAGAACCAAACGAAACGACACTCAGATACACTGCGAACGTTATTGATAGTGCCTGAAATAATTTCCGTCATTTTCTCAGCAGCTGAAAAGAGCTACGTTGTTAGCTGAAGATGTATTGTACGTATTATAGATTAGTTATCTCTCGAGTGGATTCGGTTTGTTTTTTAAATGTAAGCTGCAAACACTGGTGCCCTACGCTCGCACCACGCCAACAAACTGTAATAAAGGTGATGCTTATGCCTTTTAAACAAAGTTGCCACTACAAGCATAAAATGAGATTTTAGGAGCACATGGGTAGCGTTGGCCGTCTGCCACCAGAAGGACTTAAAGAAAATTTACTGGCCACAAACATTTTGCTTCGCTACGGCGTGGCGGGTCGCCCGACGTGGCGCGCTGCGCACCAGTTAGATTAAAGTTTTGTTAATACGGAAAGTCTGCTATGCCGTACGATTTCCCATAGGATTAAAATGAACACGTTTCTGATTTTCAAACGAACTGAACCCAAACTTCACGAGGTTGGCAAAGCGGACATTTGTGATAAGAGTGTTTAGTGGGATTTATGTTGAATATAATATCACTGCGCCCACGCCCGCGAGGGGCGGGTCACACCACACGGGAACCGCTATTAAATTCGGGACTACTGTAATAGGTTTCCCGAAATGGTAAAAGTTCGATTGACGCGGCAGGCGTTCGGATACCTTTATCCGTTTTTAATGCGGACCCATCAAAATTGGTCGGGTTTGACAACGCACGCACGCGTATCTGGATCCTAATATTTATCGACAACGTCAACTGAGAACGTTCTGATGTAATCCAGGACCACTTTATTCGATAGCTATTGAGCTCATAAAACAGTTACACACAATGATCGTAATCGAGGGTTATTCGCCGAAGAGGGTGATATTTCTTATGTGTTTTTCGGTACCAATCAGAGGGTGAGTCCGGGCTGAGACAATCTCTGCAAATGGTGCCATTAGCTGAATGCGTGGCAGCTTGCGGAGTAACGAGAAGCTTAGCCCCACGGCCCGCCTCCAGCTGCACATCGTACGCAGCGATCATTCTACAATTTGAATAATACATGAAACACTCGCGCTGACACTATAAGTAAGTAGGGCTCACTGAACACTCGACATTGGAACAGATTGATTTTGTAAATAAGGCTTTCTAACAAACATTTTACTTTTCAAACCAAGTACCTACATCTTGCGAAGAAATGCAGGTAAGGTACAGTACCGTTTTTGTTCAAGATAGATGCAGACATTCACACAAAGGCGTTCATAGATCTGCACTGGTCCGCGGTGGAAATGGCCGCTCTCCGTTTCAAGTCCGTTCAATAGAAATGATTAATATCAGTCGAATAAGCTGGGAACAAATGAAGTGGCAGAGCTGGCACAATAGTTTTCTCACGTTGTAATTAATCAAGGATCGGTAGCTGCCACCTCTGGCTATTAATCATCCTTGTTTAATTCTGATAAGATCCTCAGCTGCTTGGCTTACCTTTAGCGCCACAGTATCTTAACATTTTTACTGGGTGACTTTTTTACCGTTACGGAAATATTTGTGTCAGACAAGTATATAACTACGGTAGTACACATGTACTACCGTAGTTATATACTTGTCTGACACGTGTACATACACGTTACGTAAATTTATGTTAGCTATGGGCTATGGTACATTCAGTATGGTTAGTATGGTACATCTCAGAATTCTAAATCTTCTATTGTATGAAGGATAAAATAAATTTATGTTGTTGTGTTTTTACAAAAAAAGATTTTGAAAACTGGATAAATCGCATAACAACTATCATCATCATTATCATCAGCCAGAAGACGTCCACTGCTGAACATAGGCCTCCCCCTTTAACCTCCACACTGAACGACATCCTGCCATCTGCATCCACTGGATGTCCGCGACTCTCACAATGTCGTCGGTCCATCTAGTGGGAGGCCTACCTACGCTGCGTCTTCCGGTTCGCGGTCTCCACTCAAGAACGAATAACAACTATGCCATGACTTTATACCTCATGTAATGACACACACTAATTTGCCGTTTCGGTAAAAAATCAATCGGAATAAAAAGTACTTATACTTTATCTAACTATTAATGAAACACTTCATAACTAAATATAATGGACAACTTCCATATTTGAGCCGTTTAGGGTTTGTGACATTGGGTTTGTGATCGGAGAGCTCACCTCACTAAAATAAAAATAAAACTGGCCAAGTGCGGGTCGGCCTCGCGCACTGAGGGATGAAAAAATCACGTTTGTTGTATGGGAGCCCCACTTAAATATTTGTTTTATTTTAATTTAATTATTTATTTTTAAAGTAAACAATATAACTAATTCTGTGAATATTTCAAACGTCTACCTGTTGCCGTTATAAATATCGAGCAAAAAATCACGTTCGTTGTATGGCAGCCCCCTTAAATATTTATTATATTCTGTTATTTGTTTTTATAGCGGCAACAGAAATACATCATTTGTGAAAATTTCAACTGTCTAACTATCACGGTTCATGAAATACACAGCCTGGTGACAGACGGACAGCGGAGTCTTACCAATAGGGTTCCGTTTCACCCTTTGTGTACGGAACCCAAAAAATCAACGCCTGGTTAATGCGACGCGTGTTTCTAGCTTATCGCATAAGCATTGCCATTCAGCGTTATAATGCCGCCAGCATGCTGGGTACGCTGCCAACTAATAGTGAGCTTGAGCATTTGGATTATCTTTAGACCTTCAACGGTCTATGGGTGGTCTTGTTGTTTTTGTAATGTTAGCTTGTACTTTGTTTAGTTAACAAAGGCATTTGCCGTTGAAAAAAATTATTGTGCATAGTATTTTTTTGTCATATCCAATATGAAGATTATGTTTTGAAAACAATATTTCATTGGATTGTTTCATAACTCGCGACAGGCGTGACAAGTGTTCGGAAAATAAATAAAAAGCTCTGAAACACAAACAGACTGTGAGAGGTTTACGACCAACGAGCGTGTTTTCAGGGGCCTTCGGACTCCGGACGGCGCGGCGTGTCAGCTGTCAGTGGAGCGCGCCCGCCACTTGCTGAAATGCAGGAGCGCTTCGACTCGTCCTGTCCTACAATTTTCTACGTTATTAGATTGAGATTTAGATTACACTATTGCTGCGAACGCTTATTTAAACTTACTAACATAATAGGCCTGTGTTCTTATTATTTTTTTATAACTCATATAAAAGCTGATCATATAAATAAGCTCATCAACGAAAACGAATTTAAAATTTGTTCAAATATAATAAGTATTTTAATATCATTCTAGATTGAAAACGCATAGCAAGTTATGACGTCAAACCTCACGAGCACCATACAAATGCTATACTAACATACGCTTTGCAAAAAGACAACAAAGTCAGAACGAAGTTATTTTTTGTAAAAAAAATAATAACTGATGTTTTTATTTAGAGGCGACAGGTGACCGAAATGCTGGCGTCACTTTAAAACTAAGCATTTCCATTCAACGTGGCAATGCTGCCACCCGTGGCCATTTTTCCTTCCACAAAGGGGTAATAATATTTTATTCTTCTTTTTTTCCTTTTTCTATATTTGAAGTTTTTTTTTTTTTTTTTTTTATTGTAGAATAGGCTTGCGCTTGGCCGCCAACTCGCCTGATGTTAAGCGACGATGCGGCCTACGGTGGATCACGCTTGCCTAGAAGAAACCGATTCACTCGTGACTTTACATTGAACATTTTGAAGTAGAATTTACATTGTAATAACATGATACAGTGTTGTAATTAATGTTACAAAAATACATAAAACTGATACTATAGCTTAAGCTCTAGTTATTTATGTAAAATTTGTACTTAAGTAGAGTATCTTGTATGAAATATTATGAAGACAGATAGATAGATAGATAGATAGAAAACTCTTTATTGTTCACACCAAAAATTACAAACGTACATAAAAAACAACTTAAAAAACTACGAAGACAAACGTGATTTTTGTAAAAAAAAATTGCCTGTAAAAAATACGAGTAAGTATCATACTTCTTATAATATTAGCCAATTTAATTCTTTTAACTAAGAAATGAGAGGTAAGAAAACTCAGTAATTTAATTTGCTAAAATATAAATCTCAATTTGTAAAAGATATCGTTTAAAATTCCCCAAAGAGTTTTATCATAAACTTTTCAATTTTGCATTAGTTACTTCCAAATTTTCTTGGCGGGGAATAATAAAGTCTTAATTTTGCGTGACGGTTTTCTCGTTAAATTGTATCCACTGTCCCATTACTCTTTTTTAATACGATTTTTTTGTGGCTTTCTAGATTGAGTATTACAACCAACAAGTTGGCCTTTTGTTTTAGATTAGGTCTATTGGTAGGTATTACTAAAGTGCTTGACTTTCATATTTTAAATGTTTATTTGGACGATAAATCCAGATAAAGATTACCCCAAGTGAAGCTCGAGTTGAGTCCTACCTAGCAGTGGGCTGATAATAATTACAAGTTTATTTTGAAACTAGTTTTTTACCCGCGACTTCGTATGCGTAGATTTTCAGCGTAGACCTTCAATCCTTTTTTCTTCCCTTAATCTGGCCCTTGCGCAAAATAACATAGCCTATATTATATATACTTCAATATGGTCATAGCTAAGCATATTCGTGAAAACCGCATTTAAATACGTCCTCATTTTCTTCCAGGGGTTTAGGAGATGTGCGTGAACAAACAAACAATCAAAAATTCTAAAAACTGCCTTAACGTGTTCAGCTGCTTATTTTAAGACGCCCTGTGTGATTTTTTTATCTCTATGTTTTATTATATGTATATATATTCAATTTAATACAAGTAAATTTAAAAGGAAGTTAATTGAGGGTCGTGAGTCTACGAAAGATAGTGACAAATAGTGGTGGTCTCTGGCGAGGGACTTAGCTTGGGCAACCGAAGGTGCCGATCGCCGCGTTGAGGACCACGGCACTCGTGGTCAGTGTTGCTTCATCACATGAATGTTTGGGGCCGTGGGAATCGAACCCACGCCCCCAAGCGCAGAAGGTTCACTACCAACTGAACCGCCAAGGTGGTTGCAAATATGCTAACCTCGGCAGTGGTTACATATTTGAGCCGTTTGGGGTCGAGGCGTTGGGCCCACGAGGACAGGGAGCTCATCTCATATTAAAAAAAAACTTTCTGAGCACCTGGTTATTGCGACGCGAGACTAAAATGCTAGTGTGTTTCTGGCTCAATGCATAAGCATTGCCATTCAACGTGCTAATGCCGCCAGCATGCTGGGTACGCTGCCAACTAGTAGTGGGCTAGATAATATAAATTGTGTTTAGACCATCAAGGGTCTATGTGCACTCTGTTTCTGTAGTGTAATTGTTAGCTTGTATTTTATTTACTAAACGTGTGCTACTTACGAGTTATATTATGCTTTAACACGCTCACTGCGTAACAGGCCGATATCGGCCTTCCGCGGTACTTCAGCTGGTGCGGACGAAGAAACCTATGTCCCTCTCGCTTGTGCGAAACGATTATCTCAGGTGTTTGTAAAGATTCGACAGAGACAAATATATATTTCTTCTTGCGGTCAAAATTGTAGGTTTTCCCCATCAAAACATAACGGCAGGCTGTTATCGACCTACCATCGCACTGACGGTGAAAAACATCCGCTGGGTGCGGCAGTGGGCCTATTTCGGCCCACCCTCCCAACAGGCAGCTGGCGACCCGATACCGCACAGAGCGCGCGCCCCACCAGTTAGTGTTGTGCTATCTAACTGATCTGACGTAGTGTTCGATATAATCAACGAGAATGAAATAAAATAGAGTAATTCGCCTTGCAGTTATTGACAGTGATAGTGACAGCAGTGAAGAAATATTTTCCACTAGAAAAATAAAAAGAATTTGGAAACAAAAGTGCACGGAAAACGAAGCACAAGCGGTAAGTTTTCTTTACTACGAGTACCTACACATATCAACATATCAGCCGACTCATAATGACGTGGGGATTTTTTATGTAATACCATCCTTTATGAAAATGATTATTCTTAAATTATTTCTTTGCTTTTAGTGTTATAGTATCTGCCGAGCATCTGTGAACATCTTTCCACATTTCATGTTTTATTAATTTTTACTTATATTACTGTAAAGTGTAATCGAAATCCGTTCAGTAGTTTTTGCGTGAGAGAATAGCAAACATACATACATCTAAACTTTCTAATCTAATCTAACATTAGTGTAGATAAATTTTATTCCACTTACTTTTTTGCATTACAGAATTTAAAAAAAAGCCTACACCACGGACTTCAAAAGAATTGTCTTCACCTTGCTCATCGTCAGCGGACTTTGCGTAACATGTTTCCAAGACAGGCATAAGTAAATAAAAACATTTTTCAGTTCTTTTACGATAATTCTGTTTTATTTTCGATATGCCCTTATTTTTCTCTGTCCCATCACTACTAAGAATACTTTCTAGTGCGGTTCCGGTCGATATCGGCCTGCCGCTTTTCCTGCTTTATTTTTCATTTCCTGTTTGGCAGATCCCGGGGCGAATCAAACCTAAGGAAGTTGGGTTCAAGGTCATTCTAACAATATAAAAAAAATGTATACATTATGTTTCCACAAAGTTATAGCAATTTTTAATCTATCCTAGTGCTGGTGGGTCTAGAAAGACCTGCCACGCACTGGCGGAAATATCATTGGGGGCGCATTTTGGCCCGCCGCCGCACCAGATGAAGAATTATGATTTTACTTGCCGCAGTAAACGTGTTAAAATTAGGTATATAAAATGAGTTGCTTGTTCAAGCGATACGAATACAGAAAGCTGTGTTAAAACTTTGAAGAACGCAATTAAAAATAAACGCATCAGAGATCTTGTCGCACAACTGCAGCTGGTTACTCAGACAACTAATGTTTCACTTTTAAAATCAGTTTTTAAATTTACTTTTTTTAGCTTCCCTTTTATAGACACTACTCGTTATGTATACGCGGTGAATAAAAGTTAATTTGTCACGGTTCCTTAGTATTACTAGTACTAGGGGCCTTACTTAAAAACGTTACTCAAGTTGATCTATGTTTTAAAATGCTCTCTCAACTTCTCGCTGACGGCAATCGTTACACGCGAAAACAAGGCGGAGCATATTTAAGCGTATGTCAACTTGAGTAACGTTTTTAAGTAAGATCCTAGATGCTATACTTACTACATATATTCTAAACTTAGTGTATAGGCCAAGACATAAAAAACACAATATAGTGAACTGAAAGTGATCTAACCTGTCATTAGGTATGAATTTGTCCATTCGATGGGCAGCAGAGGCCGACCGCCATGTAAATGCCACCAATTTGTCCGGCACCTCGCGCGGCCGCCTAAGCTAATGACCCTCTTAGATAGAGGTAAGGAAAACATTTCTCATGTGGCCCAAATTTTCCGATTCATTGCTCTTCGGGTTAAAACTGAGCAAACGTGACACGTGCGGATGTGTAGCGTGTGGCCCTGTAAAAATATTGTAGGAAACGGAATAACCCTATTATTTTTATGCAACTTTGACCCCGTAAAATTCGAAGTATATGAAAGTACCTCTCACCTAAGTACCTATTTTTACCTTAATAAAATTTTGCGCGTTAAGTCCCGATAAACATTAAAACATTTGTTCAAATTCAAAGGTTTAAAAATTACTATACGAAAGTAACTTTTTTATATTTTGACGATTTGAACACATGTTTTTAATGTGTATCGGGGTTCGCTCATTATTTAATTTCGGTAAAATAGATGCCTTAAAAATGCGCGATAAATCCCGATAAAAATTTAAAACACTAGAATTATTGTGTTTGTTTTTTTGTTATCCTACTAGTTCTACTTAACAAAGGGAATGGAACTAACCTATGATACTCGGGATATTGAATTCTAACAATACTACTCACATCAAAATCAGTCTAGGCCTTCAAGAATTATGGTGGTATTAAGAAATCCATACATAAATCTGTATATATAAAATTCAAAGTCCTGACTGAGATATCAACGCACAGCCTAAACCACTGGTTCTAGAGACATGAAATTTGGAGAGTGTATTCGTTGAGAAGTGTATGCACCCACTAAGAAAGGATTTTTCGAAATTCCACCCCTAAGGGGGTGAAAATAGGTAAAAACCTTAAAATTCGTTTTTGAAGTTACAGATGTGAAAATTGGTATTGGAACAGTAATAATATACATCTCAATTTTAAAAGTATAAAAAAAATATTACGTTGTATTTTAGGGGTGGCACTCCTACATGTGAATTGGGGATAAAAAATTTTTTTCACTCCACTTACTTGTGTGGGTTATCGTTAGAAAGGTCTTTTAAAATGAAGTATTTTAAAATGAAGTAGTAGTAAAACGGTGAGTAAACGGCTGGACCGATTTTGATGAAATGTTGTGTTCCTGGAACGGGTCATAGTAGTGAGGCCGAAAGCCGAGCTTAGACCCGTGCGAAACCGGGGCGCGTCGCTAGTAAATCCTAAAAATATAGTACCCACTGCATTTGAGCAGTAAAATAAAAAATACCGTTAGATACATTACAATTAGCATATTCTGAAATATGCAAAATTTTTGTGTCAACGGGCTAGTTTAACCGATAAATAAAAAGACAGATTAGGTGGTCCACCGCCATGTCAGCGGTGGTTTGGCTGGATTCTGTGCACGCTGAAATTATTTATCAAAGCTTTATGCATGAGCTTCCTGTCGTTATAAAACGAATTTATGTGTGGAATCTGATAAAATAATTACTAATAGCGAAATGGCAATGTTTAAACTTTTAGGCATGTTTGAGTGTTCCAAGTTAGCAAGTTCTCTGTTAATCAGTGCGATAAAAAGCCATTTTGATCATATCCTAATTTGTATTAGTAAATGAAATATTACCTTAGTACCTATGTATGATACAAATACAATTTTATAAGGTTTATGGCCATAGGTACTAACGACTCAGTCGTGAAGGATTTGGTAAAATACGATCATTATAATAGCTTACTTTCTCACTATTAAAGCTGCGGGTAGGTAACTGAGCCATCCAGCTCGTATATTCTTTTAAATAAATCATCACTAAATAAGAAATAAAAATATGGGTATTTTCTTCTACAATAACATTGCAAATATTTTAAAGAAGTTTTCGTGTTAATATTTTTTTATTTTTGCAGAGGAGATCAAAATTATTTTTTTCAAGATCTTTTTGATCTTCTTTGTTAATATATAAAAAAAAAACAACATGACATATGCAGGCTTTTGTTTAGCGATATATGGTCACACCACAGATATTTTTTTTTTTTTGATTGGTCACACCCTACTCCAGGAGTTCCAATTAGGAATAAATCAAATATTCTAGTGCCTTAATTTACAAAAAACAACACCTCAGTTTGTGTGATTAACATTTAAGCTTTCGCAATTTGCAATACCTATTTTTACCTTCGTAAAATAGAGTGCGATAAGTCTCGATAGACATGTAAAATCAGTGTGTGGGCTCCTCAAAAACTCTTAGCTACGCCGATGTATATCTAATGTAGCTGAAAGAAGCCTAAAGTACAAAAATAGGCAAAAGAAACTCGTTGTCATCTAATAAAATTTGTATTCAGCACTTTACCACCGTAATTGAAATCTCTCTCACCATTGCTCTCTGACACAAGCTCGTAGAAAAAAAAGGTAAAAAGTGTACGGTTGATGTGATAAAGATAAGGAAAGGAATTCGTCCATAAATTTTCTTGGGTTAAGATAAGTGCAGAAATGTCCGGTCAAGAATAAGATAAGGCTCACGAGGCTTAAAAGTCTCTCGCATTATTTATATCCGGATTTGAAGGTGGATTCGGGAGCGGGAAATTTCTTTATGATGAAAATTAAATACGTGGCTTTGCATTTTGATTCGTATTGCCGGATTTTCTTTGTACTTATAAGATTATGTCCCGAAAATAAATGCATATTTAAATAGGTTACCTTAATATGTCAATTAATAAATTATATATGAGCGAAATATACTGACTGATAGACTCATCGCAAAATCTCGAAACTAATCGAAAATATCGAAAATATCGAAAACTTTTTGCCCTATCAAGTGATAGGGCAAAAAGTTGTCGATATTTAGAAGCTAAAATTAGGCAGATAGATTTCTTATGGAGTCTAGATAAGATCGACTAAAATTTTGCGAAAGGGCCGAATCAAGGGGATCAAAAGAAGGTTAAAAGTTTATATGAAAGGCTAGCAGCTAGACTCTAGCTACTCAATAGCTAGTACGTTACTAAATCCTGTCTTCTGGAATTATAGGTTTTAGTTTTCTCTATTCAGCAGTGGCAGACCATTCTTGCTGTAAGGTTCAATTGTCAGGCTGCGCCTTCACACGTCTCGACTATTTAAAACTAAGGTGTTAGTTTTCCACGGCCCCACGACTCTGCCTTCACTCTCCAGTCAACATGCGGCGTTAGGCCTATTTCATCGACATCATCATCATTAGTGGGTCACCATGGCAGCGTATAGGGTTCCCTTAATTTATGCCACTCTCTCCGGTCATTCGCTAGTTGCATCCACTCGTTTCCAACAGTTCGTTTGATGTCGTACCTCATCCTTGGTCGGCCCGGTATCCACTGACCTAGTCTCGGCCACCACGCGGTTACTTTTGTACACGATTGCGTCTAGCAATGTGTCCTGCCTAGCTCCACATAAGTTCCGTCACTACTTTACGACATCTGCAGCATTAGAGCGATGTCGTATCTCGGTGTTTCGGATACCTATTTTTTCGGTTTCGGTTGTTTGTAATTACGTTATAGATTGACTATTCTGTCATTTCATTATCTAAACTAAATTTTACAGTTCTAACATGGTCGTTTTTTCACACATTGAAATGAAAAGAGACCCAAATAGTTTAAGTCCTGTCCAATTGGTATGGTACAGAATTGATACTAGCTAGTTAGATAAGAATGGTTTTCGAAGAGTACAAAACGATCTATATAGATCGTATCTCTGGGATAATTCGATTTCTGTTCCAAGCGGAGATCGAACCGCTTTACGGAGTATTAAATCAAGACAGTTATTCGTTTAATTTCCAATTATTGCAAACAGTTTCTAGTGTTATGAAGCTTTATTTACGTAAAGATATACGAGAGCTAGCAGAGTCTAGCTAGATAAATATTGTGTTCACTGACCTTTCTTGCTTTGACGTCACTAATCTAAGTCTAAGTAACCAGGGCTTAAACATGCATGCAATGTTCGTATACTGTTCGTATGAGCGCAATTTATTCTACTCCAAATAATAGTAACAATGTACAATGTAATTTTACTCAACATTTTCTGCTAGTACGTGATAATAAAGGTCAATATAGGCATTGATGAAATTATAATGCTTCATGAAGAGTCACAAAGTCATACCAAAATTCGACGATGTTTAAAAAAACCTATGCTACCATACAAATAGCTTAGCTAGCAACTGTAGAATGTTAAAGTCTCAGCTTACTCAGCATTGATTTAATTATACAACGTGTAACAGGGGCTCGAATTTACCAAACTGGTATCCTACAAGTTTTTCACTTGGATGGGTAGATCAAAGTATTACACCTTTTTGTAACACGTTGTATCATAATCATCAGCCAGAAGACGTCCACTGTTGAACATAGGCCTCCCCCTTTAACATCCACTCTGTATAATTACACGTTGTATATATTATGCAAATCAACTTTTCCAGTCGTACCAAGTAGTACTAACTTGGTATTCTTACTACTATACAACGCATCAGTATGAAGTCAGTCGGTAGCCGACTATTTTAGGGCTGCACGTCGCGTCATTATTGAGATCAAACTTAAACATTATTATAATAGCTCGTATAAACACGCAATGATGCAACGTAGTTAGATGAGATTTTAAAAGACTGCACACATTTGTCAAATCTACACTAATATTATAAAGAGGAAAGATTTGTACCTATTTTTGTATGTTTGTATGTTTGTAATGAATAGGCTCCGAAACTACTGAACCGATTTGAAAAATTCTTGCACTGTTGGGAAGCTACACTATCCCCGGGTGACATAGGCTATATTATATTTTGTAGCGAGGCCGAAGGCAGAGCTTACACTCGTGCGAAGCCGGGGCGGACGGCTAGTAATAAATATATTGGGACGCAATATTAGGATCACTCTCTATTAATATTTATCCCTTAATACTCAGTTTATTGGTCTCAAAGTGTATATATCTGGGAATAAATATCTGGAACATTATTGCACACATGGTCATCTTGTGCGTGCGTCCATTTCTCAGCACCATAATTACGTCATAGTCTTAGATCGGGCAAACAAGAGAGATATGCCGTACAATTATTGTTGGTGTTTAAATGTCTCCATGTTTCATAATAGGTATACTTTTTCACTATAGTGAAAAAAGTACACAGCTAAACTAGTTAACGCATAAGCTGTACGTATGACACACTTACTCATGTTTTACACACATTAGGAAACTAGCAACGACAACAATGAACGAACTAATAGTCCACATGCAAATAAAAATGGGCGGAAAGGTTGTCTGCAGGGTGATTATTATAATTATTATAATAGCTCTATTATAATATACCAGGTGTATCTTTAGTCGTGGACATATTCAAGGATATCATTTTACTCATCATTATAAACAATTTTTACTATGGAACCAACTTTGATATCGCGAATGAAACTCAGTTGTGTCATTGAAAAACAAATGTTTTTTTTCGCGATTTCAGTGTTGGTAGTAAGTTGTTTACAATGATTAGTACAATGATTAGTACAATGATTAGTACAATGATTAGTACAATGATTAGTACAATGATTAGTACAATGATTAGTACAATGATTAGTACAATGATATCCTCGAATTTGTCCGTCTCTAAAAGAACACCCTATTATGCAAAGATCACCTTATTAGTTAAAATGGTTTTAATCTAGATATATTCGGTTCGGACATTTTTGATTTCTGACCGTAGTCTATCTTCTCTATATATATAAAAATCAATTGCTGTTCGTTAGTCTCGCTAAAACTCGAGAACAGCTGGGCCAATTTAGCTGATTTTGGTTTTGAAATGTTTGTCGTAGTCCAGGGAAGGTTTAAATGGTGAGTAAACGGCTGGACCGTTTTTGATAAAAATTTGTGTTCTAGGAACGGGGTAGCGAGGCTGAAGGCCGAGCTTACACCCGTGCGAAGCCGAGGCGCGTCGCTAGTTTTAAATATATTTTTCATTACTCATACTCGGAAAGCAGGTCTGAAGTTGCCTGAGGAGCGGTTTGAACGTAATACATTTCAGGGTGAATCACTTTCAACTGACAGTGACAGTTGACAACTGACAGACACTCAAATAATTAAAAAAAAACAACTACTTTCACATTTGTATTGAACCATGTCTCAACTTTTTTTTTCTTCTCAGAGGATTATGTTCCCGCACTTCTCGTGCATTTGCCAGTGTCAGTCACTCATATTTTCTTTAGTCAGTTCATGTTTTTATTTTCCTTTTATTCGTAATTAAAAGCACAGTGGTTACCTCGGGGTTAAAGACTTATTTAGTCCCTCGAACTATTAGCGCCCTCGCTACGCTCGGGCACCAAACCCCGTCTCGGGACTAAGTAAGTTACTTTCACCCCTAGGATAACAATGTACTATTATTACTTATTATTGAAAACCTGATGTAACGTGTTCATTGCAAGTCAAATAAAGAGTTTTTCTGAAAAAAAGTTAAATCTAGAAATTTTTGGAAACTATAATTTTCAAAGAAACTCGTAGTCGAACAACAATCTATAAAAACGTCTTCAGTATTTCATTCTGCAAAAATAATTTCCAGCCAGTGACAAAACAAAATGAAAATTTGTCATTGTTATCGTTATCGGAGCCACAATTTGACGGCGCTCCGGCTTTCTTCCCTCCTGAATAAAAAGTGTTTTTGCACACTTGACGAGGAAATCCAATTCAAAACTCGTTTGCGATTCCATCAATATTATTCGATAGACAAGAGATAATAAAAACTCGGTAAAGCCGTGCGGGTGGCGACGTGGGTCAAACCTCCGAGGGAAGCATTCACTATTTCAGTTTATTTCAGCAGATCCAATTACCAGACTATTTGTACGTGATTACATCCTAATCTTGTTGGGAGTTTTAACGCTCTGCTTACGCTTTACGACTTTTGTAATAAATATACCGAAATAAACACCGCATGGGTCATGTTTTTCTTTATGTACTGTGGATATACGTTACGTTGACACTCATAATGGCATCTACTTTATCCGTAACAGGGCGACCAGAGCGAGCTGCATCTTTGACATCAAAATTCCCGGACTGAAAACGCTTGAACCAACATTGTGCTACTCTTGATGACACTGCATTAGGTCCATAAACGTCACAAATTTTTTTCGCGGCTTGTGTCTCAGTTTTCCCTTTTTTGTAATAAAATTTCACAATATATCGAATTTCTTCGTTAGATTCACTCATTTTATCGAACAAAAAAACAATTGAAAAATGGCGGGAAATTGCTTTTTACTTTTTGTATTCCTTTTTTAAAATGTCATATTTTTAATGGTATCAAAACCAGCCAGATACAAACAGTACAACGGATGAGATTTTTACTACAACCTTATACATACAAAATACGAAAAGACTTTTTCCCCGACCTATTATATTAAGATAAAGTTTGGTTGCAGATGCAGGTTGATAGTTTAAAATAAATAATTACTGTTATCAGGGGCCTTACCCCTAGCTCGAAAAGTTGACCCGCATAGGTGTTATTTGTCTAAACGGTACCATCAACTACGATAAGCGGTAGTTATTTGATAGCCGCTAAGCTTTGCTATTTTCACGCACACACGCATAGTAAAACGGATTTTCGTTCATTCAAGTTAGACGCTTTTAAACGATGCAGCTTAAATGAGTTGGTTAATTTTAGGTACCTATCAGGTACCTACTAAAAGTTGGCTCGCAAAAGTGAAGCTAGGGGTAAGGCCCAAGGTTACTGCAAAAAGGATGGATTAAGGAGGTGAAATTGAAGTTTGAATTTTGTGTTTAGAGTAATGCAACTACGAAGCTGTGATTTGATAAATAGATTCCTTATGGGGTGTAGACGTCCACTAAGAAAAGATTTTCCGAAAATGCCGAATTATGGGAGGCAAAAGAGGTTTACGGTTTACCTACCTATAAAAAATCTACGCGTACGAAGCCGCGGGCAACATCTAGTGTTTTATAAATTACTTAGTTGATATTTTAATATTTATAGACCAATTTATTCTTCATTAACTGTACTAGTGTTTGAACTTTTATGCCTTGTCACACGTCTTGTTTTTACTGCTAGTGTGACAAGTATTTGTATATTAAATAAATAAATAACATTATCCACGGGGATAAATTATTTATTAATTGTATATCTTAAAGTAAACTGAAATTTGTATTATTATTTTGACTGATATTTTTGTAATTAATTAGTTAAGTAACTGTTTGTATGCTGACAAAACGGGAAGATCTGGACAACTTTAATTTTATACAGAATATATAATTACCACCATCCTAACCCAGGCTCACGAGCTCAATAAATTGAATTTGAATTTTCAATTTAAGTTCTAAAGTTTTGGCTACCAATATTCTGAAAAAGTAGCCTCGAATCTATCATGTATGTAGGTACAAGAGTTGTAAATCCATGAATGTATGGGAGATGGGGGTGTCGGGCCGCACTGCAGTATTTGCGGGTAGAATACACGTAGGTACTTCGTGTAACAAAGTAGCAACATGGAGTACCAGCGCTCTTGTGAGTTCAATTCGATGTTAAGTAAGTAATTTGTTAGAATCAAGGCTTTGAGCTAATCATTGACTATTATTAAATGTTACTGAGCACACAGTTTCTTATTTATATTGGGTTACGAGGAAAGGGTGTATTAAGCCGAAAGGGGTCTATAGTACCCATTATTATGAACAACTTTTACTATGGGACCTGCTCTAAAATCGCAAATATCAGCTGTTCCATAGAAAATATTTCCATATGATATATTTTCGCAATTCAAGGTTGGTCTCATAATAAAAGTTGTTCATTGAGTTTAACGGAGCCCCTTCGGCTTATTAGACCAATTCCGCGTATCCCTGTATAAAATGATTAAATATACATAACAAGAAAGCATAATTTAGAGCCGATATTAAGATAAAATCAAGGAGAAAATGTATGAAAACGAAGATATAAACTTATCTAAACATTTTATATTAGTTACTTCGAACACTGAAATATAATTACACTGCGAGAGCTACAGATTTAAGTGCAACCAAGCAGAAGGAATTTAGACGAACGATATTTCTTAACAGAGGCGGAATTAAGGAGACTTTCCGTGATATATTCGTGTACGAAATATTGAATCACCAATTAGACGCCCGAGGTGGCATTCCAAGCGCCTGCGGTGTGGGGAACGGGAATGCTCACTAGGATGGGATAAATAGGTCTCAGTGAATAGTAGGAACTGTGAATGAGATGAGAAATTATTCATACTTGCATAATTAGAATACGGCTTTTGAACTTTTACCTCAATTCATGAAAATATTTTCAATTCATTCATTTAACTTATGGGATACGTGTATCTTCAGTCGAACCTTTCATGTCAAAGTGATCCGGATGAGTACAGTCTTGCTGTAAGCCTATAGCATATAAAATCTCAAAAAAAACATGAAAAAAAATCGTTTGAAATAAAAAAAAGTACCAAATATTATATTAGTGCATATTAATATTATTTTACCTAACTGTTGGATAACATGGAATATATTATGTATTTTTTAGGTATTTTTTATTATGACATGTTAAATAAAATAAAAATAGCAAACATCTGCATCTTCAATTTTACCGTTTTCCGACTTTTTTCCGGAATAAAAAGTACAATACGGTCTTGTTTATTTTTTTGCAAGTTTCCCTGCGATTTAGTTGTGAAAAGATACAAAGACTAAGATTAGATTTGCAAAGAGACAGGATTACTTTCGCCTTGTAGTATTTTTCTGTAGTGACGTGGACGCCTCTTATCTTACATTCCTTACCCAACAAAGGCAGTGTTTATTCCGATTCATATATTTTACGTGAAATTGAGGTCAAAGAAATCCATTTTTGTAACTGTATTAAGAGGACGGAATCGTATTTGTTAAAAAAAAACTCTACTGAAAAAAAAACAGTAGATTGCACATGAGTGCATAAAACAAGTCATTAAAAAAAGGGTTTTATGCACGTGTTAAAGACTGGGCTCGTGTGTTATTTATTGTAAGTAATATTTCTTTGAAGAACATAAAAACTAAAATAAATATGCCGCCCATGGGCAGAAAATAAAGTTTAAAATTCAGACGCTTCAAAATATACCTAATACACTAAGACGACAAGTTTTTTTTTCACATTGGCACCAAAACTCCCAGGCAGACTTCCTACATTAAATATTTTAGGTACTTAAACTTTTTGAATAACTTTAAAGAGGTTCAGTTTGTTTATATGCACTAGTGCGAATAAAGCAGACTTTTTACGCTAGAGCATAAATAACAGTTTTTGTCCGCTTACACCGGGCATAAACAAAGAACTTTACGAGCATGAAAAGTGAAAAAGCATTTTTTTCTCGTGTATTTCTTTGATAACATGAAATTAGCTTTCTAGAATAAGAAACAAAAAAGTTATGGTTTCAAGTTTTCGTAGGTTATGGAACTCACTCAAAAGTTGTATGAAAAAAAAACCACTTGGCTTTGGACGGCTGTAAATAAACCTTATAAGTAGGAAAAAGTGTTTAAAATTTGTGATTTACAAACAACAATAAGTTCGTACAGCCTTGGTAAAAACTTCAACCCAATTCCGTGCAGCCCTTTATATTATCAAGTGGAGTTCTGTGGGGGACGGATTGCGCGTTAGAGCGAAATAAAATATTTAAGCGGCCCAGAATCTCAGTAACCTCACAAAGCAGACTCGCAGGAGTTTCTTTTTCTCTTCAATGGATTTTCAGATGAAGGTACATTTACTATGCAGGTATATCTTCTGAAGGCTTTGTCAGTATTCGAATAAAGCGCTTGGAGCGATAAAGGCTTAAGGAATAACGTTTTTTTATTTTCCTTTGTAGTGATGTCAAGTTCAGATATCTTCACTTTTAATACGAAAAGAAACAAGATAAAATAGTATTGATTTGTGAAATCCGTAACTTTTTTTCCCAAGTTTTAGGGTACGTTTCGCTTCTTTGTGATGCATTACTTAGTAGCTAAATAGGTACTTAATAGGTTTGGTCAAAAACTTTATAAGGATAGTATTAGCAAGAGGCTTTGGACACTTACTGATTTGAAAGCTTAAAACTAAGATTTAGAGAACTGACAGATGGAAAAAACCTTCGTCTATGGTACGTTTTGACAAGTGACAGTTCTAGTGCTGCGAGTGTATGGAAACTTTTCGGCGAAATTTAGAATACAACATTGTAAATATCTGAGTGCCTAGTGCGAGTTTCACAAAATTACTCGAATGACTTCACCATCTCGTTAATCGAGTAAACGTCAAACGCATCGAAAATCGTAAACATGCGAGTGCCAGTTACAATCAAAGAAAACCACTCGATTCGCGTTTACTCACCGTGAATGGCGTTAATTCATTTTTTAATGTTGGTAGCAAGTAACCGTCGTGAGATAAACCAACCAAATCTAGGATGACATTTCTAATAAGTAGTCGTAATATAAGCAGCTGTCTATCCAAACTGGGATAATTATAGCCATCTTTGTTTATGTTTGGATGCTTTGTTTTTTTTTGCTTACATATTCCTATTAAATTGAATTTTATGTGATAAAAACTTATTTATAAGGAGAATTCTGTGGATAAAAATAATAAAATGAAGACTAGTTCATCCCAATTTGATTTGATGGTGACATTTATGGAGCAGTAAGTAGAATTTTATTTGTGGTCAAGTGAATTTAGTGTGGTTTTGGTGATTTGTTTTTAAATATTGTAAGTACATTTTATACGTTTTACCGGCTACAATTTATTGCTTTTCAGGCATGGAGACCTCAGCAAACCATATTCTAACGCAAAGGGTAGGGTGGCGTGTATTAAGCGTTGGGAGGAGCTAACCCAATTGTACCTGCAAAAAAAGGAATAAACTTAAAAAAAAAACCTCTTTTTATTATGACTGTTAGTAAATGTTTGTGTATTTGTACCTATTTATTGTACTTACTTATTTACTGTACATACCTTATGTTCCAAGGAAACGCGTTGAGAGGATCGAAGATCTGTTAATTGCCTCAGCTCTTTGCATAACGTCTTGTAAATTTTCTTGGAAAACCGATATCTATCTTTAAATTGCCTCTCCGTGAGTTGCAGCAACGGATCGAAAGATGCGCGAGCTCTTGCATCAACAGTGGCGTTGTAATTGCGGTCATCTTGTGCCTTAGCGGCCGCAAACATCCTCCAAGCGAAAAAAAACCGTCCTGCCATGATTTATTAATTAAAATAGATGTCCTCACTCCACTTTCACTGTGAAAATCAAAGTGAAAACTTTTCGATCGCGTTAGAGTAAAGTTTACTCACGTTAACGTCTCGAAACTGTCAAAATTGTCACTCGCACTCGCAAGATGCTTGAATTAGCCAATCATACGCGCTAACGTTTTCACTTTCGAATGCTAGTCGATATTCGATTCTCGATAACGACCGCGTAAAAATTTCGCACTCACAGATTGTGATTCAAATTACGGACACTAGGTGGCGCGATTTTGATGCCATACAAATTGTAGTTAAC
The DNA here is from genome assembly GCA_949125355.1 of Agriopis leucophaearia. Classification (NCBI taxonomy): domain Eukaryota; kingdom Metazoa; phylum Arthropoda; class Insecta; order Lepidoptera; family Geometridae; genus Agriopis; species Agriopis leucophaearia. The sequence goes on from OX421264.1 coordinate 11,367,635, forward strand.
GTTAACGCGATCGAATAGGTGAAAAAACTCGCACTAGGCACTCTGCTAACTTCTAGGGAAACCCAGCGGTCCTCTGAAAGAAATTTTTCATTATCCTTATTTAATAGTATTTGGTTTTGATTGAAGATAACTAAATGAATGTAAAGGAGCATAGTTTTGAGATCATAATGTTTTAACGTGAGGTGGCCACAACCTATACAAGCTTTGCGTAGTTTTGGACTTGCTTGGGTTTTGGCCATGCTTGTGGTGACAAATAATTTCCATATTACACACTTTTAGATGCTTTCTTTTACTGCGGGTGTGGGTTTAGTTTTGATGCCTAATAATTGCTACCTTTTGGCTTGTTTTTACAATTGCTAATTTCGTTTATAGGTAGATTCAATAAAATGTAAACGACAATACAATATCATTTTTTCGACCTAAAAAGTAGCTTATGGTTGTTATTGTGGCTAAAATCATAATGACAAAATTCGCTTAAAAAATGGTTTTCGGGGTTTTTGTCATAATGACATTTGTCTAGACATTTTCTAAATACACTAGTTAGTTTTGATTTATTGTAATATCTCTTTTTTTTTTTTTATTACGGTAATAAACGAGCATTTTTGTTCCCGCTTATGTTGGTCATGGAATATAATATAGGTAAACATATTTAGTCGAATTTCCTCTACTCTACCTAACGATGACATTGAAGCTTAGTTTTTAATTATATAGTTTGTTGCTTGCGACTTAGTATGTAGACTTATAAACTTCCAACCCTTTACAACCAGCTATCTTAAAATACTTTCTTTAAAATTCATCCCATAACGAAATGCCAAATCTGCATCTCTTCAAGTCGCGGGTTAATCGGTGTCTACTAGACGACCGTGCTCTATTGTAGTCCGTTTTATAAAAGGTGTCAGTCAAGCTTCATAGCCAGTTTATAACCCAATAATAATAAAAATTCAGTTTCATAGGATTAGTTTTTAAGATTTGGTGACTATATAGTCAGTGATACTTTGTTTCATACAGGGTTACGCGGAAAGGGTGTACTACACCGAAAGGTGTCCGTAGTACCCATCAATATAAACAAATTTATCAATACTAGGGACCAATTAATACTGAAATCTCGAAATAATATCAGCTGTTCCATACATTATTTCGTTTGTGAATGACTTTTTTCTATGGAACAGCTGATACTTTTTTCAGGATTTCAGGGTTGGTCGCTAGTATTGGTAAAGTTGATTATATTGATGGATACTACGGACACCTTTTGGCTTAGTAAAAGTTGTGCATAGTCACAGTTTTTTTAATAATTAAATTAAAAAGGCAGTCAAGGCATTTTTATTTAAAAAAAATGTAGCCAGTTGCACCCATATAAACGAAACGTCACGTCATTTGAAATCAGTTAGCAACTGTGACGCGGAGTTCGACGCGTTGATCTAAATAAGAATGTTCAATCAAGGTTCCGTCATAATGCCTGGTGACAGATTTTCCTTCTCCGTTCTATTTACTTCTCTTTTCTGTGTTCGTAGTGATGTGTACTATGCTATGGACTACTTTCGGCTTACTAAACCGGTTCCGCGTAACCCAGTTTACACGATGGATGGTGATAATAAGCCCAAAAGAGGTCATATTAATTTAATTATTTTTATACTGTTCGTATTTTAATTTTAATAAGTTGTGGATGCAAATCTGGACATTTAACTATTTCATTTCATTATTTATCATAACGAAGAACTTATACAAAAGAACTAACCTTAAATAGGGGGAAGAATAACATTTCACAAGAGTAAGGACAATAACTTTATATTGGCTTAGTAAGTACCACCTTTTGTATGACTCTGGATATGTATATATATATTTTTGGTTTCAGATAAACATGTAAATAAAAAAACATAATTTGTAGTATCATTATCTTTTTATTAACAATAAAATGAATCGTGTGCGATACATAATTGAGTTTTCAATTTTAGATGCTCAAGCCGGGTTTTTGCTTTTCTACCGAACTGCATTCCAACACCTTCCAAAACGACCACAATACTTTATATTCTGCTTCTCGTGAAGGTAAAGAAACAGCAGAACAATGAATTATTACAAAAGGAATTACAATTCGTTTGGTTGCCGCCAGATGGCGCCTCAGATGCACATTATTTACGAACCTACATAGTTATGATAAAAAGCACTTGCGTTTTTCGTTAAATATAAGTATTCCGCATAATGCATCTCTCTTACTATTTTATAATCGAGAAATATGAGAAGAAAATTTTTATGGAATATAATAACAATAAATAAATATTTTATTTACAGTTAAAATTTTATCGCCTATCTATTATATCTTTGGGCGTGTAGGAAACAAATACGATTGAACTAAGTCACACCTGGTTGCAAACGTCGGGTCAACAAACAAGCTGGGCCCCGCGATGCTACTGAACGCGTCTCCTATATTGGGTTCGTCATCAGTTCGATTCAATTACAAGGCTTCACCAACTCGATCGACATCTATCGGCCCTGACTACAAAATATAATCTCAACTCACAGTTAAATGCACGCTAAATAAAAACCCAACATCTCTCTCTGCAGTTAAACAAAGTCATAACAAGACAGGAGGTCTTGTTTATTGTCTTGTTATGTTCGTTTTTTTTTTTTTCATTTTATTTCATTGTAACTACCTAATGATGTTATTTGTTTGTGATCAAACCCAATAACGCCGATCAAGATGGTGTTGAGCTAGGGGTGAAGTACGAACACTAACGAACGTTTCGAATTTCACTTCAAATTTGTGTGGAATTCGCTACGTAATGAAATAAGTACGTAAATATTCGTACTTTTCCCACTGTTCAAACAAACGTCACAATCTACGTCACACGCCACTTCACCGAGCTCCACACAACACCACACGTCGTCGGCAACTTTGGCTCCCAAAACAAATCGTAATATCAATGAAAACAGCTTATAAACACGTATCCATAGATATTAGAATAATTATTTACAATTTTCTTATTTCACTTGAGTTTTAACATCTCACGATTTGGTACAATCTTACAATTACAATATTTACTATAGAAATAATCAGATATTAAATAATTTATTGTAAAACATCATCTAAACTATAAATGTAGATAAAACACAAGTTTTTTTAGCTTTGCATCATTACGATAAATGATGACTGCAAACTTAATCTTTCAAGAGCAGGTTATACACCTTATTACGTTTATATCATAGAAAGGATGTAAGTACAAAACATAATTTTAAGTCATTGTCAATTTTTACATTAAAATATTTTTATTTACTTATCTTATTGGCAGTAGTGATGTTTATTTACCAATTTACAGATGTCGATACCAGAGGTCGAAGTAAGATAATTTACGCACGTAGTTGTGTACGTACGTAAATATTTGTACTTCGCAAACAATTTACACTAAGTTTCTTATTACAATAACGTCATCAGTTTATTTGAATAATGACAACGTAATTATCGGACCTCCGATTACGGTTCACGAAACGAGCAAAAGTTTTCAGAGTAGTTATACAATTATTTTCACAAACATTATGTAAGTAAGTAGTAGAAGTCTTATAAGAAAGTTTAATAAAGTAGTTACGTCCCTAGACTGACAATAAATAACAAATATTGTGGTACACGACAACTTAACGATCTTAAAGTGGAGTTTTAATTAATGGTTTAAGTCTTCCGGGATTTTACAATAATTAAAGCTCAAATTTAATAGATAAGAAAATTATCCATCTTCTTTTCTATTATGAGTAAACGTAAAATCTTATCATTAGTACATTCAATTTGGCCGTTTATTTGGCACTCAGTACCACACTGATAGTAAAAATTTTGTACACATATTTTCAAACTCAACATGGCGAAACATTTCGCCATTAATGAGGTAATATTCAGCGAAAACAATATAAAAATGTAAACTTCAATTCATAGAATCGATGAACTGAATAGGTAAACACTTGAATTAGGTACCATACTTACCTAAATAGGTAACGTTAAAACGCCCTATAGGGCGGGCGCGCGCGCAACTTAGCTGTACGTGCACGGAACACGCACTTCACTCACTAACACGTCGATGCACCTAAACGACTTCCATTTAATTTTAAAGATAATATTGTCTTGGCAAAATCTCACTCCACGACACTCGTCAAATATTAGCGAGTCGTATATACTACGTATATATAAATTTGATAAAGTTAATTCGTATTTTAATATACCATAATAATATAATTTACTCGTAAAAACACTATTCATCGTACATTCGAAGTTCACAGAGGTCACGAGAGTACGAGTTTGGGGGTAGCACACTGTCGCGTCGCAGAGTCAGCATACGGAGAGGCGGAACGCAACCGCAGGGGGCAGCGGCCGCGGCGCGGGTGCGAGCCGCAGGCCGGGGGGCGAGGCACGCTGTTAAATGATGCTCTCGCGGTTGCGCTCATTTTCCTCTTGTGAGCTCAGTGAGCTGCCGCCACAGATCTGCATTTCTATCTCCTGCAGTCTGTACCAAACAAAACATTTGCTAGCTTCATTTACTTTAAGGAGCTGTACGCTCTGGCCGAGACAGGTCCAGAACGAGAGTGTACTAAACATTGCTACATTATGTCCTAAACGCTTTTAGCTTTGTCTTGCACAATATTGCCTGAGAGGCGAGATCCGAGAGTGAACAGCCGAAGCCGTGTCGTTTTCTGTTTTAGTCGTCCGAACAAAACTGTTAACTGTTAGTTAAACTACCCGATGTCCATATTATTATTGACGACTTTAAGAGCTTAAGCGAATGTAAAGTATTTACCTTTGGTCAACCTCCCACTGCTGCTGGCTGAGCTTGGCGGACATGGCGGCATTCTCTGTCTCGACAGTGTAGAGACGCTCACGCAGCCGCTTGATCTCGCACTCGAGGGTCTCGTGCGAGTCGAGGTTCACGCGTGCGCCCGCGCCTGCAGCGCTGCTGCGTGCACTCGACGCGCACGACGCAACGGGGGATGCTACACGAAGGGGGCTTACTGACGAACTGCAACAACATAACGTGTAAGTGTAGAGTTCTTCAGAACTTCCAAACTAAAACTACGGCCCTCTCGGCAATGAAGATGCTAGGGAGCACAGTTTTGGCTTGGAAGATCCCTCCACTATTCATACAATATGGCGATCGTTATGCGTTAGACTAAATGAACGTCTTCTGGAGCTCTCTTAGAATGCGATTAGGTAAACTGGTTTTGACTTGAGTTACGCATGCAATACAAGTTAGAGAGCGCCTAATCAGTTTTTTTTTTCAATTTGTCAAGTTCAAATCCATCGCACCTGTATTGAAAATTTTATGCTGCTCGCAAAGAATTTTTGGCGCAACAAAAGAATATGTAACGATTATCAGCAATTGTATCTATAGATGAACACTAATATAACTGAAAAGGTTTTCAGCTTTAAGATTTAACTCGTTGGTCATGCAAAATAGCAATTTAACAACAAGAAGCCAATCCACTATTAAAACATTTATCTTGCCCTAGTTCCGTATTACGCGACACACGCACAAGCAGACTACAAATCGATTAACATTTAAAGGGAAAGGGATCTGTCAACAGCTGTTTTGGATGTTTCTCCGACAGCTGTAAAGCGACACACGACATAGATCACCTATAAAGCTGGTCCCGGTAAGAAGGCGGGTGTGAGGGGTGCGCCAGCGGCGGCAGCGCGGGCTGGAGCTGCATCTCTTCGATGGGAACTCGCCCGCTCGTCTCCACGAGCCCGGGCGTTGACTGGCAGCGACCCATCGCCACTACAACAATACATATCGGTGCTTTAAACTCTTTTTCTTTCATAGAGTTTGCTACCCTTTTTTGATTTTCATCGACAACACGCTAAATGCCCTTGTATCTGTAACAATTGTGCCAGCATTTGTTCAGACTTCCCAGCCCTTCAAACCGGAACATCATGATCGTAATAACCTGCAATTCTACCTAATTTTATCTGTAAGTCAAGTTATAGGACAGTGTTGAGACCCGTTTACAATCAAGTCTATCACCTAATGAAACAATCATATCCAAATTTGATTAGAATATCATATAAAAGTTTTACCTTTTTCAAGCGGCGCTTTCTTATATTTCTCAAGTCTCTTGACTGCGATGGCTTCTAACCGGACTCTGGCGGCGGGATATTCCTTGAGCACGTCCCACATGTCCTTCTTGCTGAGCACGAACAGGTCCGAATAACCGACGGAGCGCACCGACGCTGTCCGCCGGTTGCCTGTCGACGTGTCATCCACACACTCCGTGCCAACCGGTGTTCGGCCCATGATCCTTACCAACTGCCCTGGCTTAGCTTCACCTCCAATAGCAGCAGAGCCAGAACAATTCGTAAAGTCTACTACGGGGAAGACCGAAACACCGGCGGCAGGCCAAGATCAATCAAGAGGAGTCAAAGATAAAGCTCAAGATTAGAAACTAATGAAATTACACGCAGGGATCATCCGGGGTTACATCACGATCATAGTCAAAATAATAATAAGCCAATTCTATAGGATCGTTCGTTATGCTTCATTACAAAGATATACAAGCTTAATTAATGATACAAAAGTCTATAATATGTTTAGATTAATTATACATAATTATAAAATCCAGAACTAAGCAGTTCTACGAATTCAAATAGCGTGGGAACTTAGGTCGCTTATATTGGTTAACAGAAACTAATCAATAGAATAATTAAAAACCTTAAAGTACGCGGGGGACGCTTAAAAATAAGGGTGCATGCACCAAGAGGTCACGCCAAATATAAATAAATAGTTGGGGAGGATGCAAAGCGATCGGGGACACTGCCTTCAATACAACCAAAGGAGATAAAACATAAACCGGCAAACATATAACATGACACAAGACTACAAATCCTGGAAGAGGTCTAGACAAAGCCATTGAGTATTGAAACTGTAAACAGAAAGTAAAGCTTACCGTACGAGATTGCTTCGAATAATATTATTGAAAGAAAATGTATGTAAGAAATACGAATAGTAAATAATTGAAATGATACTAAAATGCGAATTTTTAATAAATCGGAGAAATGTCCAGGCGGAAAATCTAGAGTTTTAGCACAAACCAGTTACCGCCAGCCGTTCACAAGTGTGTCGCCATAGAATGAATAAGACAAGAACATGTGAGAGCGAGGATGAGCGGTACGGCTGGGCGGTAACACACGTGTTCAGGGTGTTGTCCAAAACCAGGTGGCAGCGTGATGGCCGCTCCCTCGGCCATGATTGCAGCGTCTCCAACGTTTGCTTTTTAAAACTTTCCAAGAAAAAGAAAATAAGAATAATAATGGCGTGGCGTCTCGGGCCGTGGCGATATTTACCAAGTTGTTTACCTGCCGTGCCCATGTTCAGAATTGAAATTTCGCCAAAATAAGAACCCGGTTTGAGTGTTGCCAGTACCGTCTTGCCATTGTCGCCTACCACCTGCAGTTTCCCTCGGTTGACTATGTACATTTCTTTTCCGACTTCGCCTGGGAAAAAAGTGTACTTTCAATAAAACATATTCCTTGTTAGGAAGTTTTTAGTGGCATTCATAAATTGGTAAAATTCGAACTTTGTCGAGACATATTTCGCAAAATATACACTTGAGGATAAAATGATATATCAAACTTTACCTTCATTACAAAATATATTTTAGTAGACAATAACTTTTTATTAAAAAAAAACATCAAATGCACATTATGTTCTGTGCCTAAAAAAGGACAAGAAAATGTTAGTAGAAGCTAAAAAATCAAAATGTTGGCGATGATAAACTAACCTTTTCTACAGATGTAGTCTCCCGGCGAAAACAATACTGGTCTTAGCCTTAAAACTAGCTCGCACAGGAACCCCGCCTCTGTGTTCTGAAAGATCTCCACCCTTAAAATAAGAAATAACTTATTAGTTGATTGAGTTAGGCGTTACTTTGCAGAAGTTCATCTTCAAAACTGTTTCTCTGACGTATTTCTATAGTATTTCCGCTTTAAAATCGCATTAACTACATACAATAAGGAATTTGGGATCAATTATTTTTGTTTTACTCTACAGAAATTTGTCCACGATTTTTAATTAAACTTTCCTTAGACCAATTTGATAAAGTCCTCTAATTTTGGTTACTTCTTTTATATTTTAATTAATTTATTATCATTACACATTCATAAATAAATTGTTTCAGATTTTATAATAATGATCATCGTTATTACATTAATAACAAATTTGTTACAGTTATAATGATTTTTTGTTACAGAACTAATAGATGTTTATTTTAGGTTAGGTTAAATCAGTATAATTAACAAAGTTCAATAATTTACAGGATTTATTGCAGATATTATTAATTTTTGTTCCAGGCTAAGTTAAATTAGTATCACAGGCAAAACTTCTGTAGAGTCAAACAAAAATAATTGCCACGGTTGCCTGGAAGAGATCGCTTTAAGCGATAAGGCCGCCTGTTAAAAGCCTAGATAATTACTGTAATTTATGTTATCCTAATTTTTGTGGTTTTTAATAAAGAGTTATTGTATTGCAATAATTGATCCCAAATTCCTTATTGTATTTAATGCGACGTTAAATCGGAAATACACAAGATATTCATCAGAGAAACAGTTTTGAGAAACTGATCATTTATTTAACACAAGATAATATTTTACGTAGGTACGCAATAAGTTCCGGAAGGTTGACGTGTTCTTTCCTACGTTGATCTATGAGATTTGATGACATTTCCTAGTTACTTTACTGTTAAAACAGTCTTTTACTTTACTGTGATCTTAAAATATCTTCAATCTCTGTAATGAATTTCATAGTAGGGCATATCCTTATCCGAATTAGGCTATATTGATCATAGCGCATTATTTATTTACAGGCGAAAAGTGCGCTACATAAAAAATCACCAGAAAAGGTGTTCAACAAGAAACACAGGGTTCCAAAATGCCCGCAAAAAGAGAATCCTGTCAAAAAACAGAAAAGCTCGGAAGAGCCATTTGGCGACAAAAATTTACGGATCGTATAAACGAACACTTATGCATAATTCATGGAAGTAAAGAGCGAATGTTTCTCTTTTTAATTATACAACACGGGATATTAAGCTTAAACTGTCTCGTTGCATTAATGTGACTCCATGACGTGGTACTCGTAGATCCACTACACAAACAATCAAGGATGTCTTTGTTCTATTTCGTATTGTGTTCGTTTATGTTTCTTCAAAATGCATTGGACCACTTTTGTACGATGTGGTTTGGAATTGGAGTAATCTAGACATTAAATAATTGGCCAAGAGCGTTTCGAGACACGCATATGGTAGGGTTCCGTAATCAAAGCCATATAATTGTAGACATAGTTCAGAAAATTATGGTTATAGAAAAATTCGAACGAACGAAGCTCTGTGGACTTAGCCAAATTTCAGAGATGTACTATCCTGACATAGCATATACTTTTTATGGTTTAAACATAGAGAAAACTGATTTAGAAACATTATTTGTTAAGACCATTTTACAAAAAGGTCCTTGACCTATGAGCTAGAACACTTGAATTTATTACAGTTTTATCGCTGTTACTCAAAAATTCATCATCAGATAATGTTCGAAATATTTTTGAATTAGGTTTTAAATATGAACTATCTGTATTGTAAGATTCAAGTTTCTATGTCTTATAGTTTAGAAATTTAGGGGGGGTGACGATCAACTTTTTGCCACTTTGGTGGGCCATATTTCGCAAAGTATAGACTTTATAAAAAAGTGATGTATAAAATCTTACCTTCATTTTAAAAGACCTTTTTTAAGATTACCCACACGAGTAGTTGGAGTGCAAAAAAATTTTCATCCCCATTTCACATGTACCAGAGCCACCCCTAAAATGCATTATTATATATTTTTTATACTTTTAAAATTGATATCTATATTAAAACTGCAAAGTTTCATTTACTTATCTAAATAATTATAGAAGTTAGAAGGTTTTAAAAAATTCGGACAGACAGACAGACAGACAGACAGTCAGACAGACAGACAGACAGACAGACGGTCGGACGGACGGACAGAACGAATTTATAAGGGTTCCTCGTCGGGCTACGGAACCCTAAAAAAGGATAAGTCATTTAAGTAACTATGACGTTGTGCCTACACAGTTCTGCAATTGAGAATGACTCAACTGCAGAATGACTGACGTTTACACATACTTTTACGATCCAGATTATACGACTTATAATCCTATCAAAAGTGCTAAATATCATGTCAGTTTATATTTAAATCTGATTTTGCTAAACATTGTTTGTCAAAATGTAGTACTTTATTGGCTTTTACAATCAAAACTAGCTTACTTTAAGTTAGGACTGAATGCAAATGACATTAACGGCTGATGTTAGGCCAGCCCTCCATAATTTGGCTGGTCTACCAAACTTCATGAAAGTTGAGTTCAGTCAGTCCTTTATCATTTTCCGTGTAAAATTAGAGCTTGTCGACTACAAATGGTTTCAATATTTCTATAGCTGACTCACTAACTTTATCTTAACTAATCAAGTTGTCCTGAACAGACAGACAGTCTTAGCTCCTATTAATTTCTTTGATATTCAAACAGAGATTAAAATTACAATGTATATCTAGGAATGATCTTGAGACGCAAAACCTTCGGTAAAAGGAAGTTTTATAATTCATGACAGGCTTGTGTTTGTCCATATCAAGCCTGATGATATGCATAGATGCAGATGAGGATAGAACACGCTTGCCTAGAAGCAACTTTAGGCAAACACCCTCGATTAGGAGATACTCAAATTGTACTTTTCGGCGAACACAGGGAGAGAGAGAAAGAGAGAGAGAGAGAGTCTTGGCAGAGAGTTCTACGAAGTGCATTAAAAATGTAGATTTCAGTACATAAGATCTAAGACAAAAAAAACTACCGACGATGATAAAGATATATTTTATGAACTTTGACGATTTGGACACTTGTTTTAAGTGTCTATCGGGACTAGTAGCGCATTACTATATTTCAGGAAAAAAGGTAATACCTTACGCTCAACGTTTTGAACTTTTGACCATGTTACAATGGCCTTGGTCACGAGCTGACTGATACAATGATAAGGCTTTTCAACCAGAGATGTGCGAGGTAGTTAAGCGACGTGTGAGGAAAATATCAACCATTAGGAGGCGAAGCGAGACGGAATGATGCGATCCTATAGGTTGATTTTTTCTCGCACACTGCTAAGCTACCTCGCACATCTATCGTGGAAATACCCTCAATGTTATAAAAATAGTTATTTATCTACCTTTTCAGCGTATCTAGATGTACATTAATAGCTATTTCTGCTTTCAGTTTGTCCGGCAGACAGGACACAGCTTTCTCTTCGTCGGAGCACTTCTGCGTGAGCCACAGGTAGTCGAACCACTTGATGACCTTCACCTGCAGGTGGGTTGGCACACGCCGCATGCGCATGTACGTCTTCACGCCGTCCAGTTTAGCTGTTAACAAGACATACATAGGACTTTCATATTCTATTTAATTTAGTAGAAATTTGTGAAATAGGTTGATGAGAATTTCAAAATATTAAAATAATAGGCGATGGTGACAGTCTACTTGGGGCCGTACCGTCATCTGTTCTAAGCGATTCAGTTTAGAAGACGTGAAAACGCGCCGACGGTTTGCGGTCGCGCAACTTTAACGTAATCACCTAACAGGTGACGGTAAGGCCCCTAAACTAGCAAGTATTACCTACTTAATTATTCACAGTATTATGTAGTAAGTTGTCAATTGGTATAATGAATTTTTACACAAATTTTACATGTTCTGTGGCCGCTCATAATGTACTCAGTTGAAAAAAATTATATAATCTTTGCAGATGAAAAGGAAATTTCAAATAACGTTTTCAAAAATGATCACAAGACTTTTTCAAAAACACGTTTTCCGGAAGACGTTTTTTATGATTCTCGCGCTATATAATCGGCTGGCATTGGATTACTTACCGAATGCGATTGAAACTATAATTGGAGTAAACGACTTAATCATACGTGAGTAATTCCCATATTAATATAAAACTTTGTGTTATCAAAACTAGGTACGTAATAAATCTGGCGCATCAGGTGACCCTGCGCCTGTACTAATAAAATGAATCATCTGTTGGCAAAGTTTGGATAAACTTTCGGAGCATTATCATAACCCGCAACAGAAATGAACTACGCGACTGTAGTTTAAAGGCACATCGGCCAGTTGCTCCGTTCGTATGAAGAAACTTTGCCTTTTCGTCTTGAATAATGAGCACTGTTTTTGAGCAAAAGATCTATATAAAGTTTCCCAGTTCATTCAGCGCCAAGGTTTAAACCTCAGACTAAGCAAACACGGGATATGGTAAGATAGATAGATTTTCTATTATTATTATTTTTTCAAATTCTTAATTGTTTACCCCACAATTTACAGAAACACGATAAAACAGCTTTAGAAAAATAGTGCAAAAATTGACGGCCTTATCGCTAAGAGCGTTCTCTTCCAGGCATCCTTAGGATGGAGAGGATGGATGGAGAGGATTCATACATGAGGTAGAAGGCGGGGCGTGCAATAGTGAATAATGTCATACTAACCAATATAAACCGCACATTCTAATAATAATACATACTAAAATGCCAACGGCGCAAATAAATATGCGGCAGCCTTTGGAGGCATTTAGTGGGTGCACAAATGTATTTTAAGATGAGACAGGATAAGGCAGGTGCCGTTTCTCGTCTTATAGATCTGTTCTTTTATAAACAAGTTGTTCACCAGATTTTTAAAATCTTATAGGTACTGTACAATAGTTTCATATTCCATTTTATACACATTTGATAATTGTATTTTTATATTCAACAGGGCCTCTGGGTGTTGGCTGCCCCACCAATGCCTAACAAATCTCCGGGCTAGACCCGAGAATATTTTGATATAAAGGGTTATACATCATACTAATACTTAAATTATTTACAAGGTGGCGGGTGCGAATGCTAGTCTTAATCAGGCTCGATGCCTTTACTCGAATTAAACTAGCAGACGACCTTGTTGTCTTTTGCATGTAGACTATTAGTTAGTTAATTGATGTCGCTACAAGTTTCTTTGAGTGTGTAAGATTTATAAGTGAGCTGTACTTACAGTGTTTGCGGTTACTGGTTTAGCAGTATAATAAAAATATGTATATTTATAAATCACACTAATATCATATATGTGAAATTTTGGGTGGATGAATGACATGTATGGATGGATGGATGTTTGTTACTCAATAACGCAGAAACGGCTGCATGGATTTGGATGAAATTTGAAATATGCATTGCTTATGTCCTGAATTAACACATAGGTTACTTTTCATCATCATCATAATCAACGATTTTCATCACCACGTGGGTGAAACAGCGGGGCGCAGCTGGGCTATATCTATACATATAATAAAAACGTAGAGATAAAAAAATCTGTAATTGCGATATAACAAAAAAACACACAGGGCGTCTTAAAATAAGCAGCTGAACACGATAGGACAGTTTTTAGAATTTTTGTCTATTTGTTTGTTTGTTTGTCCGCGCACATCTCCTAAACCACTGTACGGATTTAAATGCGGTTTGCACGAATATGCTTAGAAATTACCAGATTATAACATAGGCTATGTTATATAATTTATTTTAATTCTTTATTATTACATAAAAGAAATTAAAAAAATCAATGATTATTTTCTTCGTTACCCGAAACGTAATATGAGGATCGTCACATAGCCTCAAGCATGGAGGTCCAAAGTAAAGAGAATGTAATTGACATAGCCATTAAAAAGTTGAAACTGTCAACTGTCATTCAGATAATCAGCCAGAAGATAAAACTTTTTAAATAAATTAAGGAACCTTCTTAGATGAATGAACGTGTAGATCAAGGATGTTATAAAAACATAGGCCTTACAACCTCTTTGGTGATTCAATCCAATGTATTTTATTCCCAAGAGACTATAATTCTATATAATTGAGACTCACACGGAGATTTTATTCTATGTTAGCATTTAAAACACAAATTATACCGCATCCTATTTTAATTCAATCCCGCGAATAAAAATATTTAGAAAAGGCCATTTGTATGACAATAAACCTATACAGCAGAATTCCGGACGCAATAAAGAAATTATAGCACTTTTCCAGAACCAACTTCGTAAGTTTCTAACCCAAAAATGTTATTACGAGATAAAAGATTTTTTCGACGATAAAATTTAGAAAATTATAATTAGAAAATTAATGTCAATCTATAAATAGTTAAGAAAGTAGCGCCATACCTAAGTTTTGTATGATCTCATATATAATTAAGTAACCTATCACACTAAGTATGTTTTTTTTTTTGGTAAAATTACTTGTCTGTGGTGTGGTTTTGTGACCAGCCACTACATAAGTCATTGCTGCACCCTTTATGTAGGCTATATAAACTTAGCTTCTAGAAGAAGAAAGTGTATATTTGCAAAAATAATAAATAATGAATTTTACTGTGATATTTTAACAGATAAATAGAGTAGTTCCATTTCATGGCTTTTTAATCAAGGTATACATACAAATGCACGCGAAATAAGAAATAACTAGCCAAGAGCGTCTCAAGACAAGCATATGTCAGGGTTCCGTGGTCAAAGCCATATACTTGTGGTCGTATTCATAGTTCAGAAATTGGATGGTCATAGAAAAAATCGAACGAGCGAAGCTGGACAATCAAATTTCAGAGATGTATCATCCCGACATGACATGATATACTTTTTATGGTTTAGACAAAAAGAATACTTCAAAATATGCTCTGCACTGTGGTCACATTATCTTTTTGATTTGAAAACTGTTGACGGTGTTTTTACTTTTATGCTTCTATCAATACTTCACACAGGGTGACATAAAATAAGCAGCTGAACATGTTAAGGCAGTTTTTAGAATTTTTGTTTGTTTGTTCACGCACATCTCCTAAACCCCTGGAAGAAAATGCAGACGGATTTAAATTCTGTTTTCACGAATATGCTTAGCTATGACCAGATTGAAGTATATGCTATGTTATTTTGCGCAAGGGCCGGATTAAGGGAAGAAAAAAGGATTGAAGGTTTATATGAAAATCTACGCGTACGATGTTGCGGGCAAAAATTCTAGTTTATATATAAATGGAGACATTTGAACACGAACGATAATTGTACTAAGGCATATCTCCTTTGTTTTTCTGATCTGAGACTTAAAGTTATCTCCCGAGACACATTTTTCAATGTCCGCAATTGTCGTCGCAGGTGGCTCTCCACTATAAAACAATTTATCATTTTGTCCTGAAGTTTCTAGCGACAAAATGGAATCATACTGTTTTGCAAATCGCACTTAATCTCACCTGTCGTCAGGAAGTGCGAGCAACTTAAGTTAGGCTAAGTGGGGCACCTCGTGTGTCAAGCGCTAACTTGACGTGTCGAGAAATAATTGCAATCTCAAGTTAACTAAAACCGTTTTACAGCGCTTCAAGTTGAGGAACAACAAGCTTAAGTTTGTTGTTGCTAACTTGGTTATAACGTTGTTTTTTAATAAGTACGCCTGTTCGAGAACCGGCGGAACCCGAGCCGACCGAGAATGAGGTGGACTGACGACATCAAATGAACTCTTGGAAACGAGTGGATGCGACTAGCGAGAGACCGGGGAGAGTGGCATAAACAAAGGGAGGCCTATACTCAGCAGTGAGTCTGAGGCTGATGATGATAATGAAGATGACACCAATTTATTTTAGATAGGTACATAAGACAATAATTTTTGATATTTTTGCAAATCAGACCAAAAAAAATATCTTGCTATTATATAATTCTCAATATAAAAAACCGACTTCAAAATTAGGTAGCGCTCTAGCAAAATTATTGGTTTTGCCAAATCAACAGGCATTAGAACAATATAATTCGTACTATTAGAGCTGGTTCAAAAACTACTGAAAATTAATTTTAAATAAAATAAATTATTCAATAAAAGATATAAAAATATGATTTATTGATTGATTGTGTAAATGTTTTTTTTTTGTGGGATCATCTCAAGAGCTTTCTCTACATAATTATAAAGTATTATATATATATGTATTATATTTTATTATGTAACACATCACATAATCAGCCAATTAACGTCCACTGTTGGACAAGGCCTCCCTCATAGAGAGGGGTGTTGCCATAATCCCCACGCTTGGCAGGCGGCTTGGGGCTCGCAGTACGTTCACCGTGTACTATTAGGACGCTGCTGCCCATCCTTCGGTGGTTCAATATAAGTTATTATGTAAACTGACGTGGTATTCACACATTTTGTTTATATGACACGGGAATTCACGTATGGATTAAGCTGGTTACTCCGACTATAGCTTCTTGCATTTGGCGGTCTTTTTCAAGGTGAATGCGCACACGCGTTTCTTTCTCGCTTTGCAAACGCAAAATGAAATAATATAATATATATATTTATACGGACTGATTTAAGAACCTCCTTCCAGAAGTTGGTTAAACTATCACATCGTTGTTTCTCAATTAAACATTTGCCTGGTAATGTAGGTTTGTGCTCGAATATTGCATTTAAACTCAAATCATCCAACTATAGCCAATTGACACAAACCTCTACGGAATATGTAGGCACCGTTCAAAGCGTTGACGTGATACGAGTACACCTAATTTGTAGAAATGTGAATCGGAGCGAATGAATTTAATTGTATGTGCTATACACCTCAGATCAGACAAACAAGGGGAAGATGTCTTAGCACAATTTACCGTAAGTGTCTCCATTTTTCATTAGAAAAAATCACTTAACACTAAACAGTTTAACGCAAAAACTGAAGTACGGCTCACTAGCAAATTTTTTTACATGCATTAAGAAACTTGTACCGACACCAATGAACTAACTAATAGTCTACATGCAAAAAAGGGCGACAAGGTCATCAAGGTGGTCATCGACCAGCATTAGATGGTCTAAATCGGGCGAGCCATAATTGCCTTAGTACAAATTACTAGATAGATAGAAACTCTTTATTGTGTACACCAGAAATAAAAATTACCAACAGATAGGAAACACCTACGAGCTAATTATTATTATTTGTGTTCAAATGTCTTACGCATTTTTTCTGTAAGTAGGCACACTTACTAATTTTGACACATCTAAAAAACTTTGCAGCGACATCAATTAACTTACAGTAGAAATTGAGCATTGCCATTCAACGTGGCAATGCCGCCAGCATTCTGGGGACCTTTCCCTTCACTAATTGTCTTTTAGTTTAATTTATTTATTTTAAGTTTTAGTTTTTAGTTAGTATTTTAAGTTTTCTTTAATTTTCTGTTTTTTAAGTTGTGCATAATAAATTATTTGCCATACTTACAGACGACATGCAATAAAAACCTTCTTGACTTAAAAATTAGTAAATACGAAATTTCGTTTTCTTGGATGACACAGGTATATTTTCAGTTATTTTGATTTAAAAACTAAACTACTGAAACGATTTGATGAAAATTATATGAAACCACCTCTGGAGTATGGCCTATCAAACAAAAAAGGTATCATCAAAATCAATTCATAATAGACGTAGAAATCGGTGAACATACACAAAAAAATATACATTGGAACATAGAACCACCTCCTTTTTTGAAGTCGGTTAAAAAGGGCAAGGTCGTCAGCATTAAAAGCACAGAAAAGAGAAGTAAATAGAACGGAAATAAAAAGGGAACTCTGTCACCAGGTATTGTGACAGATATGTGATTGAACATTCTTATTTATGTCAACGCGTCGAGTTCCGCGTCACAGTTGCTAACACAGTTGCTATGGGTTTATATGGGTGCAAGTGGCTACAACAAATTTCTTACAAAAATGCCTTGACAGCCGTTCTATTATAAACAAAAAAAATATCTGTGACTAATAGCATCAAGCTTGATTTAGGCCTGATGCGTTCGCACCCGCCACGCCATCTTACTATATTTCCGTTTTTGACTGATTTGAGGCTACACCCATCATTGGAAAACTCATTACGTGTTGGAGTTAACCGTATAAAGGCGTTCGGTGCACGGAACAAAGAGCTGCGCCTAATCGCTCGGCTTGTGAAAGTGGCTTACTGTTCGAGATAGACTTAAACTAATCGTTAATCGTTATAGTTATTGGAAAATCGACCGTTTCTTCTTAGAAGCGGCCGATTTTTCAAGACCGCGCGGTTTTTTTAGTTATAAGATTTTAAAGAAATCTTGGTAATAAAGCAAAGTAACAGTCATTTTAGTTGGGTTTTATACACGTACTATCTACATTCAAAACTATGCCAAGATTTTTAAGATGCTCTTTTATTGTTGGGAGTTTTATCATTGCGTGTTCCGACGACAGATATAAATAAAAGAAATCATATAATATTTGGCATGGCTCCCTTATATTAATTTATAGTTGCTCATTCCGGGAAGACATTTGCTGTATTGTCTTTTTAACCGAAGAAATAAGGACGACATTTTTAACCTAACCTGAAACAAAAATGAATAAATTTTGAAACCAAAAAATCGTTACACCTAATACAAATTTCTTATAATGTTTTTTTTAATATATATATTTGAAACTTTCGGCAATTAATGTGCAATGACTATGGATATTAATGTAAACGAAATAAACAATTACACAAAAAAAAGTTATAGGGTTAAAAAATTAGTTCACACACACATACAAGTATTGTTGTGTGGGGTTTTCTCTTCTATGTACTAAATTTTTGTTTCAAATAAGGCTAAATCAACATTATAAATAAATGTCTATAGAGTAATATAATATATTATCCCAAATTCCTTATTCTACTTAAAGCGACGTAAAAGCGGAATTACACTAGAGATTCGTCCAAAAAAAAACAGTTTTGAATTATATTAATAATTTGGTAGGTTATCGATTATTTTACAACAGAATGAATTACACTTAACTGGACTTTAATTCTTATAAGGATTTAATGCATGCTGAGTGCTGCTTTTAATTAAAAATGCAGTCTCCACATTTCATTCCTTTCCTTTTTCTGAAACCACACTCTCCGGTAAAACTGGCAAATGTCACATTCCAGTCACCCCATACGGTTTATTGCAGTTACTTCAAAGGAACTAATGAAATATTATGATGAAATATAAAGAATGTATTTGTAACAGTTCAAACGTTAACGCTATTTATTTTAACATATTATACATAGAATTTTGTGAGGTGATCAGGCTAGCGCTCAAACAAGGGCCTATCGGACAACGTTTGTTTACGAAACAACGTGGACCAAACAATAAACGGTCTGCACAAAAACGACTTAAGTCAATAGAGCTCTCAGTGAGCTTTCACCCTTACTTTTGCAGTACAATAAGAGGTGCCTCAACATTGACGTCACGTTGGAAATCCTGCTAGAGAAGGTCCCTTTTTATTGTCACTGGATTACGAGTAATTTTATTGGGAGGGTTTTTATTTTCCGGGAAGATTTTCAATTATTCGATTCTGTTGTCTATTCGAAAACAGGGAAACTGTTTATTCCTTGTTTTTTTTTTACCTTACCTGTTCCTATTTTCGTAATCTTACCTACTGCCTTCTTTAAATCGTTTACCATAGTTTGACCACTGCTAAAGAAATTTGAGTAGGTATATTTCACTAACTTGCCATTCGCCTGCGATCATGATGAGAGTGCCACTTTTTTAGTATTTGTCAAGGTTTTTATAAGTGCAGTGTGTTCGGACCTTTATTGACGTACCGATCTTTAGAGTAATTTAATCTTCTCCAAACAGGGCTCCGGAGAGCAGTTACAGACACACAGACGGTTTAACTTAGAGAAAACCAAATGAGATGTTTAGTTTATTGAACTTTACTGCAATAACGCGAACTACTGGTCTATTCTGCAAGCTAAGTGAACGCGAAAGTGAAGTGATAAGCTAAGTGAATGTTAATTTTTCTTGCCTATTTCTGCAGATAAATTTCAAAATATCGAATTATAAGGGTAAGGGCCTACAGTCAAGGGTTATCACTCGACATTTTGACATTTCTCTATAGTAATCGATAAGGAAAATACTCGTTCACTTAGCTTATCACCTCACTTGTGCGTTCACTTAGCTTGCAGGCCGGCTGTGTCCAAATTTGAGTTTTATAACGCCCTTATAAAAATCGTGATTAAGTAACATGTGCTTATAACATAAACGGCAAAACCTCACACTGAATCAAATCTATATAATATATAAAAAATTATTCCGATTTATACCTTGGGCACGCCATAACTTGACTTTACCGATTTGATTCATTTTTTTAACACTTTGTAGAAGGTTCTTACTAAAAGCAAAATTAAGAAAATTGCGCAGAACATTTCAGAAAGTTAACGACAATTTTTTACGCGGGTGAAAACACAGGGCGCAACTAGTACTTAATAAAGTGAAAGTGTATCTGCATAAAAAAATGTATTATTTAATTTATGTGTTATGTTTTTACGTATTATAATGTGTTGTATTTGAAAGTGTTGTTTTGTTGTGTATGTTGTATGTATATTATTATCTAGTATATGTATTGTTGTATTTTGTAGAGTTTCTATATATCTATCTATGTATTTTAAATCTGTATAAAGAACAAAAGATGGTTAAAAATAATAATATTTGCAATTTAAAATAATACTAATATTACATATATCAATATTTTATGAGGAAGTGTGTATGTATGTTTGCTTGTTAAATTAACGATTCCTGCAGAAAAGCAGGATACAAAAGACTAAAATCGCTAAAGCTACAGCGCCGTCTTAAGTAGTATGTTGCGGTGGCAGGCAATGCGGCGTGGGCGACGGTGGCGGCGTCCGTGGCTGCGGCTTCGGCAGCTGCGGTGTGCCCCTCACCGGAAACACCCCACGTGCACGCCACGCTACATTAGTTTCGATGGAACAACCGACCGAAAACAACCAAAGTAAGGCGTGTTTATTTAAGGGCTTCACTCAGCGTTTACTTTTCACACAACTTTGACCCGACAAATATCGAAATATACCTTTTTGTTAGGGTTCCGTATCAAAAGGGTGAAAACAAGACCCTAACACTAAGTCCGTCGTACCTTTTAAAGACCGTATCTTTAGAACCGTACTAGAAAGCCAGTCAAAATGTTCACAGAATAGGTCATGTTACGGCGGATTAACTAAGAAATAAAGAAATAATAATAGAAAAAAGAGGGCCCCATACAAGAAACGTTTTTTATAACGTATTTTTGTATTTGCTCTAACAAGCCTTAAACTCTTTTTTTTTACACACACGGTAATTTTTTTGAAACCTCACTCTCCGGTAAAACTGGCAAATGTCACATTCCAGTCACCCCATACGGTTTATTGCAGTTACTTCAAAGGAACTAATGAAATATTATGATGAAATATAAAGAATGTATTTGTAACAGTTCAAACGTTAACGCTATTTATTTTAACATATTATGCATAGAATTTTGTGAGGTGTTCAGGCTAGCGCTCAAACAAGGGCCTAACGGACAACGTTTGTTTACGAAACAACGTGGACCAAACAATAAACGGTCTGCACAAGATAGATGGGTGACCGCCTGGGCGTGACGTTATCTTTTTGCACTACTTTTTTTTATTTTGTGGTGGTACGGAACCATCAGTGCGCGAGGCGGACTCGCATAATAAAATTACTTTATGCCATAAATATGCATTAAAATGTACGAAAAATTCTACTAATTAAAATTTTTTAATAAAAAAATATTACTAGAAACTCAACTAGGCAGTATACGTGCGTCATTCAATATTTACAATTTAAATGGAAACGGAACAAACACTTGTCTGCTTCCGTAATATGAAGACCGAGTCAGGTATGCCTAGCAATTTGAACATAAACTACTTATGCTGTCAAGGCTGGTGCACTAGATTGTGTACACACCGCCGCCTGCCTCAGCCGACAATTTCTACTGCTATTAAATACAGAGCAGTTCGGAGCGTTTTGATCTATATCGACCAATTCACGGTTTGCTGGTCTAGCAAGAAATTGGAATAACTAATCATAGTTCGGTAGTTCTTTCCATTGCTGCCAAATAAAAAGTGCTTGGTGGCAAGTATCAGCATCATTAAGCTTTTCTCGTCGCATTAATATGAAAGTGTAAAAAGTGTGTGTGTGTGTGTGTGTGTGTGAGTTTGTTTATTCCCACTAGCTTATTGCATTTCGAACGGATTCGGATAAAATCAGTATGAAGGAGGCTTATACTTTGGATTAACACAGGCTTTTATCCCGGAAAAATCTACGGTTACTGATAATTTACAGGTAGGAAGACTTTCTAAAAAGGACCGAAAACGATTGTAGCGTGGTTAACATTAAAGTTTTGCTTACATTTAGAATTTCAGACGGGGAGCTCTATCATTAGGAAAACTCTTTTATTACACATTATCCCAACTACAACCTACATAGGAAAACGTTTCAGCATTTTATGTTAGAGATAAGTTATTTTTATACCCAAAGGGCCGTAAAAGCACACACATGGCCACAAGTCGAGCAGATGAACTGAAAGAAATACGTGTTTCGTTTTGTGGGTATCATGAATCTTTTTTCTAGAGGCCGTGTGAATGAGAAGAGATGCAAGTAGGTTATGAGCCAACTTTTATTACGAGCGAAGAATCCCGCCCTTGCGAAGTTCAGCTGATGTAGTATGCAGCAGAAGACGTAAGTACGCAATTAGGAGCGAGCGTGAAGAACGCCGACGCCGCGCCGCGCCGCGCCGCACACGGATAACCTGCTACTTATTACAGTTGGTCGGAGTTAGATAGCTCGCTCATGCAACTAGCGCACGTTATAACTTATGAATAACATTAATCTAACAAGTGGAGGCTACAAAGGAACGGTTTTAGTAGATTGGTTGCTTTGCAAAGTTCTGATTGCACGTCATAAATCCACGTCTGAGTTTTGATCTAAAGTAACAATGAATTAACACAATACACAAACATAGTTTTAAAGAATGTTGTCGTTTTGTTAGTGAGCTGTTTATCTCACTCTCACAAATTCAATTGGGTAATCTAGTAGACATTTCTCGTTAAAAGTAGCTGCTACGAACTGATAAAATGTTATCTACAATTTTGAATTTTATAACATTATCGGAAACTTCCAAACGAAAGAGATGCCAAAAGATGTTCAATGCATTTGAAACGGTGCCATTGACAGGCGATGCAACTAAGCGTGCATCGTCGGCCAGACGACGGCGACGGCTACGATCAGATCAATTTATTGTCCAATTGTTAGGGTGAAGCGCTGGAGCGGTGGCGGAGGCAGCGGCGGATCGATGACGGGCGGCCGCGCGGGACGCGCTCTCCCGCTGGGATGGGGCGCGGCGCCCGACTTTCGCCGAGCTATTTATAGCATTCAAGCCGCTGACCTATTTCGCTGCAGCGCCACCGAGGAAGGTCACGGATTCAGCCTGCTCTCTGCCACCGTGGCGCCATTGTCTTCTCAATCGAGCTGCAGCGCTAATTAAAGTTGTTGACACTTCGCCGCTTCTTTTTAAAACGCCCTGGTTTCATCTTTGGAATGGATTATGGACTGTCGCGGTCGCATTTGCAGCTAACTTTCTTGTTTTAATAAACGGGTTTCTAGCGGACAAGTGTCTAGTTAGTGAGCGAAATTGTTTTGGTACGCCGGTGGCTGTGGAGCGTGTGACATCGGGCGCCGGGCGACTCACGTAGAGCCGCGTGCCGGCACGTTTACCTGCTTAGTACGCTAATGTGACAGGCACACCGCCGCGCCGGTGCGCCGACCTCTTTGAACCTTCACACACGCCTGCAATGATTTATTGTGCTAACTATCCACCGTATTAGTAAGATTGAAACTCGAGTACATTTACGCCAAGAATACGGTAGTTTATATATATTTTTTATATTCCATTATAGGCTTGAGTTTGACCGGCAACTCGACTGATGTTAAGCGGAGATGCGGTCTGCGATGAATCACGCTTGCCTAAAAGAAACTTATTCACTCGTGGTTTGAAGACATCCAGATTGTAACTATCGGGGAACACCCATTCAGTATTTTTTTTTTATTGCTTACCTTGGAATTCTTTCCTGGCGGTGCTGACTGACGTGACGATGTTGGCGACGTGCCCCAGTACTGTTGCAAACAACATCAGCCCAAATAACAGCTGGGCTATCACAAATACGTACTCCCCTTTACTCCGCGGCCGTGGCAAGTCACCTGCAACACAAATTATAAACATTAATGACCTCATAACGTCAGATTATGGGAGGTTTTCTGACAGCTGGAGAAACATAGTTCTGCAACCATCGATAGATGGCGTTGTCGAGACACAATTCTAATTTTTTTCTACGAAATAGAAATAACACAAAAACAAGCATGACAGACAGTATCAGACAGACAAATAGATGTTGTCTGTCTAGAATATGCAAGTTTCTTTATTGACCTTTCTTCATCTGTGGTTTTGCTGAAATCTTCAGATCCATGTCTCGTCAACGTCATCTATTGCATTTATATGAAAAAAAATGCCTTTTCGAATAGAGTCTATTGAAAAGTTGACCGAACAATGAGGACAGTCTCAGAGTCTCTAAGAAGAGATCGGCATTTGTTTGAATGCTTGCCTGACACTAGCAACAATTTTGTTGTACTCTTTTATAAACTAAACTGAATTGACAGGACTAAAATTGTCTGCGTTCCTTTTCTTTTCAACGCGTCAGTAAAGAATGGCAACTGTTTTAGAATTGTCAAATTTAGTTTAAACATGAAATTAAACACATTACATTTAGAATGGTACCTACATCATAATTAACTTCTATAATTAGCGTAGGTACCGGTGATCTGATCTCAAATAAATTCTGTAGTTCATCATCTATACAATTTATTTTTAAGTTCGAATATGATCAACAACGGTTCAAGGTTTAAGGTGATATAGAGGTCATAAGGTCACAGTTCAGGGCGGACAATTAGTTATTAATTCTTCTAAGTAACTGAAACACCCATAGATAGATACATAGATGAACTCTTTATTGTTCACATCAAAAATAACAAAAGACAGAAACGCTTTAAATTTGTGCAATAGTTGGTTTGAGTACCCACGTAATAAGGATACGTAAAACAGTGTTTAAAACTATCATGGTAGTTCAGTACGTTTAAATTATTATTAACGGAAGCTCCATCCACAATCTTATGACGGTAAACATCCCGTTAATAATCATATAATTGTAGGATTGATATGAATGCAGATTTCTTTACATACTCATAATTGTAACAATGTGGCCAGAACACTGAGCACAGCCATGCTACCTGTGACACATCAGGCCATCAATTCATTCATGCGTAGATTTATAATTGATTCAACTCCACAATAAAATATCCAAAAACAAATACAAGAAGGTTGCAACGAACAACAAAAAGGGTGTTTTTCATTGATCCAGTTAGGGATAGCGGGAGTTTCAAATTTAAAAATATAAATGCGAGCGAAAGCTTCTCTTTTATCCCCGCGTCGCGTACGAGCCAATGTCAGGTTAAGCCTTGTGTGTAAGTACTTTATCCTACCACCTGTGTGGAGGAGCCACGTGAAATATTTTCAGAATATCCATTTTCAGTTACGCGCGATAAGACAATGTCTTTGTATTTTATAGAGGGTAAAATAAGTTTTATTGCCGTTTTTGGTGTAAGTATATCGTGTGATAATGTCAGCGCGGGCCCATTTGAGGTCTCAATTTCGCAAAATAAATTGCGCGTAGCAGTTGCTATAAAACGTTCCTGTGGTTTTGGAGTCCTCAATGAACTTTATGTACTCATATTGTGGAATCAGAGCACGTTCGAGCGTCATTACGGTATTATACGCTGGTACACGGGTACGTTGCGTATGCCTAATACTTTTTTCACCTGAATATAGAACGATAAATGTTTGTATTCGATATTGAAATGAATATTGGATTATATTTCCCAAAGGATTCGCGGTAGCATACCCGAGTGAGCGATAAGACGATATTATTATAAGCTGGTATAAGAACCCGCCGGAAGATGGATGGTTATCCGCAGTCGACAGTGACAACGGAGACGGCAAAGAATCTATTTTCACATAACCAGTGTTATTAAATTGACACAACTCTCAAAACATTTCTATTATAGTCAATATTTACCAGTAGTTTCGAATTCGCTTTGTACAATATTCTTACGTCTAATATTCGTATTTTGTATTTAATTTTGTAAGACATACGGCACTGAAACGTAGTCTCTCACTATGGGCCTCATAAGCAAGAGCACAACGAGCTATGGAGAAGGCTATTCTCGTGAAAATTAGGGCTATTCTCGGGGGAATGCAGAAATGAGGAGATCCGTAGACGAACGAAAGTTACCAATATAGCCCACGGAATCAGCAAGTTGAATTGGTAGTGGACAGGGCACGCAGAATAGATGGCCGATGGGGCCGAAAGGTTGTCAAATGGAGACCACGGACCAGTAAGTGCAGCGTAGGACGTCCAAGAAGATGTATAGACGATCTAAAAGAGACCGCAGGAAAACGCAGAATGCTGGCCGCTTCCTACCGGCCTTTTTGGAGATTGATGGGGAAGGTCTATGTCCAGCAGTGGATGTCTTATGGCTGCAATGATTACGATGAATTTGGTATTTGTATTGTATCAAATTATTTACAAACTGTGTCTGCGGTTTTACTTCATTTTTCTAATTTTATTGCGAAATTTTCCAGAATTAAAAGTATCTCGTTAATTGGTATCCTTAGATGAAAATGTCATCAAGCTTACGACAGTCATTTAGTGGTGACAAGGTAACATAGAATAAAAATGAACCTTTATTTACAGTTTGTTGACTACAAAAGTACAATAAAGTAGTGCAAAAAGATATAATCGCGCCCAGGCGTTTACCGGTCACCCTTCTAAGTACCGACCGCGCCTGACGTTATTTAACTTTGGTGATCGTACGAGAACCAGTGGTGAACCGAAATTGCCAAGTGCAAGTCGGTGATACCGACTTGCACTTGGCCAGTAGAATTAAAAAATGTGTATTTTAATCATGCCAACTTTGAAACTTGTACTTATTACCGTTTTTACCCTAGAGCAAATACAAAAAAGGGTTTAAAAACGTTTTTTTTTTTGTATGGGGACTTCCTTTTGGTTTTGGCCTTGTTATTATTTATTAGTTAATCTGTCGTAATATTACATATTCTGTGAAAATTTCAACTGGCTATCTATTACGGTTCGAAAGATACAGCCATTAAAATAAAAGACAGACAGCGTAGGCTTAGTAATAGGGTTCCGTTTAAACCCTTTAAGTACGGAGCCCTAAAAAGTAGTACTATATTTAGGTACTTTATACATCTATCTACACTAATCCACACTAATATTATAAATGCGAAAGTAACTCTGTCTGTTTGCTACATAATCACGGCTAAACGGCTTAACTGGTCTCGATAAAATTTTGCGAGTTAATAGTATGTATCATGAGGACAGACATAGGCTATTTTTTCTGAAGAAATCGCAGACAAAGTCGCGGATACAGCTAGTACTTTATATATCTGTCATCTAATCTATCTGTAACCATTAAAATATTGTAAAATACACGCAACAAAACGCGTCAAAACTGTTTAATTTTAATGCTTAAAATTAGGAAAACTCTCCTTTAAAACATGTACATTTGTACACGTAAAAAACGTATCCAACTTAATCTCCACATTTCCCTAATCTCCTATTCCATATAAAAGTAGTTACAGCCCGCACACACTCATAACGCTAACTATGCACTCACATTCTCATTGGCGATTGCTTTGTAAGTTTGCCAACTGCTTGTAGGCGATAAACGCATACAGCACCATAAGCGAGATAACTAACCCTTTGTTAAAGTTGGCTGGGGTTGTTGGGACCATAGTTTAGAAGTAAATAAAATGTATAGGCATTGTAAACTTAACATGAAATTACTTATGACATACGCAGTAGAAATTCGGATTAGATTTTGAGAGTCGTATTACAAAATTCAATCGTAAAATTTGAAGTATCTGGATTTTCGAGCATGAAACGAAAAAATGATGCCGTAAATTGTCAAGACATATACAAAACAAGTAAAACATAATATTAAAATTGTTTGCGTCAGTAATTTAACGAAATTCTCTCTTCTCTGCCTTCGAGAGTTTTACGAAAAACTACTCTTGTAAATTTAGATATTTAGAAATTCTTTATTGTGTACACCAGAAAATATATATTTAAAAACAAAAAAATAATTTAGACAATTACAACAAAATATAATAAATACAAAAACAAAGAAAACAATTTCGAAGACAATGTAGTAAAGTTTTTCCAAAATTTGAAGCTGTTATTTTCAATAATTATCGATTTAAAATTCCGACTTCAAAGTTATTAAATACGCAATTCCGTTTGTTTACTTGGATGACTTGTTTTTTCAGTTATTTGGAGTTAAAATCCAAACAACTGTAACAAATTTCATCAAAATTCTATAGGGCCATTCTAAAAATATATCTTTAATTTTTTTTTTTTCAAATCCTTTTATAAATGATGGAGATCAGAGATAAACAAATATAAAACGAATTGAGAACCCTTTCCTCGAACCCCCTTCCCCCTTTCCTTTTTCGAAGTCAGTTAAAAAAATTATTTATCAGTTATTTATCACAAAATTTTAATTTATTATTCCTACTTAGCTAATTTTTATCTTTTAATATGTTGAAAATGTGCAAAAGAGATAGCTATGGTCAGTTAGTGAGGCCTTAATATTTAGACTGCGTAGCTTCTGCTACGAAGGGCTACGAGATTGTTTTTTGTATGATCTACGTTATGGCAACTTTTTATTCCTACTTAGCTAATTTTTATCTTTTAATATGTTGAAAATGTGCGAAAGAGATAGCTGTGGTTGGATAGTGAGGCCTTAATATTTAGACTGCGTAGCTTCTGCTACGAAGGTCTACGAGATTGTTTTTGTATGTATAACAAGCACTACGAGATCTACGTTATGGCAGCTTTTTGCCGACTTCCAAAAAGGACGAGGTACTATGTTTGTCTGTATGTATTTTTTTGTATGTTCATCGATATTTTCGCCAATTATGAACCGATTTAAAAAATCTTTTTTAGTTCAAAAGGGTATACTCCCGAGATGGTCCCATTATCATCAAGTCGGGATCTGATGATGGAATGTCAAGGAAATCGAGGAAAAACTAACTAACTAACAATGTTTGACCCACTTCTCGGTTTCCGATTGAGCTAAAATTTTGTATACTTATGTAAGTTTAGTAACAATGCTATAATCTAGCACTATTGAGCTGATCTGATGATGGAGCCAGGAGGTTGATAGTGGAACTCCTCAACGGCGAACAGCAAAGACACGAAATTTTGTAAATGGATTTAACTTTAATATAGTATGTTCTAAACTCCATCATGACATGGCTGCCACACCCAGGGTTGACTTCTGGCGAGGGAACTTCTCAACGGTGAATAGTACAGACACAAAATTTTGTAATTGGATTAAATCATAATAGCCTGTTCTAAATTCCATGATGACATGGCTCATGCACCCAGGGTTGACTTCCGGCGAGGGAACTCCTCAACAGTGAATATAGACATAATATTTTTTGTATATGGATTTAATTGTGATAGTCCGTTTTAAACTTCGTCATGACGGTAGCACCTAGATCATAAAAGCTTGTCTTTAAATTAAAACTTGTTTTGCACAAAAAAGGGTAAAATAAATTATTTTTAACAAAAATATAAACCGACTTCAAAACCACAAATATGCACTTAAAAGCGAAAAATAAATTAATTTAATTATTATAAGCGCTAGCCACTCATCTATTTGAAGTCGGTGCCAGCCAAGCCAAGTAGTAGTAGTAGATAGATACTACCTAGAAGTATCTACCTACTTACTACATACATAGTATCTATCTTATTTTTCGCTTTTAAGTACATCTTTGTGGTTTTGAAGTCGGTTTTTTTAATGATTTATTATTAATTTATTAATCACAAACTAAGTAGTTACTTATGTTTTCATACCTACTTTTTACTGTTTGTTTTAGTAAAAAATCTCTTGGAAAATGGTGAAAAAAATACTACCGTTATGTTACTTATGTAGGTATATTCAGATATTTTTATTACTGTAATTTTTCGCAAACACGAACAATTACAGCAACATAAGTCAAATATAAATGGTCTTGTACGGATTAAAGGCACTGCTCCATGAATTTATTGCAGGGTGCCCATAAAAAGCTTATTGTGGTGACTTTTGTGTGAGCACCGTTATTTTTCTCGGCTTATCGACTCTTGTCCCAAAAAAGTGGCCTGTGGGCAAGGGTTGACCCAGTATTTCCCTCTTTATTTTCTCTACTGGACTGGTATTTGACAACAAAGGGCACGACAAGGTTAGCTCGAAAAA
The DNA here is from genome assembly GCA_949125355.1 of Agriopis leucophaearia. Classification (NCBI taxonomy): domain Eukaryota; kingdom Metazoa; phylum Arthropoda; class Insecta; order Lepidoptera; family Geometridae; genus Agriopis; species Agriopis leucophaearia. The sequence continues at coordinate 11,397,887 of OX421264.1, forward strand.
ATAATCTTTTTATCGCGCCTTTGATACACCCGACGAACTCGAGTCTTAGTTGGAATAGTTTATTTTGTTTTTCAGTCAAAATATATGTATATGTCCAACTTATAGACATGTCGCCGCAAAATGATTCAATTAATGTAAAAATTATAACGATAAGATAGGGATAACGCGTACAAAGCACTTTGATTCCACTTTTATTGCTTTGGTTCTACTTTTATTGTACGAATCTCTAGTCTATGGAATGCGCTGCCTGGATATGTTTCCCGATATAACAATCATTGTCTTCAAGACGCGAGTGAATCGGTTTCTTCTGGGCAAGCATGCTCCAACGTAGACCGCATCATCGCTTTACATAAGGCGAGATAGCGGTCAAAGGCAAGCCTGTGTATATATAAAAAAAAAAATTGGATTTGATGCGATGGTAGCCGACCAGTACCTTGTGAGCTTTACAATTTGACAGCACCCGGTTCGATCATCGGCCCTGCACCAATCTATATATCCCTATTTACTTTGGCCACGCCGTAACTTGAGAACGACTTTACCAATTTCATTATTCTTTTTTTGAAGGTTTCGAAAACTTTGTAAAAGGTTCTTACGGAAAGAAAAATTAAAAAAACAAAGTTTTTTTTGGAAAACTTAACGACGATGTAAGACAGGACAACGTCTGGTCGGGTCAGTTGGTTACTTATATATGTTATTTAAGTAAATTATGTACAGTTTGATGCCATCACTCAAAAACGGTGAAAAAAACATCGTGAGGAAACCGGTATGTCCGAGCACCTCAGTTCAAAGACGTATTATGATGATGATGATGACGATGATATGGTATTACGTAACTGAAAGATTTTTTTTGGTATGCATTTTGGAATTAAAACTAATGGTACTGCCTTTTTATCTACCAGCAACAGTCACGCTTGGTTGTCTGCATCATACTTGTATATATTCATGAAGAAACCTACCCTAAACCTCCTACTTTAAATCGCTTTTAGATTTTCGAAAACAAAAAAGAGCAGGAACCCAGGCATCCGTGCGTATCGTATCCGTTCCCCGCTTCGCATAATAATATCGCTCGTATTTTCATACAGGATGAGGCTAAGCAAATACGCATAGCGTATAAGTAAAACCGTATGGACTTTAATATGCTTTTTGCTAGATACATACGTTGTTCAGTAGCTATGGCTATGGCCATTTATGACTTTACCTATTCATTGACAAACCCTGAGTTTATAAGAATCTACTATCATCACCTGTTATATCAAAATCAGTAGTTTATTTTTGCATTGCAACGTCGGCTAAAAATAGGCTGTCATTCGTATTTTTAATAAATACGCAGCGTAATCTCAAAACCTTTAACACATTTGAAATATTACTGTTTTAAATGCATGGTGCTTGCTCTGCCAATTCTCGAGCGTTAGCAAGCTTAAACTCAAAATGATGGTCCGTTATACGAAATGGCGCTGGGCTAAACACCTCGGGCGGCAATTTTGAAAGTGACAGTGCAAGTGTGTGTTCCACTTTACAATACAAAATTTAACTTGGGTATAATATAGTAAATCACACATAATTCACGTATCACGTACGTGTTAAAACTTAATACTTTTTAATAGTCGTTGTTTGCCCCGAACTAAGATCTTCGCAACCCCGCTACCATATTCAAAGTTGAAAATTCTATTGAAATTGAACTACTGGCCTAAAAAATGTCATGATGATCCGGTCAGTGGTATTAAAATTATCAACGAACAAAACGAAGATAACAACATACATATAAACCTTGCCATGTCCCACTAGAATCCGAAACTTTCCTTCGCTCGGTCAAAAATACATTTTAAAACTCCCAACTCATTTCTTGTGATGCGAGCACGTTTGTTATTGCTGTCGATTATTAGGGTTAGGGTGCAGGTGGTCCAAATCAGGAACTCATCTTTGGAACCACTATCGCCTTTTAAAATGTGATAATCCTCAACTGGGCCCACGTTGGAGTTTGGTATGGGTGAGGCTTATGTCCAGCAGTGGACGTCCTGTGGCTAAAATGATGACAATAAAGAGTATAATACTAATGGTTTTTATGCTCTCGTGCATACAAGTTTTATTTTTATATACTAGTGCATAAAAATTTTTACTCCTCAAAATTTTAATAAAGTTTCTGGTTTTTTTTTAAATAATATATTCCAAGTAGAAAGTTTGCTAGGATGAAGGATCTTTAATAACACCTATAGACCAGGGTATTACTAAAGACATTAACATAAATTTTGTCGAATAAAAATAGCATATTGTACTAAAGAGATATTCCTTAACAATATCACAGTTACATTTTGACGCAATTATAGTGGAGGTTGTAAAATCCGTTTATCCTCGACTCACACATCCGCTCTCGCCTTAGGCTCAGGTTGATAAGCGTGTTGGCCGAATTGGCTTGTTTCATGCACAGGTTGTACAATCTTCCATTTAAAATTCCAGCTCTTTAACGTATGTTCGTGTACGTTAGTTTGTGTAAATTTATGAAAATGTTCAGTTATCATGAATGCGTCTTTAACGTCCTACGTATAGCTCTTAAATTGAAGTCCCTTATGTTCAGCTCTAGCTATATTTAAGGGCCATTTACGTAGCTCATTGTCTTTAACGTGACGTTTTTATCAGCTCTGTTATCAAATTACACCGATGATTAGGGCTTGCGTATGAACATTTAATATTTTTTCATTGTTAGCTCTTGTGACTAAATATTATACCGCTTTACAGCTCCCCCACTAGGATTCATTACATCTGGGATGTGATGAAACACACACACAAAGACGCAAATAACAAAATCTTATACCTAGAGTTTTTTTAGATTAAATTCATCATGTAAACATATGACTAGTCGGAAATCACAGCCTACAAATAAAGCAGAACACTACCTACCAAGCCATACCAGTCGCACTAATATTATAAATGCGAAAGTGTGTGTGTGTGTGTGTGAGTAACTGTGTGAGTAGGTATGCTTGTTTCGAAAAAGCACCGTAACAGCTGAATGGATTTGGATACATTTTGAAATGTAGGTAGCTTATATTCTGGAATAACACATACGTTACTTTTATTCCTGAATAATAAACTTTTTGTTTCGTTGGTGGGTGAAACCACGGGACGCATCTAGTGATGCAAAGGGGTGCGCTCAACGGCAACAACTATCTCTTTCGCACGTTTCAACATAAATTAAGATAACAACATGAGATAACCGCACGCCTTTAGCTGCCCCTAAGAAAATTATATACGGGTGAAGAAAAACCGCTACGTGAATAATAATGTTTTTCAGTTCCTTGATAATGAACAGCAAAATTCATACACTCTCGTGATATTTGGCGAAGCTCGTGTTGTTTGTTATAAAAACTAGACTCTTTTAAAGATATTTCATTCCAAGCCCGCAAGTTATATTATTATTTGTACAATATTTACTCTGAAAAGTTTCATCTTCCATTAACTAGTACTTAACAAAATAACTTCTTCGTAAACTATTATCGCCACTCACCCTAAAAGTTGAAGTAATTCTGAACATCGTATGTTTAAAAACAAATTCCTTACTTTTTTTAATTGTATTTGTATTCCTTTGTATTTAAAATATAATATGAAAAAAACTAACTACTTACTGTTATAAATTTTATTTGTATTTCTTTGTATTTGAAGTAGACTTTTTTGCTGCTAATGTGTAATTATTGTTTTATTTCTCTGTCATTTATCTGCATTTATCATTCCTCATTTGTCTACATTGTGTATTTAAATTCTCACCATAGTCAATAGTAATTATGCAAGACAAGAACAAAGAAAATCATACAACAAAAAAAAAGTTTTTGTAATTTTTTGGGTTTGCATTTAGCTTCACCTCGCTTTAGAAAATACATATTATGTTTTTTTTAAACCTTATATTTGTAGTTTTCGGAAAAACCCGACGACGGAAGAGAGTTCCACTCCCCTGTCCATAAAATAAAGGTATAGGGATAGTTGGACAACAAAGAACAACTTTTCCGAGTGATACTTACTGACCTAATATTGTTCTACTTTTTTAGAATATTGAATCGTAATAACACTACAAAAACATATTTTGTCCCTAAAAACTACATACACTTCAGATACGAAGCGAAGCGTATCGCGCTTTCATTTTTTTAGAAATCGAAGTAGTGTCAAGAGTGCTGATTAACTCCTGACGCGAAAAATTTCTTTGGCTATTCAACACGGGTCATGCATCCAGCGGGTACTTTTTTATTAGTACTTTACCATACGGTCTACTTTTCGTTTTGATTTTTAGTTAAAGTGTAATTAAGGTCTTATTTGTTTTATATATGTAACTTTGCACACTGTTATTAGAATAGTTTTGTACCTAATTTTGTAATACAATAATTGGTTAATTATTAATTTGGTAATAAGCTAATTTGGTTTTGATATAAAATCGCAATACGATACATTCCATACAAATAACCAAACGTTTCATTCACTGTAACAATAACAATAAACATGGAAGAATAAAATAAATTATTATACGAGATATACATCACAGTAACAAAGTGAGACGTTCTTCTGAATTCCAATTTATTTATGCGAAATAATCTTTTACCTCATAATAAAAATTATTTTGTTTATGTAAATGTCTCTAATTACAAGGGAGCGTTGACTGAATTGCTAATGAATATTTACCAAGGAAACAAATGTTTTAAAACATCGCTCTCTTTAAGTAAATTAATTACAAGAATCAAAGTAAACGTTATTGATCAACCTTGTTTTTTTTTTATAATAGCCGTATTGTAGACTTTTTTGCTGCTAATGTGTAATGTGCAAAGCTGCCAAGTCCTGTAAAAAGGTTCTAAAGAGGGTTCGCTTTGACCACATTAGTAGAATAGGGAACAAACTGGCTTCGTACCCTGCTAGTAGTAAAGCGTTTTGGTCCCTAGCTAAATCGGTCGAAGCGAACTCTGCCGCCTCTTACTATCTCCACTGCTGAAACCTGATGGGACCTGATGAGCCAGCGGGCTCACACCGCTGAAGAGAAGGCAAACTTATTTGCCTCTCAGTTTGCGGAGTCCCCGAGTTGCCTAATTTTCTACTTACTTGAATTAGTTTATATTTATACTAGCCGTCCGCTCCGGCTTCGCACGAGTGTAAGCTCGGCCTTCGGCCTCGCTACAAAATATAATATAGCCTATGTCACCCGGGGATAGTGTAGCTTCCCAACAGTGAAAGAATTTTTCAAATCGGTTCAGTAGTTTCGGAGCCTATTCATTACAAACATACAAACATACAAAAATAGGTACAAATCTTTCCTCTTTATAATATTAGTGTAGATAAACTTCGGAGATACGAGTTTTCCACTTTTTGACCATCACAAAATTCTACTATTATTGCAGGCCCTATTTTCAGCGTGTGGTTAAAAGTTGTCTAGTTCTAAGCCAAATTTCAAGATGTTTAGTTTCTGGGAAAATTGGCTGTGGTATACAAACGAATAGACAGACACCGGAATTTCATTATAAGGAACCTTAATCATTTTGGTAAAGAACCCTCAAACAGTTGAGTAGGTTAAAAATTACAATTAATGCCTGTTAATTTAACACTATTTATAAAACCCTACAGGAGGTAAAAAAACAATATAGTCTGGTCTATACAAGTGCACAGACCAGCGTCTGAGTAGTACTCAGACGCTGGTTTATAATTCCGTATTGAAGTCACTTATTTGCTACAATACGAGTATATGACGGTATAAGTACTTCATAATCTAATCTGGTATCAACATTTGTAACTTTTCCGAACTTTCCCACATACAGTTTACTGGATGACACAATAAACAAAAGATAAAAGTACCTACTAGTTTAGTCCTTAAATTGTACTATATTTGAACACAGAATTTACTAGCAATTTATTAAGCAAAAATGCATTAAAGTGGTACCAGAGTCGGCTGTAGATATAATCCATATTAACGATATAAACCAGCTACAGTATCTTTCCTGCAATTATCCGTATTTACGAGCGGAAACTGTCAACCTCCGGCAAAGTTGCGTCTCTTTTCCGAGCTGTTTTCATTCTGCTGTGTTATTAAAACTAATTAACATTATGATGGTAACATGATATATTGAAAAAGAGGGTTGGTTAAATATCGTGATATCTTGTGCTTTTTATTTCGTCATAATAATGGCTTTACATTTTGTTCAATCCCTCTCCCTGTCCCTACGCATAATAAATGTGTAAACCGAATACATGACTTCTACCTTAGTAGAAATTATCTGATATTGGTTTAACTCGCAAAAAACCCTTTGCACGTAATTGTAATCGAATTAAGTTGCTGCCAGGAATAAACTTAAGACGGAAAGCAGACACAAGAAGTAAATGAACTCGCGGCATCAAACCTGTGCCATGATTCACTAACTATAACACGCACGTAACGCGGCGCGTTAAGTTAATTTTCAACGTCCACCTCCAACGCATCGTCGCTTACCATCAGGGGAGTTGTGGTCAAACGCAAGCCTATTTCATCAAAAATCTGTTGGATTGACTCATAATTATAGTTTCATAGCGTAACCATTATAGTTTTATTGTGTCTGTCTAACTAACCAATCGCCCGCTATTCACTCCTCACTACGCGTATGAAATCGAGGGAATCAGCTAGTTTTATAAATACAATTTTACATAAAAGTATTTTATAGACGAATCTATGAAATACTTGAATAAAATATTCTCTCAATCTCAATTTCTCGAACTGGCATTTGACATTTCTCTCTGATGTCTTTATAACCCGCCAGCAGCAAGACGACATCAAATTAATTTTCTTGAACTTTTTTACAGATTTTTCAATTAGGGTTAGGTACGTCGTGCTACTGCGGAGGCGACCGTTCGAGTGACTGATTGATGTGGCAATAATTTACAGACAAGAATTTATATTGTTATATTAAAAAAAACACGGCCAATTCGGAAATTAGCTCATTACGTTTAAATCACTGGGCAAAATTTGATCAAAAATAGCTGACCTCCACAATTAAAACTCCTCTCAAATAAATAAATAACACATTCAAAACGATCCAGCCGCTTTGGAGGAGAATGGAGTGTAATTTTTATTTTTTTATGTAAAAGTACACATTTACGCACAATGCACAAATTCCTAATCCAAACGCATACTCTAATTCCGAATACTTTTATTGTGCGAACCACTGGACTGTGGAGTACGTTGCTTGATTGGGTGTTCTCCGATAGTTACAATCTGGAGGATGACACCGCGAGTCGCAAATGAATCGATTTCTTGTAGGCAAGTAAGCTCCATCGTATTTTAAAATATGTATATAAAAAAATTGTATACCTCTCTACTTTCTCTTCTCCGTTCCGTTCTAGGTGAAAAACGATAACAACGTTCTTAGAATTCATATATCCAAGAAACTTTGTCTTCGGATTTTAATGAATCACGTCGATATATTTCATAAGACAGAGGAACGATAAAAACATCCACACTATCGCTAACCGCGTCGGCTCTAGACATATCTACAGTGTAAAGTGGTTCTACCCAAGTCACGTAGACACTTGTAGCAAACTTGCAACAATCTTTGTATGATTTATTGCACTTATCCCCACCATGTTACAAATCACATCCATACTATAAGTACTGTGGCCTTAATACGAGCACTTGCGAAAAAGTTATCGTTACGTAAACGATAGCAAAATGTATGAAAAATTTAACAGCGCCTCTATCGGACGTTAAAGTAAACTGAATTTTTCATACATTTGCTATCGTTTACGTAACTATAACTTTTTCGCAAGTTTGCGTACTAAGGCCACTGTATTTTATCGATTGAAAAGTTTTCTGTTTGTCATGGACAGCTTCGCTTTTATCTAATTATCATATTTAAAAGTGTTCACCGGCAAAACCACAATCACTCCAAAAAATAAATAACAACGGTACAGTTAATATTTTTTTGTATATTCTATTTAATTATTCATTCATAATTTTAAGCTCTAAAACTTATGAGCTTTACAAAACTGTCTCTTATAACATAAACTTATAATATAAACTCAAATGTCTTATTATAGATTGATAAAATAGCGTGCTTGCTCTACTGTATTGATTAACAGAAGATCAATATAAGATCGATGTTCTAGTTAATCGCATCGGTGCTCGAGATGTCTCCTCAATGTGAAGTAGGGCTGTGTTACTCGAGCCACGTTACACTTCAAGTCGATGACTCTCGGTACTATAGCTCCCGCATCTCATAACTTTTCTTTCTGTTTGTCTATCGTGTAAAGCGTTCTCGATTGGCTACTTGCGTTGTCATATTTTAAGGTCAGTAAGAACGGTCAACAGAGTTAATAATTGTAAAAATTGTGACAAAATTCAAACTTTATGCTAATATTATAAATGCGAAAGAATGTGTAGATGCTATGCTAGAAGTCATAGAACAACTATGGGAAACAAGCATGAAACTAGACTCCATTTATTTTAAATCTGATCAAATTGATTTAGCAATTTACACGAAAACGAACCCGAGAATATAATTATACATATACAGGGTTACGCGTATACCTTATACTAGGACGAAAGGAGGTCATTGTACTCGTCATTAAGAACAACTTTAACTATGAGACCAACCCAAAAATCACGTTTATTTTTCATTTTTTTATTCTGTTACGCAGCAACAGAGCAACGCGTCAACGTGATTTTTTACAAAAAGATAGTTGAAGTCATAGTATGTACCTGTGACTATAGATAACCGTGACTTACCCGTGGCACAACTGTGTGACACTAAAGTAGTGCTATGGGGAACTACTGTTTCCTTAAGCACTACCTGTTGTGCCAAAGGGAGGGTTTTCCTCCCGATGACACAACTAGGCAAAACTTGATAAAAAAAAACGAAAACCCTCTTCTTTTCGGAATTATATGTTCCCGTTTTAGAACTGGTTAGGCACCTACCTATTTCAGTTACCAAATGGAAAAAAAACCTCCAAACTACCGAACAGTTCTCGATAGTTATTTTGACTATTTTTATTCAAATAAATCTGATCTAATTTATTTCCCTATTTACACAAAAACGAATCCAAAAATATAATTATATAGGTAAGTATAATATCGTTATAGCTAAACACTGTTTTAAACTATCACGGTTGTTCACAAAAGTTATATGATTATTTACGGGATTTACCGTGGTAAGGTTGTGGAAGGAGCTCCCGATATTTCGGCGCAGTTACATGCACCATGTTCACGGGAAGACTCCTCCCGTGAACATGGTGCATGTAACTGCGCCGAAATATCGGGAGCTCCTTCCACAACCTTACCACGGTAAATATCCCGTAAATAATCATATAACTTTATCGTTATAGCTATTTATAAATTGAAATTTGAATTCGTGCTTGAATTATATTGTACGCGTATTTTGCCCCGGATGTAATTTGGAGAGGATTTATTTAGTGCATTTGCATAAAATGATAGAAGCATTATGTGACAATATTAATTTACATATCATACATAAATGTAATTTTTTTTTGTTTCACAAATAATATGAACAATCTTAACAGTATTTTATTAACATTTTGTTTTTTGTCCTTAATATAAATCAACGTTTTTATTTGACTGCGGGAAATTGTTTTTGAGCTCTATGATATATTTATTAAGTTTGTATGGAACCATTAGTGCACGAGACTTACTAGCACTTGACCAGGTTTATTTAATGATCGTTTCTAGCTTAAAAAAACAGGGACCGAATATAAATTCTTTGAATCTATTGTAGAAAAAACATTGTTGTTTTGTATCTGAACTGGTTCGGCACTTCTAAGTATTTTGGATCATAAAATTGTTAATTTAAGGCACACTTTAACATCATTGCTACTTTGTTTTTTTATTTGCACCGTTAACTTACAATTCAGTATGTATCAGGTACTAAGCTACTGCTTATATCTGCAATAAAAAAAGTTTCCCTATTCAAGGCAGGAAAGGTTTTCAAGCTTATTTATTAGTTAGTATAAAGTAAGTACTCAGTAAAAAGTAAGTACTTATAGAGAGGTAATATGGCGTGCCGTGTATGAACGTATTAGGCCTAAAAGAGGCTTGCTGCCTTTAGTTGAAATCACCCTGCAGACGACCTTGCCGCCCGTTTTTGCATGCACTAAGTATTAGTTGGTCTATTGGCGTTGCTGCAAGTTTCTTAGTGCATAATAAACATGTCTAAGTGTGCCGTGGTTACAGTATTTGCGTTTGATATAAGTAGTGAATTCGTTTGGGTTCCGTAGCCAAAGCCATATAATTGTAGTCCAATTCATAGTTCAGAAAATTGGTGGTTATATAAAATCTCGAACGAACGAAGCTCTCTGGACGGTTTTTTCATAGTTTATAGTGCATTACTGCTGGCAACAGAAACATTTATGGACGAACGTGGAAATGTGGTCCGAGGCGTAGCCGAGCCAAACATAATACGTGAGTTCGTAAATGATCCTGCAACTGAGCATGGACTCAGATAATGCGCGGAAATTTAAACTATGTCGAACATTTTTTTTATTTAAAAATACCTGGTTATTTGGAAAATATTGAATGTATTATTTCAGGTGCCAATATGTTCAGCTGTTTAGTTTTTTTTTTTTTTTTTTACTGTAAACAGTTTTGTATTTACAAGTCAGTTCGGAATTTAAATAAAATATTTGATAGGTTAAATACCTCCTTGGTTACCATGTTTCGGAGTAAAAAGTTCATTCCATGTTTAAATAATGCGACAGGTATGAGTTTTCATATTAATTTATTCAGCCTACTTATTATTCTGAGATCCTGCTAAACACGACAGATATGGATTTTTATACTAACTTTGTCAGCCGCTGCTTGCATGTATTGGACCAGTACAGCAATTTCGATTTATCTCAAAGAAGATTGTCAAAATAATGATCGGATTTCAAAACATACTTGAGAAAATTGTATTCTTAGTCTACTAGATTTAGATTTATTCAGAAGTGGAATCTTATAAAAGGCCATCAGTACATATAAACGTCTTTGCATTTAAAAAGCGACTTGGTGAGCATATTAGCACAGCATTAAAATGGAAAAATTGTGTTGGACGGGTTGGGTTAGATGAGTTAAAATCATCCTTGATATTAGCTACATTTTATTTTATTTTATTCTACATAGTTTATAAAGTCTGATTAGTTACGCGTCGACGAATTGTATAAATTTATTTTTAGCAATATTCTTACGAAAGTTATGTAATGTCATATATGTCTTAAAACCTATACATACATGCAAATCTCTACATAGTATAAAATAAAGTCGCTTTCCACGTCTGTCTGTCTGTATATCCGCTAATTCCTCCCAAACCACGCAAGCGATATTTTAACCATCAGATAATTTTTCACGGAAAGTTTATATATATAATAAAACCGTGCGAAGCCGGGGCAAGTCGCTAGTCAGCTATAAGAATCCTAAAGATTGTAAAATAAGTATAAATTGATTTTTTAAACCCATGATATAAAAGCTGATAATCTGCAAACAATTGAACAGATTTTTCTGAATCTGTTCAACTGTTAAACAACAACTCGTTGTCAACTTCACTTGTGACTTTATTGAGAAAATTAAGTCATCTTTCAAACAAAATACAGATACACACGTTAAATTTCATCCCTCATTTTGCGGCAGCGTTTAATAAAATAAACGATAAATACACTATAGAATGCCACAAAAAATTAAACTTTAAACGACAAAACTCCCGGCTCTTAACAACAAGAACTGAGCAGAGTTGAAGTAAATACGCGGCAACCCATTTTATTTACAAGATATTCCCATCGGGATTCCATCCACCGACTTGGACAAAGTTTGCCCTTCGACTGGCTTTTGTTCATCACGATGGCGCTTAATTAACTGCGCCTAGCTCTATATCAGCCAAATAATCCTACAAATACATTTTATGCAATATTATACCTTATAGCATTTACTGTTAAAATTTTATTATTCATGCCGTTATTAACAAACTCTATGTTAGCTAATCCACATTTATCATATTTTATACGCCTCCCAGAAGAAGTCACCTTAAGGTAAGAGACCTTAAGTTATACAGGAATATTTAGGTAACTTTTTTTATTTTTTTAAAGCACGTTAAAACATTTGCTGTCTGTCGTTTGTCTTGTAAAAGGGTCTCAAAGACAGAAAACTTACGAGCTAGTGCTTCAAGTGGCGTCCTTATCGCTAAAAGCTTATTTTGTTATATCTGAACTAGCGGATGGAGCGGTAAAACAGCACGCATGCTATTTGTTTTGTCGAGGGTCAGAAACGACGTCAGTGGAAAACCTTGCACACGAGTGTGTCTCGCGACTTGTTTTATAATAACTAGTTTTTCGCCACGAACTGTAGGACCTCGCGATCTTCACAACTTCTCTCATATCTTCCCAACCCCCGTTTTTTATAGGGGGAAATCTTCCAAAGATACCCGGCTGCATTGGGGTGCAGCCAGGTTATGTGGAATTATACCCACTAAAACCCCGCCGGTGACCAGTCTTAGTGCTTGACAAGAGGGCTCCGGGATCTCCAAAGGAACGTACCGGAGCCCAGAGGAACGCACCGGAGCATCTTCCCAACCCCTAGACAATTTTTACTCAAATTTTAATACAAGAGTTTTGTTTGCATGAACTAACTACAACATTTCTTAAAGTTTGGATTAACAATACGCAAATTATCGTAGAACAAATATGCAAACACAGACATGATCCCAGAGACTCTCAGACCTTCGCTTTGCTCAGTTAAGTACAGTGCTTACTAAGATGATCGATCGTTGTTCGAGCAGAGTTGTTTCCATGATAAGAAGACCTAGTTAAATATATTGTTTGCCTCGGGAAAACCATAAGTGGTACCCCTGTTCGCCCCTAACTGAGACTTCGCGATCTCTATATCTTCGCAACCCCTTAACAGATTTTGCCCATTCTAACATAAAAAAAATATTGAAATTATCGACTTGCCCACAAAATTACATGAAGATCGGATCAGCGACAGCAGGTTATAGTCGAACAAATATACAAACACACATACAATCGTCGACTTGTCCCATTAGAATCAGAGACCTCTCTTTGCTCGGTCAATTATAATCTCGCTCGCTCGGTTATTATTTTTGATAAATATATTAATAAATTATCTTAAGGTTTTAAGGTTTTTTCACAAAACTTCGACTCACCAAAACTTGAAAAGATTACATAATCAAGAACGTTAACTGAAAGTGAATAAATTGCATAAAAATCTCTATTATTTGCGGCATGTCCATAATTATGCGAAACCAGTAGGATAACAACAGATAACAAGTACTAATAAAAAAATATTAAAAACCCCCGATAAAAGAAATAATTTTATCTTCAAACGGCTGAACACATTTTCTTGAATGATAACTAAAAACACTATCAATCAAGTCACTTTAAAACAAAAACAAACTAAATTACATTTGGAAGCTGCGATTCCAGAGACAGACAGACAGATACACATTTTGAACTTATAACACTCCTCTGTTAAGGATCCACTCCCGGTCCTCTGTCCGGATTAGCAAGTTGAAGTGACAGTGGGCAGGGCACATAGCACGCAGAACAGATGGCCGATGGCGCAGCGTAGAACGACCACCCACAAGATGGACAGACGACCTAAAAGAGATCGTAGGAAAACGCTGGATGCAGGCCGCTTCCAACCGGTTCTTTTGGAAATCGATGGGGGAAGCCTATGTCCAGCAGTGGACGTCCTATGGCTGAAATGATGATGATGATGATGACTCCTCTGTTTGTGTCGGGGGTTTACAAAGAACTTTCAAGTATTGGCAAGCGGAAATGTGACACTAAGTTATCTCACTCTTGGTATCATTTAGAACAAGCAACTTGAGTCTAGCGACGAGTAAAATGTGAGAAATTTGGTAGTTATGCTACATAGCCTAAAATTACGAGTGATACCCCAAGTTACCTAAATAACGAGGCCCACACAAAAGGGTCGCATGGTAATGAACCACCCAGAGTTATTGGGTTTATTACACGGCCTACGTTACGGCGAAATTGCATTTGCGTTTACACGTGGAAAATATTCTGGGGTCACAATAGTGCGTAACAAACTTGTGTAGTCGTGCCTTTATTGATTTTCAGAGGAGAATAATAAACCAGCCAAGTGCGAGTCAGGCTTGCGCACTGAGTGTTCCGTATCACCATAAAATGCAAAACGTGGTACAAAAAAAAACATCACGCCCAGGCGGTCACCCAACCGAGCTCTTTATTGTTAACTTTTTGACTTTATTATTATTTCTTAGTTTATCCGCCGTAACATTACATATTCTGTGGAAATTTCAACTGGCTATCTATTACGTTTCAAAGATACAGCCGTTAAAAGGTAGAGCAGACAGACAGACAGACGGACAGACAGGAGGACAGACAGGAAACGTAGGCTAAGTAAAAAGGGACCCTAGTCCCGTTTTCACCCTTTGGGTAAGAAACCCTAAAAACAAATAGGATGGCTTGTATTGAAAGCGTTGTGATAGGCAGAGTATAAGTTCTTTGTTCACAACCAACAAACCAACCAACAGTGTTCTACGGTTTTATTTATATTTTTCCTGTTTTTACAAGCTTTTATTTTACTTGCATTGTTTGTATGTTAGTTTGTTTAGGTCAAATCTTGCAAACTGAATTACAACTGTCAATACAATTTGCAATACAATATTCTAATATTTTCAAAATAGGCTCCGCCACGAGGTGGCGGATGGTGTATATTTTTGTCAACCCTGTTAATATGGGTATCAAATTAAAGGGCTTGAAGAGTAGAAGAGTTGTTTATTTTAATAGGCTATATCTCCAGAGTGGTACGATATAAATATGAAAAAAAAAACACATCTAAGGATAGAAAATTAAGGGATGAATCCCGTTTATTGAACTTCACGTGAAATAGGTTTGTATATTTCCTAAAAAATATATATTTAAGTATATATATTAGAAGAAAGTATCGTGAGTTTTCTTTATAATGCTTTGCCAAATTTCATCAAAACCAGTTTAGTAATAAATATAACTAAAATAAGAAGAACTGTTTGATCTTATGTCAGCGTCACGGTTTGACCACAGCACTAAAACCACCACCGTCAGAAAGCTCATCCTGATAATAATTGATTTGTGGAAATCGCACACTGTGAGATTCACGCAAGCTACAACATGGGGTTCGTTAAAAGGCGAGTTATTATTATATCCAACGGTTATAGTCTTATGAGGTCGGCAACGTACGTGTTTATGATGCCTCTCAGCTCAGGTATCCATAGGCGACGGAGACTGCTTACTATCAGGTGGCCTGGCTGCTTGTTTACCGCTTATGACATTAAAAAATACCGCTTGACCATCTTATAGTTTGAAGGACCCACGCTTTTAACAACAAGTATTAATTATCTAATAAAATTCAACGCAAACGAAAGGCTTTTGGTCTCGTGAGTCTTTAAAAGTCTTCGGCGGAAGTCGGTGAGTGGCTTGATGCCAAAAGTTCACGAGACTTAGGCTAACTGCCGTGTGTGTTGCACCATAAAATTGTATGTGATCTATTTTGAGATACGTAAAAATCTCCCGCACAAAAAGTCTGTCATTTGCATTGTTTATAATAATTCAAAAAGAACTCACCTATCGTTGTGAGCGCCAACGTGCACCAATAATAACTTTGTAAATAATGTTTCACCACATCGGCCGTTTCAGTGTCATGATACACCCAGTTTTTACTACCGAACCCATTGTTTTTATATATAATATGGTACAAGCACCCGTTCCAATGGAATATCACTAACAAATAATGTATTAAACTTGTCGATCTAAACAGGTTTGGATAGTTCGTGTGGCGCTCCGTGCGGTCCATGAACGCCCAGAAGCGGTAGATCTTGACGAGGCGGAACGATCTGAGGATAGAGTTGAAGCCGATGGAGAGGTAGAGGAAGTCCAGCGGCAGGAGACAGAGGCAGTCAATGTAGAAAGTGGTGGAGTTCATGTAATGCGCGCGGAGTTTGCCAGCTTCCGTCTGAAGTACCCCATCCTCTAAGTATCCTGTTCTGAAGTGAAACAGGATGTCCGCCAAGTACAAGAAATCGGAGAAGTAGTCCAAGCAGAACCACACTATTAGCGTCTCGCCTGAAACAATGATAGAACAACTTTTAGTCTCTAAATACAATTTTTTTATTTTTTACAAAAATATTATCTTAATTCTCTTCTTTTTCTATCCCTAACACTAAAAAACCGTGTCCAATACGTATCTAGAGGTGAAAATACAATTACGCTCCAAGCAGTAAAACTCATTGAAGCCGTACAGTCGTAATGAAAAAGCCGGAAACGAAAAAGGAAAGTATAGGAAAGCCAGTCAGGGAAACACTTAAAACGTTACCTTTCATACTATTACATTGTCTGGGAGATTTAACCCACAAAAGCTATTTAGGTGTAATTTAATTCCACTAGAGGAAGTTGGGAGAAACTATGCGCAGAGTCGGTGCAGCGCCGATCGTCGCTAATCTGAGCTGGTATCTAAATGGAGACGTCTTTTGCATAAGCCCCGCTGTCGAAATTGGATTTTTATCCCCTTAAGCATACCGATGTTAAGAGCTAGGAAAAACATGAATACTTTTTTGCTCTGAATGTATTTTAAAGCCAGCAGAAGTGTAAAAATGAGTATTTATGTTAAGCGGTAAAATGTTTTGGTTTTCTTCTTCAAAAGAACTTGAAAATAATATTTTACTTATTAACGACTAGCCGTCCGCCCCGGCTTCGCACGAGTGTAAGCTCGGCCTTCGGCCTCGCTACAAAATATAATATAGCCTATGTCACCCGAGGATAGTGTAGCTTCCCAACAGTGAAAGAATTTTTCAAATCGGTTCAGTAGTTTCGGAGCCTATTCATTACAAACATACAAAAATAGGTACAAATCTTTCCTCTTTATAATATTAGTGTAGATATTCAAATAGCCAATGCATTGACGTTAATTCAAAATCAAACAAATACATAGTCGTTGCCATTAAGCGTGGTAATGCCGCCAGCGTGCTGGGTACGCTGCAAACTGGTAATGGACAAGTCCAATCATTTGGATCATATTTAGTTCTCAAACAATTTATAGATAATCAAACTTTTTTTTCATAAAATTGGCATGTATTTAGTATTTGTTAGCTTTGTATTTTTTTTATAATGATCATAATAATAAGGAAAAAAAAATTATCCCATTTTTTAGTCTAGTAGGTATTCATTTCACTCATTCACACATTCTTTTTTAAATTTATGGGTAGGTAATACTTTAAAAAATTGGCGGTGCATTATCAGTTGTGTCCAACAATGCTCTCTGCATACAAAATGAGGACTCCTTGAGCCAAATGCAACTACAACAGTGCTTGGGAAGGATAACAGTTGAACAAGATCTCCAACATGTGTTAATGCCGGCGGCAAAACAGTTGCGTGTTTTAAGTGTTTCTAGCGCCACCTAGGTCGGTTCCATGTATTTTTTTTACATAATACCAACTGAACTCACCATTAATTTCCTGGAAGGCGAACCTGTAGACTATGACCCATAGGTTGTAGAGGAAGGCGAGAGAGACGACCATAGACCAGTAGTAGCACAACCGGCCTGCGGGATCGAACACGAAGGACCAGTGCGGGCCTGCGCGCAGTCGCCCACTCGTGTACGTCGACCGCCGGCGCAGGGCTCTGCTACCACTGCAACAACATAAACATGCTTATGTAAAACCGCAAAATCAAAAAAGTAAGATATAAAATGCCTGTCTAACTGCGATACCTAAGCCTTTAACTTTGAGCCCACTCTGTGAGGTGCGTTCATATCGAACCTACGAGTGCAAATGAGAGATCGATTATCTACCGTTGAAAGTAAAATAAGTTCTCGTGCGCAAAAATACCACATAAATGATTATAGTTTGATAAACTAATAACACGCTTGTAGCAAAACATATGTCAGATTCATCTACTTATTTATTTATTTACTAAAACGGCTAAAAGTCAATTACATTAATAAAAAATTACAAACAAGACCAATTAATATCGTACATGTCACAAAATAGCATAAAACAATAATCTATAGCGGTAAGACACCAATCATAGATGGCGCGGTGCATGATGTATGGCGTCATTCCGCTAGATGGGTCTGTCATTATCTTTCACGTCATTAAAAGTTCCACTTTCCACCTCGTGATCCCCATCAGATCAGTTCAATGGTTTTTTTTTTCGTATATAATTCGGAGAGTGCGTCGGATCTGCATTATCAAATCACCTCCTGCTCATTTTTTTATCAGACTTCCAGAGTGAGCACGAAAAGACAACACCGCTTCATGGTTTATATTCCGAAAATCCATACGAATCGCTTTGATTTCAATTTGATTTTGCGAACTGCTAGTCTGTGGAATGCGCTGCCTGAATGGTGAGTTCCCCGATGGATACAATGTGCGTGTCTTCAAACCGCGAGTGAATCGGTTTCTTCTAGGTAAGCATGCTCCATCGTTAACCGAATTAACTCTTAATATCAGGCGAGGAGGCGGTCAAGCGTAAGTAATAATATTTATATACTATCAAAATTTCAAACTCATACCACAATAAGAAGTGGGTGAAGTGGGGTGGGAAAATCGACTTCCGAGATTTGATTGCATTGTTAGTTCGTTACAAGTTATACAAAGCATGTAAAAATACCTGCATGCACGTGCTTCATTTTGCAAGTTAAATAAAAGCTTGTTACGTATAAAAATTACTAATGCTCTTATGCAAGTCCCATCGGAAGACCGGTTGGTTCCTAACAAACGTCATCGTGCTGAGCTGGGGCCAGATTGTGGCAAAAGCCAACTTCAACTCTAAATAAGTAATGTGTAGCTTTAGGTGTGTGTGTGTATATAAATACTGTGTGGATTTTAACACTAAATATTATCGGTTATTATTGTTATTTATAAACGCTCGAATCAAAATATTTTTAGCGTAAGATAGTAAAAACGAGTATAATATAATAATGACAATTACGATTATCTGAAATAATAACCAGGCGTTAGGTATTTGGCACATTACCGCTAATCACACTTGTAATATTATTTAGACTTATCTGATTAGATTCGCTATTGGCCATCAATTAATTACTAGAGAATTATTGACGTCACCTAATTAATGTAACATTCGAACAATACATAATCATGGTACATCATTTATCACAAAAGGCATTGTTAGGTAGCCCACAGGCATGCAGGTATTGTATATCAATACACCTTGGATTTAATCGGTCATGTTGTTCAAAATGAACATAGTTTATCACTTTGTATAATGGCATGCCTATGTAGCGCAAACGTGGTTGGAAAAAGCAAAAAGGAGTAGTTGACATAATTATGTTTTTAAATTCAATAATATGCTTGCGTTTGATCGCCAACACGCCTAATATGCGGTCTACGATGGAGCACACTTGCCTAGAAGAAAGCGCCTTAGTTATTTAAACGCTCCCTTGATTCATAGCTTTTTGAGTGATAAAACTGTAATAATATTTCAAGACGTTGTAGCTTAAAATAATTTACCTTTCGTGAAATGATATGAATAAAGAATGTTTTATTTTTTGTCGTTTTCTTTTAGGCTTATTAATCATATAACGTATAATATGTTATGTCGGGATGATACATCTCTGAAATTTGGCCGGCCACCGAACATCATCCGTTCAAAAAAATTGTTCGAATTGTTCTAGCCACCAATTTCTGAACTATAAATGTGACCATAATTAATTATTTTTTTGAATAGGCTTGCGTTTGATCGCCAACTCACCTGATGTTAAGCGATGATGCGGTCTACGAAGCACGCTTGTCTAGAAGAAACCGATTCACTCGTAATTTGAAGACACCCATGTACTAAGGCTTTGACTACGGAACCCTACCATATGCTTGTATCGATACGCTTTTGGCCAGTTATTTTATTATTGACAAGAAGGCGTTTGACTAATTCACCCAATGTTGAAGGTGTGGTTAAAAATTGTAAACAAGCCTAATTGTCTCAACTGATTTTGATAAATTATATGACGATAGATTCGCGAGTTTCAGGGGATGACTACAAGGTGGCGTTATAAAGTGGTATGACAATAAATATTACAGCCCCCCTCTAATATATGGCATATTATTGAATATGTCTCTTAATATAAAAGTTAGGTTTGATACATCATTTTATGTTCAGCCAAAAATAACGCAGCCAAGTTTTTAATTTAAAAAAACTACAGAAACGTGTTTCTACACTCAAGAAAACATTAGGGCAAAATGTTATTACATATTTAGGTACTAAAGTACTGTCAGTAACAATTGAACAAAGCACTTCAGAACATCGATGCTCTAATCCGAAATAGGGTTGTATTGAAATACAACCCCTACTTACTAATGCAAACTTGCACATGCTTACGAATCTACATGTGAATTCAATACCGGCTGACCAACACCGCAATATCTACATATTACACTATTCAATGCAGGTATCGGTGGCTGATTCGTTTACACAAGGGTACATCGCATGCTAAACTTGCCTTCCACACAAACATCCGTGAACACACCCCATAAGGGATAACACACAAGATTTCATGGCAGCAAGCCGATATGTAGATATATTTAAATGTCTTTCAATTGGCTTTTAGAGAAACTGTAAAAAAATTATTAATTCTATGGAAACCACAATTAATATAAGCTTTGGTAGATTCTTGTTCCGTAAACAGGAAGGTTAGGGATGAGTTTACGTGAATAAATTTGAAATTTTGATTGATTTGATTGTCTTGAAAAAAATATAGGAGAGTCTCAGTCTTAGTATATGTTTTTGTATGGCCCTGAACATAACTTTTCACTGAGCGGTCCTATTTTTTCATCAGATGATTTAGTGATTATGCGGTCGCATTGACACTGTTTGCACAATACTTAATTCATGCAAATATCTGAATCACGCGACTGAAAACGCAAGTGTGTTTTGGCTTTAAGTGAAGCCTCCTGTTTGCATTAGTTGATTGTTTGCTAACTGATTGACTCAGGTAACCGTAGGCGTCTGCATGTAATTCCAACACGAGAATAATTGAATATCGCGTTTACTAACCTGGGTCTGCCGCAAGTATATTGATCCTGGGTGAAACAGTGTTCTAAGTTCCAACCAGTTATACTTCAAACGAGAATTAATGAATATCAAAATGATTAATTCGAGAAATGTATTTCCATATTGTTACTGGCTCTACCTGCCAAACTGGGTGTTAGGAACCCGTGTAATCAAAAGAGAATAAAGTTTCTATGTTTAAAGATAAAACGCTAAGCTAATAAGCGCCAATAATAATTTCATATTATTATCCTATAATCCGTTACGAATTTCATAATGCCGAACAGTTTAGAAGAGCTCCCAAAGAGGCAGCCAGTTACTTTGATGACGATTCTGCCATACCATTTTATAAAATAAATTTGACAGTTCTAAAATTGTTGCCATCTTTTTTCCATATATGTATTATAATGGAAAAAAACTCAGAACATTTTAGTCCTGTCTAATTGTTTTAGTTTACTGAGTGCTACAACAGAATCGATGCTATTGTCAACTTTGGTAAATCATAATTCACATGAACAAAAAATATGCCCCTCTTACACAAGACCTATTCAATGATACATCACATGAAAATGTGTAGTCAAAATATGTGCGATGGAGTCTACGATGGAGCACGCTTGCCTAGAATAAATCGATTCACTCGTGATATTTTTAAGACACCCAGATTGTAACTATTTGGGAACACCAATTCAGGCAGCGTATTCCAATCGTCAGATTTTGATGAAACTTGGATAAGTCTATTTAAATTCTAAATTTGGATTTCTATTATGAATGAGAACATAAAAACACGTTATATTTATTAGGTATATATTTGCGCGCCGTTAAACTCAATACCCTCTTCTTGATTTAGCCATTGTCGAATAAAAATAAAATAAATAAATAAATAACGTTTCCGTCTTGTTACAGACAAAAAAAAATTCACGTCTAGTTACGTCGTATAGTGGCTATACTAGTTCCTTTCGTTTATTCGCTCTGACAGTTGCAATAACATTGTAATAAGGTGAATAATAACATCAGACGAGTTGGGGTCAAACGCAAGCCTATTATTTAATAAAAAGAAACATTTTTTTTAAATTAATTTACTGAAGTATATCGCATACATTCTTACATTCAAAAAACTAGCCAAAATGATCAAAATTCGTGGTTTTAATTCAGCTTTTAATTTTTTTATTGTAGCTGTCAGAAACAGAATTAGAGAATCAGAAAATCTTTATTGTTTTAACTGTGTACATGGATGTTAAAGTAATTATAAGTATCAACAGTTTTGTCCATCACGAACTCACAATATTATAGATATAGATTGATTATTATTATAAATAGTAAATAATAGAGTTTAGATTTGATTTCTCTGAGAAGAGAATGGTGATCTTACGTACTGCCAAAGTTACCGATACTGAAATACCGAGGATGTGTATCCAATTTACTGGTCGGAAATTCTGGATATTCAAAGCGACCGCTTCAGGATTGCGGTGGCAACAATGCTAGATTCATTATCTCAGACTGACGTGGATTGAACATCTCAAACAATTGATTCACTTGCTAAACCTACCTTGAAGTTTGGGGGTAATTGTTTGCGTGGATTAACTGTAATTAAACGTCACCTTTGTTTGATTATCCTTCCCAAGATGTTGAAAAATAATTAAGTTTAATATCCTGCAAATTTACCCACAAAAAGATGTAATTAACTGCTAAAAATCACAAAGAAACGAAAGATTGTTTGATATTATTGGTTATTTTGTATTAAACAAACAATAAAAATTCTAACTACAAAAGTATTCCATTTTAACAAGCTTTTAAGATACTTCACGACGAACTACGTAAATATTTTCGTCACAATTAAAAAAACACCTACGATCTAAGTCATATTTGAGAACGCAAAGTTTGCACATGTTTTCACTGAACTTAGTGGTAAATCCTACCAAGAAATTAGATTGCACGACTAATGTCAAAAAAGGAGAACTGTTCGAAAGTTAAACATCGTTTACATTATACACTGGGCACAGGTACTTATTAAATCTATTTCAGGTTAACTTCCCAATATGGCAGCAGTGAGTTTGGTTCCAAAAAGCCAACTAGGCGTTAACTTGGAAACCGCAGTCAATGACGGGGGTGCCAATTAGCCGAGTTGGTCATCCCGGGAACCGAGAGCCACTTTGAACTAAATATTCTTTCACCATTACAGGGTTATGCAGAAAGGTGTACTACGTCGCAAAGTCCAAAGTAAGGGGTCCAAAATGCCTAACATTATGAATAAATTTTACAACGGGACCAACCCTGGAAACCCTGGAATATATATATCAGCTGTTCATTAGAAAACAGTCATTCACACTCGACTAAATTTATGGAGCAGCTGTTTTTTTTCGTGATTTCACGTTTGATCCCATAGTAAAAGTTGTTCATTACCAAGAGTATAATAGCCTAACAAACTTGACGGATTTGGCTGATGGACCGCCATCTGACCAACGGGAGAGACAGAACATTTCTCTCCCTTTGGTTGGACGGCGGTTCGTCAGCCAAGTTAGACGTCTGTTAGCAGCTTTACAGAGTTCTTTCGGCTAGTACACTCATTCCGCGTAAACCTGTATAGGGCACGGAATACTTATAGATTTAGACGGAACAACTGATATCTATGTCTTCATCATTGTGAACAAATTTTCCTATGGGTAAATCCAGGATATAGGATATTATAATAGGGATATCCAGGCAACCCTAGTATGGAAAGGTATTTATTGAAAACGTTGAAGACTGGTGTACAATCAGGGGTGTTATAAGTTTAATGTGTGTATCTGCGTATTTGTGTGGCTGTGTGCCTATGTTCCTGTATGTATATGTGCCTGTGTCGCTGTGTGTATGTCTGTGGCATCGTAGCTCCTATACAGTTGAACCGAATTTAGTTTTTATGTGGTTGTTTGAAAATATGTTCAGGCGTTTAAAGAATATCAGCTCTTTCATCGTTTTTTTTAATATTTTTCGATTTTATACTTGTTTTATAAACCATACCTAAACATACTTTCTAATAGTAATACACACTACTACTTAAAGTACCCTGAATCCCGTTCATTGAACTATCTGTGAAGCGGTTGTTACTTTTTTGTTGTAAAAAGTAGTATAATTTATGTATTTAAAGAAAGAAAATTGTTTTAAGCTCTATAAAAACCTCACGCGATTTTATCGTTCCAAACTATTTTGTTATATCATTCTCGTACGCACTCATTCTATAGTACATACCTACAATACTAACAACAACATTCATCAGCAAACTTGCCAGCCTATGAGCGTTAACTTGTGAACTGCCGTCAATAACAGACGCGCCAATTAGCCGAGTTGGCCTCACGGGCAACCGAGGGGCAAAGTAAACGCAACATCGTTTCACCCTACACAATGATCCACACACGATGCGCTAGCTTCACAATTCGCAATATTCTTGTTAAAACTTTGTCCTAACTATATCTTATTCAGACGAGCTTTCCAGTCAAATGCGGATAACAATTTCAGCTTGAGTTTTCGTAGCAAGAAGTTATTTCCATACCTAAACTATAGAAAAAACTGCGGTTCCATAGAAAACAGTTATTGACACACGACTATGGAACACTGAAATACAGTAGAACCTCGTTAAGTCGAAACTCGATGAGTTGAAAACCTCCAAATCTCGAAAAAAAAATTGTCCCCTTCCATTCAAACACCAAAACCTCCATTACTCGAAATCTCAACCCTCTATTAGTCTAAATCATATCTTAGTCCCTCCAAGCCATTTTAGTACATATTTTCCCTCCATAACTCGAAAAATTAAATTTTACCTCTGTATCTCGAACATAGCAATGTTTTGATTTATAACCTTTACAACTCTATTATTTGAGAGTTTTAAGACCTTTAAGAATTCGCCGACAATTACACCATTGTTTCTTAGAGAGCAATTGAGGAGTATACAATGAATAGAATTACCACGAATTTATGACTGACGTTAACACGTGTTTGCTTGCTTGGTGTCAGGTGTTTAATTTTATTATTTTTGATTTCATTTGAACTTTAGC
Source organism: Agriopis leucophaearia (assembly GCA_949125355.1). Taxonomy (NCBI): domain Eukaryota; kingdom Metazoa; phylum Arthropoda; class Insecta; order Lepidoptera; family Geometridae; genus Agriopis; species Agriopis leucophaearia. The sequence goes on from OX421264.1 coordinate 11,422,921, forward strand.
GAAGCAAGTCATTTGTTGTGGAGTGAAATACTGTCAGAAGCCATTTTATTGTTTTTTTAATGCCATATTTTTTATTTTAAGGAAGTTTTGAAATGATGTTGATTTATAATAAATAAAATATGTGTTTAAATCAAAATTTATAAGAATGAATCTCTACCTTATTATGTCGAATCAAAATCCGCCTAAATCATAATTCTCTATAAGTCGAAAACTCTACAACTCGAATTTTTTGGCGATCCCTTGATGTTCGACTTATAGAGGTTCTACTGTATATGGAACATCAAGGGAGACGCCAAAAAATTCGAGTTGTAGAGTTTTCGACTTATAGAGAAATATCAGATATTATTGGTAAGAAATAATATATTCCCTACTCAATAATCATCTGAACAATATGAGTAAATGCGCGTAAATATCTTCAGCCACAATCTTCAAGATTCTGTGTGTGTGCTGTTTGCTGTCCTTCCTGCACACTCCTCAAAATTTATAAGACGATTTAATTTAAACCCCTTCAACCGATACTGAGTTGAGTGGAACAAAACAATCATACTCGCCTACACAGACAATCAGTATTTAATTTGATATTATACTAGTTTATGTTTCCTAATCTAATGAGGTTTGATGTCCTGCTCTAATACGGGCTTATGCAACCTATCCTATGACTATTAATCACACGCTTAGTACGCCGTGTAATTAAGTTTGATAAGTTTTCTAAACAACAGCAACGCATAATAGAGAAAGAAGTTCTTTTCAATTTAAAAAATACCTAAGAATTGATATTGCAAAGAAATATCCTCATTGTTTTCTTTATTTTAAATATTTTTATTTAAAACCTAGTTGCGCCCTTGGTATCACTCGCGTTATATACCACCTTGAAACAACCTCCTTTGACTTAAATGTAAAAAAATGATGTACCTAATAATGTCAATATATAGACTTCAAAGTTAAAAAGGTCATTTAATCGCCGGAGGTTGTATTGTAGACAATGTCAAATTTTTATTTTATTTTTCCAGACGACCCCGTGTTATACGCATACATGCACACTATATTATAATTACGATGAGTTAATTTCGAGTGAGTGTGTTAATTTTAGGTTCAGTGCGTGCGCTGTGAACTAAGCTATGATAATAATGAGTCAATTTTAATATCAAGTTCATCGAATACTCAATAAAACCGTTATGCCTAAATGAAATTGAGAACCTAAACAATTTGAAATTAATAAACTGATAATTTGAACTTGGAAAGGACGTGAAGGAGTCTTAATTTAATCCCCAGGATTAAAGGATCAAAGAGGTGTTGCATACGTTTATTTAATTATGTAAGCTAGTACGGTTGTTAATTACGTATGAGTGTTAAGGCGAGGTGAGTCACAAAATTAGCAGGTCAATATGACGTGTTGACAGAAACAATGATCGTAACTGCTTAGACTTAAAGACTAATAAAATTCAGTCCGTACTTCAGAGCGGTGGAAAAGGTAAAAACAATACGCCCGATTTTTTTTTTTAATGGATAAAAGCTCATATAAAATTGCCTGTTTCACAAATACACAACTTTTTGAACACTTGAAATAGCTTTGTTACTAAGGAATACGTTTAAAAATATATAACATTGTATTGGATTTTATTTCTATCGAGCGAAGTAATTTCGCATCTTGTATCGAATTAATAATTGAAATATAAGGTCGGGGAAAAAGTTTCTTCGTATTTTATAAACAAATTCAAGACATATTTTTTTCAAGTTTAATTACATTTAATTATAATATATATGTACCATTTTGTTCGATAACTTGTTGCCATCTTTTAGGTAGTGACATGACCCCGTTGCTGTAGAAATTTTGGGAATTCTGATCAATAAAATGCAACCAGTAGTTTTGACAGTCCTCTCTTGATGTTAATCTAACACTACCCAAAGAATTCTGAAGAGATCGAAACAGGTGGAAATCTGAGGGTGCAAGGTCAGGGCTATATGGTGGATACATTAACACTTCCCAACCAAGCTCTCTAAATTTTTGCTGAGTGGCCAAAGATGTGTGCGGTCTGGCGTTATCATGATGAAAGACCACACTCTTTCTGTTGATCAATTCCGGCCGTTTTTTCTCAATTTCTTGTTTAAGTCTCATCTGCTGTTGGCAGTAGAGATCCGAATCGATGGTTTTGCCCGGCGGTAAAAGCTCATAATGAACGATGCCCTGCCAATCCCACCATACACACAGCATCACCTTATTACGTGTTAATCCGGGTTTCGCTACAGTCTGTGGTGCTTCACTGCCCTTTGACCATGATCGTTTGCGCACATTCTTGTCGTAGGTGATCCATTTTTCATCACCAGTGATCAATCTTTTCAAAAACGGTTCGGTTTCTTTACGTTTCAATAGAGAGTCGCAAATGAGTACACGATTCATTTGGTTTCTTTCAGTGAGCTTGTGTGGCACCCAAATATCGAGTTTTTTTGTATACCCAGTTTTTTTCAAATGGGTCAAAACTGTTTTGTGGTCAATCCCCAGTTCTTCAGCTACGTCGTAACTATTAATATGCCGATCTTGGTCCACTTTTTCAGAAATGGCATCTACTTTATCCGTAACAGGGCGACCAGAGCGAGCTGCATCTTTGACATCAAAATTCCCGGACTGAAAACGCTTGAACCAACATTGTGCTACTCTTGATGACACTGCATTAGGTCCATAAACGTCACAAATTTTTTTCGCGGCTTGTGTCGCAGTTTTCCCTTTTTTGTAATAAAATTTCACAATATATCGAATTTCTTCGTTAGATTCACTCATTTTATCAAACAAAAAAACAATTGAAAAATGGCGGGAAATTGCTTTTTACTTTTTGTATTCCTTTTTTAAAATGTCATATTTTTAATGGTATCTAAACCAGCCAGATACAAACAGTACAACGGATGAGATTTTTACTACAACCTTATACATACAAAATACGAAAAGACTTTTTCCCCGACCTATTAGATATAATAATATATATTCAAGAATACATTTTTTCTCTTTGTAAACTATAAGAACTTTTATTAAACTAGATTTATATCAGGAGTTTAAGATATTAATTTAGCAACTACGTTCGTTCGTTCTGCAAAGGTCGAAGGTCAATGCAATGATTATTCACGACCTTCGCAAATTTTCCAATAAGAGAGCAGCTTTAACAGAAAGCTACACGCTTACTTCGATGAAAATTTTTGGACATTGGACATTCATTTAGCTTAAGCAATAATTTTTTTTTTATTATACATTTTGTATTTGATTAATCGATAATAGTGAATAAAACTATCTTTTAGTAACTGAGTCAATAAAACATTTTTAATTTGGAACAAGCATGATATAAAGGAATATTCTACAAAAATTAATAAAAAGAGCTGAACGTATCTACTGGCTGGCTAAACAGGGCATTCTCTTGAGCTTCTAATTTTAATTAAATAATATATTCCGCCAACTTTAGTTAGTTTATTTTCTGTCTCATGGTTGTTGTATGTCATTGGAAATATAAATACTAAACAACTATTTATTTTCTTGCAGTCAATGGTAAAAAGTAGAACACATTTCTCGTGAAAAAAATTATTCAGCTCAGTCCTTGTATCCTTCGCTCCGCTTAGGATTTTCCTCTAGAATCCTTAGCTGCTCTAGGGATCCAACTTAGTTCCATGAATTATATTTCCTTATTTTTTATAATCTATTCGCTAATAATCTACTTTATTACTAAGCTTTTAGAATCCCGCAAAATATTTACCTAGTAGTATTCCGTAGTGTTTTACACAACGCAATTTTTGTATATACGAGGAGTAACATACCTTTTTCCTCACGACGTTTTCCTTCACCGTTTTTGAGCAAATGCAACGAAAACTGAAATCATTTATTAAAGTACTATAAAGATAGTATTGATATAAGTATAGTATTGGTGCAAGGCCGAGGATCGATGCATGTGTTACAGATTGGTAGTGTATTTGATATAATCTTATGAAACCACTGCTCAAATGTTAAAACTTTAACAAGATAAAGCTCAGTAGAGTCTCAGTCCCAACCCAACTAACCCAAGCCAAACTACAACATTATCGTCGCCAACATTCCCTATTAACACTTTTATCTTCACAATGCGCCGCATTCATACGTTTCGGATATGAAGATACGAATTAACGCAGCCTAAACGCACCTTAACAATGAACAATTATATCGTTCTGGATAATAGGACGATAACACCGGGTCATTATTTTCATTATATCCATTATTGTATCGCACAATAGGGAGATATAATAAATGCTAAATGGCTGTCATTATTATCAGTTCAGCACAGGTAGGTGCGTTATTAAAATACCTCATTTTAGTGCGTTGGGGATTTCGCAGATCTAATCAGCTAGTGTATGATGGGAAAACGTTTCAAGGTGAGTTTAATTTAGTAGAAGCGGAGACCGAGGTGATTTGAAACAGCTATGATTTTGTGGAGTTTAAAACCGTTAACGAGCTAGCAACATCGCAATTCTACCGCTTCCTACCACCAGCGGGCCCCTCAGATGGTATCCCTGACTCAAGAAGCGCAGTTGCGTCGCCGTGGTTCCCACGTCACAAAAATCATCAAAAGTATTTTACAAATGTTTTTAAGATACTTATATTTTAATATTGCATTTGTATTTTGAGTTTTATGTCAAGAAAGCTCTTTGAAGAACGATTCAAAATAATAGGCCTGGTATAGCTCATTTCATTTTGTTTTGCTTCTTAGTTTTTCAAATTCAAATGTTTTTATTTCGGGCAACATGGTCCATAATTATAACTACAAAACTTAAACTTAAAACACATATAAAAAGCAAAAAAAATAATAATTTAAAACTATATTATTAACATTATTGATTATTATTTAAAGATTTTATTAATTACTAGCCGTCCGCCCCGGCTTCGCACGAGTGTAAGCTCGGCCTTCGGCCTCGCTACAAAATATAATATAGCCTATGTCACCCGGGGATAGTGTAGCTTTCCAACAGTGAAAGAATTTTTCAAATCGGTTCAGTAGTTTCGGAGCCTATTCATTACAAACATACATAAATAGGTACAAATCTTTCCTCTTTATAATATTAGTGTAGATTTCTTATTTAAACATTTTGTGCAGACAATTTCCAACTCCTTCGTCGTCTCATTGTTGACCATTGTCCGCACAAAATGCCTAAATATAGGCGAGTAAGGTTTTTGATTGTATAAAAATTGGGAGGATTTTTAATACTGTTTTGAGACGGACTCTTTCAAATCACCCTGTTTAAGTTTTTTATGACTGATTTTCTTATAAGATGAGATTAATTGGTTTTTATGGAATTTATTTTGCCTATTGATTATTTATATGTAAGGCTAATAGACGTATGGCGAGTCATAAGAGGTTGTGGTTAGATTTTAACATGAATACTTAAGAGATTATTTGTTTTAGATTTATAGTAAGATTTTCTCAAAACAGTACAAAATATAGTTAAAAATGTTAAAACACACCTTTAAATAATTTATTTTCATAAATACCTTTATATTATATCGTTGTTTCTAGTTTACACCTACTTTAAGTCTATCTAAAAATCAACTGTTTCAACTCGCCTCCGTATGAGGGGATTGGCATTGCATACATTTCATGGGAGTAAGTTTACCTTATATAGGTATTTATTCTTCGTAGGCTTTAACTGTCTCTTACGAGTAGTGCGGTAGAAATCTACTAAGCACTCAACTATGACAATTAAAAACTCACTAGAAACAACGCAAGCTTTTTTCTTTCAGCTAATTACACGCATGATATATGGAATTTAATTAGTTATTTATGAAAACCAGTTTTAATCAAATATGAGTAAACAAATTAGTACTAAAAATACAAAACTAAACTTTTCTAATAAACTGATGCTAGCATGCATCATACCCAAGATGCTGGCCGCATTGCCACGATGAATTGCAATTCTAAACGTTGCTCAAGATATCGGTCAGTGACGTGACGAGATATTGCAACCAGACGTGTTGATAAATATATTAGTTTGATACCTATCAGTAGTGTTGATGTGCGGAAGCGCAAGGTGATTGTGCGAGAGATGCGGCGCGGGAGTGGCGGGCGTGTGCGGCGTGCTGCGCCACCCGCCCAGCAGCGGCGCCTCGCCGCTTGCACTCAGTAGTTTTAATCTGTGGAAATAATATAATAGTCATTGAGGATTCCACTGGAACATTCCTGAAGATTTTCGATTGTTAATGTGTTATAATAGTGGATTAGGTATTATTTATGAAGCGTTCGTGGAAGTTCTCAAGTATAGCAAAGTGATATATACGAGTATAACCGGGTGAAACTGTTTTTTCGTGTTGTTTTCAAACCTCCTTAGAAGCACAGAATACACCAGAAAAGCCACTTCTAAAGCCTCCACCACTTTACTAGGGCATAACTTTGACATAACCGTGACTTTTCTCGACTCTGACTTTAACTATGACGAGTTAATGACGATATTTCATTAAACTTGATAACATGTTCTTTAATACTTGACAGTGCATAAGTGCGACGCCAAAATCCTCACAGAAGAAAGAATAAAAAACAATAAATTCCACTGGGCGTTTTGACGCCAACGTGATAAAACATTTAAGTGTTCGTGAATGCGCTCGAGTGTCGGTACGTGATATAATGAGGTGAAACTTTCATTTTCATGTTGTTTACAACCATAGAAGCCTCTTTTAAAGTCTCCACTACTTTGCTGGGACATACTTACGTCAAAAAAATATGTAAGACATGGCCTTAATGACTTTTGGCTGCCCAGTAATGGGCGGAAAACACAAAACCAAATAAAGGTATTATAAAAAAAATACTTTCAAACTTTCGCGATTTGAACACATGTTTTAAATGTAGGACCTATTTTAACTATACAGGGCTACTGGTAATCAGTTAGCATTTCTTAAGGGTGGTCTACTCAGAACATCACAAACAAATATTACTCTACGACTTGAACTTTGAAATTCCCATAAAAAATACTGCCGTTCCATACAAACATTCCATACAAAACCACACGGAACTTACCAAATGCGGTGCGGCTGTGGAGATGAAGCGAGTCTTTTCCAAAAGTCCATAGAAACTTTTATATTAAAGTCTCCACCTTTATCGAGCATGATGACTTGTATTTGACCGTGACTAAAAATCTAATCTAAATAGATTATATATTATTCCATTATTATTTATATTCCAAAAAAATCTGGTGGCTAAATACAAATCTAGCGGAATTCCTAAAAGAAAAAAAAAGGTATTTATTTTTTATTCTTGATTCGTATCTTCGTAGCATGATGACTTGTATTTGACCGTGACTAAAAATCTAATCTAAATAGATTATATATTATTCTATTATTATTTATATTCCAAAAAAACTGGTGGCTAAATACAAAGCTAGCGGAATTCCTAAAAGAAAAAAAGGTGTTTATTTTTTATTTCACGGTTATATTGCGGTTGGCTTTTGTTTGTCTATTAGAGGTACCAGTGGCAAAAATTACTAACACTTTAAATGCAAGCATAAAAGCTCTATCTCTGTTTTGCCTCTTTACAACTGAGTAAGCGGCAGTTGAACTCAATATCTTAAAAACAGTGTACATCATGATAAAGGATACAACTAACGCTACAAACAATCCATTTCACATTCTTGATAGTTTGGTGCCACACATTTGTGTGACACAGGTAGTAAAAGTGCTAAGTTTATCGGTAGTTTTAGCATTACTTTATTTCTTTTCAGATAAACTGAAGTGTTCTGCTGTAATAAAACAACTATGCCGCTTCTAATTTCTTTCCGTAGATGTCGTTATTAAATCTATTATTAGAACAGACTGAGCTTGATTAAATGAAACATGGAGGCAGTTTTATTCGTGACATGCGCGGGTCTTATTATGACAGTTGATAGTTCGTTATTACTAGTAGAAGTGCCGAACAATATCTTTGCCTAAATCTTACAACAGAATAGGTAAATAGGTTTTTGTAGTGGTAGGACTCTTTTGCAGGGGTCCGCCTGGGAAAGTACCACACCTTTGCCAGTTATTCAACCGCCAACAGTAGTGTGCAAACACTGCTGTGTTCCGGATTGAAGGGCAATGTTTCCAGCAAAATTACAGGGCACACAGAGATTTGACATCTTATATCTCGGGGTGACGAGCGCAGTGCATTGCCATCCAGGGTTTTGAACGGTTGAAGTGCAAAATTCTGAGAGTGGCGTTGAGCTGTTATGGGCAAGCATGAAGAGCTATCAGACGAGCGACTTTGCTCGTCTCGTCACCCAGTATCATAAAAAAAGGTACAGCACGTTGCGTCTACAAAAGCAGTTTTGTGTGATGCATTGTAGATAAAGTTGGTTTGATAAAATTATTTGTATTGGCGTGAAATATCTATTGGCGCGCCTTGACAGTAAAACCGACTCATAAGCAATGACGATTTCCTAAACTCATTGCTCATATGCCGCGACCGATATGACGTTTTGTTATACATCTGCCAGGCGTCCCGTGCCGGCCAACTTTTTATGGTTCCGTGCCCAAAGTGAAAAACGGGACCCTATTACTAAGCCTAAGTCTGTCTATTCGTCCATCCGTCTGTCCGTCCTACATTTAAACGGCTGTATCTTTCGAACCGTAATAGAAAGCCAGGTGAAATTTTCACGGAACATGTAATATTAAAGCAGATTAACGAAGAAATTTATAATAAAGTAGTCAAAAAAACAAAATGAAAGGTCAAAATAAACGTATTTTTGTATTTGTCCTAGTGTAAAAACGGTAATACGTACAAGCGTCAAACTTGGCCTGATGATGAATAGTACACAATCTAACTAAAATATAACAACAAATTATGAATAATGGCCAAGTGCGAGTTGATGACAAATTTCTGTTCATTAAGTTAAGCAGCGTATTCGGTTACTTGGACGACCACATCATTTCTTTCGCCGAATCGAAATTGCATATTTTACTAATTTTGAAATCGGTTTTTTGATTGATAATTATTGTATTTTGTGGTGGTATGGAACCCTCGGTATGCGAGCCCGACTCACACTTATAATAAAATTGAAATTGAAAAAAAAAAAAAAATATTATTGATGAATAGGCTTATATTTCGAAGGAAGTCCCGTTTAAATGAATTATTCTACATCTAGGGTAGAAAATTAGGGGATAAATCCCGTTTATTATATTTCGCACAATTTTCATGAAGTCAGTTTTTTATTTTTTTGTAAAATATTACTTAACTAATCGTCAATTGCGTCGTTTTTCTAATACCTATATATGATAGTATATATGATGACTCCTTCGTGTAATAATTATTGCTGTTGGTAAACTTTCCTAGGTATTTCTCGAATTTTCTTAAGCGGAAATTTCAACCCAAACTTTCCATTTTGACAATTCAATAAAAAGTAACAAGGTCTGATAAAATAGTTCCGATTGAAACAGGAAGGAGCTGATCGGCGAAGTTATGCAGATATGAGCGTTTTTACAGAGAAAGGCAGAATCGTTTCAAGCCCAATCGACTTAGAACGTGGACGGCCACCGGTAGAAATTGGTTTTTCCAATGCCACCTTGAGGGGAGTAAGGTTAATACAAGGGAACTTGGGTGCTATAACCGTGCGATGAAATTCGCCGTGACTCAGATATATTTCACTGAGAAAACTAGATGCTGTGTCTACCAGATACATTGAATTTTATCTCGTACTCTCAGCTAATGAGAAAGCAAAACAAAAGTCAATGAAAGGTTATTATAAAAATGATTTTGAGATTACGGTAACCCACCTGTGGTACAATAATTCCGTTTGTATACCGTATGTATGAGTAAATTTCGAAATACTCGTAAAATGCCTCAATCAACAGACTGGTCAAGGAGTTTGTTTTCTCAAAAATTCGGGTTGCGCAGGTAAGTTTAAATTATCTATTTGTAGCAAATTATCAAACAGCACTAAAAAAAATTATTTATTCTCCGATCCTCTATAGGTGTTCGGGCAAATATGTAGTAAGTTTTAATGTACATATTAACTTACTTCACATCACATCACATCATCAGCCAATTAACGTCCACTATTGGACAAGGCCTCCCTCATAGAGAGGGGTGTTGCCATAATCCCCACGCTTGGCTTAACTTACTTGCCAAACATTAATTCTCGTTTCTAGAGCATTTAGTCTGCACCTGTAATTGAGGTAACTTTTGTTTAAATTCTTATGCAGTTGGAGTAGATATCGAGGGGACAAGTTATTTTCTTTGTCGATAGTAACTTTAGTAAAATAATTTTCAGTTTTACAACGCTGCTTACCATCGAGTTGTACTTAAGCTCAACGCTGACTTTAAGGATGAGACAGCTTCTGCTTCGGCCGATTTAGTTCATATTTCAATATATTTTTATGATGATTATTTTAGTTTAGTTGCTTGTAGTTTTTTTTTTCTTTTATTATGTTTTGTGTCTCGTATCTGTATCGTTGTTCTGTATTTACATAATTGTTGTTTTTGTAATTTTGCTTATTTTATATAATTGTTTGTACGCACACATGTATCGAGCGTACCACATAAAGCTGTCGAGCCGCAAAATTCTATAACGCGCTCAAAAATGCGATCGGTTCGGTTGCGATGCCGATCGCTGCCGGCTCATTTTCCAGGGCTGCCGCGTAATACTTTCTCTGATATTTATTGAATTTTAGAAAAGTGATCAGTTTCTTTTACGGCCATGGTATTGCGGCAAGGTTTGCTATTCTATCGAACTAATACCCATCCGCTTGGTTCCTTAATCTGTTGTAAAACTGATCCCAGGACTTTTATTATTAGAGTAGGGTCGAGATTATTAGGCTGGGCACATAACAGTAGTTTTCTGGTTTAATTTTCCGGGTTGTTGCTTGTATAGAGCTGTAGTCAACTGATTTCCGGCTACTGAACCTTTGTATCTCTCCCAATAATTTAATTCAACGACAAAACTATTTTCCTGTTATGATAAGAAAAAGAAAAGCATTTTTAGGAGGACTACTGCCAGTATATTATCGTTCTATTCTGGTTTAATTGGACTTACTAACGAAGACGGCCAATTTCGGGCCTAAACTTTACGGAACCGGTCGTGATTAGGCCGTAATAAGCGGCAACCCTATTAAAACGAAGCGTTGTAGGTGCCTAACCCAGATAATCTCCTGTGGTTTAAGGGCGTTTAGCGAAAGACTAAAACGCGGACACGATATTGACTTTATCCTGACTTTTAGCTTGAATTATTTGCTTTCCTCACCCTAAAATAAGTTTTTTTCGGAAAGAAGATTTAAAAAAATGTTCCTGCTTGATCAATTGATAGCGACACAACCACAACCAAATATAAGGTACGGTCCAAAGGAAATTCAGGCCTAAGCCTCTTTTGGACTCTATCCAGTTATTATACAAATTTGGGGTCATCTAGTGTGTAATAACTATTAATTGTAAAATTTAAAACTAATTGAGTTTTGGCGCCAACGTGAAAAAACATGTCACCTTATTTTTTCTAAACTTGTGTATTTTCGGGTGGAAATGTTTATTATGGTGGGTTCGTGAACGTGCTCGAGTGTAGACAAATAATATGTGGTTAAACATGTATTTTCGAGTTACTAAGGTTTAGTAAGAAGAATACGAAAAATAAAATGACATCATCTAAATTCAATAAGGCCGACGCCTAAAGCTTGTTTTTAAATTAATAATATTTATTCATAACAATGGACCCGGGTATGTCCTAAAACTGCGAACAGAACCACCGAAGGATGGGCACCAGCGTCCTAATAGTACACGGTGAACGTACTGCGATCCCCAAGCCGCCTGGCAAGCGTGGGGATTATGGCAACACCCCTCTCTATGAGGGAGGCCTTTGTCCAACAGTGGACGTTAATTGGCTGATGATGTGATGTGATGTGATTTATAAAAATATTGCGTGTTGTTTCATAGAATTGTATCATTCCTATAAGATCGGCAAATAAAACTATAAGCTAATACTAATCTTCTAAAAATAAACTTAAAAAAATATCACATTCAAGTTTGGTTTTGTTTTACCGTTATTTGATTTAGCTTAAAACAATTTCATAAAAATACGTGAGTCTTTTAGGTCTACTGTAGGCTCATCGAGCCAACACTCGTGATTAAAGCGGCACTCAAGAAAAGGGCCCTCATCCTGCCCAAACAACAGGCTGGCCCTCGAAGCACTCCTGGCGACGCTTAATGGCGACGTCGCGTTTAACCACCTCAAATAATTTTTTTTTCCGCACACTTTTAGATAACCTTTTAATCGCCACGCTTTTAAAGTTACCTAGTACGAGTTTTTTTCAATTGGGTTTACCTATTCGATCGCGTTAACGTTAACTACAATTTGTATAAAGTTACAGCAGTGACATCGAGATGACGATAGATGGCGTTGCTCTTATTTCATACAAATAGTAGTTAACGCTATCGAATACATACAGGCAACTAGAAAAACTCGCACTATATAGGCAATAGGCACTCAGATCGAAACTTTACTAGTGACAAGTATGATGCGAATCGAGGTAATCTGCAAGGTACCTTTTTTATGGTTGATGGTAAGTGATGGTGTGGTCGACAATGGTAAACACGCCTAGTCTGGAATGGGAACTGGCTCTCAAGTAATGCTGCTGGACCACACCATTAGGTGCTTGGCGATAGATTTACAACTTAAGCAGCTTTATAACCAGCCGAACACTAGAAAGTGCCCTACCACCATGCTATGGTTTCATCACGATAATTTCCTTCAGCAGCAAGCAGCTCAAGTTCATTGTTGGGATTTGAACCCTACACACCCTTCGGATTGGAATTCTCGCCAACCACTGAGCTAACATACCTATAGCTCAATAGCAAAATTAACGGGAGGCTAATGTCCGTAATGGGTTGGGTTGTCAATGGTCGATGATAATGACATAAAGTGCATTTAAAAATTACAGATACCTTCATGAAATTTGGCTAGGAGAGACGATTGACACATAATATAACAATTTACCTTGGAAAATGCGGGGAAACTGCAAAATCTCGGGCACGGAGCATTAGTTTCTCATATCCTCATTACTTTCATGTCGTATAGTTAAAAAATGAGCCCTTAACCCGCCTAGCCAGCAAATGTTATGAGGCCGATATATCTTTTTTATAGCTCTATGGCTTGACAGATTCTAGTCTTGCTCTTGAACAGGCAATTTTCGGTAAATGATTAGCATATATCTTTAGTAGGGAAAGTTTATCGACTAAAGAGGGTGGCATAGCCCTGTTTACCCAGTGGAAGCATCGTAGTTAATGTAATATATTGAATAATTACATTTTCGCATGGAATTATACCAATAAAATATTCGTGGAGGAGACGAGCACAATGCGGCGCCAAGTAGAATGTTAGTGATCAACATTCTAGATAGCTACAATACTGTTTTAAACTATCACGGTTGTTTACTGCGGTTATATAATTATTTACGGGCTATTTAATAGTGGTTGGAACTCGTGATATTTCAGAGCAGGTACATGTACCATTATTTTATATCTGAAGAATTGCATGGTGAGCAACAAGGTTAAAACTTAGGTGCAGATAAAACGGACCTTCTTCCCTAATTTTTAGTCTTCTACTACGGTTATCACTGGAACTCGAACTCAAACCTAAGTCCCGACAAATCACTCAATGCATCACTAAGTATGTATTTAGACTATTTGATTTCATTGTTGAGTGAGTAGGTTTTATTTTATTTTGTAAGGTTTGAGTGCTATGAATTATCTACCAAACCAAATCTGGTAGCTTCCCAACAAGAACACTTGGCAACACCAAGTTGTAATTTATTTTAATAATTGTGAATTTTTGGAAAGCTGTTCTTGTATTGTACCTAATTGAAATAAATATACTGGTGCCGTACCGTCATCAGGCTTTAGCGATTTAATTTAGGTAACTACGAAAAATCATGTTAACGAGAACCTTAACGCACCGAGATACGGATTCATCATCATCAGCCATAAGACGTCCACTGCTGAACATAGGCCTCCCCCTTTAACCTCCATACTGAACGACAACCTGCCATCTGCATCCACTGGATGCCCGCGACTCTCACGATTTCGTTGGTCCATCTAGTGGGAGGCCTACCTACGCTGCCTCTTCCGGTTCGTGGTCTCCACTCAAGAACTTTACGAATACGGATAGATGCTGATTGCGGGCGCGCAACATTTCGTAGCCACCTAAATTAAATCGCTTAAAACAGGTGACGGAAAAGGTACGGCCCGTGAACTGAACTGAACACATACTAAATTCTACGCACCGGGACTTAAAGTACTTTACTATCTTAAAGTGTCTTACGATACTGAATTGTCTCGGAACATAAGGGAAAACCGAAAAATCGCTGCTAGAACAACTTGGAACAGATGAAGTAAGAAAGGAAATGTGAATAAAGTGCAGTGAAACAAAGGACCGAGTGTAAAAACAGTAACGTTATAGAGGCACGAAGACCCAGTGTTACCAAGAAACAGCTTGTATTTCTTGCTGAACACCACCATATGAACTCAATCAAATAACTGGCAACGTGTTTATTGAACCGAAGGTGATCGGAGCGAACCGCCCCGGGCTAACAAACGCCAATTACTGAGAACGCGTCGATGTAAAAATCAACGTGAATTTATATTTTGAAAAAAATCTGTAACCAAGTTTCCCTTGTTCAGCGATGCTAAAAATTTTAGCGTTCAAGCTGTGATCTAAAACGCGATTACGAGTGAACGAGTAAATGTCAGGTTCCGAACCTGGGCAACGATCCTGGTAAACGCGAGTGAATTGTTTTTTTAGGCAAGCGTGTTATGGCAAGACTTGATACAAAACTGTTTTAGACAATGGGCATTATTCAAAAAGGCAATTCAAATTTATATTTTCAAAAAACACGATAGATGGCGTTGCCGAGACATGGATCTGAAGATTTTGCAAAACCACAGACGAAGAAAAGTCCATACTAAATACTTTCTTATTCTCGTAGACAGATAATATCTGTCTGTCTGTCTGTCTGACACTCTAGCGACGCAGAATTGTATCCTTTATGTCATGTCCTTTACATCTGGGACAAATATCTGGGACATTATTGCACACACGGTCATCTGACCCCAAACTAAGCAAAGCTTGTAATATGGCTGCCAGAGACTGATATACATACATATATATTTTTAAATACATACTTAAATAGATATTAACACCCAGACATAGAACAAACACAAATGTTCATCACACAAATGTTTGTCCTAGATGGGAATCGAACCCACGCCCCCAAGCACAGAAAGTAGGATCACTACCAACTGAGCCACCGAGGCAGTCTACATAAGTACCATTGATCAGTAACATTGATGGTAATGTAAACCAATTGTACCTATAATGGTGTGTGTACCTGGCTTTGTGCGCGCGGCGCGTGCGTGAGGAGAGGTCGAGCTCGCTGGCGGCGGAGCAGGCGCCGCCGCCGCCGCCCTGCAGCGAGCCGCGCGAACCGCCCAGCCGCCGCGAGCCCAGTCGGCACGTCATCATCTCTGCATAACACAATATTCAACTATTCATTACACAATACCATTAAAAATATTTATAACTATGTTCGTATTGATGTTAGTTTACCATAGTTTCATGTATCGGAGGGTAGAATAATAAAGTATAGTAATTAAACCGGTGTATTATTTACAATATGGTGACAACGGTAGTGAGGTGTATTATAAAACACTATGGAAATCGGATCAGCGCAGCGCTCAGAAATTTCCGCACTAAAATTATATTAAGCGCTATGTATTTAGTCTACATTTTCTGCAAGGGAAATGGGAAATCGTTGCAACGACAGGACTTACATTACTTTAAGGGTAGTATATTGAATCAAGCGTTACTTTGCAGAAGTTATCTACAAAACTATCAATATATATCAATTTTAATTTACTAATTCAAATAATATCTAACATCTTTCATTATCATCAGTCTGAAGACGTCTACTGCTGAATATAAGCCACTCCCTTAGAACTCCACACTGAACGACAGCCTGCCATCTACATCCACTGGATGACCAACGTCAGTCAATCTAATAGGTCTACGCTGCGTCTTCCGGTTTGTGGTCTCTACTCAAGAAACTTTTTTCCCCATCGGTTATCGGTAAGCACAACACACCGGCTAGGCAAAGATGGTCAGAAAACATTTCTACCGAGACTTTAATTAATCATAAGCACAATTTACAATGTTGTTGTATTTCAAACTATTACTAAGAAGAGAAAATCCGATTAAACCACGTGAACTGAACGAACTTTGCAATAAATCAATTACAAAGATAGCATTCAACTTTATTACAAGCTCATTTCTCGGTTTCAAAGGGCCAGTCAGTCACCGAAGAAAAGGGGAAACAATAATGATAATAAACGGGAAACCGTCTAGAGACGCGAATAAAATGAATAAAGCGTAAATCGAATGAGACCATTCTTGCGTCTCTATTCTTTCTATAAACTGCCAACCATGATTTTGTTCATTGAATCCCCAACTCCAAATTTCCGGTCCAAATTACGAGGTTCGGAAGAAACTCTGCCGTTCTTGGTTGAGTTACCTAACGAACTAAAAATAAAACAAAATTTCGGTGCAATCGTTTGGGCGCATTGGCACAAGCTGCTGTAGAACTGGGCCTATCGGATCAGCGGGCGGCGGCGCGGCGGTAATTACTTTCGGTTGTTGCGGTAACGATCAACAAAATTGGGTGCAAACATGCAATTAATACATTTTACTTATATTTCAATCTGAGTAGCTGAACCACGAACAGAACGCAAAGCTATTGCTGTATGTAAATAGAACGTACGTGCATTGTTACGGGCTGGTTTTGGTAAATTTAAGGGAGGATACTGCGACGCAGTGCGGCATGCTCATATCCGGTGTCAGTATCGCGTTTGTGATCTAAATAGTTTGAAGTGGATTCATACTTTGGGTGCAAAATGATAAATCAAGCCGTTAAAATAGGTTAAAAAAACAGACATAAAATCATAATTTTAGGGTTCCGTAGTAATATAAGGACTGCTATTTTTTTAACTTATTTAGAAACTTTGCACGATAACAGTTTTGAGATATCAATTTAAAGAGTTTGCTTTTTAGTGATGGCTCTGGTACATGGGAAATGGGGACGTTTTGTTTCTCCTCGTATGGGGTATCGTTGAATAGATCTGTTAAAATGATGGTATGGTTTCATTACCGGCGCTAGTCAGGTTCGCCGTTGACGGACACGTCAAGGAGGCCGATATATATGGTTACATACATCACTTTTTTATCAAGACGTACCTTTGCGAAATATATAGAAACTTGTAACTTGACTTGATGATTCCTTTAAAATTCCTTTACCTTGCAAAATAATCCTAAATTCTTTTAAATTATTTCGAACATTTTGTGATAGCAACTTTTTGAGTTATAGCGATAAAACTGTAATAAATTCAAGACGTTATTGCTCAAAGGTTGTTGATCTTTTCGTAAAATCAAATGTAAAATTATATAAAAAGTATATGTTATGTCGGGATGATACATCTCTGAAATTTGGCTAAGTCCACCGAGCTTCGTCAGTTCGTATTTTTCTATTAGTTCCGATTTCTGAACTTTGTATGGGACTATAATAATTATGGTTTTGGCTACGGATTCCTACCATAAGCGTGTCTCTTTATGCTTGTGTTTGTCCACCCTATGTCTGTTAATACCTAAGCACGTTTACCTGGAAGAAACCTGTTAATCTATCGCTCATATTAAATTTAAATAAAACTTGGATAAGACTAAACCAGTCGCAAATATGTAATATTATTTACTGTATTTATTTACATTTACGGGAGTAGCTCGGACTTTTAGGAGACATTGTTGAGGCCAAAGCCAGCGCCAAGAAGCCATGTATAAAATAAAGTTATGGGGTGTGTGTGAATGAGAAATATGAAACTATTGTACAGTAAAGAATAAAAAAATAAGTGATCAATTCTTGAATATTATTTGCAATTTGCGTTCATTGTTACTTTGTAGGTAAAGAACGAGTTTTTATTAATCAATTTCTTTTTCAAAGCAAGCATTTGTGAAATTAATAATCGGAACGGTGTGTTAATCAAAATAAGCCCAAACACTACCAGTCTACTATTATCCATCAAGGAGTGCCGTCGTCCACCGTCACCTTCATCGACATCGAGAAGTGGGTCAAATTTAACTTGCAATATTTGATTACAGACAGACAGACACAGGGACAGGTGAACCTAAATTAAAACTTGTAAAAATTTAATTAGGAGAGCAGGAAATAAATCAGATTGTCATCTTAACTGCCAGCATGATCAGTAATTGTGTACTTATCTGATCAGGCATCTCATCGGGTAGATAAGGATCACCATACGCCATTATACAAATTACTTGGCCAATGTAGCGTGCTTTCTTATTAGCTCAACGCGGGATTGCATTCCGATTCCAATCAAATATGTTAATTGAAGTTTCGCTGGCATGATGAGCGAACAATGGAGTTGAGTTTAAATCTATATTATATAAAAAGCAAAATATCAGTCACTCGTTCATTTACTTACTCACTGACTCATCGCGAAATCTTAAAAAGTACTGGACCTACGAAGCTGAAATGTGGCAGGTGGGGTGTAGAGGACCACTAAGGATTTTGAAAGAGTAGAATTAAGTGAGTCAAAAGGGGTTGACAGTTTATAATATGAAAGTCTACACGTACAAAGTCGCGGGCAACAGCTAGTTACTGATAATTATATATACTGTCAGTACTTATATAAAAACTGACTCGCTCGGAATTTTGTCATAGTGTTCTCTTTCTTGTCATTAAAGGCCTGTCTATTTAACTGCTCCTTTTTTGGAACAATTGCTCTATTTTTAGTTCAGGTTAGACCAAAGTTAACTGCTCTTGGAAAGTGATCGCTTAAATGTCACTACTCAGAATAAATGATAAAAGTGGCCTATCAGGTAAAGAGTGGTAGCCCGTTGAAAGGCCGCTCGGTTGCGGATCATGCATGAACGCCCCTCAAATAACGTGAGACCAACGCGAACTCAGCGCAGTTCCAGGGCTGCGTTCAGACCAGTTTTTTCGTTGTTTTTCGCAGTCGCCCTTATGTTCGGAACGACGCAGTCGTTTTACGACCTCATAATTTAGTAATTTTGCTGTTTTTACTAATTATCACTTTAAACTGGAAAACACTGAATGATTATTGCTTTATATAGATTAATTTTTACCAAACGTTGCATATTTTCGCTATTGGAACGAAAATAAAAACAAAAATTAACTTGGTTTTATGAACATCAACACGAGTGTCTAAACTTTCCATACAAAAATTTACATATAAACGTCAGTGTTTTAACCATCGATTTCGATGGTTGTTTAGTTGCAACCGAGGTTTACGCTATAATGCTCGGGACGGCCCAATTGTGTCACGGTTGTTTTTCACACTGATGTTTCGAACGGCAATGTTGCTCTCTGGGCGCGCTCTGACGCGTCCTCTGAACGCACCCTAGCCGAGCCAACTGTGTGTTTCGGGTACACGCGGAAAATATAGAAAAAGAACGACTGCTGAAATACAATAACATGACGTTTTATCTACGAAAAAAAATAGCGAACAGTGTTCACCTTTTTGGGTTTATATACTTAGTAGTACTTATATTAGGATAACACTTAAGCTATTTTATGTCACTATTTAAAATAAATACATAATAAAAAAATATTTTTTAAACAAGCTTTTCGTGTTTTGCTTATATCCGTTGAGGCTTTTCTTTCGTTAGGAGCAAACCTTAAGTACAGCAGCCATGTCATAGTAATACTTAGAATGGGTTATTATAATTGAATGCGTATACAACATTGTATGTCTGTAAACTTGTTACTTTCCATGCTGATAAGTGGTCATACTAAAAATATTCATTCAAAATTATTTCGAACATTTTCTGCTTTTTGAGTTATAGCGATAAAATTGTAATAAATTCAAGACGTTGTAGCTTGTTGTAAAGGTCTTGTTTTGTTTATACCTTTTCGTAAAATTTTCATAGCAAAGAATGTTTCTCAAGGAGTTTACTTTTTGATTAAACTGTAAATAGTATATGTTATGTTGGTATGATCCACCTCTGATATTTGGTTTAGTCCACAGAGCTTCATCCTTTCGATTTTTCCTGTGACCACAACTTTCTGAACTACTTATGATTGTGACCACAATAATTTGACTTTGCCTATATAAACGAAACCCTACCATATGCGTGTCTCAAGTCTCGACACGCTTTTGGTGGGTTATTTGAATTTAAATATA
Organism: Agriopis leucophaearia; assembly: GCA_949125355.1. Lineage (NCBI taxonomy): Eukaryota > Metazoa > Arthropoda > Insecta > Lepidoptera > Geometridae > Agriopis > Agriopis leucophaearia. Next base: position 11,443,134 of record OX421264.1, read on the forward strand.
GTTAGTTCTCAACAAACATCAATAAAAAAGCTCATCCACATATCCCACAGAAAAGAAACGATTTCTTTCCTGTATAATAATAATAATAGATCAGTGGAAATCGCATATTGTACGATTCACGCGATCTTTCTTGCCTTACACTTGCAAAATGTGGAATGAGCTACCTTCCGCGGTGTTTCCAAGAAGCTACCACATAGGGTTCTTCATAAGGCGAGTTAATAGATTCTTAAAGATTCGGCAACGTAATTGTGATGCCTCTGGTGATACAAGTATCCATAGGCGACGGTGACTGCTTACTATCAGGCAGCTTGTCAGCTTGTTTGCTACCTATGGCATAAAAAAATACAATGCGAATACATAAAGAAAAATAGTTCTCAACAAACGTCAATAAAATAAAATGCGGAAACAGCCGAATTTCGCACATGTTTTTTCAAAATTTATTTGCTCTACTTTTTGATGCATTGCCATGCAGGTTTAAAAAGTAAAGTACAGCAATGTTTTTTGTTGTTTAGAGTGAAGCGAGAATCGCTGCAGGCCTATCTCAAAGTCCCGTCAGGCAGCGTGGTTTTACCATACATAACTCTCGCCAGGGGACGCCGCGCCGTACTGCGACGCAACATCATTAAAATTTACAACAATCTGTAACGTGTGAGATTCTACAATTCAAGAAAATAAACAACAACATCCTTTAGCAGAAAATGGCTTCGGTTCGAATACACTGATGTACGTGAACGTGTAAATGACACAAGTTGTATCAATATTAGCCAATGCAGCGCGACCGAGATGAATCCTGCTCAATCTGCTCATTAATGTTACAAATGCAATCGCCGATGCAGTTAGCTTAGTGTAGGAAGGGATGTTAGTTCAAACCCTTTCTGCATTACAATGAATTGACGTGGCCAACAGAAAATTGCTTTAACTAGCCACTTTACAAAAACCAACCCCGATATTTTTGGCGGGTTATATTTTGCAAACGAGATCCGAACACAAATGAAGTACCAAACCTCGCTTTAATTGTAAAATTCCTATTCAATGACACATCACGTGGGGGACTGCAATAATTATTCTGTTTTTTTAAGCTTTTGGCATTTTAGTGCCCCTTCTATCTGGCGCTTAGTACAACCGCTCCGCTCTACCCCAGGACCGCCTCTGTTGACTGGGAACATATCTGCGTGCAAAACAAATGGTATAATATATGCGAGTCTCCTTTTCATTTAACCAGCACGTGCCGCAGCCTCGTTAAGATTTGTGTAGCTTAGACTAATTAATGTCTTTTATACAATTTAAGTCAATACCGGTGGTGTGGTAATTTACCATCATTTATTTTGCTTGTGCACGCGAACACATTTTGTTAATTACGATATTTGTTCAACGCCTGCAAATTTTACACACGAAATACCCTCAAGGAAATATGCTTACATGTTTATTTCGTTTACTTTATAAAACTTGAAACCAGTAAGGTTCAATATGAAAGAGCATTTCCTACTCTATGCCACCATAAACTTCACCCTTTCAATGCGGCACTCGGCTCGACTCGTAAATGCATATTATAATACGATTTATGATAAACCTAAAATAGAATACAAAGAAAAGTATACCAAAGAGCTTTGATGCGCTACTTTATAAAAACATTCTGACTGCCCCGGTGGCCCAGTTGGTAGTGAACCTGCCTTCTGCGCTTGGAGGCGTGGGTTCAATTCTCACTTAGGTCAAACATTCATGTGATGAACATTTTGTATTTGTTCTATATCTGGGTGTTAATATCTATTCAAGTATGTATTTAAAAATATATGTGTATGTATATTGGTCTAAGGCAGCAATAGTACAAGCTTGGCTTAGTGTGGGATTAGATGACCGTGTGTGCAAAAATGTCCCGAACATTTATTTATGTTTTAGTTATTATTTCTACTTTTAAAAAACCATGCTCGTATAACCGTAATTTTATAAAACTCCAGCAAATATGTGCGGAGTGTAATAGCTTTCTACATGAAAAAAAGTATGCTGAATAAAACATTAACGTACGCTCTCAAAATATCTTCAAACTTCAAAGTGCATATGCTCTGTAAAAGTTTTCGTTGTTGGCTCGTCATCGTATTTTCTCGGCTTTAGCAATAAAACGTTGTTTCTTCTACAAAGAGTGACACGGATTATTTCACAAATAAAATAAAATGCCAGTAAAATTCAAGTAGAGTTGAGCATCGCGCTTCGACGGGATAACCACGATAGCAAGAGAACTTGATGAAACTCGTTGCGATATCCGCGAGTCCTCTTTTTTCGACGTTTTCTCGGTCGATCTCGATAACTCTACCGTGAAAGCTATTGAAATGAGTTAACGGTCCGTGGTATTCCAGACTTGGAAGCGATGGAGCGTTAACGGACGCTGTCACCTCTTTTCTGCTGCTGCGTGCTGCCAAAGAGCTTTTTTACTGTAATTAAAATGTTTATTACACTTTAAATTACTTTATGAATGTGTCAACGATGGCGGAAATAAATATTTCTTCGAAGAGTTTGTAGTAAAGAAGGTTTTGCTAATATAAATTGAATCGAAAATATAAACAAAAATATTACACCATTGATCGAAAATTGTATGATTCTTTTATGTACTCAATATGCTACAACTGGACACCGTATTCAATCAAAGTCTCCACTTTACCACCCCAACTTAGGTAAACCAATAAAAAATTCAGCACACTAGTAAACATGGATCAGGTGCATATCTCCTACAGGATGAGTAACCGGTTTGCTATGCATCGAGATCATTGACCGAATCAGAACAAAACTATGCTCAAATCGAGAAAGAATTGTATATTTGTATGTTTGCTTGCGAATTTATACCTATATTGACGGGAAAAGCGACGTAACGATTAAGACCGATGACAAGTCCTTGATAAGCATAATAAACAAACCGATTAGGGTGACCAGGGCAGCTACAAAATGATAGCCGGGAGATAGAATGCGTCTAGCAGGCAGACCACTAGACCACTGGTCAAACAAGTCAACGCGGGGGAAGAATAAGAGCAAACTTGCACAGGACCGGAATAGATGGCGCGACCTTATTTTTTCTAAAGGCTTACGTTTTACCGCCTTCTCACCTTATGTTAAGCGTTGATGTGGTCTACATTGGAGAACCTTGCCTTAAAGAAACTGATTCACTCTCGACTTAAAGACACCCAGATTGAAACAATCGGGGAACATTCATACAGGCAGCTCATTTCATAGTCTAGCGGTTCGCACAATAAACTGGAATCAAAGCGTTTCGTACTGGTTTTCATAATATCAACTATGTAACGGTGTTGCTTTTGTGTGCCTGCCCTGGCCGTTCGATAGAAAAATATATAGGAGGGAATTAGATCATGCAGATCCAAAAGCCCCTCTCCGAAATGTATCCGATAAAAAAACCGATATATTAGTAGGTAAATTTAAGCCGATGTTCACCGCTAAAAAGCTCACTTTTTTTCATACACTTTAATGCCTTTAGCTGGTACTTGGCTGATCCGTCTCAAAGATATAAGCAGTAGGTACTCCCTGCATGACCGAACTCAACAATGGTTTATGATGATAAAGCTAAAAACATTTCTGTCAGAATTCAAATAATTATTCAAAACACATGAATCAGTACGTAGAAAGCCCTCAGAATAGCGTTGAAGTAATGCCATTGAACTAATAAGTACTTGTTGCCAGAAGAAAAGCAGCTAAGTCTTCGCGTCTGGTAAGTTAGCAAGAACTTTTTGCCTTCGATTTACTCCATTGCACTTTCTGCCTGGTTCTTAGACTTTCTGCCCAGTTTTGCACTATCTTCCCTGTTTTAGCACCCTCTTCTTAGTTTTAAAACAAATACTGACGTGATTTTATACGCCCCCGGTAACATTGCCAGTCTTTCGACTCGGAATCAATAAAGGCTTTTATGCGAAACTTGAAACATGAAAATGAAATGCCATGTTTGCTTTGCCAATTTTGTTTAGTTTTCAGTGTTTGTGAGGTTGAAACTTTGTAGAGTAAAAGAATATTTGTGACCATTGAATATTTTGCGATCACAACATTTAATATTTAGGCACAGGGATGAGCAGGCCCATGCTCAGCAGTTGGTCAATACAGTCTGATCATGATGATAATGACGAGACAAGGTGTCCCATGGCCTCACCATATTGTTTTTTTCTCATTGACTAAAATATCATCTTATTTAATGAGAAATTGGTAAATATACTATTGCAGAGTAAATATTTACCAGAACATAATAACAAAAAATAAGGTTAATAAAATAAGGATAATAATATAGCCAAACACAAACCTGTCCGTCAAACTTGTGCTAAACTAACCCAAGCTCTAAAAACTTCCCTTTCATTCAAGCGGAATAATCTGAAACGGAAGTCAGTAAAGAGTAAAATGGAAAAGCGTGCTCTTTCAACTATAAAAAACACTATTGGCAAGTCCTGAGTCAAAGTTGATTGTGTGCTAGAGTTTTTAAGTGATTACTCACGTCGAAACTTCTCCTTTTCCACCTCGCATTTCCCCGACCGCGAGTATATCTAAATATACAATGAGCTTGGCAAATTCGCACAGAAGAATAACACTTTTCAGTTATGCATGAAAAGTTCAGGAATAATCTATTAATTATGTAAATTTTATGGCAGCGCAACGCAAGCCCCTGATTAAAAATTATGTCAACGAAGTTTCCAAATTGAAGACCAATTTTATTTTATTGTTATCGCTATTGTGAATTGGATTTCTTGAGTACATATTTAAATTTGATCGTTGCTTTCCTTTTTTGCTAGATGTTCCAAAACTATTCAGTACATAATTAGTACATTTACATTGTACCTAGTTACATTCGATTGACAATAACGTATATTTAAGTTGAAATATATGTTAAACTACGAACATCGGATCGCGCTCAAAAACGAAATATGGTAGGGTTCCGTTTTTCGTAGTAAAGTTATATAATTGTGGTCACAATCATAGTTCAGAAATTATTAGTCACAGAAAAAGAACGAAGCTTTGTGGACTTAACTAAATTTCAGAGATACGTCATACCAAAATGACATAAACTATTTATGGTTTAGTTAAAAACAAAACTAATTGAGAAACATAATTTGTTAAACAATTTTACGAAAAGGTTAATGACCTTTGAGCTAGACCGTTATGAATTTATTACAGTTATATCACTATAACACAAAAATAAATACTCAGAATTTTGAATAAAGGTTTTTATTATGACATCATAGAAAGTTACAAGTTTTTATGTCTTATAGTTTAGAAATGCAGGGGCAACTTGTTGCTACTTTGGCTATATAATATGATCGTATTTCACAAAATATACACTAGATAAAAAAGTGATGTATGAACCTTCCCTTAATTTTAAAAGCCTATTCAACGATACACAAAAGGAAGTGCAGCAAAAAAAAAACATTTCATATATAGGAGAGTCTTTCAAATGGCTATCTATTACGATTCGAAAGTATCAGAAACAGCCGTTTAGAGGTAAGACGGACTGACAGATAGCGTAGGCTTAGTAATAGGGTCCCGTTTATACCCTTTGGGCACAGAACCCCAAAAGCGGTTAATGATGATGAAGATAACGACACAGGATTTAAATTAGTTTGTTGGTTTGTGCAAACTCAAGATACTTTTACGTATATTTTTCTCTAACTAATCTAAACACAATCTAAAAACTATAGAGCTAAATAGTTGAAACAAATAGTTTTGGAATATTTGTCTAATCTTCTCTTATAATAAATAAAGTTGGATACAAGTAAGTTACCTCTACTGTAACCTTAGACTTTTCACTTTGATTACAACTGAGTTTATCTTATATAAATAACGGCTTTTGGTGCGGATTACCTATTAAGTGCGATTAGAAACCCGTAGCAATTAATTAACCAGGATCATCTTAACGTTCTTAGAGATACGAAAATCCGACGAAACTGTTTAATTTAAGATTGGGTCATTAATAATGATTTATCGTTAGAAAATGGCAGTTAACGTCAGACTTTTAATAATTTAAGATAGGTAACAAAATGAGACTTGGCCGATGTCCCAAAACCGAATTGTAGAATCGAAAATCAAAGGCAAACGGCGCCAAGCCATTAATTTCTGTTTGTTAGCTATATTTTTTCCGCAGTTCATATTCACTGTTCAAATAAACGCGTTCGAACTGAAAGAGATAAATAACACAAAAGCCAGGATTTATCCACAATGCAAATGGCGGTGGTTATCTTTGTCCTCTCATACATTTAACAAATATCGTCGCAACATTCCTTTGATGACTGAATAATCGATAGCACTTCGACAACAGCTCATAATCGCATTCGCGCCTTGAATTGTTTCAAACAAATAATAATGTTGTAGGCCCTCGACGCGTATTTCAACGCAGCAACCAATTAGATAAATTAACAAAGGGAACGGGAAATGTTGACGATGAGTTTCACATAATCCTCTACGACAGACATATTCAATTGACTTATCTGAATGATCTGTTAGCTTTGCCCACCTCTCTTTCATTTGGCCATACTTGTTCCAGATCTAAAGGCACAACTCGAGTGTTAGTAACTGTTGGTAATATAGAGCTAAACATCAAGAGAGGGTAATCCCACAACTGCGTCCCAATAAATTTAGTTAAAAAATTACGCCGTCGATAGAAATCTCAACTATCTACGTCACATGATAGCGTAACTATCTATGTGTATCCTAATTTTATATAAGGAAAGGTAACTCTGAGACATCCTGTCCCGTGGGACACCCTGAGACCCGATGGAGTGACGATATACGTAAGGCAGCTGGCAGTGTTTGAAAGCAAAAAGCCGTAATTCAGGCTGAATGGCGAGCATTGGGAGAGGCTTATGTCCAGCACTAATATAGGCTAGTAATGATGATGATCAAAGTAACTCTGTCTCTCTGTATGTTTTGGTTGCTTTTCATGACAAACGACTAAGCCAGTAGTAACAAAATTTGACAAGATGTTAGTGTGCATCATAATAACGGACATAGGGTACTTCCTCCCCTGGACAATCACAAGAAAATCATAGGTAACACCGAAGCATTCAGCTAGTATAACATAAGGGCCTATTCATTTTTGCTACCATGAATAACGAGACGGGCAACCAACGGGCACCAACGAAGACGGCAAACGACCCACTTTACACTGGTGCGCAGTATCATTGTTAGCACCACAAAATTAGTACCAATGAAAAAGCTACTCGACCTGTATAAGTCAATGGTTAATACCTTTTTACTACCACAACATTACTTTAAAAAAAAGTACAAATAATAATTATTCTTAATAACAATGCCATGCACCGTAAATATTAAAGCACCACGAACTTGCGCCATTCCGCCCAAAAGCTCGAAAGTTGCGACACTTTACGCGATTAGGCCCACCGACGTTATTAATCTCTAGATAGAAAGGTAATCCAAAGTCGAAAAAATTTAACTCGACGCTCAAAGAAAGATGACGAGCTAATCAAATTTCGCGCAAGTTCTAAAAGTTCTCAGCAAGTTCCCAGATTCAATTAGAAGATACGCGGCGCGGGCTGGAAGTCGTGTCCCCGCCCCGCCACCCGGCCAGCCCGGTCTACTATCACGGTTATTTTTATTAATATGCCTGTAATAATCGTTTTCGGGCCTGCCCCTACAATATTTTCCTTTTTGCACAACACAACCCGAAATGTTATTCCTTTGTTTCAATTAACTAACCGAAAGGAAAATAATCCTGTAGAATTTGAAGCAGACGGCGCGTCAATTGTTCTACCGCTGTTCCAACGGAGAGGATATTATAACAGACTATTCTCTGATATTATCGCCTTATTGTTCCGTTCCGTTGGAAATTCTTTATAAAATGAGAGTTTTCGCTAAAAATAGAGTGAGAAAAGTGTCCAAAAGCGGAGTAATATTTTCAATCATCCACAACGCGAGCGGTGAGAAGGTGGTGCCTTTGGGAGACAAGTTGGCGGAAGATATGTGCGCCGCGCGGCACATTACGGCGCGCGACACGTGCACATAATCAACCACCGGAACTTTGTGTATTTTTCACGTAAACGTCGAACGAGTCCCTCGGCACGCTCACGATGGTTCGACGAAGGCTCTCTCGCTTCACGATCGCTCATCAGCCGACGCTAATAAAAAATACATTGTTTTTATCGGGCGATAGTGACTTTTATTATCAGTAACTTTTTAGGTCGTTTGACTTCGATTGACGTATTTTATTTTGTAATAATCAAACAAAAAAAGATGCCCATTTTTTTTTACACATTTTCCGGGATAAACAAACGGAATGTTGGTGTTTATCATAATAGGACCAGATTGTAATTGGTGCCCATAGACATAGTCGATGTTAAAAGCTCTTTTAATGACTGCGAACTTTAACAATGGTTCCAATTTCTTCCAGAAAGGTATCAAATCCTTTGTAGAAACTTTTGTTCAGCTTTCTTCAAACAAAAATGGTATCTACCTAAATACCTAATGCCTAAAGTTATTGTAATGAAAATTTACGAGCACTCAGTTCTGTTTCAAGTTCATTGTGGATCCTAAAAATATGTTTGTACGAATAAGAAGTTATGAACAACATAAATATGCCAGATATTTTAGTTATCTGTAAAAAAAATGTTTTTGCAGACATGTAAATCTACTTACATTTGAATGCAACAAAATTGTGTCTAATAATTAAAAGCTTGACTAACCGGTATACCAATCAGTCGGTCAATTTACTGGTATAGGTACCATTTGACACAATACAATTCTCTCTATTCTTGTAACTCGTGTAGTGAAATTTAATGAAAATCCGGAAACCTTCAGGTAGAAAACAAGTAAATTAAATTATTGAAAAATTATAACCCGACTGCATTCTATGAATAGTAGGTAACTGAAAAAAAAACAGCGGCACGCTGCGTACCTATCTATACCTACTCGTAGTACATACAGAGATCTTTCGCATCCTTTTAATTTGCTGGCTTTATCTCATAAGCTACTGAATATTTCATTGTAGAGTTATATTTTTGGAATCTGCTGAGAGAAATTATGATAATATTGACCTATTTAAGACAGTTTCTTACAATTTTTCACTCAAATATTTTTGCGTGGACGCCATCTTTAATTCTTATACCCTATGACACTTCCACTAACGATTATATTAAAACGATTCAAATGACACCTCAAATATCAAGCCGTTTAGACTGCAAGGCGTGCCAAACTAATCATCATACATAAATACATACACTCGAACAACAAAACCCTCCTTCTTGCGCAGTCTGGTAAACAAGGTTACGGACTCATAACATCGTTGATTACGGGCAGGCTAGAGGACTGTGCCCAAAATCGTTGTCATTCAAAATTAGCGATTGGTCGCGTACAACAATACAACTTTATTGACACCACAGAAAAGAGATTACAAGAATACATTAAATAGAGGCACTAAAGCCACATGGAGTAAAAGCACATGACATGACTACTTTATAGATTATTTTATTTATAACTAGCTTTTTTGCCCGCGACTTCGTACGCGTAGATTTTCATATAAACCTTCAATTCTTTTTTCTTCCCTTAATCCGGCCTTGCGCAAAATAACATAGCATATACTTCAATCTGGTCATAGCTAAGCATATTCGTGAAAACCGCATTTAAATCCGTCCGCATTTTTCTTCCAGGGGTGTAGGAGATGTGCGTGAACAAACAAACAAAAATTCTAAAAACTGTTCTTTACATGGTCAGCTGCTTATTTTAAGTCGCCCTGTGTGAAGTATTGATAGAATCATAAAAGTAATAAATAACACCGTCAACAGTTTTCAAATCAAAAAGATAATGTGACCACAGTGCAGAGCATGTTTTGAAATTTTCTTTTTGTCTAAACCATTAAAAGTATATTTCCGGCCAGTTTCGCTGGCCACGGAACCCTGACATAATGCTTGTCTTAACACGCTCTTGGCTATTTATTTCTTATTTTGCGTGCATTTGTATGTATACCTTGATTAAAAAGCCATGAAATGGAACTACTCTATTTATCTGTTAAAATATCACAGTAAAATAAAATTATTTCTATATTCTTATTCTTATTGCAAATATACACTGTATTCTTCTAAAAGCTAAGTTTATATACCCTGCACAAAGGGTGCAGCAATGAATTATGTAGTGGCTGTTCACAAAACCAGACCACAGACATAAACATATAAATTTAAGTATAGTTAAATCTATTACATAAATATTATATATACTATTCAAACTTAACCTAGGGTGAAGTAATTTTACAAAACAAAAAAAAACATACTTAGTGTGATAGGTTACTTAATTATATATGAGATGACACAAAACTTATGACGCTACTTTCTTAACTATTTATATATCGATATTTATTTTCTAATTATAATTTTCTAAAATTTATCGTCGAAAAAATCTTTTATCTCGTAATAACATTTTTGGGTTAGAAACTTACGAAGTTGGTTCTGGAAAAATGTTATTATTTATTTCTTTCTTTATTGCGTCCGGAATTTTGTTGTATAGGTTTATTTTCATGTACAAAGGGCCTTTTTTGAATACTTCTATTCGCGGGACTGAATTAAAATAGGATGCGGTATATTTTGTGTTTTAAATGCTAACATAGAATAAAACCATGAGAATGTAATATGGAGCTTGGAGCTTCCCGGTGTGGTACTGGATGTAGATGCGACCTGGGCTATAGGGACAACGTCATGTATGCGGTCGGCTAGGTCTGCCAGCACATCGAGTGATGACGTCATATGCTGCGAAGCAATGATGGTCTGCGTGCTGTTCGGTAGGCGGCTGGTCCAAATCATGCGTAAAAAGTCTTCTGGAACTCCGGGGCCTGCTAGGTGTCGTAGATGACGTCAGAATTGAGAAGGCTTACGATCACCTAGCTCCTCGTGTGTTAAAAGTTGCTGTACCTTTTTTCTCTTGATGCGGACAAACGTTTAATTAGCTCCAGCTTGAGTTTTTCGTACTTCTCGGTCACAGGCGGGTTGACGATGATGTCTTCGACTTCAGCTGCGTATTGCGGGTCAAGTTGTCCAATGACATAGTAGAACTTGGTGCTATCTGCAGTGATGTTGGAAATCGCGAATTGGCCTTCGATCTGGGCGAACCAAATCGCCGGCTTCTCGGGTCAAAACGGTGGAATTCGCACGCCAACTCGGAATACATTGTCATCATCTTTATTCTTCGTGTCAGCCGCAGTGCTATCAGTACGATCTAGCGGCATTCTGACCTTTGTCGGTGGTGTACGGTCCATTCAGTGGTCACCAATTATAGTGGATTTGTACTATTTATATAGAAGGAGAGGGTTAAGCTACCGACAATGGAAGAAAATAGCTGAGTCCGAAAGAAATTATAAATTTAATGCAAAGAAAAATCTTAGACAAATCGTAGAAAAAGCGAATGACAATTCCATTTGAAAATCGGTGTTCTTTTATTTTTTTTCTTTTCGCGCCCCAGCGCCACACGTCGTGGAAAATTGGAATGAAATTCACGAAGGTTGGCGCAAGGAGTATGAGTACGCCACACTCCTACTCCATGCACTGGAATGAATCACCAAAGAGGTTGTAAGGCCTATAACATGCTTGATCTACACGTTCATTCATCTAAGAAGGTTAAGGAACCTTCTTTAAATTTAAACTGACTAACCGAATGACAGTTGACAGTTTCAAAATTTTAATGGCTATGTCAATAACATTCTCTTTACTTTGGATCTCCTTGCTTGAGGCTATGTGACGATCCTCATATTACGTTTCGGGTAACGAAGAAATAAATCATTGATTTTTATTTTCGTTTATGTAAAAATAAAGAATTAAAATAAATGATATAAGATAGCCTATGTTTTAATCTGGTAATTTCTAAGCATATTCGTGAAAACCGCATTTAAATCCGTCCAGTGGTTTAGGAGATGTGCGCGGACAAACAAACAAACAAACAAACAAACAAACAAACAAACAAACAAACAGACAAAAATTCTAAAAACTGTCCTATCGTGTTCAGCTGCTTATTTTAAGACGACCTGTGTGTTTTTTTTTTGTTATCTCGCAATTACAGATTTTTTTATCTCTACGTTTTTATTATATGTATAGATATAGATTGCTCTATTCATCTGGGATAGATAGACAGAAACTAATTTATTGTGATGTTTTTATACAGCAGACGATTACTAAAACTGAAGAATTACAAATTCTTTAGTACAAACAACTATACATCAAGGCTTCTATCCTACATGTATTTGTCACACATAATTTTTTCCGTGTCGTTAAAGAAATAACTGCGTTTACGTTTCGTTTTAAATAATGCTGCAATCTACTATGGAGCACTCCTACTTGGTCTTGCCATCATAAAAATAGGCTTAAATTTTTGAGAAATTGCTAAAAAATAATTAAGTTATTCAGTGAAATATGTCACATGAAGTATACGGTATGGACGTAAAGTTTTCATGGCTCTCTTCAATATCCGGGTGGATATGCCGGCGAAGCCATTCCCGGGCGTTACTGCGACCGGACATTTCCAACCGCAGAGTCGTTGCGTCTTTTTACGTCAATATCTCTCGAATAGCTATCACTTTTTCAAACTCTTATTGAAAGTTTTAATTGAAATATATAAGAGCAATACTAACGGTTTTATGGGAGAAGGACAGTGGATGAAATGTTGCCTTCGTTTTGAGGTGCATGAGATGGATCGTAAAGTTTTTATTGTTTTCATCATGTCTTTTAAACACCCGAGAACAGTATTTCGATACTGACCTAGCATATTTTCAATCTCGATGTACCTACTAAGCCTTTTTAGTGCTTACAATTTTCATGGATATTTTCTTGAAAAAGGGTGTTTTGGTTTCACTCGAAATCCTTAACTTAACTCAAACTTCCATTCAAGGGTCACAACCGATCAAACAAAAAGTTACTTTCAGAAGGATAGGTAAACAGATAACCGCTTTCCTTTGAAAAACTTCTTGAACACACACTTGTTTTGACTTAGCGACAATACCTCTGGGACTGTATGAGATACGGTCCTAGTGATAGCCCTGAAGTGAAACAAAAACGCTTTAGTAAGAAGTACATCTATAGAGCAACGTAATGTAACTAATTACTTTAAGTGTGTGATCGTGAATCCCAAAAGGCCGGCCCTTGACTAATGTATGCGGATTTGCTCGGCGACCCGGCTTTTACGACTCAGTCATATTGAAGCTCTTTATTGCATGCGGAATTACATTGAGCTGATAGTCGAACTATGTTAGGTGTTTGTAATTAAAACTTGTAAAATAATTAAAATTTTAGTCATTCACGTAGTTGGAAATAATTTTGTTTAAACTGTATTTTTTTAATCGAGTTATACAGGCAGATATCTACCTACAGCGTATTTGGACGGCAGTGTGGATTTAGCAGTTGCGTACTAATATTATTATAGAAACTGGTGTTGTTTTTACACATTTGTAATTTTTCGCGGTTATCATTATCACTCAATGAATTCAATGTACATTATTATGATATCGATGTTTCCACCCGACTTTTTTATACATGTTACGCGATATCATCACCGATTTTTTGCAAATTTTAATAGTTCTTTTTTTACTGAAGAAGGTTGATAGAGCCGTGGTCCCATTTAAAATTGAAAAAAGTATGTTTTAAATTTGAGTGTAGAGTACTAGAAGGTAAATCCGGTTTATTAAAGTATTCGTTTATTAATTATTTATTTATTAATAGAGTAATAAACTTACTTACTTTTTTTAATCTTACGTGATTTGTTCCCGTAGGTATTAAACAATTTGCGTAATAAAAAAAATAAAAACAATATTCTAGTTTTTTGCGTAGCATGAAGCATCCAACATCGCATCGTTTGGCAATCAATCCAGTTGTCCAGTACAATAGAGACATCATGCAACAAAATAGTTACTACCCAATAAACAAAGCACCGCCACCGTGTCGATCATCGTTGAATACACCGCAAGTGGTATAAGTGTAGCAGATCGATATAAAAGTGAAAACTTTTCACGGGCTATTCATACGGCAAACATTTCCGAGCGTCGGCGTCGCTACACTCGTGAAATATGGCGCTGCGTAACAGGTGTAACTGTTATGGAGTAGCTTGTTGGACTTTTTGCGACTTTACCTTTGTAAATGAATAAGTTTTCAAAAGTTGTATCTTTTACGGTAGCACCTACTCTTAAACATATGAAGCTTAGCTTTTTTCTAGTTGATCAATTAGTAACTTGTTGAAATAATTTAATTTGTGTCGTAATAACATAAAATAACAGTCAAATAGCGAAATAATATTTTTAAAAAAATACTGAAACAAAGTGAAGAAATAATTTTAGAGACAATTAATGTTAATTTATTATAATGTATGTATATGCCTTATATACCACGTATTTCATTATTATAGCACATTCCGTCCTTTACCTCATCTGTATGTCCTCTTCATACTAAGGTTGCCTGGACGAGATCGCTTTTAGCGATAAGGCCGACAACTGTTTCACTAGTTTAAAGTTGTTTTTGTCATATGTGTAATCTAATGTAAGCTTTTAAGTACATATTAAAAAAATACAAAACTTTGATAGTACGTATACATTACTGCAGCGGTAGTAGTTATAGTAGTTATGGCGTTCACCTCCAAATTGTTCAAGAGTGCCTAGGACATACATAGGACAAACCCTGCAGTTAGGCCGTAAGACCGGACCGAAAGAGGTTAGGTGTAAGACAGTAAGAACAACAACGAGAAAGAAGCCAATAGAAGAATTCAGCTGGGATGGGCAGCATTTGGTAAGCAACGTCAAGTCTTCACGTAGTCCATACCACAGTGTCTCAAGACAAAGGTCAGTGTATCTTACCCACTTTGGCCTACGGTGCCGAAATGTGTACATCAGTTAAGGTAGTCTACAAGTTTAAAGTCGCTCAGCGAGCTATAGAGAGAGCTATGCTCGGAGTTTCTTTACGTGACAAAATTCGGACCGAAGTGATCCGACTTAGAACCAAAGTTACCGACATAACTCGAAGGATTAGTAAGCTGCAATGGCAGTGGGTTGGCCACATTGTCCGAAGAACCGATATCCGATGGGGTAGACGAGTTCTAGAGTGGAGATCACGCTTAGACAAAGGTAGTGTAGGAAACCCTGTGGCCAGGTGGAGTGAAGATCTGCGTAAAACGGCGGGTAAAAACTGGATGCAAAGAACTGCCGACCTTGCTCAGTGCAGTGCATTAAGAGAAGCCTATGTCCAGCAGTAGACAGTTAATGGCTGATGATGATGACGACGATGACAATGGCCGTGGTCACGACTGAACTTAATCAAAATAATGCGAGATAAATATCGGGATTTATCGCGCATTATTTTATTTAAATGGAAAATAAACAGCTGCTAATTAACACAGCCAATCATTAATTATCTTTTTTTTTTCATTTATCATTGCCATTGTCATCATCATCAGCTTTTAACTGTCTACTGCTGGACATAGGCCTCTCTTAATGCACCCCACTGAGCTCGGTTGGCAGTTCTTTGCATCCAGTTTTTACCCGCCGTTTTACGCATTCAAAACATGACAAACGAACACGTTTAAGAGCATGACGTCAGTGCAATAAACGGAACAGTACTAGTCATTTACTCTGGCGAGTTCATTAGGCATTGCACGCCAGTAATTATTCTAGGCCGCCGGGCACAGGTAAATTAGCGACGTGCACACCGGTTAACGACGCACTATTAACTTGTACGCACTGGTTCATTTGTAATTTTGTAGCACCTAGAGTGCGTGTAAAATTGAACTTTGTAACATGTATTTCATATTTTATATAGCATTTGGTATTACACATGTCACGTCACTGAATCATAACAAAAAACATCATCCACAGCCTTCTCTATCCCACTGCTGGGTTATAGGCCTCTCTCTTGCTATGCCATCTGCCTCGGTCCTCTGCTAATCATGTCCAGGTTCGACCCGCGATAGTGAACGTATCGCAATTAACATATTTCGAAAATATTACTTAATTCAGACCGCAGACCAAATTTTCTTGTCCTAATATCTAGTATTTGAAGTTATCAATGAAATTTTATGGTGAATATTATACCAAAAAGTCTTCATATCCAGGACTAGCTACAGCAATAAGAATCTTATAAAGTCTCCTCTCCTACACGTGTTCGCAGCATCACAGCGAAATCAGCATAACGCGCTACGGATAGGCGACGAGGCTACGTGACGACAGTTCCATGTCTCAATATGCGCTCGTTACGTGGCGTCTATCGGAACGTTCCATGCTCATTCTGTGGCAAATATAGCCAATTGGTGGTGTCTGTTTTTATCAGGTGGCTCGATACAGAGCTGCTACGATACAACCGGTTCGATTGGGAGACTTTCTTCCAAGTTATTTCCTTGACAGATTTTTTTATTTCGCTTATATGTACGTCTGCGCTTAGCCATCAACTGTTGGTAAGCGACAATTTGATCCAAGATGATTCTGATGATGATTTTAACCACAGTTTAACGCTGTGAGAATGCGCCCGACAGTTGCAATAAAATTGTGTAAATTTGAAAGAAAACATGATCTTTTATATGGCTACCAGCTACATCTAACGTTTTAAAAGGTAGTAAAATTGTTTTTGTTATACTCTACATAAATTTAACAATTAGCATCATGGACAAATTCTGTAAAGTAAAAAAAAATTAATCCCGAATTCCTTATTGTTCTTAATGCGACGTTAAAACGAGAATATACTAGAGATTTGTTTAAGAAACAGTTTTGACAAGTGTGTGTTGTTTTACAATATTTTCAGTTCTCAAAATCCACTGACTGTTTTATGAGAAGAAAATCACCACAAATTTGTTTTTAATCTATCCAGTAATGGACTTTATAAAAATCTTCCAAGTTTTTATGCCTTATGTTTATTACTTCATGTACCTGTCACATCCAATTTTTTTCGTTTCGGTATTTTAAAAAAACACCCGGTATATCTACACTAATATTATAAAGAGGAAAGATTTGTACCTATTTTTGTATGTTTGTATGTTTGTAATGAATAGGCTCCGAAACTACTGAACCGATTTGAAAAATTCTTTCACTGTTGGGAAGCTACACTATCCCCGGGTGACATAGGCTATATTATATTTTGTAGCGAGGCCGAAGGCCGAGCTTACACTCGTGCGAAGCCGGGGCGGACGGCTAGTTAGGAAATAAAATAAGTGAATAAACCTATCATAAAGTTACGATCTGAATTTATTACATTGAAACTGAGGGCTATCGTCGGTAATATGCCTGATACCTAAAGCCTGTTTTCAAATATCGACAAACAAATATCAATTAACCCTTTAAATAGGGTTGTACAAATCAAACAGATAGTATGTCTCTAACATGCCCCCAATCTGTCCTCTATGATGGATAATTCAAACATCAGCTGCTATCATTCGCTGCCAGTGTAAGAAAGTCTTTGATGTTCTATAATTAATCATATACGTAAACTAGCGCCTCGCACAATATGCAAGTGATATAAAAAAAAACTAATCATTATCGCGAATGTCCGTTGCTTTTATCGTGCACGGCGAAATATGACAACATTCACCTTTATTTATTACGGAACAATGAAACAGAATTATTAACGTACTATGACCGAGTGTGTAAGTGAGAGCTCTATATTAACGTAAAGCTTTGTCTCATTCTTTCCAACATTGCAACAACGTAAGTTTGTGTCAGTGATGATGTCATTTAAGTAAATTTTAATAGTATTAAGGTTATAGTAGTAAGGTTTTGTATATAATGTTTGTAGTAAGCACCCAGCAGGCCTAGCACGGGCCGTGGAAAGATTGTCTTTCCACCGTGTTTATCCCGCTAGAAAGAGACAAACGTATCCATATTCTGGCTCTGTCGCATCTACGCGCGGATAAAAACGTGGAAAGACAATTTTTTCTTTGCCCATGCTAGACCTGCAGGAGGTCCGAAGATAATAACTAAGTTAACATTGGGGGATAGAGTAAGAGATAATTTACGCATGCTTTAATTTTTTTTTTTATGTACCTATGCAATCAAAACTACACAGAGTACTGAAGTTATAACACAACGAAAGTACAATGACATTTCAGAGTTTCCAGCGTTCGCGTGTTTCACAGATGGAAGAAAAACTTTACGATAAATTGCTCCCGGGTAAAAAGAAATAAAGTGGAAACATTAGGTAGATTGGTATTGTTTTAGATTTGAGGTGATTGGAGTTTTTACGCCCCCGACGCAATCATATGGGTGTTATAAGTTTCACGTGTGTATTTGTGTGTCTGTCTGTGGCATCGTAGCGTAAACGGCTGAAATGATTTTTAGTTTTTTGTCTGCAAGCTGATTTGATCGAAAACGTTCATAGCTATGATTCAAGAAAATCTGTTCAGCTGTTTGACGATCATCAGGTCTTTGGTAGGAGGGGTGTAATTTTTTTTTTCTTTGCACAGCCCATCTTTTGCCACTGCTGGGAAAATGCTTTTATGTATAAATTTAATGGTTTTTGTATATTTTGATTTATTTTTAGTAAGGTTTTTTTGTCTTATTTTTTTTATAGGAACATTAGCTGCGTCTCACGAATTCACCTACGCTACGAATTCAACTTATAAGAACCGTATCCTTGTTCGAAAGTATGTGTTTATCCGGGTTATAAGCTCCCTCCATACCAAATTTCATCTAATTCCGTTCAGTCATCACGAAGTTGACTACACACAAACATACAAAACAAACATACACACAAACTTTTTCATTAATAATATTTGTGTGTGATATCTAATTTTCTAAAACTGAGCTTAGTTCAAAGTCTTGGATAATGCAGTTATAGTCGAAGTAAAATAATAATAAAATATTTAACACTGTCAACTTCCATTCAACTGTCAACTTGAACATTCTGTCTACTGTCTTGAACTTTCGGCCAACTGTTCAATTGTAACTGAAAACACCACCAAAGGTATACCTTACGTAGTTATCCAACTTCGCTGCTTACACAATACAAAGCTATTCACAGTACCATTCGTCGGTCGGTCGGTCAGATTAGGCGGATCAATGTTATCCCTAATGTGTCCTCAATGATGGATCGTGGGGATCCCAGTCCAGTAGTCGGCGGCGATCCACGCCTGTCACTCGCTGTCACACGCTGTCACGAGATTCTTGTGATGCCGGCTTACAAATAGGTAGATACAGGAAATAGTTCCTATGTGAGTGATATCAGGACAAACTTTTTTTTAAATGTATGGCTTGCGTTTAATCGCCAACTCGGCTGATGTTAAGCGATGATGCTGTCTACGATGGAGCACGCTTGCCCAGAAGAAACCGATTCACTCGTGATTTGAAGACACCTAGATTGTAACTTTTGGGGAACACCCATTCAGGCAGCGGATTTCACAGACTAGCAGTTCGCACAATAAATGTGGAAATCGCTTCGTACGAGTTTTCGGAATATCAACCATTAAGCGGTACTTTAAACCCAATTGACAAGTATAGCAAGACTACCTTTTGGTCAACTAAAGGGACAAACAAAAAATATTGACTACTGTCTTAGAGTATCAAATTATTTTTCTCAATCATGTTAATTAATGTTTCCACTTTGATGAACACATTTCGAGGATTATTAGGCGTGAACTATGGCTATGACTTATACTGAGAGCCATTCACAGCACACCAGCTATTGTCATCTGGAAACGTGTAAAAAAATTGTCTTTAAATTCTAACATAACCTCACCTCAGCATCTTTTTAGTGAAAAAATGTGTTTCAAACCTCTTTGCACATTCAGATAATTTACGCAAATCTTCTTCTGCATAAAATATAAAAGGCGATGTGTGTATGTATGTTATTCCCTATGGACTCCAAAATAGCCGGACCAATTTTTACAGGACTCTCACTTGCAGATAGCTGATGGCATAAGGAGTAATCCAGGCGGGTGAAACCGCGGGCCGCATCTAGTGCAAAATATTGGAGGTCACAAAAACTGGCCACTAAATACTTTAGAAACAGTCGAGACTTAATAGTCGAATTGTCCTCACTGTGTATTCTTAAAAAAATAACAATACCTACTTCATGAAAGTGTACAACGCTGAATATTGTTCGACCGGCCAACCGCATCCATTTACCAAAGTTTTGGCACGTTGCAGAAAGCACAAATCGAACTACATACGAAGTTTATGAATATGAACCGAAATTAGTTCCTAGTAGTTTATACAAAACTTTCAATGGATCCAACAAGCGTGAACTGTATTCACCAACTTTCCCATTAGATTATTTATTTGTGAAACGGTAAACATGAAACATTGTTATTCATGATTTCATGTGAAATTTCTGTGCTAACTTTATAAACTCACAACAGGGTACCATAAATCTGTGGCGCATATTGAACATTGTTTGCATATCGACGTCAGCAATGAATTTACAATAATTACCTGTGAATCTGCGAAATTGCGGCAGTAATGACAAGTGTAACATGGCATTATCGGATACGAAGTTCCTGTGGCTGCGCCAGCCCCATTTAATAATATTGACCCATGCTTGTGCACAATACACGGTATAGGCACAGAATACATATAGTACAACAGAAAAAACAATGGCAAGTATATTGTAAGTACATAAGGGTATCCCTTTTTTTACGGGCAAGTGCAAGCTAACACTAACACTACATAAACAGACTGTTCATAGACCGTTGAAGGTCTAAAGACAATCCAAATGCTCCAGCCCACTATCAGTTGGCAGCGTACCCAGCATGCTGGCGGCATTACCACGTTGAATGGTATGCATGCTTATACGTTGAGCCAGATACACGTGAGCATTTTGGTCACGCGTAGCGTTACCCAGGCGCTCTGAAAGATTTTTGAAAATGAGGTGAGCTCCCGGTTCCCTAGAGCCCAATGTCTCGACTCCAAACGCTTCAAATATGTAACCACTGCCGAGGTTAGCATATTTGCGCCGCTTGTGCTGCTCTGCCGAATTTGCAGCTGCACCAGCCCTACCCTGTGTCTCAGGAAGATGTGACGGTGCCAAAGTATTGACACAAGTTACGTCCCATACAAGGGGTCGCCCCGACTTCCAGGGAACAAGTGTCATACCATTAGGCCTTAGGGTATTTTACCAAAATAATTATCATACACTTACGTCTGATAATCACATTCTCACCTGGTATTAAGCGACGGTAGGCCTGGTTCTAAGACGTACGTCTATATATTGAAAGCTGGCTCTCAAGCAAGGCCACCGGAATATATCGCTAGGAGGGTGGCGAAGATTACAAAAAATATATTGAAGATCTTCTTTCTCATAATAGTGCTCAGCACTGCACTAGTAACAGTTTAGTCAAAAACTTCAAGCCACTCAAGGGCTTGTTTATATGTCCTGACATGACACGAGTGCAATAGAAGTAAATCTGTATCACAATCAAATGTATTAAAAGAAAAGTTGTAAGCTGTACATACCTTATTGTCATCATTATATAGTTTTTGTATTTTTTGTAGTGGTGTAGTTGTATATATACCTCTACCGTGACATCACCAAACGGATCCAACCGAAGACCAGCGCTGGTAAGCCGGCATTATGCTGAGTTGGAGCCGATGTGTGACCTTTGTCGTTTAGTGATTTTTTTTCTCTTTTTTTTTTCTCTCTTTTCAACGAATATTTTCTAGGACAAACATCGCGGGATCTAATGTTAAGAGCCGTATTACAAAATGCATCATTGAATTTAAGGTATTTGTACTTTCGGGCATAAAACAAATAAAATTATGTCAGTTTAACGAAATCCACTTTTGAACTTCCCGTCCAAGAGTTTAAAAAAATACTTCTTATATAAATTGAAGTTAATAAGTTGACATGTTTTGTTTGTTCAAAATTTCAAGCCGTTTTGTTCGAAAAAAAAAGATCTATTTAATACAGAAATTGAATTTTCTATATAGAGCTTTATATTTGATAGTATCCAGAACGCCAAAAATCCAGTTTGCTTTTTACGACAAAAAATTTAAAAGGGCTCTTAAACATCGACTATTTCTTCGATGCAGTTCACTGATGTGTATCGTGCCATATATCAACTACGACACCACCGGAACTCCGATACAGTCGGTAACTATTTCGAATTTATGATAAGTTGACAAACGGCGCACTGATGGGAAGTTACAACTGTAATCACATTCTTGTAACGCAATTTAACATGAAAGCCCAGCAATTGCTTGGGGGCGGACAAAATGTTAATAAAAACCACTCTGTTAACGACGAAATTTTAACGGAGTATAAAAACCTCTTCGCGAAACATTTGTAAGGAATTACAAATACAAATTACCAGGATTGGAGCACATTTTTTGTGTTTGTTAGGTTACAGAACGTATTTGAGGTCGTAAAGGGAGTAGAACAAATTCCAATTTGTGAAACGTTATGAGTAAGTTACCCATAGCGTTCCACAAAATGAGAACTTAATAAAATAATAACTGGCCAAGAGCGTTTCGTGACACGCATATGGTAGGGTTCCGTAACCAAAGCCATATAATTGTAGTCATAGTTCAGAAATGTATAGTATTAGAAAAATTCGAACGAACGAAGCTCTGTGGACTTAGCCAAATTTCATAGATGTACCATCCCGACATAGCATATACTTTTTATGCTTTATCCATAGAGAAAACTGATTGAGAAACATTATTTGTTAAGAATATTTTACAAAAAGGGCAATAACCTTCTAGCTAGAATTGCTTAGAATTTATTACAGTTTTATCGCTATTACTCATAAAGTCATAATCAGAGAATATTAGAAATCATTTTGAATGAAGGTTTTAAATATGATCTATCCGTATTCTAAGTTCTAAGACAGAGAACTTGTTCTCTGTCTCATAGTTTTTTTTGCCACTTTGACGGGACATATTTCGCAAAGGATAGACTTTAAGTTCGTTCTGTCCGTCCGTTTCTTTGGTATTTTTCTCAAATAGTTTTAATTTAGATGAAAGTAAAAAAGTATTTTTATGTTGGTATGATGCAACTCTGAAATTTGGTGATGTCCACAGAGCTTCGTTCTTTCGATGTTTTCTTTGACCATCAATTTCTGAAGTATGATTTTGAGCACAATATTATGACTTTGGCTACAAATAACGGAACCCTACCAAATGTGTGTCTCGATTTTAGACACGCTCTTGGCCAGTTATTTTAACATTAGAACACCTCCGTCGGTGTTCCCGTATAATTACAATCTTCGAGTGTATCGTGGCAAACGTGCTCAATCTTCGACATAGCTTTCCATCAGGTGAGATTGTGGTAAAACGTTAGCCTAGTCTGATTAAAACAATAAAGTGTAGAGTACGTTCTGTTCACCTTTTATCAATGTGGTTATAATATGGGCGGATTAACAAATCCCGCTGAAATAAAATTTTGTTGAGATTCAACAAGGGTAGACTCTCGTGGCTACACGCACGGAAAAGGTTGAAAGTTTCGCAGACAGGGAAAATTGGCAAGGAAAATTGGCAACATTTTGTTCTATTTACTCACGTGGAACCTTCACCATACCCTCCATATACGCACGTCGTGTTTGAGCTCAAACAGCTCGTACCCTAGAATTTATTTGTCTTGACAATAGAGCTGATATGCAATGAAAATATAATTTTTAATTTCAGTGATTTAGGAGTAAATGAGTATACTTACTGCTCTTTTCCCTACCAAGAGTGGGAATACGATATTCTTTTCACTACTTTCTCAAATTATACATTCGTCTATAAACTAATAATTTACTCCAAACTGTGATCTTGCGATCCATATAACTTTTTTTTTATAATAGGCTTGCGTTTGACCACCAACTGCGACAAGCGATGGTGCGGTCTGCGATGAAGCATGATTGCCTAGAAGAAACCGATTCACTCGAGATTTTAAGACACCCAGATTTGGGAACACCCATTCAGGCATCGCATCCCACAGACTATCAGTTCGTACATTAAAAGTGGAATCAAACGAATCTTAAAAACCCTTTGATTTTTTTCCTCATTGTCAAATTCTATTTTCAAAACTACTTGTCTACAAAATTTTATGAAGATCGGATCTACGGTTCGCTAGTTATCGTCAAAAAACGTTGATTTATTCCCACACACTAACCTTCATTTCCCTCGGTCAATAAGTAATAATTTTTTTAAACATGCTTTCATTTAAATGCTCTGAAAAGAAGAAAGCGTATACAACATGTTATTTCTGTGTTGTTAACCGTTGAGTAGTGCGCTCGTTAGGAGGCAGCCTTGAGTGCAGTAACTATAGCTATGACATGGTAACACTTAGAATGTGTTATTATAATTGATTGCGTATACAACATTTCATGTCTGTGCTGCTAAACATGGAAGAGTTCCCATAGTCAGTCCAATCCTGAACGTAGTATCCATGTCATGTAAAACTTAAAACCAGCTATCATAATAAAATGCGGACACAATATTTCGTGTCTGTGCTGTGTTGTCCTTTGAAGAGCAATCCTGGATGTTGATTCAAGTCATGTGTACCATAAAAGTGCATTGTCGTCGGAACTGAAACAACATGTAAAAATTTACCTCCGTAGGATAAGAGGAAGTGGTTCTAATTCAGGTTGCAAGGTTTGACCTTAACAAACAAACTGATATACAAAAATTGCAAGTTAAATAAAAACTTGTAGTAACAGAATTTTGTTACAAAACCATTGATATCAAATTAAAAGATATTGACCGTGATTAGATTGTGTTATATGCTTCATCAGTCTGCCTGTGACCATGGTGCATGTTTTTGCTTAACCTATACTGTCCCTCTGTTGGGCAAAGGTCTCCCCCATTTCCTTCCATAAATCTCGGTCCTCCGCCACCTCTTGCCAACCTCTTCGGA
This sequence comes from Agriopis leucophaearia, assembly GCA_949125355.1. Classification (NCBI taxonomy): domain Eukaryota; kingdom Metazoa; phylum Arthropoda; class Insecta; order Lepidoptera; family Geometridae; genus Agriopis; species Agriopis leucophaearia. Next base: position 11,467,895 of record OX421264.1, read on the forward strand.
ATGAGTCTAGATCGTCACGCCAGTGTTTCCTAGGCCTTCCTTGACTGCGTCGTCCATCAGGTACCCACTGTGTGACGATCCTGGCCCGTCGGTTGGGATGCATAGGCGCCACATGTCCCGCCCAATCCCATTTTAATTTGGCAGCTTTTTGGCCGACGTCGACCATACCAGTTATGGAGCACAGTACGCTATTGCGAACTCCGACTATTCTTTTAAAAACTGCGCTAAAATATCGGGAGCTCAATCCCAAACCTATCACGATAAATAAATATAACTATAGATGCATTCAACGAAATGGTAAAATATAAGGTCGGGGAAAAAGTTTCTTCGTATTTTTTAAACAAATTCAAGACATATTTTTTTCAAGTTTAATTAAATTTAATTATAATATATATGTGCCATTTTGTTCGATAACTTGTTGCCATCTTGTAGGTAGTGACATGATCCCGTTGCTGTAGAATTTTTGGGACTTCTGATCAAAAAAATGCAACAAGTAGTTTTGACAGTCCTCTCTTGATGTTAATCTAAAACTACCCAAAGAATTCGGAAGAGATCGAAACAGGTGGAAATCTGAGGGTGCAAGGTCAGGGCTATATGGTGGATGCATTAACACTTCCCAACCAAGCTCTCTAAATTTTTGCTGAGTGGCCAAAGATGTGTGCGGTCTGGCGTTATCATGATGAAAGACCACACTCTTTCTGTTGATCAATTCCGGCCGTTTTTTCTCAATTTCTTGTTTGAGTCTCATCTACTGTTGGCAGTAGAGATCCGAATCGATGGTTTTGCCCGGCGGTAAAAGCTCATAATGAACGATGCCCTGCCAATCCCACCATACACACAGCATCACCTTATTACGTGGTAATCCGGGTTTCGCTACAGTCTGTGGTGCTTCACTGCCCTTTGACCATGATCGTTTGCGCACATTCTTGTCGTAGGTGATCCATTTTTCATCACCAGTGATCAATCTTTTCAAAAACGGTTCGGTTTCTTCACGTTTCAATAGAGAGTCGCAAATGAGTACACGATTCATTTGGTTTCTTTCAGTGAGCTTGTGTGGCACCCAAATATCGAGTTTTTTTGTATACCCAGTTTTTTTCAAATGGGTCAAAACTGTTTTGTGGTCAATCCCCAGTTCTTCAGCTACGTCGTAACTATTAATATGCCGATCTTGGTCCACTTTTTCAGAAATGGCATCTACTTTATCCGTAACAGGGCGACCAGAGCGAGCTGCATCTTTGACATCAAAATTCCCGGACTGAAAACGCTTGAACCAACATTGTGCTACTCTTGATGACACTGCATTAGGTCCATAAACGTCACAAATTTTTTTCGCGGCTTGTGTCGCAGTTTTCCCTTTTTTGTAATAAAATTTCACAATATATCGAATTTCTTCGTTAGATTCACTCATTTTATCAAACAAAAAAACAATTGAAAAATGGCGGGAAATTGCTTTTTACTTTTTGTATTCCTTTTTTAAAATGTCATATTTTTAATGGTATCAAAACCAGCCAGATACAAACAGTACAACGGATGAGATTTTTACTACAACCTTATACATACAAAATACGAAAAGACTTTTTCCCCGACCTATTATGTACGGAACAGCTAGTATTTGCGCAAGATTTCTGGATTGGTCCCATAGCAAAAATTATTCATAATGATGCGTACAATGTTCTTATTATTGTCTTATTTAGTCTCACTCCAAATTCATATACGGAAATAAAAGTACCTCGAATACTCACGTCACCCTCAAAGGGTGTTTTTTATATGACAAATACCAAGGATTCAAGGTACTTTTCTTTGAGTCAATGAATATGGGGGTTAGTATTACCCATCCGTGTAACCACGTGTACCTAACTATATCAGTCTACAGAAAATATTCTTAAGACCAATTTCCTCGATTGACACCTCAAATCAGACTTATAAGGGAGATATGGTAAGGTGGCAGGGGACGAGGCGGGTGCGTACGCATCAGGCCTAAATCAGGCTTGATGACCTTTAGTCGAACTCATCCTGCGCTTATTGTTTTGCATGTGGACTATTAGTTAGTTCATTGGTATCGCTGCAAGTTCCTTAGATAGGTATGCGTTAAATATGAGTAAGCGTTCCGTACTTAAACTGTTTGTGTTGAGCAGTTTAACGGTATTATGAAAAAAGTTGGTGAAACAAAGAGACAATTTGAAAACGTACGATAATTGTACTTAACCATAATTCTCCCTTATGTCTGATTTGAATTTAAATAGTATCTGAACTCTAACCACAATTACGCCTTCGTAGAATGTAACAGCTTTTTCACTCAGATATAATGCTCTTCACACACGAATGCTTATTCAGATTACAGGACCTGGTGGGTTACCATAATCTCAAAAACATTCTTATAATAACCTTACATTGACTTTTGTCTTGCTCTCTCATTAGCCGAGAGAGCGAGACAAAGCTTGAAGTAAGATTATTTTAAGAATGTTTTAGAGGTCATGGTAGCCCCCCAGATCACTTGAAAAGGGTCAGGCATACTCAAATTTTACCTAATACAAAACACACCCAAATTATAACACGGGGTAAGCAGATATACGTAATTAGAGTTCGCGCAAAACTTTATGAGCCCTCTGAAGTTAGGCCCGAGGCCTCCCCGACGCCCTGTCCCGTCCCTCGGATACCTATAATGCGTACTGCGCAGCCACTAGGGCCTAACTTCAGAGGGCTCATAAAGTTTTGCGCGAACTCTACCTAATCTCTTACGAGCATTATAACGTGTACCTATACCTACATACTTCACATGATTCATGTTCTAAACCCGACAAACCTTATTACACTGCAAAACCCTGCTTTAGATAATAACAGGGAATTATTTACTCGCACTGATAACACGGCCTTTAATTTATAATTCACGAATAAACACCCCTGGGCTCCGGTCAGTGGGATAGCCGCATTAGTAATCATTGGCTATGAGAAAATGAGAAATAAAAGAGCAACGTTACGAGTATTACGTACCTTTTTTTTATTATTAAAATATAGGTTTGCGCTTGACCGCCATCTCGCCCTTTGATAATATATATGTAGTTTGGATCTGCTTTCAAACACGAGCTAGTACCGAAAAAAGTCTGCCAAAAACTGAAGGGGGCGAGGTATAAACATATATTGCACACACTGAGATATTCTTACTAGTTCTACAAACGCACACTTCAATATTGAGCGCACAACAACTGCAAATGATGTGATCAAAATGTATACCAATGGACGACCGGGGTTGGGTGTAAATGCCAAAAGGGAAACAGTAGGTATAACGCTACCATTTATTTATTTTTTCTGAGATCTCGCCTGAAGGTAAGCGAAGTTGTAGTCAATCGAAAGCAAACCCTTTTATGCATAAACACTTGATAAGCTCAATGACGCTCTATAATCTATACCATAAAACAAGTATAAATATAAAACAAACAAACTAGTATATTTATAAATTAAACATTTAAAAAAACTCCTGATTTAAGAGCTGATAATCGTCAAACAGCTAAACAGATTTTCATGAATCTAACTCGATCACGTCAACACTCGATCAAGTCGCTTGTCAAACAAATAAAACTTAATTAAAATCAGTTCAGCCGCTTGGAAGCTAGGATGCCACAGACAGATACACACGCTAAACTTATAACACTTCTCTTGCATCGGGGATTAATAATCTGTCAACTTTTCGCTGATAAGTAAGGTCACGCGTGAAAGTGAGGCAAAAAATCCAAAGAACCAATCAGCTCATAGAGCGTTTATGTTTAATAGGGTACAGGTCGTCTAAAGACGTCTAGTTATCTGGTGTTACTATTGATTGCAAAAAGATTATTAATACTCCAGTAGTTAATCAGTTTGAGATGAAAATACACTGTTCATGCAAAGCTCCGTGGAGTTTTCCGATTCATTTCTATTTTTAAATCACGAGTTTATTAAAATATAAGCAGAAAAGAGTAAATATTCCTCGCTCGTATTAATATCGAATCTCATATATTTTAAAAGGATTTCAATATATATTCGTGAGTTATTGGCACCGGTATGAATAAATCAGCCGAATAATCACGGATGTATCCATTCGCCAATGACTTTGGCATTAACTACATCAGTGAATATTCAAAGACCCGAAGCGAGAAATTAGGGTGAGACGGCAAGAGTAACGAAATCCTAAATAACGCTTTTCAGATGAGTAACACGGATTCTCTGGAAATAAATTAATCAGGCGGTGGGGCAACCCACGTAGTTCAGATTTACGAGTTACCCGGGCGGCCCGTCCCCATCTCCTCTCCTGGCCCCTCCCCGCTTCTGCGCCTCCGAGATCGCACTACACAACTCATCAATTTCCTCGGGACATACGACTTGGAATCCTGTTAATTAAACTATGCCGCCAAATTAATCGTGAGTATCGCGAGCGCACGCGGTTCTCCGGAAAGTATGTGAATTACACGCGTCCGACGCGACTTAACGCGAATAAATTATGGCTCGCGGATTGCAAGCATCGCTTTAAAAATATCTGGTGGGGCGAAAACAAGCGAAAGCGATAAATCTTCGAATATTTGTTTTGTCCCATCAGTATATAACGCCAGGTAACATACTTGCTCTCTGAGCACCTGCTCAACTATGTTAATATTTTTAAATATTTTATATGCAGCTTTTTTCTGTAGCTAATTCTTCACTTTTTTGTTCAATATCAGGAACTGACGTTTTTACTATACCTATTATCAAACATGGATCGCAGAAATTAATATGACTGGTCTGCTGGCTTTGTTTTTTTGCTTTTTCACACACTTATCTTACCGCAATTATTCAAGGTATTATAGGAGACAAAAAGTGCCCGCCATTGGCTCAAGTTTGGCGACATATATTTAACTTCAAATCCAATTACCGGACTGATATTTTCCATTGTCTCATGTTTTTCATGAGACAATGAAAAAATAGCTGACCATAATTTTATTTTTTATTTTAATGATTCTAATTTAAATCGAAGTGGGCTAATCAAGTTATGGGCACATTAAACGCCATGGCTGAGAAAACACATTGTATTTTTTCTTAAAATCAAAACATCTACGGTTCGTTAGTAAGCGCATCACTTGAAAACGGCTGGACTGATATGGCAATTTTTTTCGTAATATTTCGAACAAGGTTTCAAGGGAATGAAAAATTGGGAAAGTAGCCCGCATAATGAAAAAAACTAAAAAAAATGAAAGCGTTTTTTCTCTATGGGATTTTTATATGAACTCAAAGACTATAACTCATACAAATTTATTAAAATTTGGACAGGATAACATATTTTGTTAGGTCAGCTAGTACATATATAAAGATCAGATGCACCGATGCCGAATCTACACATTCGCCGAGGCTGAGAACGTAATTGTACTAAGAGTAGATAGCTCATGTTGGGTCTGTTCGGTCTCTCGTATCGGCGCCAGAGTCCGAGAGAGTGTTTCAGGGTGTCGTGACGATAGTATGATGCCGGGGTAAGATATATAGCTTACCAATGAGGCTGTGCCGGCTGGCGCCGAGGCTGTGCGCGGGCGGCGAGCCGGGCGCTCGCAGCGCGCCGCCGCCGCCGCCGCCGCCCAGCGCGCCGCCCTCCAGCGCGCCTGCAACCAACGTGTTTCGTAACTAAAACTAAACGAGAACATTCAAACTTCAGTAACGTATAACGCGTCTCAAATGTCGCTATTGTGACTTCATGGAGTGGGATCTGTACGAGCTCCAGCTGCCCAAAGAGCGCGAGGTGGCAGTCTTCAAAAATTTTAATTAAAGATTGCAATGAATAGTGCGCTTTTTTTGTCTAAGGTCTTAATCCAGTTTGGGGTAGTTACGCCACTTGTAAGTATGTAATATATATTTATCTTCATTTATTACAATATCTCTTCGGCTGTGAAAATATTCCCTTCGCTCTACGTAAGTGGTATCGGTGAGGTTAAGTTGGGAAATGTAACAACTTTAGATAGCGTCATTTTAAAAACTGAGATATATGATAAACAAAAATAATTACACTTATTATTATACTAGTTTTTTGCCCGCGACTTCGTACGCGTAGATTTTCATATAAACCTTCAATCCTTTTTTCTTCCCTTAATCCGGCCCTTGCGCAAAATAACATAGCCTATACTTCAATCTGGTCATAGCTAAGCATATTCGTGAAATATGCTTAGCATACTCAGTGCAGGAGACTTACCCCTACCTCAAAAAGTTGACCCATAGGTGTTATTTGTCTAAATGGTACCATCAACTACGATAGGCAGTAGTTGTTTGATAGCCGCCAAGCTTTGCTATTTTCACGCACACACGCATAGTAAAACGGATTTTCGTTCATTCAAGTTAGACGCTTTTAAACGATGCAGCTTAAATGAGTTGGTTAATTTTAGGTACCTATCAGGTACCTACTAAAAGTTGGCTCGCAAAAGTGAAGCTAGGGGTAAGGCCCTAGAGCATGTTTTGAAGTTTTCTTTTTGTATAAACCATAAAAAGTATATCATGTCACGTCAGGATGATACATCTCTGAAATTTGACTGTCCAGCTTCGCTCGTTCGGATTTTTCTATGACCATGCAATTTCTGAACTATATGAATACGACCACAAGTATAGCTTTGGCCCACGGAACACTATTCTTTGGCCACGGAACCCTGACATAATATGCTTGTCTTGCAAAATGCATTGGATTGAATCACCAAAGAGGTTGTAAGGCCTATGTTTTTATAACATCCTTGATCTACACGTTCAGTCATCTAAGAAGGTTAAGGAACCTTCTTTAAAAATAAACTGATTATCTGAATGGCAGTTGACAGTTTAAAATTTTTATAATGGCTATGTCAATAACATTCTCTTTACTTTGGACCTCCTTGTTTGAGGCTATGTGACGATCCTCATATTACGTTTCGGGTAGCGAAGAAAATAATCATTGATTTTTTAATTTCTTTTATAATAATAAAGAATTAAAATAAATGATATAACATAGCCTATGTTTTAATCTGGTAATTTCTAAGCATATTCGTAAAAACCGCTTTTAAATCCGTCCAGTGGTTTAGGAGATGTGCGCGGACAAACAAACAAACAAACAGACAAAAATTCTAAAAACTGTCCTATCGTGTTCAGCTGCTTATTTTAAGACTCCCTGTGTGTTTTTTTTTTAGTTATCTCGCAATTACAGATTTTTTTATCTCTACGTTTTTATTATATGTATAGATAGAAGATAGATGTATAGATATGCGAAAGCTTGTGTGTAATTATGTTTTTCTGAACATAACTCCGAATAGTCGAACGCATTTGGTATAGAGGTAGCTTATACCCAGATTAATACACAGGCTACTTTTTACCCCGAAAAAAATACTTTTATGATAGCTAGTGAAACCGCAGGGCGCTATAGGTTTCTCATAAATATATATTTGATTGGAGAGTGTCTAGTGACGTCCGTTGCTGTTTTTTATGCCATAGGTGCCATAGCTAACGGCTGCCGAAAAATACAAAGTTTATATGAAAGGTCAATGCTCAATAATTAATGTTATATACAGCCATATCAGGTTGCTTCTAACCCTGACTGTCCTTGAGCCTTACTCTACTTTCCGGTTGCTTGAACTAAAATAGATACATAGGGCGATATCAAACGCTATCAATGTCACATGTCGTCCCACATCAAATAAATATTCATTGCCATCTACAAATAAATATTGGAAATTGATGTTCCTACTAGAGCGAGGAAAATATGTTATTTTTTATATTTAAAGACCCAACTCAGCATGCCCGCTGTTCACCAGAGCTGTTCTACCGTATAGTTAGTGCGTCGATTATAGGAAGGCTACAAATTATTTATCTACATAGGATGTTAAACATGAGCATTTTAAACCGACTCCAAAAAAAGAGGATGGTTCTATGTTCCACTATGTTTTTTTTATGTAAATATGTTCACCAATTTCTCCGCCAACAGTGGAACGATTAAAAAAAAAAAACTTTTGTTCGGTAGGATATACTTCCAATTAGATTCCATTTTCACCAAGTCAGGATCTGCAGATGGAGTAACAGGGAAATAGAGGGTGATACTAAAATTTTATAGATACTTTGAGACGTTTTTCATATATTTTTGAAATCGGTTTTTAATGTGATCCACTTGTATATTATACGTGTACGGCCCTACCGTACATTAACTTATAGAAGCATAATTAATTACCAATAGTATCACATAGCAGCTGCGCTCCGCGGTTTCACCCGCATTATATCCGGGATAACATTAGCCCAAGTTACTAACATTTGATAAACATTTGACATTTGATTGATACATCAGCTATCTGCCATTGAAAGTGAAAAGAATGCAACCTCCATGAATCAACCTCCTTTAAAGCGACAGCAACCCCCTCTGACTTACATGCCATTTTTGTAAAATAAAATATATGTTATTATGTCAATGTTGTTTTTATAGGAAAAATTATAAACAACAAAAAAATCTGTTAATACGATTGCTACCAAACTTGACAGGACCCCTTTGCACTGGATTAATCTGAAGTTTGCTTGAAAATATCATCAAAATCGATCCTGCCACTTCATAGGGAACATATCGTATACACATCGCCTTTTATATAGGTAGAAGATAGAAAAGATAATAAGATTAGTATTTGTACTACCAATAAAGCAGTAAACGCGAACACACGTTATCCTTACATCCTACCATCTCCTTTCTACTACAGGACAAGTAGGAAAAAGGCTCATTACCACCCATACATTGTGGACTTTCCTTGGATACGTACCAAACGTTTCGATTCTACGTTTCTAATCCGTACGGCCAAGGATTGGAACAACCTGCCGGCTTCCTTGTTTCCTGAGATATATAATTTGGGCCTTTTCAAGGCGAGAGTGAATAGGTAACTTCTAAGTCTGCGTGCTTCATCTTCGACCACATCGTCGCTTACCAACAGGCGAGGTGGTGGTCAAACGCGGACTTATACGCGTTAAAAAAAAACATTGTTTGGCCAGCGGTATTTGAAAATTATCAATTTATGTAACCCATGCCCTTACATAATGGTCCTTCGAGCCGATAACTAGTATGGTTGAAATCAAAGACCGGCTGACTTTACGACAGCGCTACGCAGACTCAGCTATGAATCTCACATTACCCGAATCTCGCACGATGCGTCATCAAACTGCGAACTGATGACAAAAATAGAACAGGATATTGATAGGCCTTTTCGGTTTCCAATAACGTGTCGGTGATAAGAGCTCAGGATATGGCGGACATTCGAAATGTGCGGGAACGAGCCATCGGGGAGCCGTCTCTCTGCTTTATGCCCCCTAATGTGCCGATTTGTCCTGCTCACCCACACGGACGTACTGTAGCCACAAATATCTAAGCCGACAGTATGGGTCAGATCTCAGATCATAGAAGCAAGGGAGACATGGCAAGGTGGCGGTGGTTAGGTGACGGTTGCGAATACATCTGGCCTTAAGCAGGTTTGATGCCTTTAGGAATTTTTTGTTTGTTTTGTAGTTAGTGTTCAAAAAAAGTCAAAGAGTAGTGTTCAAAGAGTTGGATCCTAAGCTTCGGCTGAGCGCCCACCATTTTAGACCACGTTTAGTTATAAGTAGGTATACCGACCGCGTCCGACGTTGCTTAACTTCGGTGATCGTACGAGAACCGGTAGTGAAAAAAAATTTGACACCAACTCGCACTTGGCCATTATTTATTATTTGTTGTTATACTTCAGAGTGTATACTATAATCATGCAAAATTTGACGCTTGGGCGTATTATTGTTTTTGCATTAGAGCAAATACAAAAACACGGTAAAAAAAGTACTTTTGTTGTATGGGGGACCTTTAGATTTTACTTTTGACGTTATTATAATTTTTTAGTTAATCCGCCGTAACTTTACATATTTTGTGAAAATTTCAACTATCTATTACAGTTTAACAGATACACCCGTTAAAGAGTATTGGGACAGGCGGACAGACAGACAGCGTAGGCTTAGTAATAGGGTCCCGTTTACACCTTTCGGGTACGGAACCCTAAAAGCTAACTAGAATTTAATAAAAAAGTTACTCGTCTCTTTCAGCCAGTATGGCGATCATTGCAACGCATTGTAGGAAAAACGGTAACGCCTTTTACGCATTGCTTGCATGTCATGTCTATACTGCAATTGATGACCATGTTAATAATTTTAATGTTGCATTTGTGCCCAACAGGGGCAGTTAGGACGAATAAGGTTCTCAATAAAATCCTGAAATCCTAGGTACGCTTTTTGCTAGCTAGAACTAAAGCTATCTAATAAGAAAGTAAACGTCTATTTCAAAGAGTATGACGATCGGTGAATCGCTCTGATATACCTAGGTAAATCCACTATCCTATTTGCATATGATGTCCATACTGTAACTGAAGTCCATGTAAGTTCCCCAATAAATTTATAGCGACTCACTTTTTCTGGATTGTGTTGATAGACTGCCGAGAACTCAAGAAGGTTACCCGGATAATGGAGGTCATCGGTTTTTTCCATCCATAAATATATACTCATGATCGATAAAATATACAAAAGGTATACTTAAACGTTGTTCCTAGAATAAAAGTACCTAATTACTTCATATCACACTAATCCACACTAATCTACACTTTAATATTATAAATGCGAAAGTAACTCAGTCTGTTTGCTACATAATCACGGCTAAACGGCTTAACCGATCTCGAAAAAAATTTGCGAGGTAATAGTATGTATCATGGGAACGGACATAGGCTATTTTTGGCTATGAAATCGCAGGCGAAGTCGCGGGTACAGCTAGTATTATTATTAATGCGAAAGATTGTGTATATGTGTATGTTTTCCGCTCTCAACGCCGTAACGACTAAACAGATTTGCAAGGTTTTTTATGAGTTAGTATTTCTAGGTTTAGACTCTTCTGATAAAAAGCGACGTTTTGAAGATGGAGCACGTAGACCTATGTATGTCATTCACTCAGCTTGTACCCTGATAGGTTAACACAAAGTCAGCAAAATTCAATTACTGTAGGATAGCATGTGCGAGGCGCTGCTACTAGTAATACAGGGTTACGCGGAAAGGGTACTAAGCCGAAAGGGGAACGTTATACTAATTATTCAGAACAACTTTACTATGGAACCAACCATGAATTCGCAAGAAAATATCAGCTGTTCCATAGAAAACGGTAATTCACACTCTACAAAACAGCTGAAGTTTTTTCGCAATTTCAGGGTTGGTCCCATAATAAAAGTTGTTCATAATGAGTATAACAGAGCCCTTTTAGGCTTAGTACACCTGTAACGCTCCTAGTTGTCCTACCTATCCAGAGTAAGTAGGTAGTCAAGAAAAACAACAAGAAGGTTAACAAAGATTATTATTATTCAGGAAAGAAAGTTATAATTGTAGGGTAGTCAAAATAAAAACTGTATATTGAAACTGGAGTGAAAAGTATGAACGTAGAGAGCCGAAATGCATTACGCGACCGTTAACACACTGGCCTTGGAATTCCGAGTGGCATCCACGGAGCGAGGTAGGACCACGGAGCGCGATTAGAACCCGGAGTGAGTTAGTTCCACGAGAGGCTGTGCAGTAGAGTAGCAGGTGAGCGCCAGACGTGCGGGTCAACCCTGGAATTCCATATTTCGGGCGTCTTAGGAATAGTCTAATTTTTAGATTTTTCTGACACACATGTATGAAGTTGTGAAAGCAAAACCAATCCGTTAAGTCTAATGCAATGAGTAAAATCTGAGACGAGGCAGTCAAAATTTTACATAATAATGCGATAAGTCATTAAATATTCGCTTCTTCGTCGTCATGATGAAGTCGATCTCATTTTTGGTCGAACTATCGGGCCTCATCCACGTCCACTTCCTGGATGGTCGCTTCTGAAAGAAGGAGTTCATCAAATAGAGTTCCTCCTTCTCCATGAAGTCGACCAGCCGCTGGCCCTTCGGATTCAGCTGTCCATACCCATATGACCCCACTCTTAACTCATCGACATTCCGTGTGCCCACCTTAGCGTTAAAGTCACCCATAACAACGGAGAAGTAGGTTTCGGAGGTATGTATGGCTTCAGATATCTCTCATACAATTCCTCTACTTCATCGTCAGGGTATGTCGAGGTCGGCGCATATACCTGTATGACCTTCAGCGAATAACGATCGGTTATTCTGAGTATAAGGTATGCTACCCTGCTCGACACACTATCGACCTTAGCCACGTTGTGACCTGTGGACGAGAAAACCTACACCACCCTGGGACCCTCCTTCCCGGAGGAAGAGCATGTTACCGGAATCAAGAACTATCGTATCCTGTCCCTCTCGTCGGATTTCAGATAGTCCTATGATGTCCCATCGTATTTTGCTAAATTCTTCCTCCAGCTCAACAATCTTCTCGTCAGTCCTCAATGTTCTAATATTATATGTTGCCAGGGCCAAATTACGTTGGCGGTGGTAGCGGGGCAACTTCCGGAGATTCTTAGCACCCCTTGCTCCACCGTTACCTGGCCCGCTACCTTGGCCAGGGATAGTGGAGCTGCCGGGGACTAGGGGCCGTAATTATAAATATTAGTGTAATAGTAGTAATCACAAATATTAGTGGGTTAGATATATTGACTAAATAAATAACAATTTTATCAGCCTATTTAAATTAGACAGGTAACGAACCGTTAGAATCTTTTCCACGTAACCCTGTAAAAACGTTTAAATACAATAACAAAGCATAACTTAGAGAAATTATTAAGATAAAATCAAGGAGAAAATGTAAGAAAACGAAGATAAAAACAGGAAATGTGGGAACAGTAACTATAGGAAAATGGGCCATTACATGGTTTGCGGCGATGTTTTTTACGCCGTATTTACTCCAAAATAGGTAGGGTAATAATGTTTTACGGCGTATATATACCTCTATATATATGTGCGAGGTTCATATCATACGTATCATACGTATGTATAAGACTTAGAGCAGCTTGGCGGACGTCATGTCAAGTAGGTACTAACCTCAAACACTGGATATATCCATTATGGCTATATATTACTGTTCGAAACATACAGCCGTTAAAAGGTAGGAGAGACATGCGGACGGACAGACATACAGACGGCGTAGTCTTAGTAATAGGGTTCCATTTACACCCTATGGGTACGAAACCCTAAAAAAACAGTCAAAGTAAAGTCAGTTCAAAACATTCACACAGTACGATAGAAGCGGCTTTTATTTTGTTTGGTGATCATTTTGCCCTCTCAGATTCAAACGCCTCTGGACTATGTTACCCTGGTATCATATAGTATTTTTCTTGACAGCATAGTGATAAGGCAGTAGAGATCATAAATCCCGGAAGCTTCTCCTTCACATCACGGTATGTAACTGATTTTATTGCCACGGACGAATATAAAAGCACAATAGTGTGCAAAAGTCCTGCTGCCTCATTTACAAAATCTAGCTCTGAGCCTTTACGGAGCGTGGTAAGTGAATATATCGTTCTAATTTTACCACATTTCTCTACGTATTGTTTCAGCTGTTTGCGAATTATTTTATAAACATTTTTATGTTATGGCAACACATGTTTGGAATCTTTCCGTTTGGTACGTATTTACACAGTATTTCGTATTTATAGGGCCTTTATATTCGCCTTTATGACGAGGGGCGCGTGCTCACCTTTGTTCCATTAATTAAAAACCACATAAAACAATTTATATTCTTTCATTTAACTAGGGCCCTGAAGGTGCAGCTTACTGAAGGTACACGGCAATGCAATAAAGGGTGTATAGTGGAAAATTTATTAGTACTTTGCGAGTATTGATGGGTACAATGCAAGCGTTTGCATTTCATAGAGAACGTTTTCAACACTTCAACATAAACGCATTTTTAAATAAATATGCGTTAGATTCAAACGACTTCAAGTACTTAATTTTTGCCTTGATGTTAAAGACGTGGTTAGCGGAATGCTACAATTGCAGTTTCTATCAGTAGCTTAGTATGTACGACAAAAGTATTATCATACTATCGGCGTTTTAGGTGTATTACATAAACAAAACAAATCTACTTATTTCTAAATTAGAAATATTACAATAATTATTGTCATATTGATTTGAAACTTTGCAAGTATGTGTAATCTGCATGACAATACAACATTTTGGTATCATCGAACTGATCACCGTTTAACCGTTTAGGGACTAGAGACAATCCGAATGCTCAAGCATACTACTAACTAGTTGGCAGCGTACCCAGCATGGTAGTGCCATTACCACGCTGATAGGCAATTCTTATATATGCGTTGAGAAGAAAAATGCTAGCATTTTGGTCACGCGGTACATTAACCCTGCCCAGGTAAGGCGGGGAATCCTGAAAGATTTTTGAAAATGAGGTGCGCTTACGGTCAATGTCCCCGAACGGCTCAAATATATAACCAATGCTAATGTTAGCATATTTGCGCCGTTTGTGCTGCTTCGCTGAATTTGCCGCTGCACTAGCCTATGAAACATGTTAAAATAAACCAAAGGAAACTCCAGGGGTGACTTTTAGGAACTGAAGACTTTACAATCCACTTTCCTGCTCCATAATCAGACCCTACTTATTCTTATTCGAGTTGAGGGCGATAAGTTCTGAACTAACATCCCACTTGAGATGAATTGTGCATATCCCCCTACCAGCACCTACCCGAGCCAACCAAACTCTTTAAAATATCGCAGTGAGGCTCTTGGGTGCTTCAGTGAATAATGATGATGAAAAGTTAGTCTAGCAGCTGTTGTTCCGACGTGGATGAAGAAGGAAATGATGCCTCATGCAACCCGGTAGTGATTCTAGTTTCTTCTGTGGCTTCACCATCAGACCCTTGTCTCCAAGTGTGATGTAAGGGGCTCGCAAATGAGTCTAAACTCAAGTGTTTTACTGGTAACCATTAAAAAGTTACATCTTATTCCTAGTTCCATAATCTATGGGCAATTCAAGTGTTTTTGTATAATAGACCAAGTAGCTCAGGTATTTCAGTGTTAGCTCAATTTGATGTTATTTTTAAAGATATAAAATGACTGAGTCTACTTTTGAGAACTGTGCTTCAGTAATTTTACGAAGTAAAATTTTCAAAGTCTTTAGTACAAATTTTTGTTTTAATCATAGATTTAGGATGACAAAAAATAATTGAGGTCTGTGGTTTTAATATTCTTTATTATGACCACAAAAACATGGGATAAACAGTTTTCCTCTTTATTCTATTAATTATAAAAAATATTAAAACAAAACTATTCCTATACATTTTGAAATATTAATGTCGTAATATGACCGAAGCACATTTTTTCAAAAGTAGACACAGACATTTTATATCTTTTGAAAAAACATCAAATGCGCGAGCGAGATCACTAGTACTAGTAGAGCACCTAGTATTCTGCCCCTTATTAAAGATGATTGTCAGTAAAAAATATATATAAAGTTTAAGTTTTTAAACTATAATTATTATTATTTAGTGATCATTTGACTTGACATTTTCGCAGTCAAAGCACTGAAATGAAGAACTCAATGAAAATGCAAAGTGAACGTAGTCGAAACATTTAGTCATATTTGCATATTCAATGGCTTCTTTCATTTTCAGTGTTGCGACACGGGAAAATCTCTGTTTCTTTCGTTTATTTTCACAAGCGTTGCTTGTCGTAACCTACCGACCGTCATCCTGTTTCGGTGGTAACAGGAAAGGTCAAAACTACTTCTAAATGTCATGGAATCAATTTTTTTCTTTTTGTACCTATAATGAGTGACAAACAAGCAACGGGCCACATGATGCTAAAAGGTCACCGCCGCCGATAAACTCCTACAATACCCAGGGCATTGTCAGGGCAAGTACTACTTATGAAATACAATACTTTCTTCAATGGGTAAAGGTAATGTTTTTTTTATGATTTCTACAATATACAAGGCTACATGGTGCAGTGCTAAGAAATTAACGGAACAGCTAGTATTTTTCTGAAGATTTCTGGATTGGTCCCATAGCAAAAGTTATTCATAATGATGCGTACAATGTCCTTATTGTTATCTTGTTTAGTCTTAGTACTACCCATCCGTGTAACCCTATCTGTCTACAGAAAATATTCTTGAGACCAATGTCCTCGACTGACACCTCAGATCAGACAAACTAGGGAGATATGGTAAGGTGGCATGGTGGGTGCGAACGCATCAGGCCCAAGTCAGACCCGAAGTTTTTAGTCGAACTAACCCTGCTGATGACTTTGCTGCCTTTTTTAGGGTTCCGTATTTTCATGTAGACATTGTAGACTATTAGTTATTTGATTGGGGACGGCGCAAGTTCTTTAGTGTGCGTGAAAAATGAGTAAGTGAGTCGTACATAAAGTTTGTGCGTTAAGCAATTTAGCGATATATTGATAAAAGTGGGTGAAAAGGGGAGACATTTGGATACGAACGATAATTGTACTAAGGCATATCTCCCTTGTTTGTTTAATCTAATATTAACACATTATTTAACCCAGACACGCGCGTAACTGTAACATTTACCTAACTTACTGTCAGCTAGTAAAATGTTAAATGTACATACAAACTAATTGTCATTAGCAAATACAGTTTGGTAACAGCTTAAAATGTTCGCTGAATTCTCAATCCGTGACGGAATCGTAAATGGGAATTGCCACAGGTACAAGTTCATAATATATTCACAACAGTTTCAGACCTCAATCTTTGGAAACATTTACGGGTACTTTATACTTCATCAGATATTCTCAGAACTAAGCTGAGGAATTATTTTGGAAAGGGTAAGTAAACATCTTGCCTCATTTTAAGCAACAAATCCATAGAAGGTAGAATACGTAAGACACTCCTTCCTGATTTGGTTCGAAAGTTTGATAATAGGCTGTAAATATATGGGGTTACACGGAACGGTCAAAAGCAAGCCTATTCCTAAATAAAATTGATAATAAATAAATAACGATGGGAATAACTTTGAATGATGTCATTGTACTCATGAGCAATATTTACTATGGGACTAAAAATGGCGATGGTGTCAAACGGTACCTTGTGTGTGCTTTACAATCTGATTGCATCCGGTTCGATCTTCGGTCCTGAACCAATGACTTAGTGGGCTGTTCCAAAAATTGTTAATGATATAAAAAATTGTTGGTAGTTATATGAAAAAGGTTTATTTATAGCTTATCAAAATATTACCCCCCAACCCCAATGCATTTATGTATTCGGGTGAACCAGCTTCCGTTTTTTTTGCTAAATCTTGGGTCGTAAAATAACCGCCAAACTCTTCGACGGCTTCTTCAGCAGTATAAAATTTTCGCCCACGAACCATTTTTTTGAAGCCACGAAGGCATATCTTCCTTGTTTTTCTGATCTGAGGTACCACCGTTTTGTGTAATCCTGCACTATAATATAGTGTTCATACACAGGATTTAATGTTGGTGTAGATAGTGTAGGTACGTATAATATCGAATAGTAAAGGAGCTTTGAAGTGGTTACAGTAAACTACTACCAAGCACCGACGATGCCGCTCTTGAGAATCCAAAGTATTTCAATAAATTTATAAGCTGTAAGCGTACCGGCAGTCAGAAGTAAGCCATTTTGTTACAGTAAATAATAAAACAGAAAGGCAACTAAAAATCCGAAACGTATTTTAATGTTGTGACGTGCTGTTTCATAAGTTCTCGCAGGGTTTTGAAGGACAATAATTTACGATAAAGTAATCTTAAATTGATAAAATGTTATCGTTCCGAGACTGCACCCAAATGCAGCGTTAACAACATATTCCTTTTCTTAAGGTGCTATCTCCTACTTCCTAGTATCGGAGGTCGGCTATCAAAAGGGCCATTTCAACTTTACAGCTGCTCGAAATAGGGATCTTGTGCTCAGGTTGAACCACGTCCGGACCTGATTGAGCAACTCGGTGCGTCTTCTTCTGGTAGGTTGCTTCCCATGGATTTCCCCCTGTATAATTAGCTGCAGGAGTTCTTATTTCTTCTTACACATTATATGACCCAAATATTGTAGCTCCTTTTTAGGGTTCCGTAGTCATACATATAAGATTTCGTTGAGTCCATCCGTCCGTCCGTCTGTCTGTCCGTCCGTCCGTGCAAAATTTTTAGAACCTCCTTTTTTTCCTGCACCATCTCATGTGCAGATCGTTGAATAGGTCTTTTAAAATGACAGTATGGTTTAATAAAAAACTTTTTTATCAAGTGTATATTTTGTGAACTCTCCAAAGTGGCAAAAAGTTGGTCCCTGCCCACTCCATTTCTAAAGTATTAGACATAGAAACTTGTAACTTGCCATGCTGATAGGTCATATTAAAAACATTAATTCAAAATTATTTTGAAAAATTTCTGATTATAACTTTTTGAGGAGAGCGATAAAACTGTAATAAATTCAAGTCGTTCTAGCTCAAAGGTCATTGACCATTTCGTAAAATAGTCTTGACAAATAATGTTTCTCAAGTTGTTTTCTTTTTGACTAAAACCATAAATATATGTTATGTTGGTATGATGTACCTCTGAAATTTATTAGCCCACAGAGATTCGTTCTTTCGATTTTTTCTGTAACCACCAACTTCTTAATTATGATTGTGACCACATTTATAAGACTTAGGCTACGGAAAACGGTACTCTACCATATGCGTGTCTCGACACGTTCTTGGCCAGTTAATTATAGTATTTAAAATCTTTACTATCTTGTTCATTTTCTGCTGTACTCTTTTGTTAGATACTCTACCCGTTCACGATGTTTTCAAGATTCTTCTGTACATACATTTCAAAAGCTTCAAAGCGCTACAACAACATCGGTTACTATCATATATAATAGTACCGAGAATATATAAAACTAAGAATTTACGAGTACATCTTCACAATTGGGTATTGACTAGTATTTTATTAAAAACTAGGTAAGCCCCGCGTGTTCACCCGCGTTTTTTTTAAACCGTACGTATTTTTTTCGGTTTAAAAAGTATCATTATGTCACTTTCCGGGCTCCCAACTATCTTTACGTAAAAATTACATAGATCCGTTGTTATGTGTGCGAAAGAGGTACAAATACATACTTTCGCATTTATAATATAAGTATAATTAGAGTCTTAGTGAAGAATACAGGGTTACGTGGAAAGGGTGTATTAAACCGACAAGGGTTAAAAATATCTGCTGTTCCATACATTTTGTCGAGTGTGAATGTGTGTGAACCGTCTTGTATGGAACAGCAGTTTTTTCGCTATTTCAGAGTTACCGCATAGTAAAAGTTGTTCATAATTATGGGTACTATGGACTCCTTTCGGCTTAGTATGTCCTTACCGCGTAACCTACTATAGTTACGGTGGGTTACGATCTTTAAGACTTTAGTGTCTAGGTTTTAGTATATGTAATGATGCATCTATAATTTAGATCAATTTCACAAAAGAAAACGATAACTTTTTGTAACCCCCGACGAAAACAGAGGGGTGTTATAAATTTAACGTGTGTGTCTGTGACATCTTAGCTCCTTAACTTACTCATGTAAGATAATGCCGGTTATTCCGTCTGTAGTTTTAACCGCATTCGGCGGTCATTATCAAGCTAAAGGAGAGAGAGCAGCTGCGTTTCGCTTTGCAATAAAATAAACACGTAAGTTTCCATAATTTTGACACTATATTTTTTTGTTGTTTAGTGACTCGTTCAAGTGTTTTGTTAGCTATTCAAGAAAATCTATTTATTAATTTATTAATAATAATATTAAGAAAATCTTTAATCGAGGTTTTTTATTACTATTTTTACTTGTAAATTGAATGGCCATGGGAGACAGGACAATAACTGGTATTATTCAGTAAATGCGATTTCTTCGGCACTCATACCCAACTGCTCTACTAAGCTCGGAGAAGCAATAGAGGGTCATGCGGTTGCGTAACTTTGTCACGACACTCACAGCTTACCTCCTACTACCCTCCCAAGCCAATAGTTTAGAGGGTGTCGATTTTTAAAAGGATTATTATAAACAAAAAATCTAGGACACGATTGCATAAGACATTGTTTCCATTGAGACGACTCATGGTATTGCCATATGTATTCATTACACATATGGTATTTCCAAATTGTCATTAAGCCAACACTACAAGTATTAAATTTCTAGTTACAATGTACATTTTGAATGAGAAGTACTTTTTACAGACAAGTAATTAAATATAATCAAGTTTTGTTAATCTTCAAACAAGTCATAGCCATATCATCATTCAGAGTCGAGCAATGTAAGTCACGATCAATTTCAAATCATGCCCTAGTAAGGTGGACTTTACTGTAGGCTTCTATGAAGTTTTGGAATCCAGACGAATACATGTTTTACCTCGTTAGTCCATCTTCAAACACGTTCACAAACTTCTTAATATATAATAATCCACCATATTATATATATCACACGAAAACACGTTTAGGGAAATTATTCAATGAAGCGATTTATTTTCACTTTCATGCCAAAACTCGCCGTTACGTTATGGTTGTGGTTTTTATAATATAGATATAATATTTCTGGTGTGAAAATAAATAGTTATATATCCATAATCACTCCGTCGAGTCTTATGCGTCTAACTCTATGTTTGCCGATCCGTGTCTTCCGCTCTAAAACATCTTGCCATAAACCATGACAAAACGTCCACTCACGTTATGTTTATCGGTTGAAGAGCTCCTGACCGGTATCGGAGTCATTAGAGCTCCTTCATCGGGGAATACGTGCGCTCCCGAAGACGCCCCCCCCCCCCCCCCCCCCGCGCGCGGACATATCCAGTCGGTCGTGTCCAGCTGTGGTCAAATAAACTGAATATGATGATGATGACTTATTTTGAGTTTATCAATTACAAATACTGTTTGATAACTTTTTTAAGAGCATCAAAAAAAGCTTTCACGTAAATAGCAAAAAGTTTGATAAGTAAAAGCCTTATTTTCCGCGAAATCAACAAAGCATAATATACAAAGTTTACCAATTTCCTCCCCACGAATTGAAAACAAAAGCTTTCTTCCTGGAATATGATTTATCTCGCCACTCAAACCATTAACGCTCATATTGGCAAACTGAGGCCCGCGTAGGCACAAACATAAGTAAAAGGTTGATTAGTTACTGCAAAGTTTCATCCCTCTCTAGACCCTTTGGAACCGGGCCAGAGGTCGTTAAAAGAATCTAATGACATATTATGTAAGAACATGCAAACGGAAAAACGTGAGCTGCAAAAATATACACTGTTACACTATTCTCTTTACAATACTTTAACTAACTTCGCGATTGTAAGCATGCTGGATGAAATTCTTGAGATGTGGTTTTATGCGGTTAAAAGCTTGATTGTATAGACTTATAATATGGTGCTACTATATGAAATGCAGGCCTTTTGTACTCATTATTATCCAACTTTTATTACGGGTCATCCTAAAATAGCGAAAAAAATATCAGCTGTTCCTTACATTCCGCCTAAATTTTTGTACGGAACAGCTGATTTATTCATTGCAATTTCAAAGTTGATGCTATAGTAGGTACAACGTTATGAGAAGACTGACCTCCTTTTGGCTTAGTAACACCGTTTCATGTAACCCCGCATTTTCACAAGGACTGAGTTTCTTTCTGATATTTTGATGATTGCGAAGTTGTAGAAACGTATTATGTATAGTTTCAGTTAGCATAGATGTGTTTATATAAGCTACTAAAATACGAATTGTAAGAAAAAAATATTGTTTAGAACTATCTGTTTCCACCGGTTCAGTTGACCAGATCAGTCGCCTGAACTAATGAGACTAATTATTATTATTTTTTACCATTTGTTCAGTCGAAAAAACTAGTAAGTAAAACTTTTTTCCATTTATTCAGTCGTCTGAACAAGGGAGACTTTTTTCCCAGAGGTCTATCCCTACTAGTTCAGTTGACCAGTTTATATTCATACAACGTGTCTGCATTATTATGTAGCCAAAGAAAATAATTAGCATTAATTAACAAAATACGAGCAAGTATAATACCAATCTTTCTGGATATTTCTATTCTGGAAGCCAGCTTATTAACTGAGCAAATCCGCCGTCGCAAGATTAGTACTTATTACCCCTAACTCCTTTCGCTAATTGGAGAGCTTGAAGCGGTATTTAATACGCAGAAGAAAATATCTCAAATATTGAAAGATTGTCTTCGAGTACACGACCAAATGAATCGTAATGAATATGACTCACGACAAAAAAATATATAATATGAAATTATATTTCAATTCGTTTTTTTTTTATTATATTGGGTGACGAGACGAGCGAAGTCGCACACCTGGTGGCTCTTCACGCTTGCTCATAACAGTTCAACGCCACTCGGAATTTTAAATTTCAACAGTTCAAAACCCTGGATGGTAATACACTGCGCTCGTCACCCCGAGATATAAGATGTCAAATCTCTGTGTGCCCTGTAATTTCGCTGGAAACATTGCCCTTCAATCCGGAACACAGTAGTGTCTGTACACTACTGCTTGGCGGTTGAATAACTGGCAAAGGTGTGGTACTTCCCCAGGCGGACCCCTGCAAAAGAGTCCTACCACTACAGCACATAATATATACATTCACCCCTTTATTTTCAGATTTTAAGTAACTCAATAGGCTTCGAATAAATTCTATAGGGTTATTTGTCTACTTCTCTGTGATGAGAATTTCAATGTGTGAAAACGAGACAAACAGCATTTTAGCTAAACGTGCCTATTGAAGATTTTCAAATAAGATAATCTGTGTCTTGACTCTTAATCCCTTGCTTGTACCTTTTTGATCTAACCTTTTTGTTATGACTTTGTTATGATAATTTTCACATTAAGGCATTTGTTTACATGACTTATGTTTATTGTATGTGTTATGTTTTATTCATTTGTTCTGTAGAGTTAAACAAAATCAATTGATCCCAAATTCCTCATTGTATTTAATGCGACGTTGAAATGGAAATACACTAGCGAACCGTCAAAGAAACAGATTTGAAAGTGCACTTTTCATAACGCCTGATTCAACTAACATAGGTACCTTACTACTTTTTATCCCGAAAAAAAACTGTTTCAGTAAGATAGCGGGTGAAGCCGTAGGGCGCAGCTAGTTCTCAATAATTCAAGAGGATGTAAATTTTCTAACAGACTGTTGACACATATTTACAGTTCCGACTTACATATTCAGGGTTGGCACATGGTCCGCTCCATGTTTGAACAAAAGCGTATCGTGTTTTTAATTTAACCCGCTGCATTCCGTTTTGTAATTTAAATCCAGTTCGCTTTCGCGCTGAAATGAAAATGTATATCTACATACAAATCTATACATATATATTGTAAAATACACAAATCGTATAGGGAGGATACGATTTGTGTATTTTACAATAATAAAACCATGGTTAGGCGGAACGTTTAATACAGCGGATGGACTACTATACAGGGGTACGTGGAAAGGGTATACTAAGCCGATAGAGGTCCATAGTACTCATCATTATGAACAAATTTTAATATGTGACCAACTTTAAAATCGCAAAAAAAAAAAAAAAGTTGTTTATAATGATAGGTACTATATGGACTCCTTTCAGCTTCGTACACTTTTATCGCGTAGAGCCAGTAGAGAGACCGAATGAATTCGGTAGCATATTTTATAAAATCTTGGTCGTTCCGATTTGCTAAAGAGTTTCATCTTAAGCTTTGCATAATATTATAAACTTATTTTCACATTCGTATTGTACAGTGATGATGATAGTTAACCTCTCGCAGGCAGTTTCACTAGATCATCTTCTATACATATATCTATTCTATACATATTTGACTGCCTCGGTGGCTCAGTTGGTAGTGATCCTACTTTCTGTGCTTGGGGGCGTGGGTTCGATTCCCATCTAGGACAAACATTTGTGTGATGAACATTTGTGTTTGTTCTATGTCTGGGTGTTAATATCTATTTAAGTATGTATTTAAAAAAATATATATGTATGTATATCAGTCTCTGGCAGCCATATTACAAGCTTTGCTTAGTTTGGGGTCAGATTACCATGTGTGCAATAATGTCCCAGATATTTATTATATAATAAAAACGTAGATATCAAAAAATCTGTTATTGCGAGATATAAAAAAACACACAAGGCGTCTTAAAATAAGTAGCTGAACATGTTAAGACAGTTTTTAGATTTAAATTTCAGATTTTTGACAGTTTTGTTTGTTTTTTTGTCCACGCACATCTCCTAAACCACTTGACGGATTAAAATGCGGTTTTTACTAATATTCTTAGCTATATTGAAGAAGATTATAGCAGATTGAAGTATAGGCTATTATTATATGTTATTTTGCGCAAGGGCCGAATTAAGGGAGGAAAAAAAGGGTTGAATGTTTATATGCAAATCTAGGCGTACGAAGTCGCGGGCAACAGCACTAGTACTTAATAAAATAAAAAAAAACATGTCTTTATACAAAACTTAACCCTAAATAACTAAAAAAGTTTATATGATATTGTTAGTTGTATAGTTTGTAGGCGCAAGAGTCGGCCCGTGGGCACAAAAGAACATGGTCCCTCGCCCCCGCGTTCCTTGTCGGTTGGAACCACGTGAAGTTTTTGCTACTTAGAGTCCTAATTTAAATGTTCGTTTAATAGAAAGAAATAATAATTACAAAAAGTCTTAGAACTAAAATCGTTAGGTATGCATAGAAAAATTGCCTGTGACAGGTTGATTTAATGGTTAACAATACGGACGGACATGGCAGTTTTAAAATACTAGGAGTGTTTAAAACTTTTACGAACTGTCTGTCTTTCAAAACTGTCTTAATTAACCCTCATATACTTATGTAATATTATTTGTGCGTTGAGTCTACATCCATTACAAGCTAAATTAGACAACAAAGTGTTTTAAGGGTTCAGGATTTATAAAATGGTTCCAAAAGTATACAGGTTTTAAAGAAATAATAAGTTTATGTTTGACCACCGCCGCCCTGATATTAAGTGATGATGCGGTCTACGATGGAGCACACATATCTAGAAGAAACCGATTCACTCGCGTTTTGAAGACAATCACATTGTAACTAACTTGTAGGTTATCACTTTTCGTGAATTTTGTACCAGAACAATCATCTATGTATTTGTATATTTTTTTTGTTCTTTTTTTTTTGTCGCGAATAAACTCGCGTTTGACCACCAACTCGCCTGTTGATAAGCGACGATGTGGTCGAAGATGAAGCAAGCAGACTTAGAAGATACCTATTCAAATCAATGTTAATATTATGGTGATTTTTGCGTTACAGCTAAACCGAAAAGTGATGATTAAAATATTTCCCAGTCGGGATTACCGCCTCATTCGTCTGAGAATAATATAAGATGGATATTCAAATAGAGTGAAAATGGGAAGCCATAATCGCAACACTCCGCTTGCACCTCGCATTAATATTTATATCTTATCATCAAATAAATAAGATAAATATTCGAGTGCGGGCAGTTTTCGACTTTCGACTAAACGTGTTTACGAAATCAGACCGCGAGTTTGAAACAATATTGTTGTGTCACATTAAACAAAATGTTAATTACGTCACCACAAGATTCCGGATCAGAGATTCTATGCATATCTGCTAGAACTATATTATGAAGTACATTATAAAGTTAAACAACAACGTAGTCGGTAGATTTCAATCTCACTGACAGAGCAAGTTCTACGTCTCGTATGCAGATGGCTAATATATCTGAGGGGCAGCGTCGGTGGACTGACCTCTTCATTCGTTGCTTCACTGACTATTTGATTAAACGGATATGAGATCTCAGGTCGATCACCAGGGTCTAGTTGGAGCGTTACGTCAATATATTTACTCAAACCAATTTGTTCTAATAGCTCTGACCCTATAGATGAAGTTACTAACGAAACACGTATACCTAACTAAAAGTACTAATACGTTATTCGATCGGAACTAAAAGTCGAACATGTTCACAACATGCACAGTTTTCACGTTGTACTGAATAATTACGAGCAAGTACTACATGAGTCATTATTACATACTAGCAGCGCCCGCAGTTTCACCCGCTATTCCTATAATTTTCCAGAATAAAAAGTAGGCTATCTTAACCTTATTACATCTCGATGATCTTAACACATCAAATGATTTCACAATATAAACAAGTGTGCATTGAAAATGTTTAAAAACTCCCGATAAAAAAGATGATAATCTTCCAAGGGCTGAATAATGTTTCTTAAATCATAGCTAAGAAAGCGCTCGATTAAATCACCATTCATACAATACTAAATAACAAAACAAAAATAAATAAATCAAAATCCTTTCAGCCGTATGTGAGCTACGATGTCACACACAGATATACATGTTATACTTATTTATACTGTCAATACTTGGATAAGTGTGTTTTATGGCACAATTATTTTAAACCTACAAATTTTCTGTTCACAGTATACTGGAATTACTTACATAAGATCAATCCAGTTTCCCAGTTTATTACGTTAAATACACTTTAATATGTTCCAACACGTACTTCATTGCCAGCTATTGATACCACGTATCACGCTCGCACAAACCACTGAACCAGAACCGAAATTTATGTAAAGATTTTCACACGACTAATATACGGTTAGATTTTTTTCTATCTTGCGGAAAGAAAAGAAATAAAAAGCGTCTTGCGAACAAAATCACAAGCATAGAGCATTATTTTGCTTGTCGTATATAACTTCTAGAACGTTCGATATTTTTCCATATTTAAGGCTTTATTCTTATAAACTAACGGCCGGAAAGATTAAGAAAAAAACTAAAAAAATACAGCAGCATTTAATCAATTGCAATTTTAAGAACTGTATTTAAAACACCTTTTCCAATTTATCTAAAACTAATAGATTTCGAGTCAACCTTTAGCCAGAATAAAACAAAACAGTAGTAACTATTTTTAATTTAGGTTAAAATTATTGCAAGCTGTATAAATTAGACATTGTTTGGATGACATAGAGTTTAAACTATTTCGTCAGAATTTCTAAAATATATCTCAATTTATACAAATAAAAAAACTCATGGCACTTTTTCATGAATTGTGTACTAGAACCAAATATAATTTCTTTATAAATCAATGCAATGTTAATATAATTTTCATGTGAGACTCGATACAAACATTACTCTAAGCTGCCCCTTTGTCCAAAGAGCACGTTGTCCTTTATAACGGTACGTAGAATATAAACTACAAACTTTGCTATCAGAAATTTTTACCAACACATACCGACAGAGCCAAAGCAGACTCTGGACAAATCTATTTTTGTATTATAGGTCAGGCTGTGGCTATTTCTATGTCCCATAGTAGCCCTAGACACAGAAAGTAGCTCATAAAACACACAGCGTGTATCGGACAAAGACAAATGCTGCTGACAAATGCTATCTATGTTTTTGTCACTTAATTTTGCGAAAGTTTTGGGGTTGAATTCATTTAACTTATATTTTTTTACAAGCTTTTACTTAACTTACCTTGTTAGTATGTGGTAAATCATGCAACTTAATTTTAAAACAGTTATCCCCAACCGATTGAGCTGAAATCAACATACACGTTTAGTTTGGGTGACAATGCATGGTTAACTAAGTTACGTCATTCCAAATCCAATATGGCGGACTTCCATAGTAAAGTTATTCATAGTAATGAGTACAATGCCTTCCTTTCGGCTCAGTACACCCGTTCTTCGTAACCCTGTATAATGCGGCATCTTTGATAATTATTTTATACTGAATAGGCTCGAGGCTGGCTCCATTTAAATTTGAATAAAATAATGTCTGTAAAAAATTGAGGGATGAATCGTGTTTATTGATTTGTATCCTCTTCCCGTGAAGTCGATTTATACTTATTTATTTATATACATTTGCTTAACGGCGTTCTTCATTCGTTGATTTAAATCTAGCAAATTCCTTAATGTTAAGAACCAAGTTCCGCGAACAATATCCAAGAACATGACTATATCTTAATGTGGGTCGTATTGTGCTGCAGTGACCATTAAGCGTGGAGTACGCATACGTCACGTACCTCTGACGCACGCGCGACGCAAAACCACAAAATAGGCCAGAGCAGATGTAAAACTGCAGACTGTTCAATTGAAAGTGGCAGCCTTTTGTAAAGTTAGTCTACAGAGTGAATAATGCATAGCCGTAAGGGTAATTAAGGTTAATAAAAGCTTAGGTAATTTAAAGATTTTTGAGTCGTTTCTCATTAAATTTATCATGATATTTTTTTTGTTATACTCCAACTTTAAGGTTTCAGAACATAATCCAAACTGCATATCTCTTTCTTGTTAATTTCAATGTCTATCGTAACCAGTTACGAACAAAGCAAAATGTTATGTTTCCTCATATGAAACCAATGGTTCCGGCAAAGGCAGGGTGTATAGTACGAGTGGCTAGGTGAAAAACTGTAAAACAGGGGCCTATATAAAAATATCTCAAGGAATTATCCATCTGTTTGTTTCTAGTCTACGGTAAAGTCTGTGGCGCCTCAGGCCGTTTTCATTGGCCTCCTGGTACATGCTATATATTTTTATCTCCCAAAAAGCCCGACCCAAAATAGCTTGCTAAGGGAAAATGTCAGCTTCGTCGTTATAACGTGATTGTTTTTATCACGTGCTAAGTGCAAGGTACCTATTGAATGCCACAGAATTTTTTACAAATAAAAACAACTATTTCACTTGTAATTTTCCAACTATTTAAGTGAATATTTTCATTAAACTTAATTTGGCCTGCTCTAGAGATAGACGGGTGATTGGAAAAACGTTGAGATTTAAGGGGCATATCTCCTAGCCAAATTTCATGGGAGAGACCAAAGCCCGAGACTCCGCTGAACAGGCCACCTTCTAATAATGGAGGAAATCGTAATGTTCGTGACATTACGATTTCCTAGGAGTATCTTGGAGTACCCATTGGCCGTTTACCCTTTGGCAGTCCTAGATATCGCTGGGAAGATGCCGTAGAGTCGGACTTGTGCAAGCTCCAAGTCGCTGACTGGCGAAAGACAGCGAGAGACCGGCACCGATACCGTTCTCTTGTGTCTGAGGCCAAACCCCACTTCGGGACGCAGTGCCAGCTAGTCAGTTAGTAAGTACTCTAAAGATACCTATAGCCTATTTAATAAACAAATAATCTTTAAAATCTATTCACAATCAACGGATAAATCGCGTATCATACACAACAACAAAAAATACAGTCAAATTAAAAAACTACTTTTTCTAAGAACTGTAATATTTAAAAAGTTGACTTTCTCACTAAATGAGGTCATCCAAAATAGAAAGCAAGTAAGTTCAAATGTTTCTTTATACAAGTTAATTACAAAAAAAAAACCGGCTAAACGAGTACAAAAGGTATATACATTTCATCTCCGGGAATATAGTCACATCACATCATCAGCCAATTAACGTCCACTGTTGGACAAGGCCTCCCTCATAGAGAGGGGTGTTGCCATAATCCCCACGCTTGGCAGGCGGCTTGGGGATCGCAGTACGTTCACCGTGTACTATTAGGACGCTGCTGCCCATCCTCCGGTGGTTCTGGTCACAGTTTTAGGACATACCCAGGGTCCAAATATAGTGAAACAGATAAACCAAGAGTAAAACTGCAAGGTAGAAAGAATAAGAAAAAAGAGAGAGGCCTATATGTAGGTCACTTTATAAATTATGAGATGCTCAAAATTTTAAAATGGACCTCATTTAATACTCTAATATTATTATGCAAAAGTCGGTGTGTAAGTGAGTTTGTCGTTGGTTGCGGATGATGATGATAAACCCGCAAGGCGCATCTGGGAGAATAAACATTTATCTACGGTTACCTTCTACATATTCTCGTTAGAGAGCAAAGCAATCTTAGCTACGTACTAAACTATGTACTAAAGATAAGCAAATGCATAACAAACATCGTAGCTGGCAGCGGTCGTAGCACTCGTAGCGTTCATAGCGTTTCGTAGCTCATACTACGCAATGCTACGAATCTCTGCAAAGTATTTATTTTAGTGCTTTGCTTGTTTCATTTTTGGGTTGGGGTACCCCAAGTACAATTATTGGGGTATAATATTTTCAGTGAGTTTTTGTAAGCGGCCAGTATGTTACATTATCAGAATTCTATGAACTTTAAACTAGTAACAAATTTATCGTGAATGAAAATTGGGTTTATTCCATGCTCAATTCAAGGAATGGATTGCTTACTAGCTAGACATTCAGGATGTAATCTACTTAATCCTATTGCTACCTAATTTATACAGATTACAAAAATACTTTTGGAATCAGTAAAGATTACATTTATAAGCTCTTATCCTTTCCGGAAATTTTCTGACAGAAATAAAATCGGTAAGTAATCATAGATATTTAACTTCGGTGGAAAGCCAACGTAGCTACATTTAATCGAGATTTGTTCAGACTTTCTTCAGATTATGTAATTGTAACCCCGTCTTTTAATTCAATACGCTCCTAGGGGACGAGCGGGGTCAGCCGGCAAAAGGACCGCGATCACAGCACTTTGTGACATTTTCTCCTTCCGCTCACAGAATAAGAAATGTAGAAGGGGTCGTCTTAGTTATTATAAATGAGAAATTAAGTGCACCTGTCTGTCTGTCTGTCTGTCTCATCATCTATTTCTTACCTCCTAATAATTAATCTGATCCGATCTTGATGCAATTAAGCAACAGATATTATAAATCAAACGTACAATATCAATTTTCCCTTGCTACGTTGTCATATATCTTAATTGGTTATTATTAAAAAAAAAAAAAATAGCTGTTGCCCGCAACTTCGCTCGAGTAAACTTTCATATAACCTTAAACCCCCTTTTGACCCCCTCAATTCAACCTTTCGCAAAATTTCTTATAACACTCCATAAGGCATCTACCTGTCAAATTCAATCACGAAACGTTCGAGATTTCGTGATAAGTCAGTCAGTCAGTGAATGAGTGGTATTTTGCTTTTATATGTATTGTTTTCAATTGAAAAGCATTTTAAATTTAAAAGCACTCCCAATTTAAAAGATATATCAATTCAAAAGTGTTTTCAATTAAAACGCAAACCATTATGATAAAGGTATTTCAGTAACACGCATAATCCAAGTGAACCTATTTTTATTTTACGAGTGAATGTACTACAGGCCGTGGTCGTAAACATCTGTGGACCATATAGTTTACGAGGAGTGTTGTATGCCATACATTTAAACATACATACCTATATATTTTGATGTCAATATAAGCGCGTCTCACCTTTGCTTGTCTTCCGTGACGAGTTTTCTGTAAGATTATCCCCGTTTGTTATACGGAGTACAAGGTATACCTATTATGTATAAGTACACGTGGCAGTACTCAAATGTATTTAATGTGTAAATGTGTTGTACAAGAAAATATATTGATTAGGTTATTGTAAAAAAACGAGTAAAACACTTCGTACTATATATAAAACAAAGTCGATTTTTTTACAACTTAACATTTACAACTCAAGAACGGCTCGACCGATTTTCATGATCTTTGAATTGTTAGATTTCTCACCGCCCTGAATAGGAGAATAAGTCAAATTTCAGTGAAATTCACGAAAATAAACACCTATGAAGAAAATTCATTTCCCCATACATTTTGTACGGAACGGCAAGAATTAAAGTCTATACATTGACATATTACATCAAAGAAAAAAAGAAATTGACATTTTAGTCAAAGGGGGTAGCTGTCGCTACCAAGGAGGTTACTTTAAAGAGGGATGACGCGGGTGAAACTGCGGAGTGCAGCTAGTAAATATTAAACACAGGTACTGTACAGCTCACACTTCTTCACAGGTTTCAAAAATGGTATTGGCAACTGCAAATAGGCGCTAGCATAGGTTGTACCTTTTTCATGACATAGCTGGCAAACAAACTAACAGGCCGCCTATATAAATACCTGTAAAACTAGGATCATCAAAGATACGTTAGACTCTGTTAACAGCAGAACAGCCTTTTTGAAGAACTCCATATTGTTATAGTTAGTCGGAATTGGAAACGTTGTCATTATGTTAATTGACATTTGATATCATTTAAAACACAAAAAATGTATTAAAAGGTTACAAGCTATATAAGTGCCATCTGTGAAAAGTTTCTAGCCAATAGAATTTTTAACTTCCGGCACAAAAAGAGGGTATTATAAGTTTAACGTGTGTATCTGTGTGTCTGTCTGTAGCATCGTAGTTCCCAAACGGCTGCACTGATTTAGATATGTTTTGGTTTGAAAGGTGACTTGATCGATAGTGTTCTTATATTCATGAAAATCTGTTTAGCCATTTAAAAGTAAACAGCATAAATTAACCAAATCTAATCGCTGGTTCAATTCATACTTATTATTTCTTTAGATGAAACAAGGTAATGAAAAAAGGGATTATGTATTTACCTACCAAATATTCCTAATAAGTCGATACATGAAAAATGTACCTACTAAATTTTGAGGAAGGTCCATAAGCCGCGCTTTGAAAACATAAAAAAAAATTAAAAATTATTATTCGGTCTTGCAGAGAACCGTTTAAATTGAGAGGTCTCTTCCGCATTTCATTGCTCTTTTTATTTGATGTTCTTTTTTATTTCATTTCTCCTGTGAAACACTCCACTTTCAAAGCTTTTATATCGTCAATACGCCTAACAGAAAATTACTCCAGAAACTTTGAGTGCTGGACGCAGAGGAAATGTAGGTAAAGGTACGATCAAACCCAACGTTAAATAAATACGAAAAAAACATCTTTATACAGTAAAAGCATACCCAATAAGTTTATTGAAAACAAAAACGTTCGGTGTCAACAAGATCAAAAATACCAAAACAATGCACTGTAGACTGAATCTTTCGACCGTATGTATACTCATGCATTTTAATTTATTTATTTTAATAATAATACTACCAAGTTTGGGATGAAGTTTGGGATTTTTTTGGTTTGGGATATTTTTATAAGAATCTGCTCCGATATTTTTTATAGACGACTCTTGAGAGAATCACAATGAGAGGCAATAAATATCCTTTCTCATACGAGATGATAAGCAAACATACTACATAATACGGAATCACTGATTTTACCTGTCAGTTTGAGATTGTGTATTTTTAAGCACACTGGAATAATGTTAAACCATGTAGGAATATGTAAAGATGTTTAAGAAATTCATTTTTTTAATATCTGCATGTACATTCATCGTATATCATCACTCTATCCACACTCAGGGCGTCTCGCGCTATATGTGTGCCGGCAGATGGCAGTGGCTGGAAGCGAAAAGCCGATGATCTGGGCTGAGTGGCGTGCTTTGGGAAAAGCCCAATGTCCAGCACTGGACTAAGATAGGCTTACTATAATGATGTTTATTTATCAGTACACTGATTGATTTTTACGATATTTTCTTCAAAAATATTCCAATACCATTATCCCAAAGAGTTATGCTAGCTTTGAGCTTTGATAGGCTTCACCGAATGTCAATTTATGAAAAATATTTGATATCAAAGAACAAACACCGATAACGGTTCACGGCAGCCGTCCAAATTCAGGTATTACCATACACGGGTTGAAAATATATTTACTTTTGCATTATCTCCTTGAGTCCTCAGTAAACAACGACACAATGGAGATTTAATTACTCGACGAGAATTAAAATTTAACTAGAAAACATGCTTTACGGAAAAGGCTGAAGCGAAGTTTGTACCCGTATTAAAAGCATTCATTTGCGCAGCTTTTTAATGCTTTCGAATAACGGGGTGTGCAAATAGTGGTAACAATGTCGCGGCTCGAGAGGGGTCGCGCACGGTCCTGTCCAAACACAACCGGTTACCTACCGCTTGTATACCGCTTTTAGCTAAACTGCTAGCAAATCCCTCATTATGTTCGACAACCGCCTTTACTTATTCATGGTGATGTGTGTTGCTAAGTTTGTTCGTCGTTTTAGTGGTCTCTGCTTGAGGACTTTCAAGCAAACGCTAAAGCTTAAAGTTTTTGAATAAAGCATAACGTACGATGTTGAAGTAAACTCTTCGAAGTAAACTAATACATAGTACGGATACAGATAGGTACTATCTTGAACCTATTCTCATGATCCTAAATATATTAATACGTCAATTGAAGCACAAATCTATCAATTAATTAATATAATTTGAATGAGTTACGGATGCAACATTCCTGCCACATGTAGTGGCCCAGTACATGTTGGTACATGCACTGGGCCAGTATGGTGGATTAGGGCACATCCCTTCTCTCTCAAAAAAGTTATATTCCCCAGCAGTGGGAACATGATAGGCTGATAATGATGATGATTATGATGGATGAAAATCTGGGCAATAAACTATTTCACTTCATTACATGGATAAATTTGTGTGTATATTTATCCGCACTAACCTCCGTACAACCGAACGAATCTGAATGAAATTTGGTATGGATGTAGTTTATACCCTAGATTAACGAAGGCATCTTTATCATTTTATCCAAGAAAAAATAAAGCGATCATGTAAGATAGCGGATGAAACTGCTACTCATTAACAAATCGAATTTAATGTATCCTCGTAACATATTCATGGTTTACTAAGCTTCATTAATATTACTACACAGTTTTGAAACTACAGACTAGGTAAAGCTACTACGTAGAAGCCTTTGTTTGAAACGGACCGAACCATAACTAGCGCGGCAGCCAACATTCTAAACACATTTTACCACCTGGATGCAGCAACAAAGCAAGACATTCCGGAATTAATATAGAGTTCATTTTACGGCCTCTCCGAAAGCGAATAACTTTTTGTTTAACGCGTCTCTGTTTTAAGTTGCGCTTAACACTGAGCCCGGCGAGGGAGCCCGGTCCAAACTTTTCTAGAGAGGCAGTTTGAACGACTCCGGCTTAATTAGGCCGTGGACCGTTTCATTAGAAAAATTAATAAGCATCGTGGCCGGCTCCACCCATGAACGTTAATGAGAGGCGCTAAATGAGAACGAAAAACTCTTTGCAAAGTACGTGACAAATTACTGACATTTGACAAGATAATTAACGAGCTAAAGGTTCAAGTGTACCTGGAATCGATAAGCGAGTGTTGAATGTGTTGGCTGTTCCGTATTCCTTTAACAACCAGATGCAATTCTCATGAAACAAATGCCTTCAGGTGTATACTATCGGGTGACTGCAGCGGCCGGGTACTTTGCATGCAAAGGGTTCCGATTCAATTCCTACCTCAGAACAAATATTTGGCCGCCTAAGACAAGTATTTGTTTCGGATCTGGGCTTGAGGTTTGTGTTTGAGCTGTGTCGGCGTTCTAGTGTACTTTAGGTAGAATATTCAAATGTCAAGAATGTTTTGCCCTTGCCAAGGCCATTTAATATTCAGGTATAATAAGAAGATATTAAAATTAAACGCTTTCAACGGATTTTATTGCATGTATTTTACATTATTTGAACTTTTTGAACACTGCATTGTCCGTGGTCACAGGTAGACTAGGTGACGGATGTCTTAAGTACGGCGAGTTGCGGTAAAGTGATGTACATTTAAGAGTCCTTGCAAATAGTATCACCAAACGAAATTTGATGCTGATCAAGTTATGTAAATGAGACTGAGAGAAAAATCTTCTTCAGGAATTGTGAAGCATTTTATGCGCACCCAATCTATTACCAAAACGGCTTTGCAATAAAGTAGTGTATAAAACGTCGCACTAACAAGGCGGACAGATGGCGTCACTCAAAATAACGATATTAAGGACACGTGTATCGATGAGGGGATGGGTCCGCCGACACAAATGATCGGCAAAATTTCCCCCGGGGTCCGCTCGCCTGCGCCCGTCCGCCGTCTCTCACTGTTTTATTTTCACCGGGTACGAGTAGGGCTACCCATAACTTTTGAGAATGTGGTTCATAACACCGACATTGGCAGCCAAACATCGCCAAAATTGCGCTTGAGTAAAACTTCACATGTCATACCTTCTGTATACTTTCAGGAATTGCAGATTAAACTCCTTTGTGTAGAGCTTTTTAACACGTTTTCGTCGCTGTGTATAGAATACTGGGCCAGTATGCTCTATCATATTTCATAATCTCCTTGTATATAAAAGATGATGTATACATGTATGTATGTATATATGTTTGTGTCCCTATGGACTCTAAAATGGCTGGACCGATTTTGACGGGACTTTCACTGGCAGCTAGCGGATGCTATAAGGAGTAATCGTGGGTGAAACCGCGGAGCGCAGCTAGTAGTATTATGAATGTGAAAGTCGCGGGGTTTCGGGGGTTATAGCAAGCTCTGACATGTCACCCAACCGAGCCCGGCAGGGACAGTTTTTGGGGAGAAAGATTTTCGGAGAACAGCCCATGAGGGCAAAGACGCAATGCTAGAGTTTCGGTGCATTTTGCTAGAGATCCCTATGCTCTCTGTCAGAAAGGCCACTAGCCACGATTTTATCGGGTGTAATCTTACATAACCCATTCGCAATTCAACACAGCCGGGTATTTTGTAAAGATTTTTTAAGACTTGTTGTTTTTGTTGAGAGATCTACAAAAAAGGTACAACAACAACAAGTAACTTGAATAAAAGTTATTACCTGATATGTATTGAAATTACCTAACCGATATTTAAACCACTATATTAGTATGGATCGACTTAACTATCCACCAACTATCCGCAACTGGGCCATATCTTGGCCCAATCACCTTTTTGGGGACTGAATCCAGCAGTGGACACTAAAAAAAAACGATGAATTATTCGGTATTTCTAAAGTGTAACTAAAAAGACGTGTAAATGAATATAGGAAACTTAGGACACTTTCTTTAACTATGTGTTTATAAATCATTGACCAACAACATTGTCATATTTTTTATAAATATAGACAAAATACAATATTAATTTGTAACAAAAATCCACGTAAATAAATATGTATGGCGTGTAACGCACAACGTTACAGGAGTAACGTTGTGCGTTACATGTCTAATTATCTATTAACTACTAGTAGGTACCTAACTTAAAATAAATATTGTCTAATTACTAACAAACAAGCACAACGCCATATAGCAAACCAGTATAATGCGTTTCGCCGTCAACTTACCTGTTGGTAGAAGTTACGTTTTCTAAGAAATTGTTTCTTAGCAAAGTACGTCTTAGTTACGGTACAGAATCCTTCTCGCCAGCCCTGGACAAGGACGCGTTAACTGTACACACATATAAGTACATACTCACACATAAATTGTTAAGCATCGAATGGTGTCCACGACAATTTCCCACGAGAACGGGCGCCGATACCCGACGACCGATATTTATTTTTATCTACCACCGGTAATTACTGTACGAGGAAAATACTCCGCCACTTACATGTTTATACTGCTTTATGTTTTGTAAGGTTCACTTTTCAAACATCATCATCATCATCATTCGCATACCGCCTATTCATGTATAACTAGCTGCGCCCCCGCGGTTTCACCCGCGTTATATGCCTCCTTGAAGCAACCTCCTTGGTAGTGACAGCTTGGCCACGGCCATTGTAACATGGTCGAAACTTCGAGCGAAAGGTACCTATTTTTACCTAAATAAAATAATGCACGATAAGTTCCGATAAACATGGGCTGTCTGAGGTTTTGCGCTATTTCGATGGCATGTTGTATATCTCTAGAGATGCCTCATCGATCAATCATAGACACAATATCGAATGCTTGAAAAAATACAATCTAGCCTTGAAGATGCTTAGATTGTACTTCTCAGGAAACAAGGACTACGGAAATGAGAATAACTATAACAATCTTACGAGAAAGTGCAAAAAAACTGCTGATAGATATGATCTTAAACTGACTGTAGCTACAATACCAGGGTAGCTACAGTCATAAACACCAATTCAAAGTTAGAGGTCGTAAATGTATGTAGGTGAGCATTATCTAACGTTCAAGCATTAAATTGTGTGATAAAGATTATCTATCGCTAAAACTAAAGCAAGATCGAACTTTAATCTTTCAAACATAACTCCCTGCTCGAATCGTAATTTTATAATCTTATCCCCTAGAAATTCATACGGTTAATGTGAAAAGTTTTAGAGCAGATTATAAAGGCCCAAAAGTGAGTTTATTGTATTAGAAAGTTATGCTCTCGATAAAGGCTCCCCGAAGCATACCTACATTTACCATGATCGGCTTTGGGCGCGGCCTAAGTTTGCTATAACTCGATATCGGGACCCTTGTAACCAAGTTTGCGAATTAGAGCAATCTGTCATACGTCGAAACACAGCCATGGCTTAAGATCATAAATATCCCTTTGAATAAATAGCCCTCGGATAACGCAATCAACGTCTTGGGAATTCCTAATACAAATCAATATGTGACTTGAATCGAGAAAGGGCTTGAGGCATTGTTAGCTAACTACTCGATGCTATTCAATCACATAATTCGAGGAATTGATTCTTGTTATTCTGTATATAGAGTTCCGCAATCAATCCTTTCATCTCTGATATTCCTATGTCAGTTTTTTTATATTTTCAGACCTTCCGTACAGCTTTACGAAAGACCCAAACGAGAGAACCGAGGCAACTTCGCGGCGTACAAACGACCGTGGAAAAGTCAACTATAAACAGGACTCCCCAGCGAAAATTGGGCCTAAAGATGCTAGCCTGACGGCCAGTATAAATATTTATACCAATGTAGTCAATTGAGTATAAATATATACTCAATCCTATCCTACTTATACTCTGTCCTAGTTTTCTCTAATTGTGGCACCAGCTGTAGATTATAAAAAGTTGAATAATAACCGTGAATTCTGAACACTTTTGCAAAGGTTTTGAATATAATAACTCGTAGCAAAAAAATTTTTGGTCTATGTAATAACTAGAGTACTGACGGTAAGCATCATAATGACGGCGCTAGCACCCGTCATAGCACTACGAATGAGGCGATATTTTTTTTCTTCTTTCAAAGACCGTAAATTGGTAAATATATATGTATGAAAATATATTATTCCTTCCGGTTCAAATCTTGGAATTGATTACTCAAACGCTTCCAAGTTTCTTATCGAGCTGTAATTTTACAGGTACGTGTGGTTCCAAAGACACTAGATGATTATGGTACCATTGAGCCGATCTGAAGATGGAGCTTGAATAAGGGCACTGGAATGTTGTATTGGCTAATAAATGGTCAATCGAGTTTTGGTTAAGTTTTTTGTTGTTATCACGAGTATTTTTCAGTACACATCATAGCGACAGTCTGATGTTTAAGCAAAGTGGCCTCTGGATTTTTTTATGGCAAACAGTAGACCTGTTGATTTTAGGCTAGTTTATATTGTCAATATGAGTACTTTTCATTACACATAATGGCGTGCAAAAAAGGATTAAAAAAGTTTTCTATATGATAATTATTACGTTTTCCCACTGGAGTATAGCAAATGGTGCATTCTATTAGTGGAGTGATCACGAGGTAAATTGGGTACCACCTATGCCAGTTTCAAGCACAAAGTTACCCGTTAATGTGGCGCTCGTGGTGGTCGCAGCTAGGTCGCGGCGGGCCGGCGCGCCGCCGCCCGCATGCTATCAGCTGGCCGGCGCAGCCATCTCGCCTGCGCGCGCTTGCTCTCACCGTCCGGCGCCTGCGCACACAACAACTACAACTTAACAACACACAGTATGTAGCATATCTAAAACCTGACTAAGATCTTTACACTGTTACGCTTAGTGCATAGCTTCATGTTTGCCTGTCCAATTGTTTTGTAACAATTCAAACGGATTAATATATTCAAATTACACATTACTACTGAGAGGAAGAACTCTGATAATAATATTATAAACGCGAAAGTGTGTTTAATTGTTGTTTTGATTGCTTGTTTTTCTTTCACATAGAGAGCAACTGATCAACGTGCATTGCATGCATTTTTGCATTTAGTTTGTTAGAAGGCC
Organism: Agriopis leucophaearia; assembly: GCA_949125355.1. Taxonomy (NCBI): domain Eukaryota; kingdom Metazoa; phylum Arthropoda; class Insecta; order Lepidoptera; family Geometridae; genus Agriopis; species Agriopis leucophaearia. The sequence goes on from OX421264.1 coordinate 11,507,621, forward strand.
GAAGAGTGACATAGGATACTTTTTATCCCGGAAAAAGTTACGGTTCCTGAAGGAATTTCCACACCTTTATACATAGACTGCCAAAATCTAACCCCTGTTTTTTACCTTAATCTGGTAAAAGTGCTTAGGAAAACTATATATGAGAACAAAGGGCTCCCATGTACTCCATCTAGACAGCCACAGTCCTACACAGTAAATATGTATTGAGATAAATACTACGCAAGCAACGCAGCACACAGTACTGTTTACTTAGTATATATGAGGAAAATTTACCACAAGCCAACTACTTCGAACAAACGAGTGTATCGTTACTACGGTAAATTCATTTTTCACGTCTCTTTTTAAAAACTCATTACCACTGATGAATACACTTAGAAGTCAATACGCGATCAGATTCACTTCGAGGTGAGCTAAAACATTACATGTTTTACGGCAGCTTTTACTGCCGATCTACTGGAAAAATCTAGAAACATTTCGGGATGTTTATATGGCCGAGTAGTTTCGGCTTTAGCTAATAGTTTAACCAACTTCGAAACGTTCCAAAGAATTCATTGCTCAGCTACATATTACCTACACATAAAACGTTAGTGCCGAAGGTGGTGCAGGCATCTTATGGATTGCTATGAAGCTACGAGGTTGCTACAAAACTACGAGATTTGTTACAAAGCTATGATGTTGCTACGAGACTACGAGATTTGCTACGAAGTCACGGAGTTCCTACAAGATACCGAAAAGATTAGCGATGCGGTGCATAATAAAATGCAAGCGTTTAAAACGGAATAGCGTCGAAAGTAGACCGATGTTAGCAGGCATGAGTGCGAGGTTTTGGGCGGAAAAGTGGCTGAGGTCATCTCATCTTATGAATTGTAGAAACGTGAGTTCTACCTAGGTATCTCCACCCCTAAATAAATTGGAGGTCGTGAATAAAAAATATCTACGGGCAAAAGATAAAAATAAGATATGGTACAAGACGCGGCAAGATGTAGGAGACTCTAGTGTTGCTACAACCTACTTTTATGCTTTTAGCGTAAATTAAAGTGCACACGTGTAATTACACATGTGCTCATAAATTAATGTCAACAAACGATACAATTATCACCATTTCTTCACCCCGGTTTGACCTCATGACTCTTCTATCTTCACAACCTCTTTAACGATTTTTTCCATGTTCAAATTTGAAACTTATCTCTCAAGGTATTATCGAACAATATCGAACAAACAAACTTACAAACGCCAATCTGTTTCGTAGATGTATAAACTAATGTATAAAAATAAAAACCAGCATAAATAGTATGGCATAGAATATATAACGCTGTTGATTGCAATAAATAAATAAAATAAAAATAAAATGGTAGTAGATTTTTTTCTATCTTTAATTAATCTATATCTGTACCAATATATAAAGAGGAAACATTTGATTGTTTGTTTGTTTGCATTGAATAGGCTCCGAAACTACTGAATTGATTTGAAAATTATTTCACTGTTGAGAAGCTACACTATCCCCGGGTGACATAGGCTATATTATATTTTGTAGCGAGGCCGAAGGCCGAGCTTACACCCGTGCGAAGCCGGGGTGGGCGACTAGTTTGCATAAGTATAAAATAAGCTAATAATACACACATTGAGATAACCTTGAACAATACTTGTTTCTTTATCAAATTTGTACACCGAATCTGGCTAGGACATCAGATACAACATCTCAATTTGTACTTATGCCTTACCTGTGTGGACCTACCTACCATGTTATGACAAATAAATGATTTGATTTTATTTGATTTACCTAATTTTATATTTCTGTTTCGGCATAATTCGTTGGTAAATAAATAGTAGAAACCATTTGCTCTCGACACACAATATCTGAATAGTTCGGGAAAATCTGGGGTCAACACACTAGCTTATTTTATACTAGTCGTCCGGCCCAGCTTCGCACGGGTGTAAGCTCGGCCTTCGGCCTCGCTACAAAATGTAGTATAGCCTATGTCACCCGGGGATATTGTAGCTGTTGGGAAACAGTGAAAGAATTGTTCAAATCGGTTCAGTAGTTTCGGAGCCTATTCAATACAAACAAACAATCAAATCTTTCCTCTTTATAATATTAGTATAATAGTAGAAGTATAGATAATACTCTAATAATGTATTGTAGAGTTTGATACCAAAACGATAACAATGGGATCCGTCTACTCAAAATTAACTACTTACATTAGTTTTCAAGCTTAGGTACCTAATACTAAAAAGGTTTATTCAATTTTTCGCTTTTCAGTTTCTTTTTTCGTTAGTTTGATTATTTTCATTTTTATTTTGAACCAAGACTATTGGTTTCGTATTTTTTCTAAATAAGGACTTTCATCGACAGTCTTCCATCTTCATCATCAGATAAACTCCAGGTCTTCATCATGGTTTAGTGTCATCAGTACCAAATATTATGTGTGCCAAGTTTCAACAAAATTCGGGCCACAGGTGAAAAACTAAGCATTCCCTATTTCTACCCCTAAGGGTGAATTTTTATTAATTCAAATGAAAACAACTTCCTAGTAGGGTATACTAGGAAGTTGGTTTAGTAAAATAACATCAAAATGGGACAACTATGTAAAAAGTTTTGCGTGATCATTCATTAAAATATATGTTTTCGTGTGTTAAAAAAAAGAACACGTAATATTGCTGGAGTCTGTAACTCGGTTGACTTTCCTTGTTCTTTATTTTTCAATAGAAAGCCGAAATGATCTCTTGGTTGGCAATAGAACCAGTATGGCTAATGGTAGGCACTACGGTTTCCGCCGTAAAAGCACCCATTTTATGGTGGCTCTTGACGTCCTAACCAATTATTTATCCAACCTCCTTCACAATTAGTTGGGCACTAGACGCCGAAACCGCAGAATTCAATTTAAACAACAAATAGCGAAAACTGACGAAGTGGCGAGTTCAAATAGGTGTAGGAAATAGGTAAAGTTCACGGTACACTGACGTGCGGTGAAACACGCGGGCGTCACTAACTTTGTTTGCAGATAGGTAACTCATTCAATATTCCAACTATTGTTTATGAAAATCGACGATTGTTTGCACTCTCTACAAACACAAGGCTCTTTGTTTAAAAAGATTAGAACTGACAACAGAATTTTTGGTCTCCATTTCATTTATTCATATATTCAATAAACATATAAAACTGAATGCAATAAAATGGTTAAGGAAAAATGGTTAAAAAAGGGTGACGGAACTTAACTGGAACTAGGCAGGACACATGGCCAGACGTAATGAGGTGAATTGGTGTACAGCAGTAACCACGTGGTGGCCGAGACTAGGTCGGCGTAATCCCGGGCCTACCGAGGATGAGGAGAACCAACGACATCAAAAGCACTGCTGGAAACGAGTGGATGAGACTGTTGATAGACCGGAGAGAGTGGCAAAAACAAAGAGATGCTTATACCCAGCAGCAGCTCAGGTTCGATGATGATATTGATTATATTTCAAATTCTACACGAACCTATCGACACCTCATTTACTAAAATTTGTCGAGGCGCTTAGGCTGTCGTTGGAAACATACATACGAGTACATAAACGTTAAATACAAACGACTTCAAATAGGTGAAGTACACGATACGCGTGACACACGCGGGCTTCGCCACTAACTATGTCTGCAGATAACGAATTCATATTTCAAGTCTATTGTTTATGTGACGATTGTGGTCAGCCTGTAGAAATAAAACTCTTGCTTATAGCTACCAATGTTTGAAATAATAAAGCAAAATGTTCTTACGCTTCTGAACACGGATGTCAAGAATAACATATATCGATACGTGATGTGCAATTGATATCGAATGAGTACTCAAATTTTTTTTAGGAATAAAATATTTTCTGTTTTACTAAACATTTTTTATTGGACTCTGCAGGCTACAATACTCTACATTATTTTTAATGTACCAAAAAAAACCTCGCAGAGGCAGCTTTATACAATGACTAAAAAAATACGAATTTTATGCTCACGCCCATGACATCTATGTTATCTCGTGATTGTCAATGTTGTCTCATGAAACCAGGTAGAGTTATTGTCATCGCAACATGGACGTACCATTGAACGAAAAATTGTTGCATTTAAGTCCTGAAACATAAATTAAATTATTAAAAAAATATAACCTGATTGCATTGTATAAATAGTTGGTAACTGAAAAGTAATAGCGGTGCACTGCGTACCTATCTATACCTACTCGTAGTAGATTCAGAGATCTTCCATACCGCTTTATCTTGGAGACTACTGAATATGTCATAGTTTTTTTTTTTCTTTACTTTTGTTTACTTAAAAAATTTCACGTATTTTTTTTTCGCTATGCCATCTTGAATACTTATACCCTATGTCACACCCACGATTAACACGACACCTCACATATCGAAATCCATTAAGCCATTTAGACTGTATGGCATGCCAAAGAGACCTTCATACATACATACATACATACACTCAAAAAACATAACCCTCCTTCTTGCGCAGTCGGGTAAAAAAAAGGAGCACAAATTGCATATTTTTGTTTATATTTAAAAGAAAAAGAGACCTATTAAAGTCATGAAACAAAAGTATGATCTAGGGAATCTATTTGGTACATTAAAAATAACCCTGTAGTGTAGAGTCCTATACAAAAACAAATAGTCATATTCTTCATATGTAAATAACAATTAAAATATTGCATAAAAAATGTGGTATATTACAGTTATGTTACTGCGATACAAAGAACCAGGCGAGTAGAAACATTAGAAACGTAAGAAAAAATTGGCTTATGAAATATTATTAAAAAACCAGACAAGTGTGAGTAGTAATCACACCCTGAGGGTTCCGTACAAACTTAATAAATGTATAAGGTCGGGGAAAAAGTTTCTTCGTATTTTTTAAACAAATTCAAGACATATTTTTTTCAAGTTTAATTACATTTAATTATAATATATATGTGCCATTTTGTTCGATAACTTGTTGCCATCTTGTAGGTAGTGACATGATCCCGTTGCTGTAGAATTTTTGGGACTTCTGATCAAAAAAATGCAACAAGTAGTTTTGACAGTCCTCTCTTGATGTTAATCTAACACTACCCAAAGAATTCTGAAGAGATCGAAACAGGTGGAAATCTGAGGGTGCAAGGTCTGGGCTATATGGTGGATGCATTAACACTTCCCAACCAAGCTCTCTAAATTTTTGCTGAGTGGCCAAAGATGTGTGCGGTCTGGCGTTATCATGATGAAAGACCACACTCTTTCTGTTTATCAATTCCGGCCGTTTTTTCTCAATTTCTTGTTTGAGTCTCATCTGCTGTTGGCAGTAGAGATCCGAATCGATGGTTTTGCCCGGCGGTAAAAGCTCATAATGAACGATGCCCTGCCAATCCCACCATACACACAGCATCACCTTATTACGTGTTAATCCGGGTTTCGCTACAGTCTGTGGTGCTTCACTGCCCTTTGACCATGATCTTTTGCGCACATTCTTGTCGTAGGTGATCCATTTTTCATCACCAGTGATCAATCTTTTCAAAAACGGTTCGGTTTCGTTACGTTTCAATAGAGAATCGCAAATGAGTACACGATTCATTTGGTTTCTTTCAGTGAGCTCGTGTGGCATCCAAATATCGAGTTTTTTGTATACCCAGTTTTTTTCAAATGGGTCAAAACTGTTTTGTGGTCAATCCCCAGTTCTTCAGCTACGTCGTAACTACTAATATGCCGATCTTGGTCCACTTTTTCAGAAATGGCATCGACTTTATCCGTAACAGGGCGACCAGAGCGAGCTGCATCTTTGACATCAAAATTCCCGGACTGAAAACGCTTGAACCAACATTGTGCTACTCTTGATGACACTGCATTAGGTCCATAAACGTCACAAATTTTATTCGCGGCGTGTGTCGCATTTTTCCCTTTTTTGTTATAAAATTTCACAATATATCGAATTTGTTCGTTAGATTCACTCATTTTATCGAACAAAAAAACAATTGAAAAATGGCGGGAAATTGCTTTTTACGTTTTGTATTCCTTTTTTAAAATGTCATATTTTTAATGGTATCAAAACCAGCCAGATACAAACAGTACAACGGATAAGATTTTTACTACAACTTTATACATACAAAATACGAAAAGACTTTTTCCCCGACCTATTATGTAGTGTAGATAGTTCAGTCATACCGGGTAGCGAGTCTCGACGAATACGGTTAAAAAGGTTGAAATATTGATAGACAAACTTAACTTTGTATTTGGCAAACAGCAACTACAAAATACCAACTACAATATTTTTTTATTTTTTTGTAAATATAAGGTCGGGGAAAAAGTTTCTTCGTATTTTTTAAACAAATTCAAGACATATTTTTTTGAAGTTTAATTACATTTAATTATAATATATATGTGCCATTTTGTTCGATAACTTGTTGCCATCTTGTAGGTAGTGACATGATCCCGTTGCTGTAGAATTTTTGGGACTTCTGATCAAAAAAATGCAACAAGTAGTTTTGACAGTCCTCTCTTGATGTTAATCTAACACTACCCAAAGAATTCTGAAGAGATCGAAACAGGTGGAAATCTGAGGGTGCAAGGTCAGGGCTATATGGTGGATGCATTAACACTTTCCAACCAAGCTCTCTAAATTTTTGCTGAGTGGCCAAAGAGGTGTGCGGTCTGGCGTTATCATGATGAAAGACCACACTCTTTCTGTTGATCAATTCCGGCCGTTTTTTCTCAATTTCTTGTTTGAGTCTCATCTGCTGTTGGCAGTAGAGATCCGAATCGATGGTTTTGCCCGGCGGTAAAAGCTCATAATGAACGATGCCCTGCCAATCCCACCATACACACAGCATCACCTTATTACGTGTTAATCCGGGTTTCGCTACAGTCTGTGGTGCTTCACTGCCCTTTGACCATGATCGTTTGCGCACATTCTTGTCGTAGGTGATGCATTTTTCATCACCAGTGATCAATCTTTTCAAAAACGGTTCGGTTTCGTTACGTTTCAATAGAGAGTCGCAAATGAGTACACGATTCATTTGGTTTCTTTCAGTGAGCTTGTGTGGCACCCAAATATCGAGTTTTTTTGTATACCCAGTTTTTTTCAAATGGGTCAAAACTGTTTTGTGGTCAATCCCCAGTTCTTCAGCTACGTCGTAACTACTAATATGCCGATCTTGGTCCACTTTTTCAGAAATAGCATCTACTTTATCCGTAACAGGGCGACCAGAGCGAGCTGCATCTTTGACATCAAAATTCCCGGACTGAAAACGCTTGAACCAACATTGTGCTACTCTTGATGACACTGCATTAGGTCCATAAACGTCACAAATTTTATTCGCGGCTTGTGTCGCATTTTTCCCTTTTTTGTAATAAAATTTCACAATATATCGAATTTCTTCGTTAGATTCACTCATTTTATCAAACAAAAAAACAATTGAAAAATGGCGGGAAATTGCTTTTTACTTTTTGTATTCCTTTTTTAAAATATCATATTTTTAATGGTATCAAAACCAGCCAGATACAAACAGTACAACCGATGAGATTTTTACTACAACTTTATACATACAAAATACGAAAAGACTTTTTCCCCGACCTATTATATTAACATCTTTAGTTTTTTTCCTTTATATGTGTATACCTTGCTTCTTGGCAAATTTCATTATTCTAGGTGAACGGGAAGTACCTTATAGGTTTTGATTCCCTTAGTCTTGACAGACAGACAGGCGGACAACAAAGTAATCCTATGAGGGTTCCTTTTTTTGTTTTGGGGTACGGAACCCTAAAAAATGTAATGGCCGTTAAAAAATAGTTAAATCGTTATTATTAAAGGTGCGCTGCGTGCATCGCATTGTGAAGGATAGTCCATCACTAGTGTGAACGTGTAAACATAGAACTAAAAGGCTCCGATTCGAGATGAGGTAATCCGTCTATCGATAATACCGGACTACTGAGACAAAAATCTCATCAACCCGATAGTAATCGGACTACTGATACTAGGCCTTATTTAATACTATTCGAGACATAATCTCTGTCAGCTATTATAATTCCGTGCAGGGTACGTAAGGCCGCTATTTCTAAGTGAATAATGGAGTCGGTCAACTTCCAAGCACAATGCAAATTTCAACACGTTACATAGACAATAGTCTTGCAGCATATGCTTTTTATTAAATTACTAACTTTAGCTCACGGCTTCGCAGGCGTAATGAACAACGTATATTTTATGCAGTAATATTGTAGCTTTTTATTAGATAGATCGAATCAGTAGTTCTTACTTAAGCATACAACATTTTTGCCTTAACTTTAATTTGGACTTAACATTTTGGCTACCTAAATTATTTTTCAAATTTTTTAATTTACAAATATTTATAAAATAACTTTGAATCTTTCGCGATTTGAACACATGACATGTTGGTTGAAATTTAGGAAACATCGTAATTTCAACCGGGAAGATGGATTTAAATTAATGCTGTCGTGGAATCTCATAGTGAGCAAGTGTGCACACCAGCCACGGTGGATGTACTAGGACTTGTACCGATACAGTCAGTGTTGTGTGTAGTAGTGACAACTCAGTGTTTTTTAAAGATCAAGTGGTGGTAGAAGAACACATCACCCGCGCTCGCCGCCGGACTCACCCGCAGTTTTCAGTCAGCTCGTGCCCACGGCCATTGTAACATGGTCGAAACTTCGGGCGTACGGTAGCTATTTTTACTTCAATAAAATAATGCGTCATAAACCCCGATAGACATTTAAAACATCATAAGTTTTATTTGTATTTTGTAAGTTTTAATCCTGTATGCATGATAAAGTACTAAATCCTTGTATACTCGTATTGTAAACAGCTTCTTCGATTAATAAAGATTTGTTGAAATTGAATTGAGTAGTTCCGGTGATTACGTCCTACAAACAGTTACAAAATTGAATTTCTTTTAGTGTAATAGGCTTACGTTTAACACCCACCTCGCCTGACTAACGTCACTTGCTTAGAACAAACCCTTTCCCTTGCGATTTGAAGACACTCATTATAAACCCTCTTTATATAATATTAGTTGTATTTACTTAATCCAATTAGGTACGTACTTGCATTTGCTTAGAATTTACAAACAACGTACAACATTACAAAGACCACCTATAACTAATTACGCTGACAATAAAGAAGGCACGGATATTGAGAAATTCTTCCGAGTTCAAAGAGACAAAGGGAAAATAATTCATCGTCAAGCTTAAAAATAGGTGTATAGCGAAGCATGAGCAATATAAGGAGAATACTTCTAACTTTTATTACGACCTTCCCCGTGCTCACTGTTTATGTCGCCTGCCGTTTATTACGGAGACGAGATATTTTTTATGAACCTTTGCAAGCGTACACCTATAAAATATCGTTTATCTATTTAAATGTAAAATTGTTCTCTTACATTATGTTTTCGGAGTACAAAGGGGAATACGGTATCAGTATCTCCGCTCCGCTAGTTTCGATATTACAATGCGAGAGAACAGACGAAAAGGAAACAAAGGGAGCCGAGAGCCCGGAAACAAACCAATACTCTACCATTACAGCTTTGAAATGATACATAGAAACCTGTAATAGAAACGTTCGATATTCGGAAAGGTAAACTCAACAAATTCACATTTACGTCAGCACTCTGATTTAAAAGTTGTGTTAACATTTGAAATTTCCGGCACGCCGGCCATTTGGCGTCGGTCACGTCCGAAACAGACGACATTTTATCTGTACCAAACTGGTTCTGACACACGTTCATTCTCCAAAATGTTTTCGTTGTTCCGCCGAGACTGGCAAAATATACACACTGTGTTACACGGAATGGTGGACCTACATCGAAAGGAGGTCATTGTATTCATCATTATGAACATATTTTACCATGGGACTAAACCCAACAATGTGACTGCACGTAACGACATGTATTGGTGTGAACAATAAAGAGTTTTGTATCTGTCTATCCGATCTGTCCCGAAATCTTGATAAAAATATCAGCTGTTCCCGAAATGTCGTTGACTATGAATGACATTCTATGGTCTATGCTGTTTTTTGTTGCGATTTCAAGGTTGGTACCACTGTAAAAATATTTAATAACGATTTCATAGGTTTTCGCGATTCATAAAAGTGTTTAATTTCAATACTTGATAATTATGAGTATGTACAGACTTTCTTTCAGCTTAATATCACGATTCCGTGTAACCCTCTATACACTGGTAGATATACCACATTCCGCCACACGAGCATCAATCCCTGATATACTTTTTCAAAAGGCTCTCACCAAAACGTGCCCCAAAAACCTTTCCAGCCAAGCGAACTGACGGGCATTCTCATATTGTCATTTCTTTGACTGCTCCCATTGTAGGCGCCATTTCTCTTAATGTACGGCAATGGTCTCGAAAATAGCATTCGCTCTTTTGCATTGCCATTCCACTGTGCCCGGTTTTCTAAGTTAAATGGGGCCGGTATAAAATTAGGAAATCCATTGGCGTGCGGACAGGCTATATTCACGCGTTAATGTTGTAGTGTAGATCATTGGTAATAGCCGTTAAGAGCTTCGAAGAATGTTATTACGCGACATTATGAAATACCTGGCAGTGTGCTGCTGTGATGCTGCATAGGTGTTTCTCAATATTCTATTACTCGCTCATACTTAGCTTAGGCAGTGCGGCACCCATCAGAGTTCGCCTAAAAGCTTTTGTACAATCTACTAAACGATACTCTCGTATCTGAACTCCCAAAAGCTTAATGCGTTTGTAGCTTACGTCAAACTATATTTACTCGTAGTTTCGCGTGAGAACCTATTATAAACATTAACGCGTACTCCTGTTGAGATCATGATAATTCTTTCTTCATATATGATTTAATTTAGCTTAGTTTCCGACTGTTTTGGAGCTTGTGTCCATGAAAGACTCGCTGCGTTAAATTTTTGTATGAAAAAAAAAAAATTTAGAAAGGCAAACAAGATGGGACCTACGTAATACCTTTAATCAATTTGTGTCTTACAGAACGTTTCGTACGAATAGGCTTTATTCTCTACTTTGATACAAATAAGCTCAGTAGGATTTCATTGTATGTGCCATTTCAAAAGCTGTGACGTCACAGAATAAAAAAAAGCTTGGCGCGGCTTTACGTCCGTATTGCAGATTCAAAGGGACGTTCCGATTTCTAAACGGAGACCGTTTTACAACAGTATCACCCGCACTCTGTGGTTACTGCAGATATCGAAAAAAAATATAGGTATCACCATTCAAAGGTTTACCTACATAAATCTTGTACATTTTCGTCCGTTACCTCAATCTCCCTGAATACAAACTGCCGTTTATTTAAAGGCTATAACCAAAATGGTAGGTGAAATTTAAACTGTGATTGTTTCTGCGAAAGCACATTTTCCGACCACGAAAATGGTTTAGGAAATAGATAATAATCATAATTTAATTATAAAAACACAAACAGTGTATGGCAAACCCAGAAATTTCGAGCACTATAGGCATCTCAGTTTAACTAAATGACAGTTGCTTTCACGAGGCAGCATTTTCAATTTCGACGTTTAAGACTTCATAAATACGTCTACGTAATTCTCTACAAGATTCTCGAGTTCATAATATTTATTCACCGAAGCACGAAAGTAAATACAAGAGGCTGTTCGAGAATTTTACTAACACGCGCTATCTCCAGAAATGTTTTTTCATTTCCTATAGAAAAAAATCATTAGATTTTGCCTCTTATGACTGTTCTCATCTACATTTTCCACGCTCTCTTTCCCTATCGCTTTCTTTCGGCGTAATTGTCTATTTTGAAAGTTATTACAGTATTCACCGCCAATAGTCTCGGCCACCGCTATTCTCCGCTCTTTTGTAATACTCTGGCGAGATTCAAATTGAAAAAGTATTTCTAAGGAACCTATTACCTAGAAAGCTCTTTAATTCGCGTTATACGTTTCTTTTTCATCTTTACTTTTAATGGATAAAGTGTTGGTAGCAGAAACGAAACGTTCTGTAGACACTTAGTTTAAATAGTTAATTGTTTCTAATTATAACAAGACATAAATAAGGCATTAAATCCTGTTTTTTTTTTTATATTTAAAGTATTATTCCATCTAAATACCGCAATGTGTTGCATAGTTAGCTAAGTACCATGGCATTGTCGATAGGAATGCAATTTTTTGTTATATACATCTGTATTTTTTTTATAAAAAATAACGGCTTTAAATTTTTGAAAAACTCAACTTATCAACTTATTTTCTCCAATTTCCAAACTAGTTTTTCTTAAAACACTTGCAAGGAAATTTTAAGAGTGGATTTCGTTAAATTACTGATATAAAATAAACAATATTAATGTTATGGTTTACTTGTTTTATATTCGTCTTGACAATTACGGCATTGTATTTTCGTTTTATACCCGAAAGTCAAAACATCGAAATTTTAACGAATTGAACATTTTGAAATACCGCTCTTAATATACATATATATATATATATATACGGCCCACGAGGCGCAGCTAGTAAGGCATAAAATTATAACAATTTACATGGGACAATGTATTTCGTTAGTGAAATCTTCGTGAATAGTACAAAAATATTAAATTGTTGTAATGATTTCTTAGGATTTCTCGATTGTTATTTGTCACACATTCAATTATTTTTATTTATTTTTTAAATGTTAAAGACACTAACAGCCTTAAAATAACAAAGACAGAATCATAACATAACATAAAGTTTTTTCTACATGTGACCTTAGACACTACAAAGTATTCGAAACATCAGGAATAAGAAAGTCACGGACCCCGGTGTCTGTGGAGTGATATTTTAATCATACATATAAAAAAAACATCAGGAATTAAAATAATGTAAAATACACGCTATAAAATCCATTATAAATGTTTAATTTCAATGAGCCGTTATAATTGTAGAGAACGCAATAAGTAGTATCTTGAATATCGTGTTTCATGACAAAATCAAAGCTAAATTTATAGATTTCAGTTGACTTTATACAAACCCAGATGTTGGATTGTACTTGATAAAAGTAATATCGATTTTATATCAATAACTCCAAGATTCAATGTCAAACTACATTCGCATCCATTTCGCACCATTTTAAACACCTGTTACATGGTCAGTATGTACCTACGCAGCTCCGCATAAAGGCTCTCTGCGTGCGGTAATGTTAATTAGCTTTGAATATTTATTGTAACTCGAGAATGAGAAAACCGAGGCGCGTTTTCATTTTGATAAAACACAACAGCGCACGTGCACGACTCTATCCCCTCCGGGTAGAGGTTAAAATACAACGTCGGCGGCTCCCACGGGGCGGCTGCTTTGTAATTCATTCATTTTTATTCCGAATGCCACTCGCCAGAGCCGTTAGCTTGCGGAATATCCTCCACCCATCGAATATCGCTATGCGGGTAGTCGGTTAGTGACACGGCACGCACCCACTTACACATGGATTCACGGTCGCGGGTCCTTTACATCGCGCCACAATTGCCGGTCCCCGGGAACGTGGTCACTGAGCTAAGGCAAGAGCACATGCACAGGAGGGTAGCAACGCGAGACCGGGCACGCGGGCTCCGATCACTCAACGGCAGCAGCTGCGAAGGCGCGGCGGCACGAGGGCGTGTTCGCGGCGGCACGCGGCTCAGGTGACGCTCGGACGGCACGGTGCGGAACGAGCGGTCGCACGGGCCAGCGCCGACACACGACAGCCTCCGTCGCAATGACGAAACGGCCGGGTACGCGCGCGCGCTCTGCGACGCACCCTCCCGAATCCCCCCGACCCTCAGCGAGATCTCACGACGGCGGCGGGGTGAACAAACCCGCCACGCTTCTCCTTCTAACACACTGATGAGGTTAAAAAGGATTTAGACTTTTTCGCAGCATTTTACGGTTCGATCGTCCTCCAAGCGTACGCTTCGTAAATCTAGACGACGTCTCAGTTGTGAAGTTGTTTAAATAGAATTAGAATCCTGGCGAAACAGTTCCGAGCGACCGTCGTTTGATCTGTGTTACAAGGGTGGCCGGGCTGCGACGGCGGCGTTTTGAGTGTAGTTCACGAGTAAGTAACGGAACGGACGTCATGCTTTAAAAATAAACCACGACGTTCCGAAGCAGAAGCGATAAATATATTTGAATGTATAGACACCAGTACCTACATCAACAAATCCTGCAATATTCATATTTGAGGTCCCGTGCTGTCTAACGAAGCTTTGTCTTCTAAAGTTCATAAGTTTAGGTCTGATATTTTAATATACGACTACATTAAAAAACTAATCAAATACTACTAACCTGAAGTACTGACTTACCAATTAAAAACTTACCGACGATATCCTAAGAGCCAATAAAATAGATTAGTAATTTAAATTAAGAGCAATAAAATTGTTCAGAGTTGATCGAAAGCGATTAAAATCGTTCAAATTGATATATAACCCTGGGAAGCGGCAGGTGACAGGCTGGGTACATACCTACCTCGTGGAACATATCTATTGTACGCCGCGCCGCACCGATCTTTACGGAGCTTTACAGTTATAAATTGCTTTGGGTTTTTACAAGCTCTACCCAGGTACGTAATAACTTTAAGTATGGTTCGCCGGTTAGTGATAAGTTTTCTTTGACAGATTTATTGCCATGTTACACTAGGTAGGTGTAAAGTACTGGTGCACTAGACCGCAGGAAAAATAAGCTGTCCCATACATTCTTTCGAGTGTGAATGACTGTTTTCTATGGAACAGCTGATATTATTTTTTTGCAATTTCCGAGTTGCTCCCATAGTAAAAGTTGTTCATAATGACTGGTACCCCTTTCAGCTTAGTACACCCTTTTTGCGTAACCCAGTATCGTATTCAACATCTAATAGTATAACGCGATTTCCATTGACAGCTAACGTCTACTTAACTCTTTACTAACGTCTACTCCACTAATAAAGCTAGTTGGAAATGTACATTTTAGTTTTACTACAGAATTAATACGAGTAACTGTTTATAGTTTTATTAAACTCAAATATTAGCAAAGTTATACAGGTCAAAACTACGTAGGAATAGTCAAAGATCATTGGACTACGAGGAGTGTTGAAGTTGTCAGGCTTTTTAATAGGTACTTTATATAAACAAATTGTTATTTTATTAGCAGAACTTTATTGGAGAGTATAATTAAAAAATCGTGTTTATTAAAGAGGTAGTAATACCAAAGGGTATGTATGTACTCATCATTACAATCAACTTTTACTATGAGATAAACTCAGAAATCGCGAAAAAAATTAGCTGTTTCATACATATCGAATGTCAATCGTTTTCTATGGAATTGCAAATATTTTTTTCGTGATTTCAGGTTTGATCCCATAGTAAAAGTTGGTCATAATGATGAGTACATACATACCCTTCAGTAATACTACCTCTTTAGTAAACATATCGTAGAGATAACTAACGCCACGCCGCTAAAGTTTCTTAGTTTTTCTGAAGTTGCCTACTTTTTGGCACCTACAGTTCTTTGGAACTGTAGGTGCCAAAAAGTGTATGTTGCAAAACTTATAAGTTACGTTAGGTTGCTTGCGATACCCATACATCGTAGATGCGCTACAGCTTATGTAGACACTCTACGGTGTAGGTATGTTAGTGTAGCTAATCTACGACGTAGGTGCTCTACAGCGTAGATGTTCTACAGCGTAAATGTTCTACAGCGTAGATGTTCTACAGCGTAGATGTTCTACAGCGTAGATGTTCTACAGCGTTGAAGTTCTACAGCGTAGAAGTTCTACAGCGTAGTTTTACAAAGTAAATTGCAGTGCGATAACTTATTTTTTGCACTTAATTTTCACTGCCCTTTAATTGAGTAGATCCGGAAGTCTATGAATTATTTATAGGGATCAAATACCGACGAATGGTTCTAGGCACTGCACATTAGCTGATTCGTTTTAAAGATTTTCGAGATTCGTTAATTATTTTAGTGTTTCAGTTACCTTAGTGATGTTATTATTATAAGCACCAAAAATAATAAGTTACTATAATCTAGGCATCTTCAAGGCTAGAGTGAAGATTTCTTCTAAGCCAAGGTGTTCAATCCTCGGCCACATCGTCGCTTACCATTAGGCGGTTTGGTGGCCAAAAGTATCTTAATCTATCTTACTGCTATTATGAATGCGGTGTTTGTTTGTTTGTATGTTTTTTCCTCTTTCACGCAGCAACAGAGCAACGGATCGACGTGTTTTTTTTTTTAATATAGATATTGTTGAAGGGCATGAGTGATGATAGCCGAACGATAGCATGTGCGCTTTACAATCTGACGGCACCCGGTTCGATCCTTGAACCTGCACTAATTGAATTATATAATTCCTCGATTAATGACTTGCAGTTTCGATGCCATCGCTCAAAAACGGTGATGAAAAAGCAAAGAAAGGAAAACAAAAACAAGTTTAATAACAACTTATGACATTCACCAACATCCAACAGAATGTTTCATGATGGATGAAGGATGGGGCCCATCCTTCTCTCTCTCTCTCTCTCTTTCTCTCTCTCTTCGAGAAGGCCTTCTGTGTCCCAGCAGTGATCAGTCCCGCACAGCAGTACAGCCGTCGAGTACATGAAAAACTGAGTAACTGACAAAGTGACATAGAATACTTTTTGACGCAGAAAAATGTATGATTCCTAAGGAAATGATATCATATGAAAAACCACGGGACTCTGCTAGCTTTCAATAAAAAAAATAATAGATTTCTGAAATGACAACCTAACAAAGAAACATTTTGAGTTTATTGTACGGGAATAACGAACAAACCGGATTGGTCAGATACTATGTTTGAAGGTGAAACATAGTCTAACCAATCTAGAAACTTTCAACCACATTGTGCGGTGTTGTTTACACTTTAGATGAGCTTCTCTTGTTACTAACAATGTAATTTTATCTTGGAAGTCGGTATTAATATACTTCGAATTATTCATATCGATTTCAAGCTTTGCAATTATATGTAATTTGGATGACAATACAATAATATGGTACCATCGAACTGATCAGATAAGGATCGGGAGGTGGATAGTGGAACTCTTTAATAGAGTGAATCATTGAACAGAGCCATCTAGCGCGAAAGACGCCAACTAACATGCCGTATACACAAAAGGCGTGTTACTAATGTTTCATTTATAACAACAGTTTTTTTTTTTCTTAATAACAAGCTTAGCCATTGTTTAAATTCATTTCACGTACTGAAAAAAAAAAATTAAAAATGATTGATACGTTTCTGAGATATAAGCTCTAAGCTAATAAAACTTTAAAGTTTTTTGTGGGGATAGAGAGCGAACGCTCTGTCCCTCTCCTGCAAAACGTGTGTTAGTATAACAATTGTCTGGCGCGCGCAGGTCATAACATGCTATAGTGCGCGCTCTCTGTCTAACATGAATACTTATAACTCATTTATTTTTGAAAAAATAATAATTTTGTTTTCATTGATGGGCTCTATTTGTGAACAGCTTCTTTTAATGAGGTAATAAAAAATATAGGACACAGGCTTATTGCAAAACACGGTGTAGATCTGCCTCCCGTATCTCCTCAACTTCTCATGCGCGCGAGCGCGCGCACAACCAAGGCGTCAACACAAGGCGTGTTTTTTTTTAGTTTTTTATACTATAAATCATCTATACTAATATGAAAAAGAGGAAAGATTTGATTGTTTGTTTGTTTGCATTGAATAGGCTTCGAAACTACTGAACCGATTTGAAAAATTCTTTCACTGTTGGGAAGCTACGAGTACACTATCCCCGGGTGACATAGGCTATATTTTGTAGCGAGGCCGAAGGCCGAGCTTACACCCGTGCGAAGCCGGGACGGTCAGCTAGTTAAATATAAAGTTAGTGCAAGCGGTCTCGTCTCGCTTTCTACTTTGCTTTGTTTATTAGCAAAAGAAATAAAAGAATTTGTTTTAAAAACTTGTTTCTTTTTATTTACATGATTACACCAGGTAAACTGTACTCCAGAGTTGTATCACAATCTAGGTTTATAACTGCACTTTTGTGTTCTACAGACAGTTCAAACGCGTCACAATCACCAGTCAACTTATCGAAGAAATAGCTTGTATTTACTTTAGAAAACTCTGAGTTATTCAAACTGTCTAAACCGAAATTTGTTTTTAAAACTGACTTTCTGCGTACTGGACTTTCATTAGGCGTAGAACAGTTATTCCTCAGCTCACTCAATACTCTCTGATTCGATATCTTTTTAGGAGAATATCTATCACCAAACACAAGTCTTACTAGATTATTGTTAACTTGAACAGTCTTTGAAGTTGATGGTTTTGATATTATGCTATCAACGATGTCTGATAAGTCACATTCAGGTATTTCTTCAGCAGTTTTATCGAACAGACTTAGCCAATTTGGCTTCTCATTTTCCTTCTCATCAGTAAGTAAGCTCGTATCATTTGGTATTGACATATTTCTAAAACTGTTCCTCAGAGATTTAATCAATTTTATAGAAGATCGCTTCCGTTTCTTCGCTATAAAGCTGTCTATAGTTTTCTGTGTTCCTTTCTTATTATTCTTTATTTTCCTCTTTAATTTGTTCACTTTAACACTAACGTTAAGCTTACTCGAACTGAGATCAGTTTTGAGTTCTAAAGCTTTCAGAGATTCATTCAGATCTTCGACGGTATTTTTTGGTTTTTTAGTATATTTTCGTTTGGGTTTATCCTGTTCTTCGTTATCTTTCTTCTTTCTTCCTCTGGTTTTCTTTTCTTTTGGAGGTTTCTTGATAGATTCTTCATAAGCAGCGACAAGCTCAGGGTAGAACTGTCGCATAAGATCTTGCCGCTCTATAGATGTCCACGGGACTGATCGATCTTCATTTTCTGTGAAAGTATAAAAAAGCACTAAGCTACTTGACAACCTACCAAACAAGTTCTCTAGCAATATGTTTATGTGTATTTGATTGAAATTACCTTCATATTGGTTGTCAGGAATCAGCTCTTCATACTGGCCGTCGATGTCTTTCCAAACAACTTCGAAACTTGGGACACCTGCAAATAGAAAAAATACATCGTATACTATGTACCAAGGCCATCGCGAGGTACGGGCAGGAGGAGAGACACTATTACTAATCTAATAACTAAAGTTATCAAATATTATTAAATAAATGAATGTGTGTTTGTGTGCGAGTGGGTGAGTGCATGTGTGTGTGTTCTTCATTCTTATCCATCTGTCCAGTTTATTTTTAAATGCATTTATTGATTTCGTAGCGACCACATACTCAAGCAATGTGTTCCAATTGAAAGCTTATATAGCTTTCGCATTTATAATATTTGTGGGAAAAGTGCTTTAATGCTGATAAAATGTGGTGCTCTGTACCCGGAATCGAAGAATTCACTTGCCTTTAGGTGTCCTCTTCTTCTTGATGACAATAGGTTTCAGAGTTTTGCAAGGTACTTTCTCTTGGAGATGCCACTTTGTTAGCAGAGGCAGGAACTTTTCAACGGAGTACCTTTCTGACCAGTCCAATTTGTGTGACATCAGTTTCTGAAATATGTTGTTGATGATTAACAGTGTTTCCTTACCAAGCAAGATGCAAACGACCATGCCAAGAGGAGGAGACAGTGGGAAAGCAGACCCCGGCTCGAGCCGGAATACCCGCTAGGCAAAAGATTATTAACAGTGTATACTGTAACTCTTAATTATTTTACAGGCTGTAAGGGAAACTCTCATAAAAACTAACACTGGTTGCGGATATGATACTACAAAATAAAGCTATATTTTGCAAAAAAAAAGAAACGCAATGTAATGTAAATAAAATACCAGCTGACGTTAGAGGTCAACAAACGACCTGCGCCGCGCTGCTCCGCGCGATCACTTCTGCGCTTTACATCGCAGGTTCGCGAAATTCTAAACCATAAATCAACGCTAAAACAACCGACCAGAGTTAAAAATTAGATAGAAACTCGCGCCACGCCAACCGTTTTAGAATGTTTCTACTAAGTTTATATTTGTGCTATAAAAAAAAAATCAATTCTCCAAAGGTATGGTACTTGGGGGAATAACTACAAATTTTAAACCTGGGTGGAGTACGACCCTCGCAACCCTCGTGTTGCAAATACCACACATGTTTTTTTTTTTTTTTTTTAAGTTTAGAGGTAATAATTTATTATGCACAACTTAAAAAACAGAAAATGAAAGAACTAACTAAAAACTAAAACTTAAAATAAATAAATAAAAAATTAAACTAAAAAAAGACCATTAGTGGAGGGAAAGGTCCCCAGAATGCTGGCGGCATTGCCTCGTGAATGGCAATGCTCAATTTCTGCCCGAAATAGAAGCCAGCATTCTGAACACCCGACGCCTCCACCAATCGCCTGGCCAAGTCATACGTAATGTAATATTATTTCGTGATCACGCTCTTTACATAAGGAACCCCACAACTAGACTCCAATACCACAAGATCTGACGAAATACGGGTACAAAAGATATGCCAAAGACCCAAAGCCGTGCTCTGATGTAATGCACAATACGCCCAAAGTGTGCCGTACCTTATCACCCCCACTTTGAGTCAGAATTACACTTGATTTACAATTTAGATTTAAATTACAAAAAGATGTACGTACAACAAACTGAATCAAACTAGGTGCGGGCCTCTTCAAACTGTTTGAATCTATTTCGTCCGGTGTCCTTTTCAGGAACTCCTTCATGACTTTAGGCTCTGGGAACAGCATCCCGCACGACAGTGCTCGGCTGCGCAGGGACAGTTCGCGTTTCACTTCAGCTACTTTTGCTCTGCAACAGTAATTTATAGTTACTACTATAATCAGTACTTACAACAAGTATTATTATTTTTTTAACTTTTTTATAATCGAGCTGATAATCTTCAAACGGCTGAACAGATTTTCTTGAGTCATAGCTAAGAACGCTTTCGATCAAGTCACTTTTAAACAAAAATTTTAATAACTAAATCATAATCGGTTTAGCCGTTTGGGACCCACGATGTCATAGATAGACTCACAGATACACACTTTAAACTTAAAACACCCCTCTATTTGCTTCGTGGGTTAAAAACCAGGTCATATGGACATCCGCGCGAGAGTCCAGTATACTTATTACATAAATGGATATTTTAATGAAATAATGTTTCAGTGTTCTTAATTTCATTCTTTGATGAAATGTGGTTTAGGTCTCGACTAATTCAGAGTTCAAGCTCGGTTATCTAAGGGAATAACTTGTATATCATCTTTCATATATTTATTTTATTTATTTATAGGAAAACCAACAGCTTTTTTACACTAAGATATACAATTAAAAAAACTATAGAAAGCCAATTACTGTCCCTGCGCAACCGAGCTCTGTCGAGTGGGATGCTGTTCCCAGAGCCTAAATATATATATATTTAGGCTCTGGGAACAGCGAGCCTGCGATATATAAGGTCGGGGAAAAAGTTTCTTCGTATTTTTTAAACAAATTCAAGACATTTTTTTTTCAAGTTTAATTACATTTAATTATAATATATATGTGCCATTTTGTTCGATAACTTGTTGCCATCTTGTAGGTAGTGACATGATCCCGTTGCTGTAGAATTTTTGGGACTTCTGATCAAAAAAATGCAACAAGTAGTTTTGACAGTCCTCTCTTGATGTTAATCTAACACTACCCAAAGAATTCTGAAGAGATCGAAACAGGTGGAAATCTGAGGGTGCAAGGTCAGGGCTATATGGTGGATGCATTAACACTTCCCAACCAAGCTCTCTAAATTTTTGCTGAGTGGCCAAAGATGTGTGCGGTCTGGCGTTATCATGATGAAAGACCACACTCTTTCTGTTGATCAATTCCGGCCGTTTTTTCTCAATTTCTTGTTTGAGTCTCATCTGCTGTTGGCAGTAGAGATCCGAATCGATGGTTTTGCCCGGCGGTAAAAGCTCATAATGAACGATGCCCTGCCAATCCCACCATACACACAGCATCACCTTATTACGTGTTAATCCGGGTTTCGCTACAGTCTGTGGTGCTTCACTGCCCTTTGACCATGATCGTTTGCGCACATTCTTGTCGTAGGTGATCCATTTTTCATCACCAGTGATCAATCTTTTCAAAAACGGTTCGGTTTCTTTACGTTTCAATAGAGAGTCGCAAATGAGTACACGATTCATTTGGTTTCTTTCAGTGAGCTTGTGTGGCACCCAAATATCGAGTTTTTTTGTATACCCAGTTTTTTTCAAATGGGTCAAAACTGTTTTGTGGTCAATCCCCAGTTCTTCAGCTACGTCGTAACTATTAATATGCCGATCTTGGTCCACTTTTTCAGAAATGGCATCTACTTTATCCGTAACAGGGCGACCAGAGCGAGCTGCATCTTTGACATCAAAATTCCCGGACTGAAAACGCTTGAACCAACATTGTGCTACTCTTGATGACACTGCATTAGGTCCATAAACGTCACAAATTTTTTTCGCGGCTTGTGTCGCAGTTTTCCCTTTTTTGTAATAAAATTTCACAATATATCGAATTTCTTCGTTAGATTCACTCATTTTATCAAACAAAAAAATAATTGAAAAATGGCGGGAAATTGCTTTTTACTTTTTGTATTCCTTTTTTAAAATGTCATATTTTTAATGGTATCAAAACCAGCCAGATACAAACAGTACAACGGATGAGATTTTTACTGCAACCTTATACATACAAAATACGAAAAGACTTTTTCCCCGACCTATTATATATATATATTATTATTTTTATGATACAGAGTAACGAGACGAGCGAAGTCACACGCCTGATGGCTCTACACGCTTGCCCGTAACAGCTCAACGGCACTCAGAATTTTGAACTTCAACAAAATTTTAAGAATTTTGCAATTTGAATTTTGAAGTTCAAAACCCTGGATGGCAATGCACTGCGCTCGTCACCCCGAGATATAAGATGTCAAATCTCTGTGTGCCCTGTAATTTCGCTGGAAACATTGCCCTTCAATCCGGAACACAGTAGTGTTTGCACACTACTGCTTGGCGGTTGAATAACTGGCAAAGGTGTGGTACTTCCCCAGACGGACCCCTGCATAAGAGTCCTACCACTACAAAAAAAAAACACTACAAATATATCTTACTTATGTCCAAGATCATCGCAGCCCTTGTGCGTAGCGCAGACTGGGCACCCGTTCTTGAGGTGCGTCCGGCCGACGTGTCCACAGCGGTCGCAGCGTCCTGGGGCGGCCGTCCATCGCGTCAGTTTCTCGTAGTGCTCCGTGTCGCTCACCCAAGAGAGCAACCTGTTTTAAATACACCAACACTGGTGAATACAGTAAATGGTAGTAGCTCTCTTAACCAAGCTCAAATAGTAATAGGCCTGTGACCTAATCAATCAATTACGAATAAATATTTACTACAGCAAAGGGCTTACAAGCATTACCTATGGCAAGTTTTTATACAATAAATATTAAAGTTTAAATAACAACAGTATAGTCTTCCCAGCATCGTAAACTTTGTAAAAATACCCAAGATCTTATGTGATAGTCTGTGGGTCACAAACTAGGCTACGCCTGTATCATGGTGACCCTGGAATTATATTACATATGTATTACAAAAAACAGGCTTAGTGAAGGATATAATTAAATACATTACCAATACTGAAAAAATAATTTTCATTCGCTGATACATTTCTACGATAAGCGTTAAAAGTTTTTGGTGGCGAGAACAAATTTTAATTTCGTTTTCGTTGATGGGCTCTATTTAAGATCAGCTTTTTATGAGGTAATAAAAAATGGCTACATGCCTTTTCTCAATCTCAGCAACACTAAACAATGTTCAGTTGGAGCAGACATTGGAGTGTTTTGAGAGCACCAGATCAAGCCATAAATGGATCTGGATTGGCCACACGCTGCGTAGGACTCAAGACATTATCCTTAAACAAGCTTTGGACTTGAATACTACATGAGAAAGCAGGGGTGACCAAAGCAAACTTAGCGACGTTCTGTTATGGCTGAGGCAAGCAAATTGCCAAGACATGTCCCGAAGGACAGGATAAAAAACCAGTGCGTCCACGTCCTCTGCCCCCTTACCTTAGGAAAATAAGTCCAGTAAGTACGTCGTTTTGAACGGTACGTTAATCGCTACCCCTTGAAGCTTTCAAGAACTTCAATCGGTAAAAGGCCTGCGGGCGGCCCAAAAACAGACATTAAGGGCTGATAACTCTACCTATTCGAAATAACTAACTTTCTATAAAGCAGCGATGCCCTCTGGATACATGTGTGGTTTATTATTTCTTCTCTGTATTTTCTCCAGGATTACCTGGGTATGACATCCGTTTCAGGTACAGTATGTAGAAATGCAACAGCGGTAGTAATAGACGAGCCGCATGCTCCTGTGCCATAGTCGCACCCACAGAGCAGAGCTAATGCCACCATTTTCTTACGGCCAAAACCTGTGCAAAAAATAAATACATGTGGCATTTGTAGGTAGTGGTACGCTCCTTTGCAATGTGCCAGGGGAATTACCATACTTTTACCAATTATTCAATAGTGTACAAATATTATTGTTTCGGATTGAAGAGCAAAGTTACCAGAGAAATTACTGGGCATATCTCAGGGTGACGAGAGCAGTGCCGTCACTGGGTTTTGAACTGTTGAAGTTCTGACTTCTGGGTGGCGCTGAAGTGTTATCCATATCTCATAACCCAGATGCATAAAATATCCATTATCAAGCATGAGGAAGCAATACTCAATATGTTAGTTGAGAATTGATCCAACTTAAGACAGGCCACAGACATATAAATTAGGTAAACTTGCAGGGTCTATCTGGCTAAAGGTCTGTGAATACATCAAAAAAAGCAGGACGTCACTCATGACATCCAAGTTCAATAAGAATAAATATCAAGCCAACTACAAATAAACTATACCATTGCTCTGGAACATTTTTTCTGCGTCATAGCAGTCTACGGAGCCCTGCATGGCTCCTCCGCCAGCCGCGTTTGACACACTGAAGTTGCGGTACACGCGTTGAGCGCCGTACGCGAAGCTATCAGAGTCTTGAGAGATTACGGCATCCACCAACTTCAGAAAAAGATAAAAAAAAATATGACAAAGTAAATTCACAATTTCATCATAATAAACAAACACTTACTACTTACCTACTTCTTTCTTCAAGACAAGATAATAACAAGAGATGCTGGAAGGCTGCCTGGAAGAGATTGCTTTTAGCGGTAAGGCCGCCACTTGTGGCACTAACTCGTAAGTGTTTTCTATCTGTTTGTAATTTTAAAATATCTGGTGTGTACAGTAAATCTATATATAATAATAATAATAATAATAATTTATTTCTTGTAAATACAAATAGATATACATTATAACATTGTGGCTCTGCCTTTTGCGTTAGTTCAAAACTGTGTTGCAAAAGGCAGCTTCTTCCAAGGGTACGAGTATGTTTTACAATTATTGATCTTACAAATAAATTATATATCTATAACAATGCTGCCCTACTAATTCCACTTGCAGTAATCAACATATTTGTGTCACTTTTTTGCAGAAATTGTATCCCAAGGGGATAATCTATGCACAAAAAATAATTTTGATCTTGTTCTTTAGATACACTTAAAAAGTTATAAAACATAGAAATGTTGTTTATATATCCAAAAATACGTTTCCCGCGTTTTTCTCGAAACCATCATTTGCAAGTACTGCATTTGTTATAAGGAGGGCAGAATGGTAAAGTTAGTTTTTAATGTCTTTTTTTTTTCATGTAACATATTATTAATAGATCTATGTGACTTTTTTGCTAGATTAGAAATAGAATACTTTTTATGGCCAAAAAATCTATGATTCTTGTTTGCCCAGCGAGCATAGCTGCGAGGGGCAGCCATTGCAGACTAAGTACAAACACCTTGTTCATTGAGCTCAGCGCAGGTTGCTTCCGCTTCTCCGCTGCCTTTGATACAGCACACTCCCATGCACTTCAGTAGAGATTCGCACTGCAATAAGTTAAAATCAAATCGTTTACTTCACACTTTGCGAAATAGGAGACAATTATCCTAACATAATAAACCAATATGGTAAGGCAATTTATGTACGTAGCAGCCTGATCTGTTTTATAATTTTTATACACAATTAGATAATTTTTTTACTGAATAATAGCAATTTTTAATTAATAGTCTTTTCAGATTTTTTTGCAACAGTACATACGTTTAGTCACTCAAAGTCATCAGGTAATTTATTAAATACTAGCTGCACCCTGCGGTTTCACCTGTTTCACTATAGGACCAAAATTCAAAATGCGAAAAAAATTCGCGATTTCAGGGTTGGTCTCATGGTAGAAGTTGTTCATACAATGATGAGTATAACGGACCCCTCTCAGCTAATTAAGTATACCCTTTCCGCGTAACCCAGTATACATTTCATTTATCATAATAAAAAACCACTTAGGGGCTTTTCTTTCATTACATAAGACAACTTAAAACCCTTTTTACCACATTTACAACCCCTCCTGAAATAAAAAATATAAGCAAAACTTTAAATAGTTTATAGGAATAAGTAATAAGATATTATTCCGAGATTTATGGCAGAAAAAGGATATGGTAGAACTCCCTCATCCGCTAGATCTCTTTAAATAATAAAATAACAGCCCTTTTACAGGTACAGATATACAGTGCGTTGGGGGTTAAAAAGCATGCTGAAGTGCTTTATTGCCACTTTTATTAAACAAACTGTGGAATGCACTGTCTGAATGGTTGTTCCTTGATAGTTACAATTACTTACAAATTGGTTTCTTCTACGCAAGATGTTTCATCATATACCTCATCACTGCTTAACATCAGACGAGGTAGAGGTCAACCACAAGCCTATTATTCAAAAATAAAAACGTAGACAAAATTAAAGTGGAAATAAATATGGTTCCTTTCGATGGTTATGGTATACCGAATGCCGATACAAGATTTCCAATACAGTTACAACTTACTTCTCTTTGAACCCCTTTAAACCTTCTTCTGCCAGTGTCAGGCTTTTTACTAGGAACAGTATCTGCTTTTGGAGCAGCACCACGGAACTGAATGGCATTCCGGGCTGCCATCACATCTCTTTTCAGCTCGGGGGCATCACCCTCCAAGACAAATATAGGGTTGACATCGGAGAGAAGAAGGTACACAGTTCTGAAGAACAGGTTTCTGGAAACAATATAAATAACATTGATACAACCAAAAGTGTTGGTATGTGGCTCCCCTCAACTTTGTAAATGATTTGAATAATAATGGTGTAGAAAAAGCCTATACTGCAGATCAGCAGTTCATGATTATTTTCAACCTGTAATCATCAACTAGACTTCCATCCACTAGACTAAATCCACACAGTGCGGCAGATCGTACAGAAGACATGAGAGTACAATCAGCCCCGTTGCATAGCATTCGTGGACTATGAGAAGGCTTTTAGCTCTGTTGAAATATGATCTGTTCTGGTGTCCTTACAGCAATGCCAAGTGAACTAGCGATACAACGAGATGATGAAATTTTTGTATGGCGCCGCAACAGTGAATATAAAAGTCCAGAATCAACAAATTAAACATATTCATCTGCATCAGGGCGTGAGGCAAGGAGATGTTATCTCACGGAATTGTTAAATCAGAGAACTAAGATGGGAATATACAAAACGAATATATACTACATATCGTCCATAAAGTCACCATTCGTATGTGTATAGGATAGGATCCAGGCTGTATTTAAGCAATGAAGCGATCGGCCAAGGAGTAATGGTTGAGACAGCAGAGGGGTTTTTAACGCGACTAATACGCGGTATGTATGACCGCACTTGTAGGGTTTCGGAGTAAGGATGCCTTCTCACAAACGAGGGTACTTTCCAAAAAAATTATGAGATGTGTATTGCTCACCTAAGATATAGTTTAGGTTGAACATAGTAGTCGGTAACATTTTGACTGTCGCATACCCAGCCTGACAGGTCAACAGCCAGAGTTTCACCTCGTATCTAAAAAGTAAACAAAATCTTACAAACAATGCACGTAAAATCAAGGAATACCATGTGAAATAATACTAAACCAAAAGGAAACTAACTTCGTGCAATGATTTCTTTTCACTAAAGGGACTTAATACTGTCCATAATCCTTTAATTCCCATAGTATTCTTTTGAATGTATTCAATCAGCACAACAACAAAGAGAATATACAGCACAAAAATTGAAAAACCATACAAAATAAAACGATTTATTCAAAACAAATCAAATCAACGACAGTGGCGCCCGTCAAGTACAAAGAGAATACAATAGAAGAAGAGACGGGACACCATAGAGAATTTTTTTTTCCAAACGTCAAATCGGAACATTATTTTATGACAATAATTATAGAAGATTTAATGTCAGGTTTAATAGGGATGTGCCACCTCCTATCCAAAATTTATCGATATCGATTTCATACCTACTACAGATGGAATCCAATATTAATTATTACAGAACCTTGCGCCACTGTTTTTGTTTTAGTGGTGTAAAACAAAATCTGTGCCACAACATCCAGTATATTGTGATTTGTGTAAGTACAATAAAAACACAGACTAAAATGTTATATTTTATTTATAACCTAATCTATATTTATATTTTAATCTTCATCATTTCATCGCACCTGACGCCGGACGCAACGCCGATAGATTGTGTTGTGAAGCGCACACGCTACCGCTCGACCACCATCGATTTATAATACGGTCAATCAGTTCTGGTCGTCACGGCGGTAATTGTAGGATGAAACGACCTGAAATAGATATTGTTATTATGATTTTTTTAAAGTAACGTGAAAATGTGTTCTTTTTCACGAAAAAAGTCCCGCACAATTTCAAAAGTTTGGACGTCAAAACTAAATGATTTTTCAAATTACTGCTTACTACAAATTGCTACTTTATTAGTTAGTTCCTTTGGAAATGTTTTTTTTTTCTATTACCATAATTTCTATTATTTTGCTCCGCAAAAAGTAGTGATGCTGGATTATTCTGCGTGAACTTATTATAATTGAAACTGAAGCACATAATAAAATAGTAAAAATAAAATAAAAAAAGTTCAAACAAAGATACGTCAAAACGGTGTAGGTACTTTTAAAGTTGAAAACAATAGTAAAACATAATTGTGCACCTGACGCCACGCCGTTAGATTGTGTTGTGAAGCGCACATGCTACCGCTCAGCCACCATCGATTTTAAGGAAATTTTAAGGAAATCGTGGAGGAGGGTCGAGGATATGCAAACAGGAAACGTATACAGAACCGTATTTTTAAATTTGTTGAAAATCAATAAAAAGTTTAGTTAACCTTTCAATGGATCACCATCCCTTTCATAAACAACATTTTCAATGAAGATGTTTTTTGCATGCTTTTCGATAGCATAATTGCACGCAACATCTGATAAAAGGATAAATTATGATATTATTTAATGCTAATTATCTAATATCAATTTCTTATCAGAGAATTCCTGAGAAATCGATAGTAAAAATTAGCTGTGTACCTTGTTGCTTTTCACTTGTACAGATATCTATAGTATATTCTACTGGTGGAATATCAGACTCGTATAATACATTTATTAGTAAATTCTTGTTTGCATTTGTAGCATGGTAGTCAAACACAGAAGAAGCAGGAGTTGAAGAAGTAGATGGAATAACTACAATAAAAATAGAAAATTTAAAAAAGGTCTTATTATATAATAATATAAATTTTGCGTATAGGTGTTTCCTATGTTTAACCGTTTCTGAGTTATGAGTGTTCAAAGTTTGTATGGCAGCCATATTTTTTTTTGTATGTTTAGAGCAGGGGTAAATATAAGGCAAACAGTCCAAAAATATATATAACCGCGAGATAAATTTTCTTGGTCTTAATGACCCATAAGTTAATGTATTTTACTAACCTTCATTGGG
This sequence comes from Agriopis leucophaearia, assembly GCA_949125355.1. Classification (NCBI taxonomy): domain Eukaryota; kingdom Metazoa; phylum Arthropoda; class Insecta; order Lepidoptera; family Geometridae; genus Agriopis; species Agriopis leucophaearia. Next base: position 11,537,406 of record OX421264.1, read on the forward strand.
CGTCTGCTGTTTTCTAACAATGTGGCAAGGAAATCCTATTAATTTGTCATCTGACAATGGCTTAGCAGTGAGTCTTATTGAGGGAACTGCAGTTTTCTTCAACTGTGTTTTTTTTCTTTTGTAGTCCTTATCTTCAAAATGCTTTCCGCATACAAATTTATTTTGGTGAAGACTTTCGATCGGTATATACGCTAAATCTTCGTGACCCGACATTTTCACCCATTTCTTACACCTAAAAAAATAAAAGTATCGATATCGATATTTTATAAATATATCGCTGCGTTGCACTATTTCCAGAATCAAAATAGATAATGATGATTTTAAGATATTTTGGCTCAAAAGAAGTATATGGGACTCATAATTTAACTAATGATAACATACCGATCTTCATCCAGAGGATATCTCGCCATAAAATCACGTTTTGTGCCGTTTTTTCGTGCTGTTTTGAGGCCGCATATTTCGCACTTCGTTTGGCTCAGATACTTTTTCGGAGGCATTACACACACCAAAACATACACTAGTAATATAAACCCCTTTTCAATAAGTATCTCTTTTAGTAAAGTTGTAGAGAAGTAAACAAAATCCTAAATAATTCACTCAGGAAAAAATACAAAACACGGGAGAATTCGGGACTGATTGACAATCAAGGAAAGAACGAGAACCGTTGAGGAAGTGAGTGAAAGAGCATTCTTTACCACACATTGGCCACAGATATACAATACATTCTTGCCTCGTTTCATACTCGTTTTTTTCTTCTAGGTCGCGACAGACTGGTCAAGTATATAGGTATCGGGAAAGCTGTGGAGTTTAAAATGTCTTTGCTGTAAAACTGAAAGAAAACAAGCTGACGTGAAAACATTATCAAAAATAACTGTTACAAAAGTCAAATAATGATTACTTGTAATATGTAAATTAATTAAGACTAAAATACGGGTTCCAACGCCTTTTCATCACACTAGCTATTTCGTAGTATGACTTTAGCTTGCCCAGAAATGGGCAAGAAATAAAAGTTCTGAAGTTGTCAATTTTGTCATTGTCAAAATTCAAATAGTACATTTTATGATACGTAATTTTAATATTTTTGTTTGCATTTGTTTGTTGCTTTATTGCCTTTTGAAATGAAACTTTAATAGAACTCCTGTTGGATCGCAGATAACAAAATAACTCCTGCATCTTTCCCTTCATCAACCATGTTAGCGTACTTAAAAAATGTACCTAACATTGAAAAAGATCTTGCATGGTGCATACCATTACAATTTCTAATTAGTTGATAAGGACGGTGATAACAATAAGGCGATAAGAACGGCATTAAAATTCATTAATGTTAATACATACTATACAGGCACCAAGGGGCCGGGCAAACTAGCAACTGACGTAATCTCAACATTATTTGCCTACTATTAAATCTGCTTTATCATGAAATAACAAGAATGATTACTGTGATTTCATTTAGTCGTGCTATATATCGCAGCGTACACAGGCCAGTTAACGATCAAAAATGTCTTATCTGAGACATATTTACCGAAATTGGTGAGTTACTATGCCTCATATATACCTACTTAGTAAAAAATTGAACCTTGAGATATCTGTAGTTATATGTGATTCTGTATAAACCTTTAATTTTCTGTACTAATTGACTCTTATCAACAACAAAAAACATGAAACACAACACCTACTCTTGATTAGTATTATGTACATGGGTTTGATTTTAAATAGCCATATAAGTGCCATTTTGTTTTAGTACCATCCCGAAACTGCCTTTTGCTGTAAGATACAACCACGCTCAACAACTCAAAGAAGATGTCCACCGCAGACAAATCAGCAAAGTCCTCATTGCCAACCGAGGAGAGATAGCATGCAGAGTAATGAGAACTGCAAAGAAACTAGGCATTAGAACTGTGGCTGTGTTCTCTGATGCTGACAAACATGCTATGCATGTAGAAATGGTACTGTTATTAAAGTATTAGGTTGGACAAGGTTACACGGAACAGTGGAACAGAGCCGAAAGCATGTCATTGTACTCAATATTACTCATTATCATTGTCATCATTATACAAAAATAAATTATTTATTATTTTCATACTAGACAGAGAGCAAACTATACCAAGTTTCGACGTTAAGACACATTTGTGCCATAAAAATGCTATACTAACACATGCTTTGCAGAAAAGGGACAGAGCCCCTTTCAATCCCCACCAAAAACTTTAAATTCTTATATCTCAGAAATGTATCAGCTAATTTAATTAATTTTTCAGTATGTGTAATGTATTTAATTATATCCTTCGCTATGCCTGTTATTTGTAATAAATGAAACACCAGTCAACCAGTCTATTCTACAGGCAGATGAGGCGTACCACATTGGCCCAGCTCCAGCTACACAGAGCTATCTCAATGCAGAGAAAATACTAGAAGTGGCAAAGAAATCCAACAGCCAAGCTGTGCATCCTGGATATGGCTTCCTGTCTGAAAATGTGGAATTCTGCGAGAAGTGTTCCAAAGAAGGGGTCATATTTATTGGACCACCACCTGCTGCTATCAGAGATATGGGTATTAAAAGGTAATTGGAGAAAACAGACCACAAATCACTCTGCTGCTGTTTTTTTTTAATGCCATAGGTGGCAAACAACCAGACGGGCTGCCTGATGGTAAGCAGGCACTCTCTCTTAGGATACCTGTAACAGAGGCATCACAAGTATGTTGCAATTATTTTATTGTACATGCATATATTGTTTGCTGGATGTGTATTTTAAATTTTACATGTAAATGTTACATAAAATATGATCCCTATAAATATTAACTGTTAATGAAAAAAAACTAAAAGTGATGTTATGTAAAACAATATTTAAATGTATGTAGTATTGACTAAATGGCTTAACATCACAGATCTGTGCTTGACATAGAAAAAAGATGACATCGGTGGTAATTTCCTTAAACTATAGTCTGTCCATTATGTTAATAGCTTTTTGACAGCTCATGCAAAGCTGAAGACATAACTTTGTAAAGCGTCTAGCAAATTTATCCCATACAAATAAATATGTTTAATCTAGCATTACCTCTTCACAAGGTTATGTCAACTTGAAAGCAATTTGGCTTAAAGTTGACATAGCTTTAAAAGTAGCTTTGCTCAATTGTCTCTTTTCTTCAAAATCTGAAAATCTAGTACTACTAGTTTTAAAAGTAATTTTACAGCTTGAATTAATAAAGTATGCATACTAGTTTTGCTGATTAATTGCTTTCTATAATTTGCAGCACATCAAAAGCAATAATGTCAGCGGCTGGAGTGCCAATAGTCAAGGGCTACCATGGAGAAGGGCAAAGCATCGAAAAACTGACGGCTGAAGCCCAGAAGATAGGCTTCCCGCTTATGATCAAGGCGGTACGAGGTGGTGGTGGAAAGGTAGGTCTCAGATGCTATTCACGTTATTTCACGCCAATAGAACTAATGAGAGCCAATACAATGCATAGAAATTTCTTCTTGTTGTGATGGTTTTCATTAGCACTATTGATGTTGTTAGCACTGTTGGAGGATTTAAATCAGTTTCATGTTAGCAAGTTACCTACAAACATCTGACAAAACTGGGGTCGATTTTTGAATCGCTCGTATGACATTTTGCACGAAATTAAAGATTTTCGATTGATAGAAAGCAAATTCGAATGGTTCAAACTACTTGTTGCGATAGCGAATTATATGATTATTTCAAAAAAGCTATTTTTGTTTGGGCTTTTGTTCGAAAGTCATGCATTTTGCATGATATTTTCATGCTAAATATAATATTCATCCATCCATTATATATATATAATTATATTATATAATATCAATCAAAAATTGAACCCCTTGCCACCAACCTCGCCTTATCCACAAGTCGTAAGGCTTAAAGGAACTTTAAAAAAATCTGGTTATAGTGAAATATTTTAAGATTAATATAAACATTACATTCAAATTAAGGGTATGAAATCTTGATGGCCTTTATCATAGTTTTGCACTCAATGTTATCAGTTATTTCTTGAACTGATGATGCAATGTATTTCATCAAATTCATTGTTTTGTTTCTTGTTTCCAGGGTATGAGAATTGCAATGACCGAGGCCGACTTCTTACCTCAGCTAGAATCAGCCAAACGGGAGTCTTTGAAATCTTTTGGCGATGACAATATGCTTTTGGAGCAATACATAACTGACCCCAGACATGTGGAAGTGCAGGTAAGGTTATTTGGAATTTTAGACCTTATTAAAAGAGGGTATGCGGTAGTTAATTCAATAACCTAATTTTCAGGTGTTTGCAGACATGCATGGAAATGCCGTCCATCTATTTGAAAGAGACTGTTCTGTTCAAAGACGTCATCAGAAAATCATTGAAGAAGCTCCAGCAGTAAGCATCCGATTTTAAATACGTAGTCGACGCGGCATATACTCTTATCTCCGTCATTTGAAATTGTACTCTGCATCACACGATATAAGATTCACATTTCAATGCGTGGCTTAATATTGGATGGGTCTTATGAGTGACGACTTTATTTTCACGTTATCCCCAGCCTGGTTTATCAGAAGAGACTCGCCGTGAACTAGGCGCGGCTGCGGTCCGGGCCGCGCGTGCAGTCGGCTACGTAGGCGCCGGTACAGTCGAGTTTATCCTACACCGCACCACGCACGAGTTCCACTTCATGGAAATGAACACGCGGCTGCAGGTGGAGCATCCCATCACCGAAATGATCACTGGTGAGTTGCACTGTTAGGCCCCGTTTTAAACCTTAGCTAGCGGCAAAGTAACAGTGAGGTGGCTTGGTACAAATGAAACTTCCACCGTGCTCAGAAAAGTGCTAGAGAAGTCCAGAGATCGATTATGTTCATCAGATTATATTTTACTCTAGCTTTTTAGGACAGTATTTGTGTAAGAAAACGGAGTCATTATGAATTGATTGGCATTCCTTAGCCAACCTTTTTCAATTCTACTGAGGTCTAAATCATAGCCAGATCTACACTAATATTATAAAGAGGAAAGATTTGTACCTATTTTTGTATGTTTGTATGTTTGTAATGAATAGGCTCCGAAACTACTGAACCGATTTAAAAAATTCTTTCACTGTTGGGAAGCTACACTATCCCCGGGTGACATAGGCTATATTATAATAGGTCGGGGAAAAAGTCTTTTCGTATTTTGTATGTATAAAAGTGTAGTAAAAATCTTATCCGTTGTACTGTTTGTATCTGGCTGGTTTTGATACCATTAAAAATATGACATTTTAAAAAAGGAATACAAAACGTAAAAAGCAATTTCCCGCCATTTTTCAATTGTTTTTTTGTTCGATAAAATGAGTGAATCTAACGAACAAATTCGATATATTGTGAAATTTTATAACAAAAAAGGGAAAAATGCGACACACGCCGCGAATAAAATTTGTGACGTTTATGGACCTAATGCAGTGTCATCAAGAGTAGCACAATGTTGGTTCAAGCGTTTTCAGTCCGGGAATTTTGATTTCAAAGATGCAGCTCGCTCTGGTCGCCCTGTTACGGATAAAGTCGATGCCATTTCTGAAAAAGTGGACCAAGATCGGCATATTAGTAGTTACGACGTAGCTGAAGAACTGGGGATTGACCACAAAACAGTTTTGACCCATTTGAAAAAAACTGGGTATACAAAAAACTCGATATTTGGGTGCCACACGAGCTCACTGAAAGAAACCAAATGAATCGTGTACTCATTTGCGATTCTCTATTGAAACGTAACGAAACCGAACCGTTTTTGAAAAGATTGATCACTGGTGATGAAAAATGGATCACCTACGACAAGAATGTGCGCAAAAGATCATGGTCAAAGGGCAGTGAAGCACCACAGACTGTAGCGAAACCCGGATTAACACGTAATAAGGTGATGCTGTGTGTATGGTGGGATTGGCAGGGCATCGTTCATTATGAGCTTTTACCGCCGGGCAAAACCATCGATTCGGATCTCTACTGCCAACAGCAGATGAGACTCAAACAAGAAATTGAGAAAAAACGGCCGGAATTGATCAACAGAAAGAGTGTGGTCTTTCATCATGATAACGCCAGACCGCACACATCTTTGGCCACTCAGCAAAAATTTAGAGAGCTTGGTTGGGAAGTGTTAATGCATCCACCATATAGCCCAGACCTTGCACCCTCAGATTTCCACCTGTTTCGATCTCTTCAGAATTCTTTGGGTAGTGTTAGATTAACATCAAGAGAGGACTGTCAAAACTACTTGTTGCATCTTTTTGATCAGAAATCCCAAAATTTCTACAGCAATGGGATCATGTCACTACCTACAAGATGGCAACAAGTTATCGAACGAAATGGCACATATATATTATAATTAAATGTAATTAAACTTGAAAAAAATATCTCTTGAATTTGTTTAAAAAATACGAAGAAACTTTTTCCCCGACCTTATATTTTGTAGCGAGGCCGAAGGCCGAGCTTACACTCGTGCGAAGCCGGGGCGGACGGCTAGTAGTAAATAAAGTAATGTTTTTAACCCCAAAACAAAGGAGGGGCGGGTGTTGTAAGTTTAACGTGTGTATCTGTGTCTGTCTGTGGCATCGTAGCTCCTAAACGGCTGAATCGATTTTGATTTAGTTTTGTTTATTTGGAAAGATGATTTGATTAAATTTAAGTTATATTCTCATGTAAATGAAATTTATTTCTTGATGAGACTAATAAATATCTTTAACCATAAAGATTTTATTGTATGGCATTTTCAGGTACTGATTTGGTCGCATGGCAGCTACGAGTGGCAGCAGGCGAGCCTTTACCCGTTACTCAGGAAGACATTATTCGCCGCGGACATGCCGTCGAGTGCCGTATCTACGCTGAAGAACCGCGGGCTGGCTTCCTGCCCCGGGCGGGCACATTGCATCGTCTCACGCAGCCAATACCTGAGGAGTTTGTTAGGGTAACTAGATGTTAATATAACGACAAGACAATAATTTGGTACCATCAAACCAATAACGATATAACCACTTGACAGCTCATCCTTTACCCCGCGTGACGAAAAGCCATTTAAAGGTAAATTTTCAGCATGATCTATTCGTGCGGGCCAATCCCGCGAATTGAATGAATGACTTGTTTCCTCCAATCACAAACGCAATACGATTTCCCCACCCCCTCCCCCCCCCCACCCCCTCCCCCCGCAACCGACGTAACTCACGTTGTGCACAAGCAAATTATGACTCATGCGCGATCAAGTGGTTATATTATCTTTGCACCTATTATCTTAGCTATTAGTAAACCTCTCGAGTTTGGGTTCCTCTAGTTTGTTTTAACGAGTCACATAAGCGTGTTTTTTGAAACTTTTATAATTAATTTCATTTTTTATTTTAATAAACGTAGATTTTCTGACTTAAATTAACATTAACTTCCAAATAAAATAAAATTATTCCAGGTAGAAACTGGCGTGCGCGAGGGCCACGAAGTGTCGGTGCACTACGACCCGATGATCGCTAAACTCGTCGTCTGGGGCCGTGACCGCAACGAGGCGCTAGCTAAAACGAGGGCCAAGCTTCAGGAATATCAGGTAAACCATCTACTTCTACTGTATTAGTTTAAATAGACTATTTAATAAATAAATAAAATAGAATCGCAACGCGAACCAACGCATTCAGTTTGCCCACTGCATGCACATTGTTTTTTCCTTTTAATTCTATGCCATAGGTGGCAAACAAACATACGGGCTGCGTGATGGAAAGCAGTCACCGCCGCCCATGAACACATGTAACACCAGATGAATTACAAATACGTTGCCGATCTTATTAACACGCCTTTTGAAGAACCCCATCTTGTAAATCCAATCCAGTCCTATATATATTAAATATGTACGAGCTGTGCCAAATACTATTTAATTGATCCACTGGGCACCTAAGACAGGCTTTGTTGCCTAGTTTGGGCCCGGAGCTAAAAGTTTAAGCATTTTCTTAGCTTTAACCACTGTTATCTAAAACTTAACCTTATTTAACTGCTTTACTTACTTTTTGAAGCTTAAAAGGAAATAAAGTTTTATTTTATAAGTTTTGTCATCGTCATTCTCTTTTGTTGACATAAGACGTGGAAACAAACAATATCGCATACACAAGAACTGCTGGCCAGGTCTTCATTTTCTCCACTAACTGTACTTATTTGTTTTCCTAGGTAGCCGGGCTAGAAACAAACGTGAACTTCCTCCTTCGCCTGAGTGGCGCAAGCGCATTCGTGTCGGGTGACGTGCACACCTCGTTCATCCCGCAACACGAGGCCGAACTGTTCCCTAAGAGCGACTCGGTGCTCACCGAACATCAAACCATACAGGCAGCACTTGGACATGTGAGTAGTTTGGCAATATCACCTGATATTTTAGGAGCTGTACGCCAGTTGCATTTCTCAGTATTTATCCTCGACGCTACAGGAAGTGTGGGGAACATCACTAAAGGGATTGCGACCCCCAGCAGTGAATCCTGAGTTATGTGGCCGGCTTATTTATACCTGTGCTGACAATCCCACAGGAAGAATTAATTTTCTCAAATAGTATAATTTTTACAAGCTTTCGTTTAACTTGCTCTATTAGTTAGTATGTATGGTATGTGTGGAACAAATCTTAAGACCAGTTATCTACAACCGATTGAGCTTAAATTTTGCATACACGTTTAGTTTGGATGACAATGTATGGTTAGCTAAGTGACGTCATTCTAATTCCAATATGGCGGACTCCCAAAGATGGCGGACCAGTTATTTTTTATGCATTCCTAATACGGGTATCAAATGAAAGGGTTTACTGTGTAGCATACGAAAAATAATATTACGTTACCTAAATTCAATATGGCCGACGCCTAGAAGCTTGATTTCAAAAAGTATTTTTTTAATTACTACTATTTATTGTTCTTTCTATCTCTGCTCAAAATATAATATTGGTCCGTACTTGACTTGAGGTGTATGTTTCGATGGCTTTTGCTGCAAGTAGCTCATGCGCATTCCGAAAAGTTCTTCCTAGTCTCATTTCCACATTAGCTTGGGAGGAACGGAAATACATTGCTGTCAGCTGATACTTCGTATAATTGATTTATTTTTAAAGTGTAATCAATCAATCAATAAATATTCTTTTTCTTACAGCTGTTAGTGAGTAAATGTGAAGGCTCTGCAAATGATAGTTGGAAAGGAATCTCTATAGAACCAACTGCCTGGAGATCAAACTACCAGTTGCAGAAAACTGTGTCGCTCAGGTTCGATGAAAAAGGTTAGTTTGATTTTCCTTGGCGATTTATAAACTTCCTGTATACGACTGTATTATGCTTGTCATTAAAATAATATGCAGTTATTTTAACATCAGATCAAAAAGAAAAAAAATGCTCTAAAAAATACGAGCTGCTTAGTCCTCTAAAATAAGACAAAATTTTGCGCATTTGGGATAAAATTAATACTAGACTTCAATTTTTACTTATTCGTCAAAGAAGAAATAAATCGTCTATATACAAACGAAACAACACAACATATAATAAAAGCGTAGAGATAAAAAAATCTGTAATTGCGAGATATAATAAAAACACACAAGGCGTCTTAAAATAAGCAGCAGAACACGTTAAGACAGTTTTTAGAATTTTTGTTTGTTTGGCCGCGCATATCCTCTAAACCAGAAGACAGATTTAAATGCGGTTTTCACGAATATGCTTAGCTATGACCAGGTTGAAGTACAGGATATGTTATTTTTGTAAAAGGGAGAAAAAAATGGTTGAAAGTTTATATGAAAATCTACGCGGCAACAACACTAATAAACGAATAAACATGTTACATTCTTTACTCATATGCCAAAATTGTTGTTACCAGAACGAAACAGACATATTTTTGACAGGACTGCAAATTGCAGGGTTGTACACTATTTGAATGTATGCACTGACACGAGACACCTGTAAAAGGCTCCAAAGGCTACATACTATTTGACAGACGACCTTGTACGCTTTGTAAATAAGTGACGGATTCTATGCTCTTTATTATTCTTGGCACGGTTCAAACCACTGACACTTACACTGATATAAACTGTTGCAGATCTGAAGGTAGCCGTGCAATACGAGGCCAAACCCAACACATACCGCGTGAAAGTAAACGACGGTGAATGGCGTAACGTAGAGGCCTCCCTACAAACGACGGAGCTAGGCCTCCGACTCAACACCATCGTAGAAGACAAAAGGAGCACTGTCGGCATACTGACACATGACAATCAAGTGCATGTCTATGATGAGGTAAACACGGCCTCCCTCCTATACAGGGTTACGCAGAAGGGGTGCACTAAGCCGAAAGGAGGTTATTATACTCATCAATATAAACATCTTTTACTGTGGGGCCGTCTCTTAAATCGCAAAAAACCCGGTGTTCCATAAATTTTTTGTTGAGTGCGAATGTCATTATTGAATGAAACAGCATTTTTTTCGCTAGTTCAGTTTCGGCCGTATAGTAAAAGTTGTTCATAGTAATGAGTACAAAGACCTCCTTTCGGCTTAGTACACCCGTTCTGCGTAATCCTGTATAGCAAATAGACGCGTGATAGTAAATGATTTGGCGTGAGAGATCCGGGGTAGCACCAGTATCAGGCCCCATAAATTTAAAGCTGGTTTTAGAACTGCCGGCGCGGCGAGATTACTATGGCGCCTCTTGTAGGCGTACCAACGCCTGTAAAAGCACCATAGAAATCACGCAACTCTACATGAACTTTTAAAGGATACATAAAATTGATGCTTCATTGACACAAATGTTCATCACATGAATGTTTGTCGTAGGTGGGAATCGAACCCACGCCCCTAAGTGCAGAAGGCAGGTTCACTACCAACTGGGCCAATGAGGCATTCAAAAGTAGTAATTGAAAAGAAGAAAAAAAAATGCGTAATAAAATGTATAAAGAACTGACCCAATAGACGTTGCTCTGTCTTACATCGTCGTTAAGTTGTCTAAAATTTTCCAGATTTTTTTTTCTTTCGGTAAGAATCTAGAAGAAAGAAAGTATTAGAAAAAAAAAGATAAATGAAATCGCTAAAGTCGTTCTTCAAGTTATGGCGTGACGAAAGTAAATAGGGCTTCATTTTTAGGGTTCCATATCCAAAGGGTAAAACGGGACCCTATTACTAAGACTCCGCTGTCCGACGGTCTGTCCGTCCGTCTGTCACCAGGCTGTATTTCATGAACCGTGATAGTTAGACAGTTGAAATTTTGACAGATGATATATTTCTGTTATATAATATGCGCTATAACAACTAATACTAAAAACAGAATAAAATAAATATTTAAGGGGGCTCCCATACAACAAACGTGATATTTTTGCCGTTTTTATAGATAATGGTACGGAACCCTTCGTGCGCGAGTCCGACTGGCACTTGGTCGGTTTTTATGTACTCGTATAAAGAATAATTTCCTCCTCTGAAGACCAGCTAATAACATAAAATAACGTTCACAGAACGGCCAGACGATAGTAGAGATACCTCGCGCCAAATACCAAGCAGCAAGCGCCGTGGACGACTCTGCGGCCGCTAACAGTGCCTCCTCACCCACCCATGGAATCCTGGAACGAGTGCTAGTCAACAAGGGCGATAAGGTCAGTATTCCTATCTCAGTTAAAAATACTGTTTTAAACTATCACGGTTGTTCACTACTATTATATGATAACTAATGCTGTTGCCCGCAACTTCGCACGCGTAGATTTCCTCCTAATTGCCTATTTGTTATTGCCTAAGTTTTGTGACATTGTTTTTTTAATAATAAGCAGTATTGCTTGAAGTATTTTTCAAGTAATTCTGCTTATTATCAGATATTAGACGCGAGAGTTGCAATATGTAATATATATAGCGTAGTGTTGCAAATATGAAAAAAACTTTTTTTTATTAATAATAATAATATTATGGGGGGGGGTCATCTGTCAAGGGTCAGATGCAGAAGGCAGTAATTCTTGACACGGCACGCATTGTCAGGAGGTTCCTCACTCTGCAGCCCTAACCACCGGTAGCTTGGGCCCTGCCCCGCTGCCGGCGGCACCCTAGGCTTAAGTTTTTTTAGAATATTTTGTTTTTATATAGATATTGTAAAAAAACTTAAATTTAAGAAGAGAAATAAATGTGTGAATAATATTATGGTAATAATTATCAATTTAATAAACCGATTTCACAAAATTAGTAAAATATGCAATTTAAATTCTTCCGACCATAATATATATTGTTGTCAAAGTAACAAAATGTTCCAGTTTTATATTTTTATTTAAAAGCCGAACTACTGAACCGATTTTGATTAAATTCTATGGGACCAAACTGAAAGTATGTCCTTTCAATTAAAAAAAGAATTTTCAAAATCTGTTCATAAATAACAAACATAAAAAGAGTTCTGCAACGCACATTAAAAAAAACTTTTATTTAATTTTATTAAAAATTGGCTTGATTATAACTAATTGATTATCACCTCCATTTTTGAAGTCTGTTAAAAAGAATGAAAAAACCTGGCACCGTTGTTTTTTTCCAAAAAAAATTACGTACGTAACGTAGGTACTCTAAAAATACCCAACCAGCAAATAATAATGTTATCATAAGAGCCGTAACAGTCACCTCAACTTGGCTGACGAACCGCCGTCTGACCAACGGGAGAGAAAGAGAAAATTATCTCTTTCTCTCCCGTTGGTCAGACGGTTCGTCAGCCAAATCCGTTACGTCTATTAGCTGCTTTAGAGTAAAGTTGTACATTCGTCTTCAGCGCCATCTATCACCAACCGATCAGTTGAATGCCAACAGGTGGTGAAAGGCCAGCCGCTGTTTGTAGTGATCGCAATGAAGATGGAGTATGTGGTGCGGTCGCCGCGAGATGGCGTCGTGGCCGGCCTGGCGCCCTTCAGCCTTGGAGACGCCGTTGGGAAGGGCGCGCAAGTTGTTCTTCTAGAAGGAGATAGCTGAATAAGTGAATACTTATTTCTTATTTTTAGTTAGTTTTACATGTTTCATGCATTTTGAAGTACTTTGTATGTTAACCTTTGTGTACATGGTAGCTTAACATACCCACGAATTTTTATTACCAAATTATATATTAGAGTACCAAATCTTGAAAAGTACACCTGTTTTGCTGCCCCACTAGTTTCACATAAACAAGAACATGCTGTCAAGTTAAAATAAATGAAAGAAAAACCTGTGAATGTTATTTTTTCTCTGAAACATTTTTTATTTTATTTTTAGTTTCATTTTTTATTTTAGTTGGTTAGATGTACAGCTAGCCTAACATGCGTACTGGACAAAATCTTGTCGTCACTTTTTGACGAGCGAGAACGAGACAGACTACGTTTTTGTATACGAGTGTTTGTGACACACTTTGGAAAGTCGACAAATTTTGTCACGGCGTGCAAGCTAACCGTGCTAGACCATGTGAAACTAGTAAATAGGAAGGCAAAAAAAAACTTTTCAAGTGTTGATACTCGATCTATTCGAAGCTGCTATTGCCACCTTAAATATGTGCAGTGCTCATACTTTCCGTCATATCCAAAACAAATAGGCTAATAGAAAGTCTAAAGGCTTAGAAGCGCGAAAGAAAATTTAAATAACTGTCAGTTTTTTTTTTAATTATCGATATTGATGAAATTTTGCAAAATGAGTGCATCGTGAAACGGGACACGTGTTTATTCCAGAACTTACGTTAAAACGATAAATCGCGTGAACCGGCTAGCTGTGCCAACATTATACATACTTGCTGTCATTTCTAATGCGTCTTGCATACGATGTAAGCAAAGTAGACTGTGAAATACGCTTCCAGGTTGAATGTTCCCTGATAGCACGGAATACATATAAGTACAAGTATAGAAGATTCACTCCGCAAAATCATTTAAATAAGTAGCGACTCTTGCTACTACACAATAAAGGAGTGCTAACTACCTACAGCTATATTAACCTAGAAGTTGCCACTCTGTCTATAGCATATCTCTTGACACGTTATCTCTGTCTATGGCGCGGCAGCGGGCACGGCAAGTCCGACAAGACGACTACTTGTAGCTTCATACCTAAAGTGCGGAGTGCGCCAGGCCTGCTGATAGTTACAATCTAGGTGTATTCAAGTCGCGAGTGAATCGGTTTCTTCTAGGCAAGCGTGCTTCATCGAAGACCGCATCATCGCGGCGAGATGGCGGTAGAACGCAAAGAACGCAAGCCTATTAAACAATATAAAAAAAACTGCTCAACTTAAAATAAGAACACGCGAGAGCAGGATGCCCGTGTGTAATGATACCTGCCGCTGTATGCAAGACACAAAAAAGTTCTGTGATAAAAATATCCCTACCTACTGTGGGACCTAAGAAGACTATTTCTCAATGATTTTCCAGATATTTAAAGTACTGCATTCCATTCACAAGTCCATAACAGAACTAGCACAACAATGTAGTAATTATACCAAAAAAAACTTTTATGTTCTAATACCGTAACTTCAACGGTACTGAATGACGTAACCGTGCAAAAACTACGCAAACTACCCGCGTATGAATGTGAGTGTGACTATTAGCGATAAATGAGTTTGTTTTGTATTTGAATAACAATTGAATAAGATAGGTAAGTACAGGTAGTGGCCTTGAAACCAAAACATACGATTATTGCCGTAGATAAGTTAATTTGTTGATAATTGTATATTTTTACTTTAATAAAAAAACACATATGAATCAAAACAAGGTGTTTGCGCTCGATGACCTTACTTATTTATCATTTGCATAAATTATTTTGTTGCTGACATTACAAGTAAACAAGTAATACGAGGCATATACTTGATCGTATGTATTTCTTGTATGTAAACACGTTTCAGAATGTGGTATTCAATTTGGGCTGTGTCTACTACGGGGGCGTAGCTCAGATGGTAGAGCGCTCGCTTAGCATGCGAGAGGTACCGGGATCGATACCCGGCGCCTCCAATCTCTTTTTTGTGAAAAGTATTAATTATGGACCTATGAGTACTTTTTAATAGTATGTTACGAGGTACTTTTCGTGTTGCGGTTTCGATTCTGAGGCCACCTTATCAATAATTATTAGGTTTTCTAACAGGTCTTTTATCAAGGACCGGATGTTATTTTTATGATTTTATCGCCATACTAGTGGTTTCTCACCAACATGCCTACGCGTCATATCTACGTAGGTACGTATGCGACTATTTATCTTATCGGTAGCCCCACTATCAATGTGGTTTTTCTATTGGTAAGTCTGATAATGGTAGATTTGCAACCCTATTCACATGAAACAAAGCGAATAAAAAACTGCTAAGAAGGCATACTTTGTGTATTTATTTCCTGACAGTAACAGAAACTAAATCAAAACTATTTATAGAGAGTTGCTTCCTTATAGGTTTCCTCGTATCATATTAAATATATTACGTTCATAAAAATACCTTCCATAACGGGGTCTTTGTCTGATAGATATGTATATAAATAGATATATTTATCCTGCTTTGTTCCAATTGATGTTAAATAGGTACCTCCCTCAGATCAGACAAACAAAGGAGTTTTATGCCTTAAGGTGTAACGTTTCACGTTTGGCGGGAAATTCAAATTTCAAACAGTTTTTTTTTGTTCTTGTAGCTAGGCCGGGTAATTATTGTAAACGATCATGATGTTTGCGAAAATTGAATATTATTCTTTACAAACTCACGTAAAGCTATCTCTAATGCACATTATTACATACATTTGTCAATAAACCAATTTTTGCTGTTTCAAACGGTTTATAGACAAATGTAAGCAATATGGTGAGTTACTGATTAATAACTGTACATGATAATTTAAAGAACAACCAACAATTTTCGCAAACACTGTGTCATTTCAAAATAGTTACCTGGCCTAGCTACAAAGACAAAAAGCTGTTTGAAATTTGAATTTCCCGCCAAACGTGAAACGTTACACCTTAATACAATAACTTATCGTACGTGTTCTAATACGAGTATCTCCGTCAAAACTGTAAGTACGGCACACTTACTCATTTTTAGGGTTCCGTTCCCAAAGGGTGTAAACGGGACCCTATTACTAAGTCTACGCTGTCTGTTCGTCTGTCCGTCCTACCTTTTAACGGCTGTATCTTTCGAACCATTTTCACAGAAAATGTATGTTACGGTGGATTAACTAAGAAATAATATTAAAGTCAAAAAGTAAAAACTAAAGATGGGTATCCCCGTACAACAAACGTATTTTATTACGCTTTAATTGCTCTAATGTAAAAACGGTAATAGTAATACGTACAAGCGTCAAACTTGACATGATTATAGTACACACTCTATAGTATAACAAGAAATAATACATAATGGCCAAATGCGAGTCGGTGACAAATTTCTGTTCACCACCGGTTAACTGTTCAATGCTGGACATATGCCTCTCCACAGAGCTCAGTCGGTAGTATTGTCAGTTATTTAACACCTATAAGAAGCTTCGACCAAAATAAAAGAATGGACGGGCCCTAACCATTGAACTTGATCAGTAAAAACGAGTCAAACCCGTCGGACATATACTTCAACACCTAATTATAAAAATGTACAGTATATATGTTACAAAAAATAGATATCGGTTTTATTTGTGTATTTACACTTCGGTAAAGCATACGAATTCATAATTTTGTCAGATGTTTCGTTATCGCGTAACAATAGACTCGTGTTTCACTTCCTACGGCTAGAGACCGACTGAAACGAAATGAGAGCTGGCGCTCATTTTGTAATCTTCAAAAATGCTCTTCTACTGGGCCCGTCCATTCATTTTATTTTGGTCGAAGATAAGAAGTAGTGCTTGCGTACATTAGTGTTTCTGTTTGAAATGTTTCCACTGTAATTACTGGACATTAAGAAATACAATGCCTACAATAACACTTATTGATACAAAGGACATTACCAGAAGAACACATTAAACAGAGGCACAAAAGGCGGTCTTATCGTTAAAGCGGCAACCTTCTGACTAAAAGATAGTTGATTGAAACAGGTGTTACTTTGTCATACCAACCAAGCACTCCCGGCTAAGCGCTCGAAGTGTCAACCTGAGGATGCATCACGCAGGGGTCGAAACATGTGTCGAAAAAGTGATCTAAGAGTATTTATATTAAAACTAATTATTAGTTAAACACTGTTTCAAACTATCACGGTTGTTCACTAAAGTTATATGATTATTTACGGAATATTTATTTGCGTTCAAAATGTGTTCAAAATACTATACGCAGTGATACAGTGAGTGCGTTTTGTCGAGACTTAGGTTCGAGTTCGAGTTCCAGTGATAACCGTAGCAAAAGACTAAGAAAGAGGGTAGATCGTTTTGTCTGTACCTAACTTTGAACTTTTTCACCAACCACCCGCATTCTTCAGTCTTCCCGTGAACATGGTGCATGTAACTGCGCCGAAATATCGGGAGCTCCTTCCACAACCTTACCACGGTAAATATCCTGTAAATAATCATATAACTTGAATTGTCATTACACAATAATTACTGTTATTTTTTTACATTTGACTAATTTCTTGTTTCGGATGTTATAATAAGTATTACAAGTTAGTTTCAAGTATAACGAATTTTCTGTTTCAGAATTAATTCATGTTTGTTTCAGGTTAAATTAGCATCATTGACAAGTTTCTGTAGAGTAAAACAAAAATAATAGATCCCAAATTCCTTATTGTATCTACTTAGCGGATATGCGCCAGAGATTCGTCAAAAAAACAGTTTCGAAGTAGACAGATATTCCTTGTGGGTTCAGGACGTTGGTGTAGAACAACGATCTGAACTGTTATGGACAAGCATGACATTTACCATCAGACAAGCGACTTGCTCGTCTCATTTGCATTTAAAAATAAGTAGCAATAATGTATTTTTATGTATTCCAAACTAGCAATGCACCGCTGCTTCACCCGTTATCCTTCAGGAACAGGTTTTTTCTTATTCTGACACAAAACCAAAAACAAGAATACCTGAATATGAATCCAGAGTATAAACCAAAATCCATTCAAATCTGTTCAGCTGTAACCGATTTGAATGCGGACAAACATACATTTATAATATATATACATTTATACACCATTTCCATTCGTTTATTTGCTCTGACAGCCGCAATAATATTTTGAAAAGCTGAATGAAAACATTTTCCTTAACATTTCACTGAAGTATATCAGGTACCTGCTACAGTTTTACCTACAAAAACCTAGCGAAAGTGATCAGAATTCGTGGTTTTCATTCGGCATTATATTATCATATTGCAGCTGTCAGAGCAAATTAATACTTGGACCGAGTTTAGTGTGGTATGATAGGCTTGTGTTTAAGCCAACATCTCGTCTGATAATAAGCGATACGATGTTCCTATAGCGCATAAGTGAACGTTTGTACTGGTCTCGCTCGTAAGAAACTAACAAGCATCCTAAGAAAATAAAAAATGTATGTGCAAGATACACGGCATCGGACGCATTGCCGCATTTTTAAATACATAAAAAAAAACAATAAAAAAAAAACGAAAATCTCGAAAATTACCGCGTTTTAACAAGTTTTTTTTTACCTAAGATAAAAGAGCTGATAATCTTCAAATGACAGAACCAATTTTCTTGAAACATAGTTAAGAACACTCGATTAAGTCACCTATTATTAAACAAAACTAAATCAAAATCGGTTCACCCGTTTTGAGAGCTACGATGCCACAGATAGACATACAGATTCACACGTTAAATTTATAACAATAAACACACCTCTTTTTGCTTCGGGAGGTAAAAACTCATGTTGGGCAGGTCAATCAGCTTGTACAAACTTAACTAAGTTATCTACTTTAAACGAGCGTTCCGCCTACGTTGGCAACTGTACGCTGGGTCATGGCTGTAGTTTTCCGATTAAGCCGGAGCTTTTCGTTATTTATGTCAGTGAAGCCTCTCCCGATAGAATAAAATAATAATAAATATCCCGTGACATCGGAGAAACGCGGAAGAAAAGTTACTAGGTAATTTACTTATGTTCGCGTTCAAACAACGTATTATCATCAATTGCCAGGTAATGATAAAGAGAAAGAAATTATGTATAGCCCGCCTCTCTTTTGTGCCATTTTTCCATGTCTCGGGCTAATCTCATCCACGTATGATCCGCGATGGGTCTGGTGTTGAGCCATCGGGCTGGTTGTCGGCCGACATAACGCTTAACCGTTATCGCTAACCATTGCCGTCATAACGCTTAACCGTTATCGCTAACCATTGCCGTCTTCACGCCTATCCTCGTGTGCTGGCCGAAGCAACCACTGCTTCTGAGCAAAACTTTGTTAGACTCCGTCTCGCGAAGGCATGTTACTAACATCTACTGTTTTAGAATCAATTCAAAAAGATCAATTTATAATCGTATTAGGATGAATTCAATTTTATTGTATTACTAAATAAAATTTATTTGTATTGATTTACATTAAAGTCGATACTCGATACCACTTCGTCGTTAAGGTTCACGTATGCGTGATTTTCCACACTGCGCTGTTTCGAGCCCGCGTTAAGAAAAACTCCAGATACCTCAAGAACTACTTTTATTTAAAATTTAACCAATTTACATTACAACTCCATTAGTTAGGTACATAAATGGCCATTAGAATATCAATAGACGAATTTTGAAAAACTTTTAGATTCGCCGAGTTGTTGTATTGAGAAAATTTTCGCCCATCATATTTCTTAAATTACATTTAACTTATTTATATCTTCAACTATTTATAACCAAAATAAGAATTTTGTACTGTTTATCAAAGCCGCGCAAATTAATGCAACGGAACCCAAGTTAACGACTGCCTCGGTGGCTCAGTTGGTAGTGATCCTACTTTCTGTGCTTGGGGGCGTGGGTTCGATTCCCATCTAGGACAAACATTTGTGTGATGAACATTTGTGTTTGTTCTATGTCTGGGTGTTAATATCTATTTAAGTATGTATTTAAAAATATATATGTATGTATATCAGTCTCTGGCAGCCATATTACAAGCTTTGCTTAGTTTGGGGTCAGATGACCATGTGTGCAATAATGTCCCAGATATTTATTTATTTATTTATTTTATCACTTCAGTATCACTATCACTACATAGTATAAAACAAAGTCGCTGTCGCTGTCTGTCCGTCCCTATATAGGCTTAGTAGATCTTTAAAACTACGCAACGGATTTTGTTGCGGTTTTCACTATCAGTTAGATAATTTTTCGCGGAAGGTTAATATGTATATACATATAATAAAACTTATACCCGTGCGAATCCGGGCGGGTCGTTAGTCAATTATGAAACAGAAAATTATATCGTAGGTACTAAACTAATGCTATTAGTACTTTGCTCGCGGTAATGAGTGCACTATTAGTCTAATAGTTCAGTTATTGCCACTTATTGCACTTCTCTTGTGAGAAGAACTCTAAATAATATGCTTTACCAAATGCTTTGTAACCGAGTTCCAAAAAGGAGGAGGTTCTATGTTTGTCTGTATGTTTTTTTAAAAATTATATTTACATCTTGATCCAAGCAAACCTCCAAGCGATCGCATGTTGACACTTGACTTGTTCACCGAGAAACTTTTTTTTTAATTTATATAAAAAAGGAATTTCAAACAGTATTTATGTACCACGTTCTTTAAAACTGTTTCATAAACCTTTTTTTATTATTATTTATTAACGTAATTGGGCTTATAATGGTTTATTTTTAATAATTGATTAGTTGGATATGACTGGTTAGATATTATTTATTACATTTCTGTCTGGATTGTAAACGTCTTTTTTTTATAAGTGTTTTTTACGAGTAATCTAACTAATTTTTATATAAATATATATATTTATAAAAATGAACCCCTACTTGTCCTGGTCACGCTATAGCTTTACCGATTTCATTCATCTTTTTGTAAATTTTTTCTAATACTTCGTAGAAATTGCGTGACATCTTCTCGTCCAAGATACCACAGTACCTAAAAACAAAGGTCTTTGACCAGTGTGTGTTACCAGTGATGACATATGGTACTGAGACGTGGTCCTTAACTGTTGGCCTTTTGGAAAAACTCAGAGTCACACAACGGGCAATGGAGAGAGCTATGCTCTGAGTTTCTTTGCGTTATAAAATCCGGAACGTAGATATTCGCCAAAGAACCAGAGTCACCGACATAGCTATTAAAATCTGCAAGTTGAAGTGGCAATGGGCGGGCCACATAGCTCGAAGAACTGATAACCGATGGGGAAGAAAGGTTCTTGAGTGGAGACCGCGAACCTTTTCTTTTCGAGGAAGACTTCCAGGTATGTCATTTATGGTTACAAGAAATGCTTCAATACAAATTAACAGCCGTGTTGTAATCCCATTTTTTGTTATTCAAAAACCGACAGACTAGCTTTTGGGTATATAATTGTTCTGCAAGTACCTGGAAATTGTTCCTAATAATTAAACTAGTATTTTTTCTCTCTTGGTCTCTTAAAATTTTAAATCTGTTCAAAAGAGTTCTTCTACTATCTCTAATAACAATAAAAAGTATGTTCCATTGAAATACGTATTATTATCGAACACTCTTTGTTACCTGGCTTAGGTCTGCGCCGGCCGGCGCGGGTTTGTTGTTGTTTTTTGTACACATTCCCGCAACAGCTGATCGGGACAAACCTACATGAAATTATCTCCGAATGCTGATTGGTCGAGACCACCCCCCAACAAACAGGTTTGTCGACCCTCGTTCAGAAAGATAAAGATAAAAAAAGCGAATCCTACTACATATTATCTGGGTTTAAACACAAAACATGATTTTTTGACCTTGAGCCTGTGATAGAGGCTGAAATTTAACGTTTTCTTTTTGAGGCAGCAGGTCTAGTTAATTTCCTACGTGCAGAACCATGCAACAAAGAAAATCATTACAATTAAATTAATCTCACTATCACAATTTTATTCACTGTTCAAATACTATGTAATTTGGTCTGACTGTAACTTGTAACGAACCTCATGCACTGATGTTTTAGAGCAGTGTTTTTCAACCTTTTTCACGACGCGACCCCCGTATGAAATAGAATTTCGCGACCCCCATACCCTCCACAGTTTCTAATCTGTATTTTATTATATTACAAATACGTACAACCTTATTTTTATAATTACTCTTTACTTAATATTTTCTTATATATTTTACTTTGGTATTTTTTTTCTTTTACCGAGGCTTCGCGACCCCATTATTGAGGCTTGGCGATCCCCTAGGAGGTCGCGACCCACAAATTGAAAAATCGTGTTACAGAGAAACGAGTAGGTTTGAATGTATCAAAAACCTCAAAGGGAGCTTCCATATAGGTATCATAACAACTTAGTTTCGTGACTTTTGATAAACTGTCGTTTTTTCTCTCTTTCATTTAAAAACCAAAACATTTAACAATAACTTTACACGACCCTGAATAACAATAACTTTACGCGGTGTAGAAATGCGGAGCCCAGATGATGATGATGAAAAGGAACTGTACGCAGATTTTAGAGTTCGCTGCAAATCAGGAAAATTCCTGAAAAAAGGTAGTTCAAGGTAGGTACGTTTGATATTTGTCCATGTATATGTATACGGATAGGTACCTACATATTTGTCAATTGGGAGCAACAATAACGGACCGATGAAATCACAGAAAAGAAAAGGAAAAAATCTCACTTCAGTGGATGAAATCAAAACAACTATGACTAATTGTCTGTGTAAATAGGTACATATACTGAACATTGTTATTTTTCTATAGCAAAACTAGAACTATAGCATTGCCATTCAACGTGGTAATTCTTAGAACCTCGAAAAAACATGTTAAATTCACCAACATGCGCTGGACCAGCATGATGGAGTAGGCCCATCCTCTATATCTCTCTTGAGAGAAGGCTTGTGCCCCAGCCAATGGTCCTAGCAGTGGGAACATGACTAAAATGATGATGATAATGTTATCTAGCAATAATTTAAGTAACACAATGTAGATACAAGTACATTGTAAACCCGTACCATTGCTATTTTGTGGTTAAATGAAATCAGCATAAAACTAAAGTTTTTTTTTTTTTTGTTATAATTTATCAGTCGCTATTAACAGTACCTATTACCGAACGTGCATTTGTTGCATTTCTTTTCCTTTAATACGTGATTTACAGACGGACGTGCTGTACCATCTGATTCTCAGTTAGGAAATGGACTTGTGTTAATTATAAAATGCAACTACTGATTATAAAGGTATTTGATTTCTCCTTTCGTGCGGCGTTTCTCCATCTCCATCTACAAATGAAATTATTAATTTAAAAGAACTTTTTAAATAACAAGCGTTTTGTTTGTTTTCTTCTCAGTAAACCCTTTCATATGATATCCATATCAAAATGGTAGATAAGAACATTTTGTCCACCATTTTGAGACATGAATTTAGTGTGACGTCATATAATTATTCGTATTCTTGTTAACAAACCCCTTGATTTCATGTGATACACATATCATGGGGGTGCATAAAAAATAACTGGTCCGCCATCTTTAGGAGTCCGCCATATTGGATTTAGAATTACTTTATTAACTAATTATGGATTGTCATCCAAACTTAACATGCATGAAAAATTTAAGCTCAATCGTTTGGTGATAGCTGTTAAAATTTAATTGCAGGATTTGAACTAAAATTGGCGGGGAAACCGGCCATACATAAAACATACATAAAAAAATACAATGGAACATAGAGCATCTGTCTTTTTTGAACTCAGTAAAAAAATAGTTATATCGTACTGATATTGGCACTATACGTACTTCTTACCTTTATTTTCGTAGTCAAAGTGATCATCTC
The DNA here is from genome assembly GCA_949125355.1 of Agriopis leucophaearia. Taxonomy (NCBI): domain Eukaryota; kingdom Metazoa; phylum Arthropoda; class Insecta; order Lepidoptera; family Geometridae; genus Agriopis; species Agriopis leucophaearia. The sequence goes on from OX421264.1 coordinate 11,561,109, forward strand.
ATCACGGAAATCGAGTTTTCACTAGTCTGCTAAATAGAGAGCGACCTTCTTATTCACGCATACGAAATGCGTTGCGTAACGCGGTCGGTAACGTAAACAAAACTGACCATTAACTTGGTACTATAACTACCTACTATAGACAACAACAAATGCGTGACACAAGCCATAATTGCAATTTTTTTTGCAGTACAGTCACAGAATACATAATACTCAGTAGAGAAGCAAATAATTTAACATGGACATGTAAGAGTTCAATCCTTTGATAATATATAGTTTGAATCTGCCTTTAAACTCAAGCTAGTACCGAAAAAAGTCTGCCAAAAACTGAAGGGGGCGAAGTAAACACGTATTGCACACACTGACATATTCTTACTAGTTCTACAAACGCACACTTCAATATTGAGCGCACACAACCGCAAACGATGTGCTCAAGATGTATACGAATGGACGACCGAGGGAGGGGGTGTAAGTGCTAAAGGGGAACCTGTAGGTATAACGCTTCCATATATATATTATTTTTTCTGAGAGTTCAATCACAGAAGAGTCCTCGAAGATAAGAAATGCACCACCAATTCTCCGGGTATTGTTTGCTCGGTCCAAGCATTAATTTGTTCTGACAGCAAAAAACATTAATTTGCTCTGACGCAGCATTGTAAAAAGCTGAATAAAACATTTTCTTTTGATTTTCACTGAAGTAAATCGTGTTCCTGCTACAGTTTTACGTTCAAAAACCTAGCGAAAGTGATTTTTATTCGCTTTTTATAATTTTATTGCAGCTGTCAGAGCAAATAAATGCTTGGATCGAGTTTAGGTGTCCATAGGCAGCGATGACCAATTCAGGTGGCCCGTTGCTTGTTTGTCTACTAATACATAAACAAATAAACCAGCTAAGTGCGAGTCGGGCTCGTGCACTGAGGGTTCCGTACACGTACACATAAATTGTTAACTACAAGTGCAAAAAGACAACATCACGCGTCTGAGTACCGATCCCGCCAGACGTTATTTAACTTTGGTGTACATAAATTTGTCACCGACTCGCACTTGGCCAGTATTATTTGTTGTTTTACTTTAGAATGTGTACTATAGTCATGCCAAGTTTGACGCGTGTACCACTCCAAGTTTGACGTGTATTTCCTTTTTTACACTAGAGCATTACATAGGTACAACATTACCTTCTTCTTTGGGTACCATATCCTAGCGGATGTTGGCGACCACCACACGAAACTCTTCTCTGTTCTGTGCCATTCTACAAAGACTGGCAGCGTCTTTATATTGGTCCAGCTTATATTATCACTCCACGTTATTCTCCTTCTACCTCTTTCCCGTTTTCCTTCCAATTTTCCTTCAATGATGTTTCTTAATATGCTATACTTCTCGTGTCTATAAATGTGACCAAAATATGCTGTTTTACGTTTCTTTATTGTGATTAGTACTTCCAGTTGTTTATTCATTCTATTAAGTACTATATTTTTTATTTTATTTATTTATTTATTCATTACAAACCAGTTAACATAGCAATCGTAGAAATAATAACAAATTAGCAATTAACTACCCGCAAGAACAGTTGTGCCAATGGGCCCCAAACTAGGCAAAGCCTGTATCTTGGACGCCCCATAGCCAGTTAACAGCCTCCTCTTATGCGTTTAAGTTTGTACACATTATCTTGAATAAAAATACAAATAAATATTTATAAATGCATGCAATAAAATAACACCAAAAAACAGACACCATTGGAGAAAACTTAAACCTACGTTAAAATTATATAATGAATATTTAATTGAATTATTTAAAATAATAAATTATGTCAAATAAATAGTATCCTAATAATAAATAATAAATGTGTATGAGTGTGTGTGAGGGGGGGTGTGTGAGTGTGGTAGCAAATAACCTGGGTGTTAATAAAAGCTGGTTCCTGATGGGAAGACATCTTTGATCCTCATCTCGCTGAAGGCCACCAGTTTTTCCGTTTGCTTGTAGGATAAGGATTCCAGCCATCTCATAATTTTACTTTTGGATTCAGCAAATGTGTTTTTGATGATATCAATATGCCTACATACCGAGTTGTATGTAAATATGTGTACGTAGCCTGGTAGGCGTGAAGCAAACACACTGTTAATTCGTGGGAGCCTCAGATCTCGTGGACGATTACGTTTGGTAGGAACGTGTACAGTTGATAGGTAGTGGCTTTTGGCAATAGCCCGCAGGACAAAAAGCTGCCGAACGGTCAGCACAGAAGCTTCTTTATACAGTTTTTCTGTAGGATATCGTTGCGTTTTCCCCAGCATAACTTTGAGAACTGCCCTTTGAGTGCGTTCCGCCGCAATCATATGTGTAGAAGCTGCACCTCCCCAGGCTCCAATACAATACTGAAGTTGTGACTGACATAACGATTTGTATACCATAATTTTGACCTCATCTCTGGCAATTGGTCTTAAGATTTTCATTACGTAAATCAATTTGCGCGCTTTCTTTGAGATATACGTAATATGGTTTTTAAAAGACAGATTTTGGTCGATAATTACTCCGAGATATTTTGCGTACTCAACTCTATCAATTGTACTGCAGGAACAAGAAGACTCGGACTTGTTGACACGGTCAAAGTACTCGCATTCAGTGTTATGGATTTGTAACTGTGGCAGGTTCGTTCCGGTAGCTTGAGTAATACTGAATGCAATAAAGTTGGTTTTCTTAACATTAAGAGTTAAAAGATTTGTGTCAAGCCATCGGGACAGAGCCGCCAGTCCAATTTCAGCTGCCTTAGTCGCGGAATACCAATCTTCCCCATGGAAAATAGCTGCAGTGTCGTCAGCGTAGCAAAACAAATCTGCTTTTGGTATAGATAGTTTCAGTATATCGTTAATATACACAGTAAATAGAGTGGGAGCTAGAATACTGCCCTGTGGGACACCGAAAGCAACGGGCAACTCACAGCTCTTTAAATCTCCTACTCTAAGAAATTGTCGTCTGTTCGAGAGGTAGCTGGTGAACCAATTTAGGGTACTTCCTCTAACGCCAAAGCTTTCGAGTTTTTTCAAAAGTATAGGGGTAGATACTGTGTCGAACGCCTTGGCAAGGTCGAGGAAGACACCGATACATCTTTGACCCCTGTCCAGATGTGACGATATTGTTTCCGTTAGAAGTTGAACGGCATCCTCTGTGGACTTCCCACATCTAAAGCCAAATTGTCGATCACTGAGGAGCTCATGTTTTTGCAAGAAGTTCACGAGTCTCTTATTGACCAATTTTTCAAGTATTTTTGATACAACGCTGAGTAACGAAATGGGCCTGTAATTGTCCGGATTCGACTTATCACCACTTTTGTGCACCGGTATAACGACAGCGGTTTTCCAGCATTCCGGAAAGACACCTGAAGTCATGCTGAGGTTGCAGATATGAGTTAACGGCTCAAGAAGAGCATGTTTTGCATATTTCAGCAACAGGGGTGTTATGGCGTCGTTACCAGGGGCACTAGATGGTTTAAGTTCCTGGACAATGCCATTAATTTCATAGATATCAGTTGGAGCTAAGAAGAATGAGTTGGGGGTGGAGCAATTGGAAGATTCTTGCTGACACAGAGCTTCCTGAGTGGTGTTGAGCTTATTCTTACTTCTTTATTCGTTACCATATCTGTCCATGAAATCTTTAACATTCGCCTATAAAGCCACATTTCAAATGCGTTTAATCTTGATTCAATGTTTTTATTCAAGGTCCATCCCTCCGCCCCATACAGAAGTACTGACAGAACGTAGCATTTCACCATTCTCCATCTGAGTTTAAGCTTAATATCCTTGTTAGAGAAAAGTTTCTTCATTTTCATAAAGGTGCTTCTGGCAATTTCTATTCTGGTTCGGATCTCCTTTTCTGGGTCCCAGTTTTCATTAAGCCAGGTTCCTAGATGTCGATACTGCTTAACCCTTTCTATGGTGTTATCTTTGATAGTCAGTGTACCTGAGTCTGCCGTATTCTTGGAGATAATCATGTATTTAGTTTTAGATATGTTCATTTTTACCTTAAGAAACGTTTATTGTATACGGACCACCATTTAGTTTTTGTCTTTATTATTATTTCTTAGTTAATCCGCCGTAGCGTTACATATTATGTGAAAATGTCAACTGGCTACCGCTAGGATTCCGTACCCGGGACCCTATTACTAAGCCTACGGCTGTCTGTCTATCCGTCTGTCCATCCTACCTGTTAACGGCTGTATCTTTCGAAACGTAATAGATAGCTAAATGAAATTTTCACAGAATATGTAATGTTACGTCATATAAACTAAGAAGTAATAATAATGTCGAAAAGGTCCCCATACAACAAATCTTTTCTTTACTACTCTTTGTAGGAATTTGCTCTAATCACATCATCGCACAAGCGTCAAACTTGGCATGATTATGGTACACACTCTAAAGTGAAACAACTTGGATGGGTGACCACTTGGACATCATGTCTTTTGCACTACTTTTTTGTACCTTACTTTAGTAGTTAAGAATTTAAGTAGCTTATAGAGAAATCAACAAAAAAATTGTTCTTGTATTTTATGTGGTGGTTCGGTACCATCAGTGCGCGAGTCCGACTCGCACATCGCCGGTTTATTTAAGCTCTGGCCGGTTACCGCAATCCTAATAGTGCAACATTTAACATTGTAAGTAGGTATGTGAGTGGAGCACGCAGCACTCGTCTAGAAGCAACGTATTTATGTACCAACTCTATACTTGATGACACCCATAATTATTGTACTTTTTGGGCAACACAGTCAGAGTTCCACACGCTCGCTGTGCGTATACAGGGTTACGCAGAAAGGGTGTTCTTAGGTGAAAGGAGGTCATTATACTCATCATTATGAACTATTAAATTTCCGGTGTTCATCAGTGGGGGCCATCTAGGTGGTGTTCAGCGGGAACAATCTACTTTTACAATGTCGCTGACCCTAAAATCGCACAATAAATCTGCTGTTCCATACATTTTGTTGAGAGAGAAATTCAAAATATCATTTTGAAATGTTGTATGGAACAACATATATTTTTTTGCGTTAACAGGGTCGACCCCATGGTAAAAATTGTTCACAGTAATGAGTAAAATGACCTCCTTTCGGCTTAGTACACCATTTCTGTGTAACCCTATATAACTGTGATATCGAATCGTTTATGCATTGGTACGTGGGGAATGATGTTGTCATAGAATGTCCACCATGTACGGACCATGTACATCTTGTTAGTTATCAAGTATTGACGTCTTATTAAATGTCGATAGTTATTCGAAAAATATTTATAGGCTGTATAGTATAGGTTATAGTTGGCTGCAACTCTACCATAACATGACATTTAGCGAATACTTCAATCTCGCAGGTGTTAATCGCGCTGTCTCGTTTGTTCGTGGATGCAGTTGGGTCAAACGAGCATTGCATAAGTGGGTGCATCTGCTTGACATTTGAATCGACCCCGAATCCGAATAGAAACTGTGTCACGTATTAAGCAGCGCGCGGGTTCCGATCGGCATCGTGGCGGCGGCGGCGGCGGCGGCGGCGCGGCGCGGTGCGTTGTGCAATCCCGTTAGCGCTCCACGTGCGAACGAGCCGGCGCGCCTCAATGTCGCCCGTGGCGTGGGCGGCCGCCCTTCGCCCGCCCGCCCGCTGAAAATAGCGAGTCCGGCCGAACGACGCTCGCAACCCGAAGGCTGCCGAGCGGCGTCTCGCTCGCACGCCCACGTGCCGGCCGGCCGGTCTCTATTGCGCGAACAGCTGAGTATCAAAACAAAGGAGGGAGACGGGTGGTCGCCGCTCTCGCTCGCCGGCCGGCCGGTGTCGCCGGTCGCGGCGCGGCACACGCACTCCGCGCGCCAGTTCTCGTTGGAACCGCGCTTATTGAGGTCGTCCGCCGGGAGCTCTCTAGCAAAGTTTAGTATCGCGAAAGGATTTTTCTTTGTCCCGATCTTTGAGGAGCCTGCCCTCGTATTATGTTTTCGTGTCAGAGCTGCGACCAACCCCGGCATATCGAGAAGCCGAACCGTGCGCAGCGTACTGAATCACGTCGGAATACTCCCAGTTTCCCTAAATTCTGTGACGGTTATCCCGCGAAACGAGTTCGCCGGGCGATTTGAAATTTTTGAGTGAACTTGTGCGAGAATAAATCGGAGAGCCGGCTACCGGCCGTAGCGGGTCCCGCGAGTGTATAATTAGAGCGGAAACGAGGACTGTTAACACCATGTCGACGGGAAAGCGGCTGGCGAAGCGGTCCATCATCGGCACGCGCGTCGCCGCTCTCGGTGACGACGGGCTTTACTACTCAGGAATGATCCAGGCGGTGAAGACGCCTGCGCCCTTCCCAGAGAACAACAATTGTATCAACCTGACGCCGAATACGCGGTACACGGTGCGCTTCGACGGTGGCAAGGCGACGCGCGAATACCGCGACGCCGAGCTCATCGGGCCCGGCTTCCGCGGAATGGCGGGCGTGCGCCTCCAGCCCGGCCAGTGCGTCTTCCTCACGCACAACGGGCGCGAGGTGCGTGCCGAGGTGCGCACGCACGACCACGCCACCGATGAGCTGCGCGTCCAGATCCAGTCGCCCGCGCAGGAGGTTAGAATCTCTCATTTAGCTACCACATTTCACTCATCTACATATAGAGCGACGACGACAGTTTTTCCCCGTGATAGAAGATGCTATATTAGCATTTTCTCGTACATGAAGCTATTTATTATTTCTCATTATATGGGGGGAAAACCGGCGTCATTAAATGGTTACCAGCTTCTACAAATGCATCTAAGACTACAAAGGCACTCCAAAACTACTATTTAAATAGATTTTGACAGTAACGCGTTGAAATCTTTTTTACAATTTCTTAATCACGCGTAAAAGACATCAACGCGCACCCTAATTTTCTTTCACAGAGTCGTTTTTTTTTCTTCTCGATTATGCATTTCCCTATACCGGTGTTACTTGTAGTTGAAATCTTCGTTAAGTAATTACCTTAATTAACCTAGTACTCATATTCTTTCATCTTAAAAATTTGAAAGATTGAAAATGAGTTCAAAATACCGGTCAAATCTGATAAACAAAGTCCGGAAAAATTTAGATTCTTTAGACAAAGGTTTCGCGTAATGTTTGCCAGCGAGGGCGAAGCGGGAGCGAGCTATTGACCCCTCGACACGTGGAACTAACTACTATGTGAACTGTGGCATCGTGCGTGCCTGATGGATGCACGACGCGCACGCCGCACGCTGACGCCGCGCCACCGCCGGCCGGTTAGCTCCAACGCTACGCCATGCCACGTCACAACATCATCATTGGCAGCTCATTCAGCCCACTGCTTGGCATAGGCAGCGTTCCTATTTCTACATGTTCCTTGTTTAGCAGTAAACTCTTCTACGCCACATAGCAACAGCTTTTATCAGTATGTGGATTACCACCGCCCTCTGCCGCTGACCTGCAGTTGCACCTCTTATCTGCACTGTGGTTGCACCACTGATTAATAACATTATGTTATCAACGAGCATTTTGTCATCATTATTGGCTCCATGCAAGACTGCTTGCCGCTTTTAATTTAAACTAAGCATGATAAAGCATGTTTCACTAATAATTTAATAATCATGCGTAATACATACAACGCAAATCAGCGAGTTCCATGAAATATTAAGGGGAAAAGAACTTACTTGTATCCTAGGTTTGAATCAATTAGAAGGATCAGGTTAAGAGGTTTAAAATTGTTTTTGTGCTCAGTTTAGCTGGAAGTTGATCAATACGTATGAAATCGACGGCATTCGTGCGTCACGTTTATTATTGGCTCTAAATAAACAGACAACATGCTTATCAGTGTTATTACTTCATTAGCTAAACAGGAAAGGATTTGTTTAAAAAAATTGCTCCCTATCAACGCTGTAATGTAACCAATATCTTTTGTATGTTTGTCAAATGGAAATCAAAATAGCTTAGCAAATAGCTCATCGTCAAGGGCACCGATAACATTATCAAAATCATAATATCGATACAATACACAAGTAATGCTGTAATTATCTTTGGATAAAAGAACCAACATATTTGAAACACGTGAGCATTAATCTAGATATAATTTGTGATTAGATAGAACTGCTACCACAGTTACCGAACGCAGCAGCGTTAAATTTAAATAGTACCTATGCGAGTGCAGCCAATTACATAAACAATGGGCTACACGTGTTAGCGCGCTACGCCTTTAATCTGTATGTAGGTAGCTAGTGGTTTACACTTTACACGATCAGTTCCAAGTGCGACGCATCGCGCGGACAATGCGTCGCACGTCTCCATCGGTCGTGCGTGGCTAGAACACGCATGCGCTAAATTTTATAAATCCGACCGTACCGTTAGACCGCGCTAACTGCGCTGGATCTAACGAGTACTTCTGACTACAAAGATTACAATAATTACCTCCACCGGCCCCGGTTGCTACTCGTGGTTCGAATTAAACCAGTTATGTTGTTTTCCTTCGACGCCGGCCGGCCGGCCGCGCCGGTGCGCAGCTCGAGCCAAGCTATGCGTCATCCTTAGGCATTGTGTCCGACGCTTTATCGCCCAAAACAGTGCAGAGCTGAGACTAAATCGTGTTTAATTAAACAACTTTGATAATTACAAGTTTGACCCCGCTATCTGACCGTCAATTTGTTTACCAAGGTTCGATACATTTTGATAACATTTAAACGGTTGTCGTTATAGGTACTTAAGTACTTTGCAAATGAAACGTCGGATTTGTGGTGATGTAATTTATTCTACAATAATTTTAATAAAGTTATATGATTATTTACGGGATATTTACCGTGGTAAGGTTGTGGAAGGAGCTTCCGATATTACCTTACCACGGTAAATATCCCGTAAATAATCATATAACTTTAGTGAACAACCGTGATAGTTTAAAACAGTGTTTAATAATTTTAATTCTTATTTCAGCATACTGTAGCCTATATGTACATAATTATAGTAGTGTTTATTAGAGTATAAGCTACATACGTACGCAGGTAGCAAATAATTAAAAAAAAATATACAAAGTCGTTTATATGTCATGGAGTTGGCAATCATGCACACTTACACACAAACTTTTACATTTATAATATTACTGTGATGTTAGATAGTCAGTAACAAAATTTAATAGATAAAAACAAGAATGACAATAAGGAAACGGCGGCGGCGCGCGCGCAGGGTCTGCTCTATTCGTTGTGCGTAAATGTGACGTCTCACGCGATAGTAGCGTGACGACGACGATGGTGACAACACTTCAGCCATTATCACTGTACTGAATAAATTACTGCTATACGAGTAGTGTAGATTTAAGCTGACAGTTGAGAGTTTAACTGAGAGGTTTCTCGCAGGCAGCATGCCTACATTATTATACTTTACAACGTTTTTCTATGACTTTTTACAAAACTTAATACATCTACTATAAAAAAAAACATTCATTCACTGCCAGACACCGCACAGCTTAAACCACTGGGTCTAGAAGTATGAAATATTTGCACTCCTATTACGTAGGTGAGCACTAAGACAGGATTTTTGAAAATTCATCCCCTAAATGGGTTGAATGAAAGTTGGTATGAAAGTTCTTTATTTCTGAAGTTATAGACGTGGAAGTTTATACTTAGACTTGTGATTATAAGTAAAAGTTAGTTGTATCATCGTTTTTTGGAAACTCATCCCTTAAGGGGGTGAAATATACGATTAAAGTTTGTATGCGAGTTTCAGATTTTGCGTAAGGACCGAAGTAAGGTAGAAAGATTAAATTTTATCAAGATTATAATATGTAGGTATTTTTAATTTTTTTATGTTTTGTAAGTGTCAGCTCTTAAGCTTCGCCCGTGTTCCGTTCCTTTTTATTCAAAACCCCGTAAAGTTATTTCCATTTAGCCCTAAATATATTATTGTTTGATTTTTTATTTTTATTGTAAAATAGGCTTTCGCTTGGCCGCCAACTCGCCTGATGTTAAGCGATGATGCGGCCTACGATGGATTACGCTTGCCTAGAAGAAATCGAGTCACTTTTGACTTGAAAACACCCAGATTGTATCTATCGGGGAACACCCATTCAGGCAGCGCATTCCACATACTAGCAGTTCGCACAATAAAAGTGGAATCAAAGCGCTTCGTACGGGTTTTCGGAATGTCAACCATAAAGCGGTGTCGATTTTTCGTGCCTGCTCTGGCAGTCCGATAGAAAAAAGAGATTATGAGAAAATGACGTACCTATTATTAAAAGTCGTCGAACAAAAGTTGTTAGGTATGATGTAGGGGACCTGTTAGCTTGTTAGCTGATTATCAATAAAGATAAACATGTATTTACACCTAAATAAAATAAAAAATGATTTATGTTTATCAATCTCGAACAAAAGCATTAAACCGCTGTGAAAACAGAAGTTAATACGCACTCCACCACTTGTTTACTGGCTCTCTTGTTTGTGATGCCATTAACTCGCATCGCAATAGGTACCTAACATAATTTTATATTTTTGCGTCACGCTTAATAGAGTCCATCAAAACAAAGATAACAATGCATATGGATAAAGCAAACACTCAGTTGAATACTGCAGTAACTTGGGCTTGTAATTACTAGTTTTATCCATATGGGAAAAACGCATAAAGTAACATTGTATTTTGTAATAATACTGTGAGGTATTTCCCGTCCAAGAGATACTACGCGCTGGCGTCACACGTTATTTACTCTGCGGCGGCAAAACCGGCGCGCGCGCTACGCGGAACACAATCGGCGAAGTCAGCGGCTGACTCACTGCGCGCGGCCTTTCGTAAACAACCATTTGGATCTGATATTTTGCCGGTAAACAGGGCAGGTTACGTAACGCCCCTAACATAACACCTATGATCAGAATCATCGTGCTTCTGATAAAAACAAATGCTGATTGTGCGTAATATGCAAAGTTGAAACGTGATTAAGTTGTAGGCATTAATACAGTTTTATATCGATATCGGTTGCTTAAGTTCTTTAAGTAGAACACGTAAGAACTCACAAGCGAACCGGCCATAATGGTGTCAGGCAATAAGATATAAAAATAATGAGTGCTGGCTTGAGAAATAAGGTCACCAGCAGGCCCGGAACCGAGTAACGGTATTCGTTACAAAATCGCGTCAAGAATTATTTTCACGTGCGCGCGGCGCCGCCGCCGACCAACGTCGCCGTACCGTTAGCCGGTGGCGATGGGACGGCCCGCCAGCCTCGCCGCACACTCGCAAAGTGGAACACCTCCGAGAGGCAAATTTATTGTCCGTTATGAGCATATTACTCGAAAGGAAATATCTACGATTGTCAAACTAGCACATTACGGCTTAGTTGGGACTAGAGATGCTGCGATTAATCGCTATTATTCGATTATCGACTAGATTCGCAATTTTCAATTATTCTTTGAATAGCGAATAATGTTTTCTTCTATTCGACATTAGCGTATTGTTGTCGGAAATGTATTTTAAATGATAAAAACAACTACAGTACAGATTTAAAATAATCAAACCTTAATTATGTATTGTTCTGTACAATCAGCAGCATAAACTAAGTAATTATCATTAACATTTTATAAAGATAACAAATAAATCAGTCAGATTTAACAAGTAAAGTCAAGTATTCGGAATATATATTAGATCTTCAAAAAATTTTTTTGTGTCAAAATCACTAAAAGCATTGTTGACAACCAATATCTACTATTTAATATTGAATAATAAATGACGATTAACCGCTAATCGACTCTTCGCCATAAAAACTATTTGCGAAATATCTAGTTGGGACAGGTCATGAAACAACAGTCAGATTTTAAACGGCCTACTGTTATATAAAGATTTGATACGATTTCTCTAGCGTATAGTGTAGTGGCGTGCCTTTCGTTTGGCGAGATCGTAAATGGATCGTTTTGGTTAGTCGCGAACACGAGCGATGACGAGGCTTGGCTGACACAGCAGCGGTGGCGGCGACGGCTTCTCAAGTGACGGCAGCGCGGGCGCCTAAAGACGTGACGCGGTCGGCGCGTGCGCTGCATTGAGTGTGAAAGTGCCACTCACACTTGTTTGCATTGGCCAAGTACAGTCATAGATGCAATAACTGTTTCAGACTCACTTAATTTAAACAATGTAGCTTTTTGACATTCTTCCGTACCAAAAAAATGACAAATTGAATGTTAATTTTTTTCTTACATTTTAAGTTTCATGCATTGTATTAAATGTAATTACCTAACTTTTACTGTTAAATAGCTCGAAGAATCACTTGCATGGTACTCATACTTATTTTTATTTTTTTACTAGGTAGGTATTATCAAGGATGATAATATGATCGTTCTTGGTATTATGTACTAAATGTAAAAAGAAAGTTTTAGAAATGCCAATTTAAATGCAAATGATTGTTAAACAGGAGTCTAATCTACGTTGCACGTGATGCATGGAAAGTGCATAAACGAAGAATTAATTGTCTGCTAAAATGTGAATTATTACGTGTTGTTAGCATAAAAAAAGGTTAAACGCGCGTGCTGGAACGGTATAACGTACAGCAGACAGACAACACAGCGAACCACATTGTAATTAATATCGCATAACTAACATTACCGGCGAAAGTATTTACGATTCAAAAGCGAATTATAAATGGAGTTTTCCAGAGTTTCCAGTCCAGTTAAGATTTTTTCGACGTTACAAAGACACTTGCGCTCATGGCGAGTAGCGTTGCGTGGAACCGTCGCGTCGCGTGCTCCACGCTAATTTCACTCATTTGCCGTTCACGGATTATGTTTTCCTTGGAGAGACAAATTGTTTCGCTTCAAATATTATACCTACATAATAAACCGTCCGCTACGCAGCGCAGCTAAATTATGAGCAATCAAATACTAACCGTTTACAAATTAAACAACAAATGTATCAAAAATTATTATTATTCGACGCCATATATTTGTGTAAACTTTATTACTTCGGGTTATTTTTAATACTAATTTTGAGGGTAAAGCCAAGAAATATTATATTAGAAATATATAAAATATTGGAGGCTGAACAGAGCGTTCAGTAAACTCGATCGAGTCTTATTGTCACACATTCCGAAGTCTTTTTAACCAGTGCGTTGTATGTTACCTGTCATGGCTTACGGTGCCGAAACATGGTCACTTACATTTAGAGCGGTCCGCAAGTTCTAAGACGATCAGCATTGCTGCGCGATTCTCCGAGTGTGAAGACGGAACTAAGTAATTCACCAGAGAAACAATGTCATCTATATAGCTCAGCGTATTAGCAAGCTGACGTGACAGAACTGATAGAGTAAAGGTCACGAATCGGTAAACATATCTTAGGATGCGTTGAGTCTCGATAGATGACATACAGCTAGCAGTGAATGAAAGTGCATGAAAGCGAATACCCATAGATTGGGCTGAGTGGAGTGCCTTAGAGCCTATGTCCAGCAGTGGACTAAGGCAGGCTAATTATGATGATAACCTCTCCGGGCTGGCAAAGCACCTTCAACACCGCTAGTGTGGCAGGGGTCCATAGGCGGCGGTTTCTGCTTACCATCAGGCAAACCGCATGCTTGTTTGCCTTTTTTAAGACTCGAACCCCAACGGAGCTGACATTAGACAAACTTTGGGAAGAGAAAACGTCCTCTACTGAATACGAAGACCTGCATAAGTGCATACGTAATTTGTTTCTTTTATTCATTTAATAATGTTAAATCCAGTACCAAGATGTAATCTGAACCTGTTAAGTAAACTCTAATAATTACGGTAACACTGCGCCTAGTGACACCGATTCTAAATAGTTCCAAGGTTGATAAGATAGAGTTGATACAGAATTGTTTGCACAAAGCCGTCAGTGTCAGAGGCTGATAGTACGTACTTAAGAATCTTTGTACTTGTAGATTGTAGATACTTAGAGCTTCTGCACACAGAATGCGATCCGATCATACGGACCGATCTGAAGATCACTGTGATTACATGGATTACATAATATGTTTTACATGGATCGCAGCGATGTGTATTACATGGATTATATCTATGTTACATGGATCGCACCAATGTTTATCACATAGTTTACCTACTGCTATATTAAAATGGATTGCAGCGGTGTCTATTGTATAAATTACATCTGTATTACATGGATTGCAGCAATACGTAATACATGCATTACATCTGTGTTACTTGGATCGCAGCAATGTGCATTACATCGATTACAACTATAGATATTAAGATGGATCACAGTGATGTCTATTGTTTGAAATTACATCTGTTTTACATTGATCGCAGCGATATGTAATACATGAATTACATCTATGTTACATGGATCGCAGCAATGTGTAAAACATGGATTATATCTACAATAATATAATCGCAGCAACGTATATTAATATTAATAACGATGTAATCTATGTAGATTACATCGTTATTAACATGGATCACAGCGATGTGCAATATATGAACTACATCTGTATTACATGGATCACAGAAATGTGTATTACACCACAGTCTCTTAATGGGAACGCATAACATCGCCTTAAGTATTTTCAACGCAGTGTTAAGCTTTGCTTCTTGCCGCTGAAGCATGCTTCAACGGAAAAACAGACCATACTTACCGTATCGTTGTTGCTTCCGATCAAGAGACCAAAGTTTCACTTGGATTGCACCGATCATTCGATCACATGATCGGATCGCATCCTGTATGTGAAGGCTTTTACGGCGAAACCCGCCCACCAAGTTTGCAACATTGAACAGTGCACCTTGACTTGATATTATAATGTTAATAAAACTACTTTTACATTATTTATTGTTATCTTCAACTCTGTAGATAACAATTGTGGGTGTTCCATTTAATTGTTTATATTAAATCAGCATCACAATTATTGTTCACAACTTTACTTATAGTTAATTTATTTCTTCTGCCTAACGATATTTTTCTCAATGTAGTGAAAAGAACAAACAAAACTCACTTTCGAATTCACAATTGTTAAACGAAACTGTTAGAATACCACAAAATAAACACAAAAATTACAATAGTATTATTTTCGAAAAACAATCGGAGACCGAATAACAGTAGTAGAAAAATCCCATTACAGCTTAACCTCAAATCTGTAGATGGCTCTAAAAATTTCGTAACGGTACATCCGATTACCACAGCGCCATCGTTATAGGTTGTGTGTGAGTGTGTTCTCCTTTGTTGTTCGGTTTTATTTGTTAACTATGCAGCAAAAGGCGTTATTAGAAACTGTCTTTCGAAGTCATGTCATGTAATGTCTTTGTTTGACACATATAATGTAATGACTATCGCAGTTGCTACGCCGTGGAAGTGAGTTGTAGATGGTATCGTAGGCTACATGTCCCAAACAATTTGCTAAATTATCTTGCCTTACATAGTTTTATTACTCCTCATCACTTCGCACCTAACAAACATTTGTCG
The DNA here is from genome assembly GCA_949125355.1 of Agriopis leucophaearia. Classification (NCBI taxonomy): domain Eukaryota; kingdom Metazoa; phylum Arthropoda; class Insecta; order Lepidoptera; family Geometridae; genus Agriopis; species Agriopis leucophaearia. The sequence continues at coordinate 11,576,483 of OX421264.1, forward strand.
TCTGTTAATTCCCCTGGCTAGCTATAAAACAGCGCAGCCGGCACGTTTGACCCATATTCTGTGCCGAAATAGAGATATGATTGACCATTTAATGTCGCTGGGAGACCGTCGCAAATTCTAAAGTATTGTTTCATTTGACAATGCCGTAACGCTGTTGGCGTTATAACGGCATGACATGAATTCTGTTAGTTTTAACAAGTTTGTTAGTGCATATCCTTGAATCATGCTTTATTTTATAGCACAATTCTGTTGTAAATTTAGAAATTTGTCCTCCCACAAGTCGGCAGTGAAGGCAAGGTCGACCCTTTGTGAGTGGCCTCATTGCATTCGCCTTGGAATAGTTACATGATTTATGTGTTTCTTATCTAAACAGCTGGCAGAATGAGGCGTGAATCTCGACGTTCTGCATTATTTCAAGTGGGACGCATCTGGTCTAATTCATTAATGCGAGATATTTTCGCTAAAATCCATCACAAGTATGTTATTGTTTGGTCTTTTGGAGCATTCAGTCCCGATACGGTATCATTGAAACCGGGTTCACGCGGTTTACTCGATTTTGGCGTGACGTGATGCGGCGGTGTTGTGGTTTGAAGCAGTAACGCGAAACAACTTGTTTTCTGTGTTGAGGTAACAGTAAGACACGGTGACCGTTACTACGTGGGCGGCACTCGCGACCGCGGCTACCACCACGCGCGTGACGTGCGTGCATCCTTCGCATTCGTATGCCGACGACAACGTCGCCACTTATCAACGCTTAACGCCTCGCTTTGTTCTTGAACACAAAGGTCAATCACGACTACACTAAACAATAGATTGTAAACGCCATGTTTTGGTCAAAGGTGAGAGTTAAGACCGTGAGACTTAATTTCGGAAGTCGAGGTACGAGACTCGATTGTTTGCGAATGCAAAAATTGTTTTACTTCCTGGATGTTTCCTGGCCAATTTTGGCGACGTATTTTTACGCTTATTAGGTTTTGACCGTGAAAGCGGTGATGCAAGTGGATGTAACTCGTCCGTAGAGCGACATATTCGTGCGAAGAGCAAGTTTAATTGCAGCGGTGTGCGCAGCGCGGGGAGGGCGCGCTGGCGGCGGCGGCACGCTGACCCACTGACCCAGAATCGCTGATATTGAACCGGCGACGCACAACCCGTATTCGAAATCCGACCTCCACTTGCGTTTTCCTCTTATTTATTTTTGTTGCTGCTAGAATATCTTATGATACTGTATTTTATGGCTACTGGTCCGGAGTAACCTGGGTATTTAAAATATTTCCATTTATTTATTGGAACAGATATTTACCTCGGCTTATTATGTAGCGCTATGCATAATGTTATTCATACTCGTATTTATGAGGTGATGTTATGATATGACCCAATAACATGTCAATTTATGATGCGCTTATAGCGTAGTGCGAAAATAACGGAGCGGCATCTCCGTAATGATGATATTTAAAATGTGTCCATAAAACTAGTATTATTCAAAGGCCAAAGTCAATGGCAAATGTTTGGACGACGCCGACGGTGAGACAGGTCGCTGAAGTAACGGGAGTTGATGTGATGTAGGTATATTAGTATTGGCAGTGCGTATTGCTATGCGTGGAGTGAACAGGTTCCCGTATCCGCTATCAACTGGTAGTAAGTAGGGCGCGGTGGGTCGCACTCCGTTTTTGGGTCAGGCTGGGTCACGACGCCTGCGTGCTGGCCGTCTTCCCTCCGAACATATTTAGCGCTATTTCGATAGCTAAGAATAGAGAGGCGACTCCGTTTGCAGGCATCTCAAGGTGAAACGATCACTTCTCTAAGCGTAGCACGTAAACGATGCGGTTATGGCATCGCAGCGGGCGTCGGCGATGTCGAAACATCGGCGCCGCGTCCTTGTGCAGATTTCACGTTCAATTTCGTAACGACGTGTGATATTATTTACGTTGTATCGCACTCGTCCGCCTACCAGCTCGCTCCGTACACAGCTCACCCGAACGTAGCATTTTACCCGTGACGTCACCAGTAGCGGCGCGTCACGCCTACGCCAACCAGAGCGCCCCCGGCCTCGCCAACGCACATGACGTCATACGCCCGAGTATTCTAATAACGACTACGACGTCATTTATCTTTATCTGATAACGACACTATAAACATTTCGTAACATTGCATTTATACACCGTTTAGTCAAGACATATCCATACAATGACATCATCGGACTAAACCAGTGCAGTGTCAGGAGGGACGAGGTTTGGTTTGAACACCTTTTTATAATTCTCTACGTATTATTAAAAACTTTAACTAGGAGAACCTGTTCGAATAGCAACGAAAAAATGACGCGCAATTATTAAAGACTACATTTACGTATAGATAACTAATACCCGTACCCGTGTCGAAAACATACCACGCCACGACCTCGTAACTCATTGATGAAAAGATACATCGTCAAAGGCACCCACATAATAGTAAATCCTACATCATTTTTGAATCATCAGTTCTGCGAGTGTACGTACACTGGTGACACAATACTTACAGTTAGTGTGTTATATTCGTAGTAACACAGATCGTAGTTAACGTTGTACTAGATCCAGAAATAGAGTAGAGTGAGGTTACCCGGGCCGGGCTGTGCATGCAGGGCGCCTAGTTCCGAGGATCGCGACCCGCGCCCGCTCGCGCCAACTAGGCCAGTTCGTCCTGCACAATCGATGACCCACCCACTTACACTAATTAACTTTTCCCACTAACCTTGCATTTCTGAAAACTAAAGCGAAGGCTTCGCTGTTAAACTATCTCCGTTCGTTGGAACAGCTTATTTAGAAATACTGTAGGATATACGTTTTTTATTGGCTGTCGGCAATGAGCGTATTAAACGGTACCCAAGGAGAATGGCTGCTATAAAAACGTTGGCTGCATTTTGACGTATGAAATGTAGGTCACGGATTTTTGGGGCAAGGTTTGCGTTGCAACTCCGGGCGGTGGCGTCGGCGGCTGCGCTCGCGTGGCCCGGTTCCACTGCATCCGCTTCGCGAGCAGTACCTCGCCTGCTGTTAGTATTCACTTATCATACAAGGCCGCCGTGCCGACTGACTGATCAGCCTAACCGTATACATCCGATCGGAATAGCTAATTCTATTACAACGATCACCGCGGATCTGCGATCTACGTGAATGTACGATCAAATACAAATTGTGCAGCTTAATTTAAAATTGTTAGATTCAATAGGCAAGTTATTGCCTACGTAGATGGAAAAGATTCGCTAAATAAATTGTACATCTTTCAAAGCTGTTTTAGGCCGGTGATATTTAAAGTCGGTCAACCAAGCGACATTTACTCTGCATATTTATTCAACCGAGTAGGTATTTGCGTAAAATCTACTAATATAGGTAGCCAACACGTGCGACTCGATTCAGGCCTGCCCACGCGCCTATTTCTGGCCGATCTCAACTTTTGTGAGATCGTTAAATTTTGTTTATTATCCGTTTTCTTATTACAATTGCACAGTGTTGGTTTTGAGTATTCTGGGAAAGTTAACATTTGCGAAGATTGAGAAACACCGTGAAGTTGTAAAGGTCAGTAATGGCCTTCTTTTTTAAAGATTTCAACGCGCACCTGCAGCTTGGCACATTGAGCAACTGAAAGATGGATTGGCCGAGTCGTTTGTAAATTCAATCGCAATAGCAACGAAGCACAATCGGTATCTTCAGTCTCCGCACTAGAGCTATTGACCTATTTATTGGTACACGATCGCGCGCCGACAGCCGAATTGCTTATGCATGCGTGTCTATGTGACTCCAAGTGCAGCCTCACTGCATAGCTAATAGTGGTAGCTAAGCCTGCCGCCTTTCATAGATACGAGTATAACACTCTGCTAACAATCTCCTCGAATTATAACATGACGTTTCTCAGACCTTATTTTGTCTATTTATTTAGTTTGACTTTCATGTTATCAGACATAGACCTAAAATTTTTTTTGCTAAATCTATGTTATCAGAGCTATTTTGTAGAACTGATTACGTAGATTCAATAGATCGTCCTCTGTTTTAAGTAGTTTACGTGGAATTTGTTATCACATTATCGTACGGCAAGTACATTGTATTATTTGGTGATTAGAAACTTATTGCCTAAAATTCATACTATGCAAAATTGGAAAAGTATACTTTTTTGATTTATTTTGTTAGCCTATAAGTTTCACACATTAAAGGATTTAAAAAATGTCTTTAATTTTGTAAATTTTATCTCTTTGATATTCCATCGACGCAGACTAATAGATAAAATCATAGTAGTTTTATCGGTCGTCGCCGTACTCGTATGTACTTATTATTGTTTTCCATTCGACAAGGTAATGAATTCTAAGTGCATTGTCCTGCCATAGAGTGGTGTCCTGTTCGGCTGATAAGTGAGCCGTGTGTTACGATTTCACTCCAAGTAGGCACGCCGCGTAATGCGACTATTGTGTTGGCTTTGGGAATAATAACGTGGTAAATTGTTTGGTACAGGTACGGTTTAGTATTTTGTTATATTGTTTTGGTTCGTTTTTTGTTTTTCATGTTCAGTCATCATGTTCATTTGTTCTTTGGTTGTAACATCAATACAGGGTTACAGAAAAAGGACGTACAAAGCCGACAGGAGGTCATTATAATCAGCATTATGAAAAACGTTTACTTAGGGGACGACACTGAAATCGCGAAAAAATATCAGCTTTTCCATACATTTTGCTGTTGTGATTGACATTTTCTATTAAGCAGCTGATTTCTGTTTCACGATTTCAGGGTCGACCCTATAGTGAAAGTTGTTTATAATGATGAGTATAAATCCTCCCTTCGGATAAGTACACCCTTTCGGCGTAATCCTTTATATCCATTCGCTTGTATACAGGCACAACGCAACACTGGCTTTTGTAACATCGGTAGATCTCTTCAGTCTACGTACACTGACTAGATGACTCGTGGCCCTACACCGGCTGCTCCGACACGCCACCGGCCGCTGCAGACATTGACACGCAGTCAATGCCACTGCTCATTCGCTCCACTGCGTATCAATTACTTTCACTAAATCATTGCACATTCTTAGAGCAAACACTCTGATCATCATAATCACACAATCATCACGCACTTCATCTCATCACTTAGTTCATGCTTAATCATAATTTTAAATGTCTAATTTTCGAATTTTAATTTTCCGTCCATCAATTAATTAATATAATTAGTTATATACAACAAAATAATAATGATAAAAGTATTGGATTTATATGTATATTTCGTTTCATAAGCCTCACCATATATTGTGGGTGCCGACTACAAAGCATGGTTCTAAATCTCAAACCTTTCGCTTGCCAATTTTTGGAATTTCCCACTCATGTACGCTATTTTTTTTATCTAGATATCGAATATCGATGAAAACTACATCGTCGTTTATAAATCGTCGATCCCACCAATGTTCCTAACGGAAGCAAAGCTCCAATAAGACACAACGTGGCATTAAGTGCCGTTGGAACCGTCACGCACGCGCGTCACGATTTAACCCTCGCTGCCCACGCATCTCGGGCCCGAGCTTCTGGTGGCAGTTTCCACGCCTCAATACATGAATACTTTACACTAAACTACGCCTCAGTCATACAAAATTGCTTTAGCCATCAAAGGTTCTTTAAAATTAAGGCTTTAATGGAGTCGCGGTACGAACAAAGGAGTGATATGGTCGAACTACCGGCATAAAACGAAAGCTAGAACACATCATAGGTATAAGACGTATTGTTGGGTTGTCCTTCCTTCACGTCGCGGCCAAACTATTGTGTTAATAATCAATATGGCATGAACATAACAAGCGAAACTAAACTTTACCGTGAAAAGAATAGAACCTGCACCTAAATCGCGGACGTTTAAACACTGATCCAAGATTTGGAAACCTCAGTTGCAGTGCATGCTGTATGATGCATAGTACGCTATACAACGTTGCAACTGTAATATTTGAAGTCCTTATTCGTTGAAGCGCATAATGATCCTAATATATTAGCCTAACCCAGTTTCTCGTTGTCATTGGCATGGAGTTCGAAGAAATATAGATTTAGTTTCGACACAGAAGTGTTACCAGCATAGATAATCCGTTCGCGCCGCAACATCGATGCGCACTAGAGCGGGCAGTTTTCGCAACTCGCACCAAGAGCGCTCCGCTACAATTTGCACTTTTACTGTAGATATAGCGACTACTAAGTCCTATATACATATAATGAACGAATATGATTACCAAATTTACTGAATCACTATATATCAAATTCAAAAAACGCTTAGAGCTAATTATATATTTCTTGTAATTGCATCGTCCAGTTATCCATTTTAAATTTTTACATTGAATATAAAGTACCAAATGTAATAGTTTCATGTAGTAGTTTCTTATCTTTCACTAGCAGCGCCGTGTGATTTCACCCATTAGCCTATAAATATCGTATTTTTTTATAATACGGGTTATACGCTACCTCCATACCAAATTTCATCCAAATTCATTTAGCCGTTACGGAGTTGAAAATGCGACCAAACATATACACACTTACACACAATCATTCGTATATATTTGCAATATTAGAACCTATGCACTAGTACTAAATCAATTTACTGTTACCTAAATAATGCAACTTTTTTAAACCGTAATCTTAGTTAATTTGTTAATATTTTCTTGTTTGTAACGACTTCACAAATGACCGCACATCTGTACAATCGGACGTAATGACCACGAACCTCATTTTTGTATTATCTATCAATCATTTTACAATTACATTTACTAGTTTGTAAATGATCACCGGTGGTTAAGTCGATAATATAATAGTTGTAATCTATTAACGAAACGTTATTACCCGGTATGTAGGTCTTACCAGTTAATATAGAGTCGATCGGTTCTGAGTAGTACAATAAAAAGACGCCATTATCGCTCCGTGCCAAAGTCACCGGGTGACTTTCACTGGCATTTCAAAGCAGCCGTTTCGCCATCGAATAAAGCAATTGTGCAATAAGTTGTCGCTTTTTACATAACGTCGGCTCCGACGATAGAAAACCCGGCCTCGGACAATATGACTTATTACAAGTATTGATTTCCCTATCAATAGATCTCTTGCTAAATTGTTGCCACAACGTTAAATTACATATCTCGCTACCGGCGCACGTAGAATGTGGGTCGTGATTTATCAACCCCCGAAACGTTTAGACATTTTACCGTTACCCGCCTTTCTAGAATAAAAGCACGAGAGCGCGTCTCGAAATGTTGAATAGACGTAACAAATGTGTGCACTTGTATATGAAAAGCGAATGTGTGTCAGGCAATAATCACAAGATGCTCATTAAAACAACTTTCATTGTTCCGGTACGAGTGAGGGGCCGCGACGTCAATCTACGTCTCATGGCGGCCACACTCGCACGAAATCACGTAAAAGTGAAAGTATGATGTGATCAGCGGCTCCACCAACAGCCACTTATAGCTAACGTTGCATGCACATCACCAAAGTAGTCGTTGACGTCGCATAATTATTTTTTTACCAAGTGAAGCGAAAGGTTGAGCTCCATCGCTCAATAACAGTGAAGGAATACATCGTGAGGAAACTGGTATGTCCAAGAACCTAAAAAAGTTCAAAGACATACAACATTCACCAACATATACTGGGCCAGCGTGGTGGATTAGGACCTATCCCATCTCTCTCTCACTCTCTCTCTCTCTTTCTCTCTCTATGTTCGAATATGAGAAGAATCGGTCCAGGGTTTGCGAAGATTTTGCGAGGACTCAGTTTAGAGCAACTAGTGTCAATAAAATACTGTGACATACAATAATACGGCCATCTGATGGCATCGCAGTTGCGTTTCTGGTGAGTTGCCTACTCTGAAGTAAAGCAATGATTTTGTTCACCTTTTTCCTAAAATATAGCTCTGTATTTTTAGATATCTAAGATTACTAGAGTAATTCAATAGAATATTAGGTTTATGCTCTATACTATACCCATCCATTTAATTGTAGAAACTCAATCGCAACGTAAAGGATGCCAGGCCGGAGATTAAGGCTAATTAGCCGGAACAGGGCCATTGCATAAGTTAGCGAAGGAGGTTAAATACTCTTCACTGTGGAACAATATAGACCTGCAAGTATAGCTTCTAAAAAAATCACATTTAAGGATATATATATAAGCTAGTACTCTATCTATTTGAAACTAGGTATATCAAATTAGCAGATCATGAGAGTTATCAAAAGAGTTTTTGTAGGTAGCCAAGCAACAAACAATCGTCACCTTAAACTAGCGTTAAATAATACCAGGTTACCCGTGCTGACGTATGGAAACGTAACCATACCCGCGTACGGCGCGGCGCCAATCGTGTCAATCACGCAGGCGTCAGTGCAGAAGGAAGCTGCAACATGTACCCGCTAGTCAGAGTTGCCAGCGTCAACCGCTCGATCGGCATTCGGGTGCATATTATCCATAATTTATTATACATAACGTGCATATTTGACCGCGATCGCGATCGCTGTCGTCTACCGGTACGTGATGTGTTAATGCGTCATAAGTAGACACTTCTTACGGCTTGCAAGTTCAACGGGTGTTACAACATCAAAACCGGAGCTAAGAAAACCCTTTACGAAGAAAAGGTGCTCCAACACACAAAAAAATACATTAATAGTTAAGACCTTGTTTATATTGTATGACCCTTCATACATACAATCTATAAGCCACAATGACTAGTGACAGCTATTCTAACATCAATGCTATTATATTGCACATATGCTCATCAATCGTATATAATCCTGACCTTTGAATAACATGTTATGCGGAAAGGTAGTCCTTTATCTCAGCATATGGATATCGACCATAATAGTGGGCTAAAACAAGTTATCTATCGCGTGTAGAGCACTGAGACCGGACCAGTTCGCCTCTACTAAACAACCTATTTAACGACATTCGTTTCCTGGTTTGATGCAGGCATTAGTGACATTCGGAATTTGCGGCACTTAATAACATGGTGGAAACCAGTTGCGTGAAGCAAATATTGCAACGGTGTATAGCACATAGCTATATTAGTAAATGTAAGTAGGTTTATATGTGGTTCTCCATGTAGAGCAGCGCACTAACGACACCCTGACCGAGTCCCTGACACAACTGCATCGCGCGCCAGTTCCACCCGGCGATGACGTCACCCACCCAACCACGGACCGGGCGAAGGTCGCCGATATTGATCTCCAACCATTGTTGCTATGCACGAATACTGAACTGCACATTTTGTACAAAATATTACAATGTGACAGCGACGTAGAAATCACTCATATACCTACTGCACATTACATTGTTTAAATTAATACCTAACCCTAACAGTGGACCCATTAAATATTTATTATGATTTCATAGTTAATGTGGAATATTACCTTGAAATGCAACTAAATAATCAATATGATTTACATTGTCACCACAGTTCCCAGCTGGAACTATATTCTTCTAAAACTGATACATAGGTACCTACATTACATAGAGCCGGCATCGGACTAATGTTGACTCTACACTCACGCTGAGACTATCAAGCCAAGACGATGGTATTGACGCTATCGTTAGATCTTATTCGATTTGTGCCTTACCTTGCGAGATCACAACCAATAGGTTCTCTGGCGTACATCCAACATGAAGGATACGAGACCAACATTCACTTATCTGTCAAGTTAAAGTAATTTTCTTTTGTCCGCAGGCGCCCATAGAGCTGAAGAAGAAGTTGGATGAAGTCAGACTGATGGAGTCTCGCAAGTCCGCTCGGCTCGCTGATGTAGACACGGATTTTGCGCGTTTAGCCGACATGGCCGGTGACCGCCGCCGTGCCTCCGCCACCATCGAAGTACCACCTCACCCACAGAACTTGCAAGTGTAAGTGACTATTGTATAATGTATTGTACATCTATAATCTTCTTTTATATTTGGTAGTCTCTTGGCCGGAGATCGACAGCCATCCTTTACCAGATTTAACTGTTAGCGTCAGCTTTAGAGCCTGAACGAAAATTGGTGTTCTTCTTAGTAGGTATAGGTTCTTAATCTGATTTTAGGTGTTACGACGTGTATGCCTAATATAAAACGTTGAAAACGAAACTAACCTGGCCATGGTCTAGCTTATGAGCTACTTTCTATGTGAGAAGTTGTCAAGCCTCTGACATGCGTGTAGCTTTACTCAATGATTTGCTCTGTGCTCAACTCGAAGTGAAACGTTACAGATCGTAACAGCTCACGCATTCAATACGTCTACTAAGAATAATCATGCGTCGATTAATTAATAAGGGGCAAGAAAGTCACGACTACAGATCTAATCGTAGTAGTGAGGAACCGGGAGCTTAATTAACAAATATCAGTGCTATTTCGCCTTGAGCTAGTGGCTCACCTCGCTGCGCGCTCAGGGGAAGGCCACCGCATTTCTAATGCCCGCTCGTCGCCTTGCAAAATCTTTTTATCTGGATTGTACCAAATGTTACACTACAGGAAGTAGGTCATCAGTTAAAACCAACTTCCTCAAGGTGACCGACCTCATTACATTTGTCTTAACACCAAATTCGTGCTCTCTCTCCGATAACTAACGGACATACCTACTTGTGCTCAAGGTTAGCTTGAAAAGCGCTTTAGGATATTATTTCAGCTCATTATTTACTCGGGTTGTAGATCCGCAAAGGGGGGTACGGCTCCGGTCGGGTTGAACAAAAGTACGAAAAGCCTCTCACCGGCTCTACGGGCATATATTATGGTGGATTACCTTGGTGTAATCGCTGGCAGTGTGCACTGTGTGCATCGGCGAAGTGGGGCGGGCGCAGGCGCGGGCGAGCAGCGTTGCGAAACGCGCACCTAGCACGTTAGAAACTGGATGGAAGTGTTAGCGCAGAGTACGGGCGTGTCCTTGTCACACTTGCCTACATTCTGCGGCCGGAGCCGCCTCCCGCGCCGCTCGCGCGCGCCCCGCACTCCTCGCCACGTCGGCAGGGACAAACAATGCAACACTGTGAGAACTATTAAAAAAATCCAATAGATTAGATAATTATCCATACGAACCGCGATTGTAGCGATTGGCGTTAGATCTCATGCAGATTTGGCTGCCGTGGCGGTTGCTAATTCGAATGGATCCGTCTAACGCGGTCGCCATTGGACGCGCATTTCGCAAAAGTGTGACAGCGCAAATATTTTATGCCGCAAGAGACCGCTTTCGTAAATGTAGGTGTCGGCGGTAAGAAGACATTATAATGTAGATAATGCAGTAGAACCGGAACCGACGGCATCAACCGCTGCGGCCTGCGACGTGACGCTGTCGACGCGAGGTTTCACTTTTCATCGTGATCGCGAGGTGAGAGGCGAGGCCTCCGCTCACGGTCCAAATTTCACAACAACCGACGAAACAGACGTTTAAAGGAGTAATCTGCTTTCAGATCTATCTACTTTACTGATGGAAGTAGCTACGACGCTTACACTTTCTATAACTGTGTGAACAATGTTCTTTAGATGCTAATAGAGATCATTAAAACTTTACTAATCAAACCTACATAGATATATTATAGCACTTATATTTTTTTTAAATCACTTATTACTTTTGAGCCTGGCTAATAAAGGTTCTATACGTAAAATTCCATCCTATTTCTATGAAGAAAACTATTATTGAAAGAAATGGGTCAAGGCGAAATCAAATCAAATGCATAAGAGTCGACGCAATAAACATTGATCAGCCTTGAATATGATATCTGGGGTGTTTATTCGAAAAGTTTCTATTAGATTCACGCGGAGAGATGTAGAGATAATACTTTATGCACACAAAGGCGCTTATTATGAAATAACATATTTTTTTTGTCAGCTAAATGAATGCAATAGTTACCCTGAGAGTGTTTTCCAGATTCCAGCTTAGTGTGGAACTGATCAATAGTTTCCTTATTGCATTCAATAAGCCTTCGAAAGCAAGGCAAAGATAGATGGAGATAGGAATACCAATCGTGATTGGAACAAATTTCGCAATCACCGTGCCGGACTATGGCAAAGTGAAAGTTTGCAAACATTCGTTTTCTTTTAACCACATTGTTAAGTAAAATTTTGCGACGTTTAAAAACAAAACTAAAATAGTATTAAATAGGAGAATGAAGCCGCAGTACAATAGGTGCCTGGTTACTATAGTTTCTATTTCGTTTGGACCATGAATCAACCAAATTCAAAGATGGCGTCGCATTCGGTCGGTACTTGTGCGGCCGCCATGTGACACGGTGACCCAGTTTCGAAATGGAGCGGCACACACACACTAGAAAAATAACGCATACAGCGATATCCGCGAACGCTGTACTAAACCAACACCTAATTGGGGTAATCAGTGAATGAAATGTAAATTGTTCGGATTTTGAATATTGTATGAACATCGATAATGAGATTGAGGCCAAGGAACTTCGAGTTAGGAATAAATTCTGGATCAATGAAGCTAATAAAACCGATAGGTATAAAACCTAGATACGTCTAGATGTGGAACGTGGCATGCCTAACGTCCTTTGCTAAGCAGCATCCTTAGTCGGGCACTAGGGCGGCAGCACGGTCCGCATTTTGATGTCGCAAGCAGCTCGCAACACCTTCAAGAGACGTTGATCGATAGCTCAATGTCACCGCTTGTATTGAAAGGTATCCAAATGTTAAGCGCACTTATCGATAACGAGATAAACGCAAATAAACTACCGGATTTTTGGACCTACCATTGTTATATGGTCAATAAATAAAACAATTGGGACGATTAATGAATGCGGATTTAATTAATCAAAAATTATCGTCACGGACCATAATATAAAGCCGGTGTAGCTCCTTAGTAGGCCGACGAATGACAAACGAATTTTCATAAACGCTTTCGTGACTATATTTGCGATTACATTATTGGGTATGGATTGTTGTATGGTAATGTAATGAGGCATCCGGGTGACATGGACGGCCACGAAGATTCGAGCCTACATCCTTTCATAACGAGCCCACACTTGCCGATAAAAAATGTTTGAGCTTCGGTGAACTCATACACGTCCAGAAACAGAGAGCGGCTTATTTAAATAGTGCTACAAAATAAAGCTAAAAGACATGAGTTACATTCCGCATGCGTTTGCGCAACATGCAAAGAGAAGGCGCGCGCCGGGCCCGCTGCGGCCGCGCGCTAGTGGGGGGGTGGCACTTTCTCATCGGGTACACGTTTGCTTTCGTTGGAGCCGTAGAGGCCCGTTATCTCATTTGGCAGGTGCCGCTACCTTGGGAAAGTGTTACAAAAATGTATTCAACGTTATGCAACGCATTCGATTTAATTAATAGTTTCTATGTTTGACGCTCGGCTTCACTCGAGCTCTTACAGGTTTTGTAGAAATTTTTCGCATCATGTCAAGGTGCTGGATTTCGTCAGAGAGAACTTGGCATTGAACAAAAGACTTGGTCGTGCGCGCTTTGGCTACCGGGAAAATGATTACTCACTGTGAATGTTCACCTCCCGCTGACTTTCCGACGACCTACCTGCAGGTTATTCCACCGATCGACGGGAACAAAAACTTTACCAATGCAATTACTCCCTAATTTCAGAGAATTGGCTAACGCTATACGCTAATCGTCGCTGTATTGTGTTCAAGTGCGTCATTGGTTGACATGAACTAATATCCACAACATATTTCATGCCATTGCGCCTACTGTAGGTCACCCCAACCTTTGACTTTGTCTGCCTGCGGTTATTGTTAACTGGCCGTAGTTCGTTCTTGACTTTATGATCCTTTTGGAACTGTCACGCGAAATTCTCATGACATAATACTCTTGACTATAAGTAAAATTAATGTCTAATCATAATCAGTATATTGATACTGCCTATTCAGTAACGTTTACTCCAGATAGATTACATCAGGCGAGTTGGCGGCCAAATGGAAGCAAATTATTAAATATTTTAAAAATACGGATTTAGTGTAGTAATTATTTGGTTACCAAATATGTTTTACATACATCATCTAACTCCTGCCAAATACCAGCGTTAGGCAGTGGCGAGCAGCGATGACCTCACACCGTGGGGAGTGCGGGAGGAGGGCAGGCAGCTCAGCCCGGAGCTAGCGAGCTCGATCGCACCGGATCACAGTTTTTATAACTCGGAAAAAACGCGCGCCCGACCTACATCAACCCAACAAAAAACACATTAGCTCCGAGTCCGAAACTCCACGACAATTACCAGCATTGACGACCAACTTGCACAAACAATAGGCCGCGAAGGTCTCCAGTTTGTTTTTCAAATTCATTATCATAATATGACATTGACTCTGCAGAATAGGAAATGGTCGTTATATAAGTAATGTCAGGTTTGAACGAGTAGGTATTTCTTACTGATAAAAGGTTTCGAGTACTTTGCGTCTTTCTTTGGACGAACCTTCTCTATCAGTCTGTTTTTATAAGGAGTACTTACGTCGACTTCTTATCGTCTGAGTACGCCTGTATTTTATGTAACATGCGGAATGTTAAGCAGCGGCGCGCCAGAGGCATTTATGACGACTCCACCGACTCTACGTGTATGCGTACTACGTGAAATTATACGAAAGTGGACGTGGCAAAGTGAAATCGTCATTAGATTTCATTAAATTCCATTTGCTTTGGTCATCTTTTTTATAACGAGCTCTGCTGAAGATAATATGGAGTCTCGCATAAGTAGCGTTATAGCAGCGTATAATATAAAATTTGCATATAATTTAAGTTACAATACAAAATAGTTTTCGTCATGAATTTTGAAACCGGCAACGAGCGGCAAGGTCGTTTTCAATGCTACGTGTGTATAGTACGCCACATCGTCACGAGTGTACACAGCTGCCGGCCGGTGGCCGTGGCGAAAAAATATCACTGCCGTTTCGTAAACACCCTGAGAATTCTTTAACTCTTAGCAAGAAATACAGATGAAAGATACCGGTATTTGTACGTCATCAGTAAGCGTCGGTGACAAATCGGAAGTATCCAATTTTATACCGATACTGATAGCTCTGATGCGTGAGTAATCGAAACATACGTAACATGAGCGATATTACGTCACGGTGTATTTGTGAGTGGGGTCGGCTCGGCTGGTTAGTCGGCTGGCTGAGGCTGGCATCCCCATTATCGCGGACAAAAACCAATGTCACCTCGACCAGCCAAGACGGTCGCGACTGTGAGAACGACCCTGTCGCCTTCGCCTCACCTACCCGCGCTGTTTTTTTTTCTATAATTTTTAATCAAGAATTCTCTGATAACTGAAACTAAACATATCCAGCAAAATATCACGAATAACCATCGATCTTGCCTTATTTGAAGTTAAAATATTCTGAATCTCATTCAGGCAGTAAAGGCCGCTAGCCCGAGGTAACAGGACGTCGCACCCGATCAAACGAACGTAGAGTGTCGCCTGTAAAACGGTGATTAACCTGTAAATGAATTAAAATGAGCATTGTTACGATGCAGAACTCTATACTCTACGAGTATAGTGCACATGAATGACCTACAATGTTCGTATTTATCATCTACCTATTTTAGATCGGATAACGAACCTGATGGAAGGTCAGTCTGCGCGGGGTGAATACACCTTGTATCTAGGGTGATCGTAGGTCGCCTGTGTCGCTCATTTAAATATATTCGAATTCTGAGGTGAAACATTCACGAATTTTATTACATCGCAAACGTTTGGCAAAAGCCAAATTGCATTATGATAGTGGTTTCAAACAAAACAGATTGTACTCAAATCAATGTTCAATGTAAAAGTTCGTGCAAGTTTGTTATCCCATTTGTGTTGAACCATAATTCATTTTATGATGAGTGAGGTCGTTGGTTTGTCAGTGAAGTGCGAGGAGATCGCGAACTTTCGGGAGAGGTGCGGGATGACGACCGCGCGGGCGCCGCCCGCCAAGGACGCCGCCAGCCTCCCACCGCCGCCAACCGTGCCTAAAGGTTCATCGTAGCCGAGTTCAAAGCCTGCTGGCAATGTCGATACCCTAGCGGTCATTGCTTATCATTCGACTTACGAAACGCAATAACTAAGGGTCCTTAACCATTCCTTTAACCTGTAAATCTTTTTATGAATTCTAACAATAGGCAGTTACATCGGTAAATTTTATAAAATTATCACTAGAAATTAAAGTATCAAACTAAAAACGAAACTGAATTCATCAAAGACGTAGCTTTAAGATAATGATAGATTGACGTATGACCCTAAACCAAGTGTGCCAAAATGAATATTGCACAAATTACTGAAGTAAGTACACTTATTTATTCAGCTCTGTGTTTTTCACCTATTTATTTATGAATGGTTACAACTGCGTCACTGCAGAAGTCATTGGCATAAACAACTAATAATGTTATTCAGTGTTCTGCTTTTATTTGTTGAACACAAATCATTTACAAACAACACGGGTAGATGCATCCTCCGTTTAACTCCATGCGGGTTTTATAAGTCACTTATATTTTTTTGGATAAATAACGCGTTGAAGTCTTTTATACGAGCGGTCATTAATCTTTGTTGAGAAAAACAATGCTGAATAATACGAAATGTAGGTAATTTATAAAGACATGATTGATCTTTTCTAAATAACTTATGTTCAATGATAAACATAGTGGATCGACCTACGTCGTCAGTAGCTGTCGAGTTGAGAAGTCAGCCGCCTAGACAGTGCGTAACCCTCACTGGGGTAGGTCGTTCAGCAGCGCCGGCCGGCGGCGGCGGGTGAACGAACCTCCTTGTCGAAGGTGGAGGGTGATCGCTCCCAGCCAGGGCCTGCGTCCTTACACGACTTGTTAGAATGTCTACGTTTTTAGGTCGCGGCGCTCGGTTACGCAACCTGACGTACCACCCCTGCGACCCACACTCTCGAGCCTCCAAAAGTTCGTATCTCTTAGGGTCAATAAACCAATTTAGACCTAGTCTAGACTTGTTGATCGTGACTCAGATTCGTCAGTTTTGGGATTGCGACATCGTTTGCGAGCCACCTAAATTATTTCACTCGATCGAGCTCTGTGCAAACACTCTACTTGTGCGTGCTTTCTCAATGATCTCGTATTTATCTATTGTCTCGCTAGTGTGAAGTTAACTGGCTAAACCAAATTCATTATTTATCTTTCCCAGTAAGGTTCACGTGGACAGTCCACGTGAACCTTACTGGGAAAGATAAAGAAAAGATCGATAGCCAGACAGAAATACTTTTATGCATAGGAATGTTTCTACCTCGCTGTTTCTAAGAAGTCGTTTACATATTATGCTAAAATTGTGCATGGACATGTTGGAGATGCATAAGATTTAGGAGAGAATCGTTATGCCAGATACTTTGAAAGCGGAATATTCATGTTTTTTTTAAATATATAAACGAACTAGATGCCCGTCCCAGCATCGAACGGGTGGAGATTATTTTTTTAAACATTCTAGTAATAAATATAGCCTATGTTACTCACGGATAATGTTGCATTCTAATGGTGAAAGATTTTTTTTAATCGGCCCCGTAGTTTTTGATGTAATTCCTTAAAAACATACTTAGCGCAGAGTAGCTTTAATATGGGGTTCTACAAAAGGGCTGTTAATAAAGTCTTTAAGAGTCGGCAACGTATCTGTGATATTCCTGGTGTTGCAGGTATCCATAGGCAATGGTGATAGCTTACCACCAGGTGGCTCGTCAGCTTGTTTACTACCTATGGTATAAAAAACCTTTAGCAAACACAGTAAACAAGGACATTCTGTAACCTTCAAGGCAGCTCTCATCATTAGTGTGGTTACCGCCACAACGTTCAATAAAATCTACGAAATTGTTCTAACTTTGTCTCGTAGTTAAAGGGATTATACCTTTACTGAAACTTTGGTTTCATCTGAAATACAGTATAAATGTTCAACAGCGTATGTGCAGCAGTTTTTAACACTGTGTCTTTGTTATTATCGGTGGAATTACTCTAGTACAATTTAATTTAAGAAATAATTATTTTAATGGCTATTTTTCCTTGTTCCAGGTCTCGCAAGCGCGGGCCGAGCAGCTCGTGCGACCTGGGCTATGGCGAGCCCAACGACCAGATGAATGAGTGCAACGCAGCGCTAGTCCTCATGTCGCTCAGCTGCTCGCCCAACTCTCCGCGCCCCAGTAAGTCGCACCGACACATGGACACAACACCTCGCGCCACCAGGGCTGATCCCACGGTGGTGACACAACACCATGGTCGACACAAGCGCTGAACCCCTGCACCGGTAGTCACACTATTCCCACATATTTGTAACCATTGTTATTGCATCACATCGACGTTATATCATACACGGTCATGCTGTGATACTATGCATCCCCGTTCTACCACGTTCTATCACGGTTTATATTATGCGGATATCAATGTAAAGTTTTTCTGGCGCTTCCAATTAATTACCAGCGTTAATTTTCAACACCTGTCTGCACACTGGGATAACGCCAAAGGGAATATTCATTTTGTTAATACATGCTCGACCAATCCTGTAAAACCCTCAAAATGTGGATTGCGTCTAGACTGTGTCTAGACTTAGTCTAGACAGGTATATATTGTAACACTGTTCTCATGAAGAGCTCGAACAGAAGTTCTTGAATAGCATATTTGGAACGATGTCTGTGAATTTACATCTTCTTTTTACTAATATCTTGATACTAGTGGTCTCAGATTTATACTCCAATGCTAGCCATCCGAAGAAGATTGATTGCTTCATAAAAGTTACATGTATTATTCAATATGCATTATGTTTAGTTTAGTCAGAACCTCAGGCAAAGTCGTATTTTTCCGTTCAGCCGTTTCGAACACCAGAAGCTGATCATATAAATAATTACGTGCATCCATTGTAATTCGAATTAAACATTAGCCTAATTTAAATGCAAGTACACCGTGTATTATGCAATCTCGACGCAGCTTCGTGCACCGTTTTACAGCCACCATAAAACTTAACGATTCTAAAGAACGGAGACTGTTGACTTCGAACATGTGTGCCGCTAGAAAATAGCCGTGCTTGCCAGTGAAAGTTCCGTTTCGCAATTTATTACGTCTTATTCAACGTCTTCTTTTTTTTTAAGAGTTATTTTATATCGAAACCAAGCAACAGTATCTACAACGTATTAATGAATATTCAGCATTCATATATGAACACAAAGGCATTTGTGCTTGAGCTTTTATTTTCATCATTCCAGCTTTACACACAGAATTTGGAAGATTTTTGTTTGAACGGCATGTTTTTGCACAGGTGCATGGGGAGATCGTTCGTCGGTGTCGCCTGGCGCGAGCAGCAGCTCGGGTTCGTCGTGGCGCTCAGGGACTCCATCGCCACCGCCCGTGTCATCCTCCTTCAGCGACGAAGGCATCGCCATGGACTATGAAGATCTGCATCCACGCAAAAAACGGGTAAGTGCTATTCAAATTCTAACGCAACAAAAACTAGGAAACTGCAAGCCTCGAGTCTTCCGAGCAAAAACTGTGAACAAAGGCCGTTTATTACAGAATAATCTTTGTAAACGGCTCCAGTGTATCCTAGGTTAATTGTCATCGCATGAGTCGAGCGATGGAAGGGATAGCGGAGTTAGTGTCTAATTTACGTAAATAAAATATATGTCATGTGGAACGTGGCCGGTCGCTGAGAACTTCAATTAGACCATGACATACTTTGCTCGCTTTCGTATTACAAAGTCAGCGTTATATAGCCATATTTGCATTTAAGAATTGTTATTTCTTTGAATTGTGTTTCACACTTTTTGTTTATCGAGGACAAAGGAGATGGAAACTTTTCCACAGGGTTTCTTTGACATACAAAATGCACCTAATTTATTTGAGTAATAACTATCAAGTCACGATGGCATTGAATGCATCAAACGTTAGGCACAGTTTGCATACAAAAGAATTAATTAGATAAATTTCCAGTTTCCGCTTAGGTGTGATGCATTATCTGCAATAATTCTTTGTGACGCATGCATGACTCAATACCCAGATGCACTCCAGATTGCTGACAATGCTGACTCGCTCCTGAGTAAATGACAAACTTTGTATACTATTGTGTCGTAAGCGTAACTAGCAATTACGTATCAGTTCCTTTGTCCAATTTCCTTAAGAGATAATATATTAGTGTGCCTTTGGCGAGATATTGCTAGAGAGGTGGTTTTATGCAACTTTCACCCCGCAACAGGTGTTCGTAGGTATTATACAGTGTACGTCCTGCTAAGTGGTGTTACGACACGACTGAGAGCTAATGCAGGATACTTGGCTGTGATCTAATTTCCTCCATTTTACCTGACTGTCCAAGGAAAGTATGTTTTGAGGGTGTATGTTTATATGTCTCTATTTATTACCTCTGTACCCTAAACGGCTTAACAGATTTTGTGTGGTGTTGTTAGATTCGTCATCTCCGAACGTCAAAGGTCACATTTTGCAGTCGAGTGTTTTGTTCTTTTAATAATATTACTTGTTGCATACCTTCTTTTTTATTGAGGGTTAATCTTCCAAAGATACCCAGGGTTGCATTGGAGTGCAGCCAGGTTATACATGTGACTAGATTTTTGAGGTTATATACCAGCCTTAGTGCTTGACAAGAGCTCTTCGGGACCTCCAGAGAAACACATCGGAGCCATCAGAACTGCGCAACGACTCCTCGCGAGACAACTGTGTGTTGTCTCAGCTCTTCGCAAGAACGTCGGTCACTCGACGGAGTCCCCCCTTCGACCATCCCGAGCCTAGAGTAGTTTCAGTAGCCTTTTACTACAAGCAGGAGATACCGGTTTCATATTCTGTTGTACCGGCACCAGGGCTAACTTGTTAACATCCATAATGTGATTCTTTATAACACAGTGATATTTTTTTACTAAAAAAGGTAAAAAGTAGAATAATCAATAAATCCAGTATAAAATTAAGGCAAAGTTTTTTTTTGTGATTTTGTTTGTATTGGTCAATTCATAAAACAGAATTTCATTCTAATTTCTAACCATCTTTTAAGCAAAGCTATAGATATAGCTGTATTTGTTCATATTTCACATACATTGTATGATAGGCAGATAAAATTCTATAAAGCATTATTATTGTCTATTATAAAGGCGTGAAATAAGATAAAGAGTCACTGACACACTGTGCACTTCGTCGATATCAAATGTACCTACTATAAGTATTTAAAGTGCATATCAACATTTGCAACACGTGTTATTGCGATTGTGCTTCACCGTTCTGCTACTTACTATATATGTTTTATAGATAAATTTATACATGTTTAAGTAAACAGTGACTGGAACAATTAGTATATTGAACTGTCGTATTGTTGTGAACCGCAAATATGCATTTACAACAAGGCCTTTCAAGTCGACGATCTTTTAGGTTTTGCTAACGACCGCAGTTATTACTTTATGGCCAAACTATTAACTCTACACATGGGTGCCTTACAAAGCTGTGCATAAACAAGAAACGAGTAAAAACACGAGTCCACGCTCTTGCCGGTTCACGCCGGCGGTAAAGCTCGTAAAGGTTTGCACACACTTAAGAAAAATAAAAGCAGTAGTGGAAAATGAAAATGGTAAATTTTTCATGCAAAGTTCAATTTTCTCGAGTGCATGTGGCAGTATTGCACTAGGCTCGTGGAACAAGCAGATAAGGAGTTAATACGCATGTGCACATGTTATGATTTACGATCCACGTGCGCGGTTCACTGTGTCGTACAATGTCAAGGCACAGCGGCCGGTTATGCAACACCATTGTAAAATTGACATAAATATGTTTATTGCTCTGTCACAACTCGCGACCGCAAAGCAAGCGCACTATTGGCTGCGCTTCTCGACAGGTATGACGTCGCTCATCTCTATTCAATTTACGCGTGTTTCTTGCCGTACAAAATGTAGACACTTATCATCTGCAAACCGGCCCCATTTAATCTGTTGCTAACTATCAAATAATTTGCTCAGCAATGACATTTAAAAGGCCTTTATATTTTAATTACAATCGATTAGCAAGTTTCGGGAGAACCACAAGCATAAAGTGAAAATAAAGCTTATCGTACAATTAAATATGGATCCAATTTTAAACACGTATCGCGGTTATTGCTTTTAATGCCACCAGTTGACTATTCCGTCGTTGGATGACCCCAAAACAGTATTTATAAGCACACATGTGTGAATATGTAGTAGTTCTAAATAGGTCTAACAGGTCGAGTCTTATTGTGTAGTTTAAAAGGTTGATTTTAACACTCCTACGCCCGTGCGCTCTCGTGCGCATAAGCATGAGCGAAAAACAATTGAATCCTTCGTTTATCTTTGCAATCTATGACGGTGATCATTTCAGATATTATGTTACAGAATGTGGGAGTTAATTAATCAGTCAAACAATTCTCGTAATTAATTAAAAATGTCAAGTTCAATAAATGACAGCAAATTCTTCAAGAACACGAGAGTTGTTGCAAACAAATGCTTACTATTATTATTCGTCTTGACGTGAAAATACAGTTAAAGGATTAATGATTAATAAGATAACTGAAGTAATATAATAAGATGTAGCATTGTATCTACATACATAGTTGTTTTGATTCAGTACTAGTTGAACACAGTTTTAGAAAATAGAGTGGCGTAGTTAACACAATGGTGTCCGTTGTACTTATTCTGGTGTTGGCGCGAGTCACTTGCCCACGCTCTGTTTTAACCTTGTACATGTTGTTGGCGGCCAAACGATCGCGGTGGGCGGACCGGAGACTTCGCTCTTCTCACTGTTACACAAATTACGTAACACTTTTCTACGATAGGTACTTGGAAGTAGGACCTACTCGAGATCTACTCGTTCATCATGCCATGTATTTCCGCGAACCTTCTATGATCAATCGATTCACATGACTTCAGTAATGACAACACGTTTTGGTCCGCGTGACGTCTCCTCATTAACATAATTGCAATCCCAAATGTTACTGACCAGCCCAAATATAAGGCATGTCATTAACTTTCAGATGTTCGTTCTTTTTGACCTATCGTGAGTTACACGTTCTAAAGTATAATAGCCTCTAACAGATTAATGACGTAGTTTTGCCCCATCCTGACGGACGAGCGAATATTTATAGAAGACCTTCAAAGCTTGCAATCATGAGTCAGACCGCAAGTTCGTCAAAGAACATCATGGAAAGCAATTTACTTAGGTTTTCATTTTATTGATAGATTTTTCAATGACGTCTGAGGAACATGAAAAATATATGTATCTACTGACGCAAATAAATTGATTCAGGTGCAAAGTCCCCTTGATTTGTTGTCGCACATGGAAACATGGTTATATACAGCTGTGTAACCAATAGTGAAAATAGGGATTTAAACTGCTTACAACCACTGTTCGTAAAAAATATAAATCTTTAGTAGAGTTTTACGTCTAAATCAGCAACTTTGTCTATATTTTTTTGGTCTGAATTACACAATCGTGAATCCAACTGCGTATACTGTTTGGCAATCTTTCATTCTTGGATAATTCAAATGAGAGAGAGTATATATGTCCATTTGTTGGTTGCATCGCATTATCATTCATGCAACGGTCCCCTACGCGAACGATTTGCCTCTGCTAACCGACTATTATTGGTGCAGCTAAACACAATGGCATGCCCAGACGCGGTGTCGCCGAGGAGAATGATCGCATCGGCCAAGTTGCCAACTGCTCTAGCACACATTACCCAGTTGCGACGCTTCACCGACGGCAAAGATCTATTTCTATGTCCATCTTTTTTTGTTACAAAAAAACTACGAGCCTCATTAGCTGCGTGACTTCTAATATTCGCACTTGTATCCATGACGCATTTCTAATTTGGTAATAGAAATTAACTCACGTGTTAAGATGTGCTAAGAAACGGGTACTGTAAAGTTGAATCGAAATTCCTGCTATCCGTTCTGTTAACTACATTAATATGTATCGGACGAGTGAATAAATGTTTAGATTCCCCGGACTAACGCGTTTTGCGTGATTGTTTCGTGTTTTCGCCGGCAAGGCAGAGCCGGCGTGCGATGGAGTACCGGTGCTGGAGCGTCGCCGGCTCCTCGGATTATCGTCCCCGGGGTCGGCGACCCGGCACATGTGATCCGTGCGGAACCTGTTCCTGCGCACCACTTACGCCAACCGGGCCGCTGTCCGCTTCCATCGCTATACCTGAAAAAAATCGAACCTTATTATAACATACTCACGCACACCTGATCGATAACCATCTAGCATTCTTATAAGGCACATCGCTTATAGCTCGCGTTCGTTAGCAACCGGTGCATAGTGTAGGTATAATATATAGTTATTATGTAGGTGGCTAGGTGCAAATCTCTTGTTACTGAGCGTAGGTGCCTGACGTCAGCCAGCAGACCTTGGCTGAGGACACAGCTATTAGAGCGAAGCGAGGCCTTGGCAACATTCTGCCTGCATGCGATGCAAATATTTGTATAGCCATTCTGTATCCGGATGCAAATTTTATTTTTAAATGTTGTCGCTTAGCAGTTGGGAATCTTGACGACAAACATTCAGCTTGCGAAGGTGAATTCAGTAGCACAGGCCGTGTGCGTGCACAAACTCACTCGTAATTATTAGAGGCAAGGCAACATTCTGCAGAGTATATCAGGCGCGATAATAGTTCCCAGGGAGCCCTTTGTTCTGCATAAAAGTGCACTGCTACAACACTGGGCTGTTCGTCGTGATGTGAGCCGCCTACCGCTCGTTCCTAGCTTCATTATTCCATTCCAAGAACGCTTGCCGCTGAACTGTTGCAGCTCGCGGCTATTATTATACCCAACGATTATATCTCAATTTGATGTCCTCATGCCGATAGAGTTTTATTGCAATTGCAATGGTACCAAGAAATAACGTTGCGGGGTGGTAATCGAGTTCAGATCTGAGTACATGTCATCGACAACTAGTGACAGATGCCAGGTGGACTCACAACGACTGAAATATGGCAATAGATAAAGCGAATCGTGAGATATGAGCGCTCGTCATATCAGGCCTGTTGTCGTTGGCTGCGGGTTACAAATCACAAAAAGCCGCGTGCGCACCGCACCGGCAGAATGCGCTGTGACCTGACGTGGGCCGGCTTCCACCGTAACATTATTCGTTGCATCACGCTCCATGCGCTCAAAGCGCAAATCATTGCGTAACCCGCTCCGCCAACCCCTACCGACAATCTCCACTGACCATAACTACCACTAAATAATTGTTCGCCACGCTAACGCAGGCATGCAAATAAAACGAAGCTATTTTGTTGCACTCCAGGGTAATAAAATATGTAATTTAAGACTTAAAATTATAAGAACGCGGATTTAAAAAAATAAATTACGGTCAGTTGCAGTGTGGCCTTGTTGCATTAAAATATTACGGAAATGTCAGTGTACGGCCTCTGGCGCGTGGATAAAATCACTACCGCGACGTATTGACGATAGGGGAAAGCGTAAGATTTGAGCGCATGCCGGTTTTGCACGAGTAACGTAAGCATATATAAGCATGGTAGGTATAGCGGACACGTGTTACCGTCCTTCTCGTTATATTCACAGTAGGTTAGCTACAGTGAGTGATGTGGCACTCAATAATAAACCTTAGCGGAACAATGCCTCACTGTGCTATTAGTGTTTTTTAATGCAACTGAGTAACGAGATGAAAACGTTCATGCAAAATATAGATAAACTATCGTATGATGAATTTACAAATCTTACTAGCTCACTACGATTAGACAAGTGACCTTATTTATAATTCAGAAAAAACACATATAATTCAGAATAAAACCTACAAATACTTACGCCTTGAAGCTTAAACGAATTATTGTCAGGCAACTTTTACTTGTAAAGGACACGCTGTTAACAAAAAAAAAATAAGCATAAAACAATTAAAAAAAACCTCAAAAATACATAAACCTAAATATATGTTATTTAGGCTTATTATTTCAATACTTATCTAGTTACCTTGGATCTTATACAAATACACAAATAAAGCCTCTTATCGGAACAATTTTATAGTTAAATCAATTATTTTTAATGGAACATCAAATCTACACTAATATTATAAAGAGGAAAGATTTGTACCTATTTTTGTATGTTTGTAATGAATAGGCTCCGAAACTACTGAACCGATTTGAAAAATTCTTTCACTGTTGGGAAGCTACACTATCCCCGAGTGACATAGGCTATATTATATTTTGTAGCGAGGCCGAAGGCCGAGCTTACACTCGTGCGAAGCCGGGGCGGATGGCTAGTCGGATATAAAATGAAACGATATACTATGATATTATAACAATAGCTCCTAGGCTTCCTAGAGCTCGAGATTCAACAGCCGAATAGAGTTGTCGTAATTATCGATCGTTAGAACAATAAGATTATTATCAATTCGTCTATAAACAAAGATTGTTTGAACAGAGCACGTCAACTACTGCTTTGGCTCTTTATCAGAAAAGAGCTGTAGTAATGTAGTATTTTTGAGATTAATATTAATGAAATAAAATATTATATAAGTTTTATTCATGCAGATAGGACAAACATTTGTGTGATGAACATTTGTGTTTGTTCTGTCTGGGTGTTAATATCTATTTAAGTATGTATTTAAAAATATATACATGTATATCAGTCTCTGGCAGTCATATTACAAGCTTTGCTTAGTTTGGGGTCAGATGACCGCAATAATGTCCCAGATATTAATTAGTTTATTTTATTATTTATTGTTTTTTGGCTTGCTTTTGGCCGCCATCTCGCCTGATGTTAAACGACGATGCAGTCTACGATGGAGCACGCTTGCCTCGAGGAAACATATTCATATTCACTCTTGATTTGAAAACTGATAGTTTGATCAAATCTCAGATCAGACAAACAAGGGTAAGGTGGCGTGGCGGCTGCGAACGCATCAGGTCGAAATTAGGCTTCATGCGTTTAGTCAAACTTACACTGCAAGCGACCTTGCCCTCTTTAGCATGTGGATTATTAGTTAGTTCATTAGTGTCGTCACAAGTTTCTTGGTGAGCTTAAAACAAATGTAAGTGTCGTACTTATAGTTTGCTGTTTAGTGTAGTGAAAATAGTGGGTGAAATACGGAGACATTTGAACACAATCGATAATTTTGTACTAAGGCATATCTCCGTTGTTTTTTCTGATCTGAGGTTCAAATCATCTCGATCACACGCAGTGCTAAAGCTCATTAAATACCATTTTATATGACGCTTGTAAATCTCTATAGAAAGCTCGTTAAGTTTTCAAAAATCTGCCATCTCCAGTGAAGAGTTTTTCGCGATCGTAGCATCATTCGTAGCAATCGTAGCACGGCGTAGCAAGCAATTTTTTCACACATTTAAGCAATTTCTTATCTTAACAGCTAAGCACATATTTCTTTACCTATAACTACATTAACTGGGTTTGCGTCAAGGGTGTCTGGTTGTTATCACGTTGGTGCCGAATCGCGCGATTCCGCGCTAACTCCTCCAGTCTGGTGGGTTACCATAATCTCAAAAACATTATTTTAATAACCTTACATTGAATTTTGTCTCACTCTCTCGGCTAATGAGAGAAAGAGAGAGATTATTGTAACCCACCAGGTATCGTCGTGCAACTTTACACCTTCTGCTGCAATATCCTCCATTGAAGGGAATCAACCCAGTTTACCCACAAAATAAATAGCTACACTTAATTATCGTTTTGTGTCACATAATTACATTTTCATAATTTACAATGAGTAAATCCTACAAATGTTTTTAATCGAAACTCCCTAAACTTTTCACACAACATTACAGTTACTTTGTCGGCCCTAGCGCTCCGATTTCGCGTAGGTTATTAAAATCAAGGTTAGCCGAAGCTAGCCTTCTGTTCCTATTTAATGTTGTTATTTAGTTGCCAAAAAAGTGACTGCATAGTGACACATAATGTAATTCAAATTTTGCCGTTACTCTGTGAATTTGGTCATAAAAATAAATACACACAAAAAGGGCCTAAGTTCAATGCCGCTGTCTGTACGTACGAGGGACACGAAGGCCACATTATCGCTCGCCTCTGATAAAGTACCCCAAGCGTTATCTCTACGGCAGCGGAGACTTCCGCGTGCTCACGGCCGTTGTAATTACGGCAGTACTTGCTTTCGCGTCACTCATCAATGAGAATAGCCTCGACATTATAAACTTTACAATAATTTGCCAAAAAATACGTGTAAACATTTTTTTGCGGTCGTGGAGGAATCATCTTTGCATTTTCTAGTTATTCAATTTATATTATATACAAGCTTACTGGAGAGATAAAACCTACGTTTAAAAAAAATCTTCCGCCAAAATAAATACCTATATTAACACAAAAAATATTTTAAAACGTTTGCAATGTAATTCTTAAAAGAATACCCAATCGCCAATTTTCTTATTCCTTTATATATACAAAGCGATTTTTTTTTTATGTTGAAAATGTGCAAAAGAGATATTCTGGCTTGTGAGCTCGGCTTTAATGTGATAATTATTATGTTAATGGATCGAAATGTTTTAATCATATTCCATTTTAAGCTTTTGTTGGTAATATTTAGGTAGGTAAGTCAACATTGGATCAACATATTTTTCACATCGTCGCTTCTCGACACTCATAAAATGCATTTAGGTCATAATATTTGCTTCATATATATTTAAACTATATGTATAGTGACTACTAAAAGTATTGCTAAATGAAAGATTGCAAAATCATGTTCTATCTATGAACAAAATATCTAAGCGATAGCAGTAGCTCGTCGATAAGAAGTAGTTCCATTCGACAACGCCATAGAGTCACGTCACCGCTCACGTGAGTTAGGAAATAATACGCGTGACCAACGTGATCGGACCTACAAATAAACGAAAACAAATCGTTTACCCAACCTTTGTGGACTTCGTAAATGTGATAAACCTATGTGCTAACAAAAACTTGTTCACTGATTCGTTCCATACCCCGTTAGACTGTCAGTTGTAAAAAAAACGCGTACCTATGCTCGCTAGCTCAAGGTTTGCAGTATTATATGATAGCGGTAAGTTTCAACACAAACACAAATAATGGCTCGACCTTCGCTGGTCTATTTTCAAACGCGGAAGGCAGTAGAAGCGCGGATCGCTCCTCGCTCGGCACGCAGTGACTGTGACTCGCTATTCGCTAAACAGTTATATTAGCCATGCTAAACGTACTAGCTGTTACCTAAACTGTCGACGAGAAACTGTAACCAGCCAACCAACAGTCGCCAGTAACTGCCGCGATCCCCTGCCGATTACACATTATGATGTGTGACCTCCATTCCCTCATGTCAACTCCTAAACCTCGAATTAACGAAACGAATATAAAACGGCTAATAATATCCTAGAGCCGGATGGTGACCGGTTAGTTAGTCTAAAATCTCGTCCTACCTTGTAGTGGATTTAATAGTTGTCATTTTACTACGACTCTAATTAAATTTGCATTCGTTTGCATAGTATTAGTTTCACGAGCCGCAGGATACTTGGACTGGTACCGGTCCGTGCTAATTTATGAGTGTGGGTATCCGGTGGTCGGTTCCCCGTCGACCCCTCAACTCTGCGCTCGATACGCACGGTCCTTGGGTACGCCAGTTCCCGGTATGTACGCCGGTTCCGCTGCGCCCGCGCCGCTATGGTCGCCGCGCCCTCGACACGCGTGCCCTTTGTCCACCAATTGCGCTTCATTTTACCAGTTACGCAATCACGCAATCACTGTGACATAACGACCCGTAACGAGGCGTATAATACTTGAAATAAGTACTTAAAATAATCAAATTATCATTGTTATTAAGATTATTTGCTTCTACGTCACATCATTCAAATGCGCAGAATTTCCGCGAACGCTTCCGTGACTAGTAAATATGTAATTATGTGTACGTACTTATTATGTTTATTACGATAATGTAGTGTAGATTCTGATACATATAATTATCTAACTTAAATAAATTTAACAGCTCTAAAGCGGTTGCCATTATTCTCTCACATATTGAAATAAAAAGAGATGCAGATAATTTTAGTTTTCCAGGGCTGGTTTAGTTTAGTGAATGGTATGAAAGAAACAGAATCGAAACCAACCTTCTATCTTAATATCATTATGTTGACGCCACATGGTAACTGAAAACATGACAGTGAATAAAAAAATGGAGCGGGTCGAGTCTCGGAGAGTGATTACGATATCAAAGTGGGTCGCGAATGTAGGTCGAACTGCGCCAAACGAACACTTGATACGGTCAATTGCTCAAATATTTGACGTCGTGTCGTATTTTGTTAAACTTTACATCTTTCCGGGATAGTAAATATGTCAGGATCGAGACTGCGGCGAACATAAATCCCCATGGATTAGGAAAGAACAAGGAAGGTACATTTTTGTTTTACGAGATAGAGCTATAGTAGAGCAGGAAGTTGCGCAAGCGACCCAAGAGCAATTTGACAATGTTATTACCGTAATAGGTTGCAACTTTTGCCACATTTTCATAACTAAGGAATATATTAACTTCTCCTAGGTACATAATAATTATTTATTGCTTTATCCGTTAAAGGATCGCCTACTGCTAATTGTTCGCCCTAAACTGAAACTTCACAACCGCTTTTTTCAATTTTACCCATTTTTTTATGAACTACTTGCCTACAAAAGTACATGATAATCGGATCAACGATAAGCAAGTTAACGTCGAACAAATACACAAAAAAATATAGAAACTCCGACTTGTCCCATTACAATCTGAGAACTAGCTCTTCGCTCGGTCAGTATTCTAATTAAAATAAGATAATTTTCATATTCGAAAGGTTATTTCCAGGAAAAGACAACGGGGGCACCGCTAGCTTTGTTCCCTCATTGAAAAGTTTGCATTGGTTGTATCGTAACTGCCCGGAGCGGTTGGCCGAGAGTCCAGCTAACGTGTTCGATAAATTATTGATCAAGCGTGTAACTGGAATGGCTAGTAGCTTATTTAACGTACCCCCACTCGGTAGGATACAGTTGTGCAATAATGAAAATAGGTTATAGCCACTTGTGCACTTGTAACCATCCGCGGTCGGCCTACTTACATTCAGTACCTACCAGCACTTGTCCGTTTCGAGCTCGAAACATTTATTAATTAATGTACAGTATTTGGCACTGGTTTGTAGAGTTTCTATTCTAGTAGGTAGAGTCTATTTGTAGAGGACGCGACTGCCGTTATTTATCCAGTGAATTGAAACCGGTACTTTAGCATACTTGTCGAACTACATACTGGTATTAAGAAGCAATCTCATTCGCAGTATCCGTGCAAGTAACTTACCATACTCGTACCATGAACGTTTTACAAGACAATTTTTCAAAACGCTTGATAGTGTTCTCATCCAAGATGCATAGAGAATACAAAATGGTTCATTTTGCTAGCGAACTGCACGAGCTTCACAGTTGTTGTCGCTCCGTCTCACTCTACAGGTCATTGTCCTCATACCATTCGACTCCCTCGTTCTAATAACCCTGTACATATCGGCAGGTTACATTATCTAATGTGCTAAATTTAATGGTCAAGTTATAACCGAAATTCTAACCGGCTTAGAAAGAAAAATAGGCGAAATAAACGCGATGCCGCCATAAAGTTCACGAACCCCTATCCTGGCGGCCTTGGAGCGGTCAAAAACTCCGTCCGGAAAGACATTGACCAGCTTGAGACGGTAGGAAGGCACTAGATGCGGTTACGATCATTATGAGTGTGTAACCACATTGGGCAATTATTTCTACTGCCTTGAATGATTAAATATGAACAAAGGAAGCTATAGTTACCGTTTCGCGTGACACACGACACACGGGTGGCAATGGCAATTTTATTAAGGCCTCTATCAGCTTTCGTAATATTTTTCTGTTGCGTTATTTTATATGTATGCCATATACAAATGGGCAACATGTCTCGAAATCCCATGAAGTTTATCGTTTTATGATAGGACCCTAATAAAATAAAAAAAATCAGCATTGGCTTCTAAAAACGAATTAATAGATTTGAGGTATGTGAGCATCAAACAATTGCAGCGATTATTGAGAGTAAAACAATGTGAAAATCGATCTCCGAGCGGCGGGTTTTCCTAATATAAATGGCTAAGTGCACGTCTCGCGTCATCGTAGTCGTATAGTAGATAGATGAAGGCAATGCGTTTTTTTAACCGGCATTGGCAGGGCAATGACACCGCGGCCGGTTCACTGCCCGTTCTTGACAGTTCAACTGTTTACACTTATGCTTTAAATGTAGTGGATCATTTGCTATACACTTCAGATCGCTCCAAATTAGGGCTCTGTACCTGGACGTGGATGCACGCTTATGGCACCGTCGAGGGAGTCATTGAGAGGAGGATTTACCGTTAATCTGGGGACAATAACATCGCAGGAATTAGTGAGCATTTGGTTGCTCTAGGTAGGTGTTCGTTATCTGTCCCATTAACATAGCACAAGTAATGAACATAGAAAGTGTGGCGGTTGTTTCTGTTTTCATTTGTTTTTATGTCTGAGAAGACACAGATAGGTAGAGGGCTTACATATTAGTATGCTGTTTGGTATCACCGACTGGAACAATGGCAGTGACGAATTCATCAGATGCGATAATGAGTAGTCCCGCGGGTTCAACAAACTCGGCATTTCGCGAAATAATGTTTATTGCTTTGCGATGTCAGAAACTGTAACGGCGAATTCTTTGAGCGCCTCGTATAATACGATTTAAATTGTCTTTTGCATGCGTTGATGTTTTGCCAAATCTATAAGTGATGTCATTCGATATTTTATAATTTTTATTTCTAACTCTACCATTTTCACTTCAGTCAATTATTTAATAAGTCTTAAAAATTGTTGATCGTTGGGATTTGCTTGGGTTGGAGTGGGATATATACGTATTTAGACATTAGAGTGAGACGTCTCGATCCAGTCAGTTCATCCCGTCGCGTAGAAAGAAAAAGTGAAATTGTAACAAGTTGAAACCAGTTGAGGTCGGTGACCAAGAGAGCCGACGGCGGCGCCCTGGCCGGCTCCAGCGGCCGGTAACTGCCTTCGCGGCTGATTACTCATCTAACCACCTTCAGAAGATCCTCATCGTGTGCTGAGATATTGGTTTCATCACTTGCTGACTCACAATAATGGAACTCGCTTATTGGCCGTCATCGCTGTATCTACAATTTAACCGTCATTGATAACGTAGCCGTAAAGGACTGATCCTTTTCATTAGGCAGTAATTGGCTCACCTATTTCCTAGCAAGTGACGCACGTCGAATATTTCAGAAGAGCTGATAAGACTGACGTCTGTCCCTTTTGACTCGGTCACAAGTCAAGTTCATTTGTCCAGTTGCTTTACCTAATTAAATTTAATCTTACAAGTTATTATTGTTATGCCAAGCCAGTTATTATAGGCTCTTTGTTTTTACAGTTTAGTCCTTCCCGGTTAATCAATCATCAGACCTAGCAGTGCCTTTTATTCGCACTATGTATTCTTTGCGAACTTCAATGGATTTTAATTGTTTATTTGATATGGTGCAGAATGTTGATTTAAGAACCAAACTTCTATTTAACTTTTTTTGAGCTATCTTCGAAGATTCTGATTATATCGATTGTATCACGGCGAACAATAGCGAACGCAGCTCGCTTCTCACAATAAGATGAGGCGAACGAACGCTACGTAGTTTCTTGCCACCACCCACCGGGTATTTTCATGTGTCCACATTGTGGCTGTTTGTGTGTGTCGACGCCGAGCGGCGGTTGAGTGAAAAACGTCAAGTAATGAGGGTGAGCGCAGCAGAGGCGCGGGGCTGCCGGGGGAATGTTTGGTTGGGCCTGAGTTCAATGCATCCCATGCGTCCACCTGTAGGATACAACGCACTATGCATTTGTCGCCCTTACCTACTTCTTACTTCTATCTTGATTGAACGTGCCGTGAATCTTAATATCATACACATGGTTGAGAATTTACCTTAAATTAGTTGGTAACAGGCGGTTAGGGTTCAAATTCATCGTCGATCACAGGAGGTTGATACTGTGGTGTCTTACGAACTTCGCGGCATTAGGGGTAGGTGTATCAAAGTTCAATGACCTACAAAGTCCCCTGACTTCATGGGGTGCACGACGCATGGCGCATTTGCGCCCTCTCGCTCGGTGCATCGTGCCATCTCATATAATTTCTTTGTGTAGCGAGATTCGTGGAAGGCGATACATCTCGGATTTCAAGTTTTTAGTGACCTCATGTAAAGCTCGAACATGAATTTAAAATACGCTTGAGGTGCCTATAATTAATTTAATTACGATTCAGAAGGATTTAGGTATCCGTTCAAATTGGGAATAACATATTTTATTTTATGATTGTTTTGAATTGCCATCTTAAAAAACTTCAACTTTTTTTATTGCGGAAATAGGTATGTATCTTTTTGGCTCGTTCAGTTGTTCCGGAAGGCGAATGTAAAACGTCGGCGTCACGTCAGTCGCTTCCATTAGAGCTGCTTTGTTTGTAAACACACTGGTTTACAAAGAGTGTTTTCAAACTCTCCTAATGCTAAGCTAACGTTGAGCTGCCACGTGATTAATACACAATATTTATCCAAACCAAATCTAGATCACGTGAATAAATATCTACCTCTCTCATTTAATTGTAGTACAATATATAGATCGTTGCTCTGTGTCTTAAATTTCTCAATCTCTTTTACCATTGTGTCAATACAGCCTTCTCACCTTTTCGTCTTACTAAGGGAGCGTTCTGAATCACGTTATTGACGTTGATTTGGAACGCGCACTGAGTATTACCGTTTATTTCTACCTTTGTGTTTTGTCCAGGCAGTTTTTCTGAATCTATGCTTTGTCTCGTATGGAATAACTACAATATTCTCTCCCATTATTATCTCGACCAACTTGTTGCTTCTAATGAAATATGATATCCGACTCTATACGATCATCATATACCTATAATAGTTGTACCTGCTTACAAAAACCGAACGAACAAGACAAACAATGCACAATTTAGTTAATGTTACAGTTTCTGACAAAGCTTTATATAATGGGAGCTTTATTAACAAAGAGAATTCAAATGACGTCGCTCGGCTTCTCGTGTTGTGCGTTGGCCTACTTTATGTTAATCGTAATCTAGCTTCGCGTAAAAGTACCGGCCGGCACCACGCACTGACACCGACCCAACATCTTGGTAAACGTGGTTTCCACCTTCTTTTCGAGCGGTAGAAGGAGATGACAAGAAAACAACTTATCTCGCTGTCTGTGTGTGAGTGCGCGCCTCGTATGTGTGCGAGGAAGGTCACGCGGGCGAAACCGACATATCATGTGCGCTCATGGGCAAAAGAGAGACGCAATGAAAACAAATCAATATCATCTTGCCTCGTTTGGCGGTAGAGCGAGATAGCGCAACAACAAACCGACATTTTGTGCTGGTTGGTTTTATAGCCGGGTGCTTCTGGTTTGACTTTGAACTCTATGCCAATATGATTCTACACAGTTTTGTTCGACAGCGTGTTCGTTGTTTACAGATAATGCCAAGAGCGGGTTTTTATATATTACTTTCATTATAAAATGGCCATATTAAATTTCCGTAGTTTTTCAAATTTGAAACTAAATGGTCAATATTGCTTCTAAATACATATATTCTTAAACAAAAATTTATTGACGTCGAATTCTGTTGTACAATTTCCTAAACAAAAGCAGCTTCAGACATGTTTTGCCAACCTATTCTCACATATTGGAATGAAAAGAAGAGATGCAGAAGAGATTTTACTGCCTACGTTGATAATTATGTACTTAGGTATTTATCAATAGTAGTTAATGCCGAAAGATTTAAAAACGGCAACGTCATGGTCGCTTATTGCGTAGGCACATTGATAATACCGGCCACCGTCACACAACTAGGTACCTACACTGAATTGAAAACAAAATTGCAGCGTGACAAATTATACATTTGCTGTGTGTGTCCCTACCCTACCCTTCCGTTTCCGTACTTCCTATTTCCGCGTGTCAAAAGTCCCTGGCAACGCGCGTTCACACCCAGTTCCACCCTGCCCTGAACTTAAACTATGGAAAAAAGCCTGCCTACATAGATAATACTGTTATTTCTGAAATAAAAAGAGATAGATAGAAACTCTTCAACCAACTCGCCTGATCTATTCACAAATAACAATTAATAGTCTCAAGTCTCAGTGCATTAGTACCTATTCTGTCTATTCCAGAATGCACAAACAACCGTGTGCATAACTGCACTGCGTTGCACACATGCTCATCACCCGGCACGTGTAAGACGTATACACGACACTAACACAAGCAAACGAAAGCCTATTTATTGCGGACAACTAAATTCAATGACGTCGATTCTGATGTACCATTCTCTAAACTAAACTAAATTTAACAGTCCTTAAATTGTTGCCATCTTTTTCAGACGTATTGAAATAAAAAGAAACGCCGATAACTTTAGTTCTGTCAAATTAGTTTAGAGAATGGTACGTACAACAGAGTTGAATCCATTGTATTACAAACTTAAAATTATTTTTATATAATGAAATATAAGTAGGGAATTAATTATTACATTGGTAATGTTGTGTTGTGGATCCATCCACAACCTTACCACAGTATAATATATATCCCGTCAATAATTAAATAAATGTAGTGTACAATCGTGATAGTTTAAAACAATAATAATATAAACAGAGTAGGTATATACCTACGTAGTAAAAGGTATACGATCTTTTTTGTGTCATTGGTAAGTACAATATCAAATCCTTTAAGTTCATCTAAAATTTCATTAAAATAAGAAACCATGCTATGTTTTCTATTTTTCACTTAAAAGATTGAAATACAATGCAACCACCTCAGCAAGACTAATGAAAATCTTCAAATCGTACCTACTTGAAATATACTTTACTTAGGTAATTGAGAAAGATGATTAATAATAGTCTTAAGTCTCAGTGCATTAGTATTCTGTCTATTCCCGAATGAACAAACAACCGTGTGCATAACTGCACTGCATTGCACACATGCGCACCACCCGGCACGTGTAAGACGTATACACGGAACTAACACAAGCAAACGAAGGCCTATTCTGAACGGTGGCGGGCGATAGTCGTATCGTTTCGATCTCGAAACTGTGCATGCTCCATTCGGTTTAATGTAACATCTAATATGTAAAAAATTTACTCCCAATTATTGATTAAAACGAAATTACCAATTAAATGATCAATGAAAATGATAAAAATAATGTACTAGCATTAATATTTCTTGAATAATTTCGGCTCGAAGGACCAGAATCACGTATTATGACGTTAATTGTTTTTCCTTTCATTATTTTGTTAGTGTACATTAGGTATAGTAGTACAGTCTGCACAGTTATTATTTAAATTACAACCACTCTCAGGCTTTAAATTCTGAAAATGAAACCGTTTTTGCAAAATAAACATACCACAATATCGCGGATAATACATATTAATAAACCCTGAGTATTCCGCATAGATAGGTACATTGATAAACTTCACTGGAAGCGGAAACTAGGTCAGCAGTGCAGTGAAGGGAGAGCCCCTCCGCTCCGGTAGCGGCGCGCGCCTCGCTCCCTAACCACTTTACATTACAAGGGAAGGTTATATACTAAGCTATTAATAAAATGGTCATTATCTATCTCACCTACACACTACCCTATAATTCACTAATCTTCCTATAGCAAATAAAGACGATGGTTCATCCAAAACTGCTTATTATATTTTCGAGTTACGACATCTTGGAGACTAATTTTCTTGCCCCTGTCTTTTACACAAAGCAAGCTAATTTCACGCCGCATTTTCCCTGAATAAAATTTTAAAACAAAATATTATCCCGTCTTTTTCATAAAAACCTTGCCCTTTTCCACTTGCCCACGAGCGAAACAGCGCTATAAGCGACATTGCCGCAGTATCGATCCATATTCCAGCGAAGATTGAAGGACATTGGAAACCGAAAATGGACAGCCATACCTACAAGTTTGCGCGAAGTGTAGCAATTTACCTAGTTCGATTGAATTGAAACTGTTTGAAACAATGTAGGCTCGTTTGAGCACTCAATTAATATACTTTTGTATTCATAATCATACGCAGCCTTTCTTATCCCACTGCTGGGTATAGGCCACTCTCTCTCTCTGTGGCATTACTTTTGCAATAGTTTTATTTAATTTTAAAACTATTTGACCTAGCTGTTCATAACAACCAATGATTATCATTGAATGCAACTTATGCAACACAAAATGAGCTGCTAGACTGTACGTATTTTTTTGTGATTTGATTTTAAAAGCAGTAATTCAGTGGCCTTAGTACGAGAACTTGCGAAAAGTTATCGTTACGTAAACGACAGCAAACGTATGAAAAATTCAGTTTCCTTTCACGTCCGATAGAGGCGCTGTTCAATTTTTCATACATTTTACTATCGTTTACGTAACGATAACTTTTTCGCAAGTTCTCGTACTAAGGCCACAGATTTATAATAATTGGTAATGTATATCGTCATTGTCCATTTTATATTATGATTTATCCTGTTTCAAATATAGGCATAAAACCGTGAAATGTCGAGAACTTTAAAATGCATCATCATTATGGTTAACCACATAGGTACTAATTAGTCATAAACATAAATGTTTGCTTAAAACATTGAAATCCCAATTGCAAAATGCTGTCCTATTTCTGATCAGAATAAGTATCTGCAAATTGCATCCTACCACGCACTAACCTTGTAACCTATTGTACCTATAATACGACGGAATCCTTAGTTCTGCTAGTGTTTCTGACATTAGGTAAGAAACTTGAGATGCAATCATTTCCTCTAGAGACGGTCTTCGAGAACGACAAAGCGTGCAACCTTCGCAGACCACCCTTGGCCGTGGTACTGCGACCTAGTTCGCGGCCTTTATCCCCCCTCCACTAACAGCCCCCCACTGCACCTTGTTTTCCCGTGACCTGACCTACTTTGGAATGCACTTGATGAAGTCAAGGCTTCCAGGCAATGGCTAGGCCACCTAAATAACAATTGTATGTTGCCATGACGGCAAATATCGGTAATCGTTCTATCCTACGAGTTTTTGCAAGCGGTGCATTTCATGCACATTCAATAACCACTTCAGCGATGAAATAATATAGTCTTTTAAATAACTTCTTCATGGCAACACCAAATAATAAACTCACCTACTCGTGTGCGTCTCCGAAATAATGTGCCATTGGACAGAAGGTCGGTGCAGAATCATTGGCAAGCGACGCCACCAGAGGCCTCGCACATCTGCTTCGGCGCGCCTTGTTCGGGAGATTCACCACTCGAATACCACACGTAAGACAATTGTAACAGAATACCTGCTGTAAAATACCTGATAACTATAAATCTGAAAAGTTAGCCTTGTGACGATCTCATTTAAGTGTACCTACTACATAAGTACAGAAAAGCCTTGCAACCTTGTAAATCATCATCATTATCAGCCTACCATATTCCAACTGCTAGGACACAGACCTTATAGAATAGAATAGAATAGAAAACTCTTTATTGTTCACACCAAAAATTAACACACACAACATAAAGACCTTCTCTCAGAGAGAGAGAGAGAGAGAGAGGATGGGCCCTAATCCACCATGCTGGCCCAGTGAATGTTGGTGAATATTATAAGTCTTTGAACTTGTGAGGTTCTTGGACATACCGGTTTCCTCATAATGTTTTCCTTCACCGTTGTTGAGTGATGGCACCGAAACTGCTTTATGTAATTTATTTAAGCACTAAATAAGTCGTTGGTGCAGGGCTGAGGATTGAACTGGGTGTCGTCTGATTGTAAAGCGCACATGCTACCGCCCGGCCACCATTGCTCACCTATCCATGGCCACGCTCAGCCCATCGCAACCTTGGAAATACGAGTAGCGATTAGCACTGTAAGATGCTACTCCAAATTCCTATTGCCATAACTTTAATTTGATTAGTAAAGGATACTCAAAAGTGTCTTTATTTGTTTCAGATCAACAGCGTTGTGTTCGAGTGCACCTGGCGGGGTTGCGGGTACAACACTAACACATGCTCAGCAATCGAAGCACACATCAGAAACACGCATTTAGGGTAAAATAACGATGAACTCATCATTAAAATCTAGGCTCATTTGTAATGTAGAATTTTTTCATGCTGCATAAATCCTCCTATACCTACTATCTTTTGTTGCATGGATTTATGATAGTTAAATAAGTAGATATAGCATGCAATGTTACTAAATAGATGAGACACGTGGAATCATGTCACGTGTGCGTAGATACACGTGCCTTGTTCCACCAACCAACAGCAATAGGTGCATAAGTAATTGCGCAATGCAAGCCAGCTGGCAAGGTTACGGCCCGCATGCACTGGAAATATCTCACTTCCTGGTCGATTAAAGAAAGTTATTTCTTTTGTATTGTGACAATGCCTTACCTCTAATGAGAAGTAGGTTATTTTGCCCATGAACGTATTAAGATTTAAACCATAAGACTGATATAAACCCAACCAAGAAAGAATATCATAAGCACATCTTGTAAAAACAAAACTTTAAAAATTTCGCTCATTAATTTTTTTAAAGACAAATAAACCCGGAAAATAAAATATAAAAAATCCTTTTCAATCAGATCAAAGACACGCGTTGACATTTAAAAGTGGTCAATAAAATTCAGGCGACCTTTAGTAGGTAGTGGGTAGTAGGTATAGTTGGTACGAGAGTAGTTAGAGCTGAAAGGCCGGCCCTTACTGACCCGGAAGCCGGCTTCGCGACAAGGTTGCAGTACATACCTTCGTACCTATGTGTGGATCGGTCCCGCCCGCGCCCGCGCTCATACAAGGTCGCTTGCCACAGCCCGGTTACGTAACCCTGCCCTGCTGTTCTTATAATATCGATGATGATGCACATCCACTATAGGGTTACGCGTAAAGGGTGTCCTAAGCTGAAAGGGGTCCGTTAAACTCATGAGGCCAATCCTGAAATCATGAAAAAAAGCTATTCCATACATTTTGTCGAGTGTCAATGGCCGTTTTGTATGGAACAACTGATATTTTTTTCGCGATTTCAGAGTTGCTCCCATAGTAAAAGTGGTTAATGATTATGGCTTAGTACACCCTTTCCGCGTAACCCCAGTATTAATCCTCTTGCGAAGAAGACTAACAGGATATTATTTTTATGTACTACTTTCCTTACAAAATTCGAAGAACTGGCAAATATCTACCAAAATCTGATTTTAACTTTTAGTCGATATAAAAATAACTGAGTAAGAAATCATTTGTAGAGACGATATACCTATGTACGTTACAACACGGAAATATAAAATTGAATGGTAGTCAATGATAAATTGCTTAACAATAGTTCGGGTTGAAGGGATCGAGGATTCAAGAACATTGAATAAGACCTTCGTGGTTACTATGAAGTTTTTTTTATCACGAGCAACTAGTCGAACTCTAAATAATAATAGGCTTGCATTTGAACGCTAACTCGCCTGATGTTAAGCGATGATGCGGTCTATAATGGAGCACGATTGCCTAGAAGTAACCGATTCACTTGTGATTTGAAGAGGGGTCTCTTTGTAACTATCAGGGAACATCCAATGGGCAGCTCAATCCACAGACTAGCAGTACCTAGTTGAATGTATCGCTGGTTGTGATCTCTGAAGGCATCTGTAAATCGACAGGATGGCGATATGTAAAACTGATTTTTCTTTCCAGGCCAAAGAAAGAGGGCGACAATGACCATGAAGAAGAGTTCTACTATACAGAGCGTGAAATGGTGGCCCCTGCGCCTCCACCCACCCTGTCCCACCGTGACATGTGTCGTCCGCCTCACGAGGACCCGGAGTACCAGCGCCAGCTTGTTGGATCCTATAGGTAACCATCAAGACTTTAATTATTATGAATTTAAAAAACTGACTCAAAATTATATAAATACGCAATTTCGTTTACTTGAATGACTTTGTAAAACCAAACTGAACCGATATTGATGAAATTTCTTTGGGACCAATCTGAAAGTATATCCTTTCTTATAAATTCAAATCGGTGAGTAAAAAAAAAACAATTTTGAAAACCATCCTTTTTGTAGTCGATAAAAAAACAGGACCACGAAAGCAACTCTAGCCCAGAAATATTTTTTTTTGTAATATAGGCTATAGGCTGGTAGCACTTATTTGTAAATGTCACTAATGGTCACCCATCCTGAGACTGACCAGATCGTCTGTTACTTGCGTTACTTGATCGTAGGAACACCTAGTCGAGTTACGGGGTATAAGCACTGAAAAATTATGAAAACATGTGTAATTTTTGTTGCTTTTGATAATTTGCACAGCTGCTCATTAGCAGCTACGGGCAATTTTATTGAGCTGATCTGACATGGCTGTATTTTGAACTTTTTTTTGTTTTCAGACAAGGACTGCTTTCGACCATGCAAAATGGGACTGCGAGGCCTATAAGCATTCCCGTAACGCATTCCTGGTCCAACTCACACTCACCGGTTAGTATCTAAAAATATATCATAAAAGACGTGGAGTATCTTCGACAACAGCGAGCTGCGTTTAAACGCTTGGCATGTCAAAACAGTACAGTTTAGGTTTTTGTTAGAAGTGGTGCTAGAATGTCGTTTTGTTTTTCAGAAA
Organism: Agriopis leucophaearia; assembly: GCA_949125355.1. Taxonomy (NCBI): domain Eukaryota; kingdom Metazoa; phylum Arthropoda; class Insecta; order Lepidoptera; family Geometridae; genus Agriopis; species Agriopis leucophaearia. The sequence goes on from OX421264.1 coordinate 11,618,959, forward strand.
CACATGCGGCTGTCTGCAGCGAGCGGCTCGCCCAGCAGTCCAGGGCGGCGGCCGCGCTCTGACAACAAGAAGTGCCGCAAGGTGTACGGTATGGACCAACGTGATCTCTGGTGTACTCAATGCAAGTGGAAGAAGGCGTGCACGCGTTTCGGAGACTAGCGCCCGCGCCGGACGCTCCCCAGCGCGCGGGCGGTGCATCTCAAGTAAAACATCGTAACGTAACACACTTACGAGAACTGATCTACTCACAGACACTAAAAGCAACATTCGCAGTGAACGAGCGAGACTATTCAGAGTGCGGGTCGTTTCGTGCGTGATTAGCGTAGATTTAGCTAAGAGAGTATAATAATGAATGGAAATTTTATCTAATTAAGAAAAGATGGAGAATATTATATAGTAATATAACTTCGAAGGAGACATATTTTTGCTCTTAAAATGTGGCTGGTATTTTGACTACATGAATAGACATTGCCCACGTATTTTTGTAGCGCAGTAGATTCGCCTTTACCTACTGTGACGATAAGAACGGAGTAGCGACATGTCAGTCGGAGACTGTGAATATTAGCTGTAAGTTGACTAGATGTAAGATAGACTGACATAAGACAGTGTGAAACCATTGGTTTGTACTACCGATGTCCACGGCGTGATTATTTATATCGTTCAGAAGCATATTATCCAAAATCAAATGCTTCCACGGTATGTAGGTACATACCTTAGTTTGTTATCAGAAAGTGCACAACTGAATCTTGGAACGTGTGTTAGTAACTACCAACTGTTTCTAAGCACCGTACGATTAAACTTTCTGTCTAACGACTTAAATGAAATTAGTTATTCCGTCCACATTTTCGAATGTGCAATTGATGATCACTGAGTATCGCAAATCAATGATTTCGCACTGTTGCAAAACGCGTATATACGTACGCTACGAACTGCGTACTTTGATACTTACGACTGGTTATACAACATATAATTGACGTATAAATATGACTCCAGTTAAGAATACTTCAGTGATATTAATCACTAAAATTATATTTGCGTATCGACTGAATAAATAGATAATAAAAGAAAATCACGTAATATTATTATGGAATTAGACTCGTAAGCTATCTCAGATTCGACTAAAAGACTATTAAAACATGTTTAGATTTAAAAATTTACTAACATATCGGCGTCGTATACAAATGTGAAGCCACTAGAACAAGGTGACAATACTCAAGAGTCGGCGGAAGACGGCAGCGGACGGCCGCTGGAGGGCACCGCCACCTGGGACTGGCTATGACGATGGAAGGAAGGTAATCTTCACGAGGCTCTGGTAGACCAACAGCTGTCAAGAGATCCGCCTCTACTTACTGATGCGTCTCATCTTGTATCTGAGCGAGTCATAATGGTAGTGTTCTGTTACTTTACGCTACTGTAATTAAAACTAAATGACTAACTAAAGCTTTTATAGCTTACAAATTTCAAGTATCCACGTAAATATTACATACGTTGGACAGCACGAGCGTCCTATGAGACCTCCATAAATAGAGATTCCTTCCGGGATGGATTGGAACAGTGATAGAGGCATTATGAGGCAAGGAGGAAAACGAGTGAAGGCGATTGCGAGCTGCAATATTAATTATAAGACTAAGTATTATTGATTGAAATGTAAATACGATATCTTTTATTACATAATTATAGTAAATTATATGAAGTTTATTCTATACTTATATCGTAGGTATCTGTCTATTGATTCAGAGCAATGAATGAAAGTGTACATATTTTTATTGATTAAGTAAAATGTTATACCTATATACTTTTTATTGTTACTTAATGAGAAAATCGAAAAAAAGTTTTTATACGGTACCTAACGTAATGAGTATAAATCGTTAAAGACATTTTTGATTCACAATATTGATTAAATTTTTGGTTTCTGAAAATACATCACAGCGCGGCCATCAATTTAAGTTACAAGAAAGTAATCTGCTGATGCTAGACGAAGTAAACTTACAACTCTACGAAATTTAATAAAATGGGTTAAGGTACTTTATTTATTAATCAAGTCGTGCCAACTGTAGAATATGAAGTTGATTCTGCAACGATGCTAATGAGGATGTGCGATCACCAGCGCCGGCCCTAGGGTAGAGCCGAGGGGAGCGGTCGCTCTAGGCGCCAGATAGCACGGGCGCTAGCTTTTTTTTAAATTATCAATTCCACATTTTTATGGCACCTCGTATCTCGTTGCGCGGGCGCGGCGTGCCAAACGGCACACTTGTGTTGTTTGTAGACAGCATACAATTTTGATGTGGAAATAGTTTTCATGCTGAATTAGCACATGGAATAGTTTTATTCCGGAATCGATTCTTGTAGGTAAGATACTTTTCAGAAATGAAACGCGCCGAAAGACAATCTTGCTCTACCCTGATGAAAGGCTGTGGCCGGCGCTTGCGATCACTTTTGGTGCCTGGCTAACACAACGCACATTTTCTACTGATTTTAGCCAGAAACGTGCCTGTTCAGTTTTATAAACAAAAAATCTTTTATGTACCTTGCTAAATACATATTTAGACAATACGTTAGAATAACTATTATAACATACAATACGAGAAATTAATATTAGAATAAATCATTAATTATCGAAAAATCTTTAACAGATTTACAGAACACGTATCAAAATACCGTAGACATCTCCACGTCGCCATACTCTCGACTATTTTTTAAGGTGAAGTGAATAATAAAATAACATAAAAAAATATTACTAGCCTTATTTTATAGAACAGGTCCATATTTTATTTCTTGCCACTTTCCAATCGTGAAGGAAAGGTGCTTATTTCAGGCTTTTTCTTGATTTCATATTGCGTGATGTACCTGCGAATATTACCAAATAATTAAAACGTTTTCATTGCAATAATGGTTGTGATAAACATCTTGAAGTTCTCATTAACGAAATGATTTTCGATATGTCCGATGCAATCCGCGCTCTTTTAAACCAAATGTTCGCGTTAGTTAGTACCTAAGTTCCCACAACACTGCTAACTTAGTGACTACTGCCATATTGTAAGTATCTAGGTGTTACGGCTTGCATATAGCAGCTTAGATATAAATAATTTGAAGTCATAATAATAGTATTTAATAAAGTAAGGTACAAATCAATATGTGAAATATACTATGGAACCTTTTATTTCGAGTAATTAAGCCATGTGACGTATTTAGATTTATTTTTGGAAGCTAGTGGTCGTGGATGGCTCTGAATATAAATTACCTAAAGGTGGTATATTGACTCTACCGATTTTAGGCACTCTTATACCAAACGAAAAATAAGTAAAAGACAGCTTAAAGAGTATCTTACATTTCAGGCTATGGTTAAAAAAATGCAAATCCTAGGTCTATACAATGCCAATATATATGAGAGCTACTGCGTATCAATGGGCTAAAAATCTATAAATTTTAGCCAACTGAATAATTTCACATGCTAGGATGATAGTGTATGGATAGTACTTCTATTTATACTCTGACATATTTTTGGTACATCGATCTTTCCTTTCTAAGCAGCTTTTTAAATGGGTAGTACATACCTTTAGTTTTATATTGTAAGGAAACAAATCTCAAAAATGCTCCTCGGGCATATTATTTTTGATATACTTAGTTAGTAGTGTCAAAAAAGTTCTATATTAGTATATACTAGAACTGTGATTCTCATAGATCAGATATACTTTCAAATGTTGCATACCGGTGGCCGTTAGGCACCTACAAGTAGTTTTATAAATACATACATAATAAATAACTGTGAAAAAATATTCCGATCTCAATTTATTTTGAAGCTATTAGATTTTTATGTATAAAGTATACATAATAATTATTATCATAGAGTTTTTCTTATTTTATATTTAATTTTAGTTGTAATAGTAAATGAATAGTTTGAATTTTTATTATTTTATAAAGACAACTCGTTCTTTTAGTGATTTATTTGTAAATATTTTACTACATTAATTTATTTAGCCAAAATTTTGCTCAATTTTATATTTATTCAACACCAAAGTCATAACATACTAGACAAAATGCGACATATCAGTACAAAATGCATAATTGAAACAGTCATTTAAAATCATAATCATTGTTGTTTTTACGAATTCATAATTTAAAAAAACTCATTGAACTGAATGGCCTCCAATTTTACTTTAACAAATATGCTGAGCAAAGTACCTTTCAATTTTCTGACTGTAGAAAATAGTCAGGACCCTAAGTCTTATTTTTGGGGTTCCGTACCCAAAGCGTGAAAACGGGACCCTCATACTAAACCTACGCTGTCTGTCCGTCCTACCTTTAAACGACTGTATCTTTCGAATCGTAATAGATAGCTAGTTGAAATTTTCACAGAATATGTAATGTTACGGCGGATAAACTAAGAAATAATAAAAGAGTCATAAAATTCAAAATTCAAAGGTATTCCTGACACAACAAACGTATTTGTTTTAGTGTAAAAACGGTAATACGTACAAGCGAAAAACTTGGCATGATTATACCACCTACAACACTCTAAAAGTATAACAACAAATAATAATTAATAGCCAAGTGCGACTCGCTGACAAACTTCTGTTCATCACTAAGTTATGCAACGTATTCGGTTACTTGGGCGACCTTATCATTTCTTTCACCGAATCAAAATTGCATATTTTACTGATTTTGAAATTGATAATTACCTATTGTATTTTATGGTGGTACGGAACTCTCAGTGCACGAGCCCAACTCGCACTTGGCCTGTTTTATTGTATTTCATAACATTTCAGGCGCCACTGACATTATTCTCACTGTTATTTGCTAGGATATATCGTGCATATTGTGTATAATGTAATTAAGAAATTCACATAAAACCGAAAAAAAAGTTGTTCAAATTTTGAAGAAAAATTATATTTTGCGTTTTTTTTTTTTTTCAAATGGACTTGTTTCTGAAGAATTTACAATATCTAAAAGTAATTTTTGTTCGAATTAGGCTTAGTAGACGCTGTTATTTGTACCCAGTGTATAAATGTTGGCTCGTCACTCGATTTTATTATATTCTTTGACCCAATTCCATATATCAATGTAAATATATATCTAAATTCGCAGATAAGCTATTGTGAATAATGTATTACCACATTATCGCCTTCTTTTATGCCATACCTTCTATGTTATCTGTACATACTTTCTGTAATAAATATCACAAATTCTCAAAAATACCGTTGAATAAATTGTACCATCTAGGTCTTTAGTTGAGTAGCTAATAGCTATTTACCCAATATCGTTGTACATTTCAAATTAATTCATAGTAGGTAGGTACCTCTATCATCATTCATCAATTTCGTATTAGCCTCTTATTTACAAAAGTACTTATGGTTTATTCTATTTTAGATATATTCTACTGCGGTAACTAATTTTTATTTAATACGACGCATAATTTAATATTAGGTTAGGTACCTACTTACAAATATTAATTGTACCTATTAATAAGTTCATTAACATTTATGTGGGCAATTTCAATAGAAAATATGTCTCCTGAATAAAACTGTGTAGATACCAAACTAGGCATTATTTTCTTTAGTTAAAATAGATGTATCTGTATCCGCTGATAACTGTGTTATTGTTCTATTTTTGCAATAATACATCATAAAATATATTATTATATAAAAATGTAGAATTATAATATTAAATTTTAAATCTACTTTTAAGACCATCAGCAATAGTTATTTCTTTATTTAGAAATCGTTCTTTGTAAAGTACAATAGATTCATTTTGAATCCAAGGCCAACATTTAACATTTGCCATCCATTGAAAATTTTTGATTGTTTACTTATATTGACACTATTTTATCATATTACCGACACAAAATACAACATGTTACTTAACTGGAAAACCCATTTACATGATACACAAAATGCTACAATGTGTGTACATGTAGGTGATATTTATTATTATTTTGGCTTTCAATGAATATTATGTAAGTTGTAGAGTTTAAGTACTCAACACTGTACGTCTGCAATAATACCTAGTATAAGAAGACGTTTATTGTTAGTAGAGGAGCAGCGATATCATGTTGAGTTTGATGGTTACCAATAGTTTTAAGGTCGCAACATGATCAAATATATTGTGTTGTCGTTCGGCTAGGTTCTTTTATTTATTGTCAATATCACAGCAGTTTTTACCGAAACTGTCAGCAATTGATCTAGCTTCCATTTCAATAGTGATTCATCATTGGATTGGTACGATCTACATCAATACTATCATATCTTACAAAAACTTAACACAATTTAGCGGTAGAAACTCGCTGGCAGTTATCCTACTGTGATATTAATAATTCTATTTATTATTTTCTAAATTATTTTTATTTTACCTGTATAACTTTAACGTTAAAATGTGAATATTATATTTTACAAAAATTGTCGTAGATAAGGCAATGTTTATTTATAATATTACGTATCTATGGAAAGGTCCCGAGGTGTTCCAAATATTTGATTTTATGAATATTACAATGTTATTGAAAATTTTGTTAAGAAATATGTTAAATATTTGTAAAGTTGTAAACGTAAAATTTTAAAATGATGTAATGAAATCAGAAAACAAAATTATTATTGACGTATATAAATGTAACATCACGAAGTGTATCAGATATACAGCCTTATAGCGTATCGCGTCTTGAGCTCTCTAAATGTACTGTTAATAATAAATATTATTATTATTAATGCATTTTCTAGCGATCGAAATTTGACTGTGAAGCAAATATTACTATACTTATGTACTCACTGAAATTATTTTAACAATAAAACAGTTATGGAAATATATAAGAGGAAAAATGTTATTATTTTATTACGTGCTACTTGAAGTAGTCTATTTGCCTGAAATATTATACCTCAATAAGTTTAGTATGAATTTTGTGTGTCTTGAAAATATATTTCAATTATTAGAATCAAAGTCGCATTATTTCTCTGAATGAACAGCTCCCTTAAGTTCCTAGGTATTTTGTGAATCTACATCGGAGGAAAAGTATAAACAATCTCGCTATTTTAGCTGTGGGTTCATCCATTTCCACCAGAAACGGAATTGACACTAGAGGAAGTCGTCAAAAGATATTTTTGTAGGTACATGTATAATAAAAATTAATACTTATCATTTACGATATATTTTACATAATTATTAATTTCAAGGTACAATTTTTTTACAAAAAGATCTGACAGGACAGAATTATTGGGATGAACTATGCTATGAACCTATGTTTATGACCAAGATTATGCACAACTAATTGTGCTATCCCAAAGGGTGGAGGCATATAAATGGTTATATATACCTCCACCCTTTGGGATGGCACATAAATCTTATGTCTAATAAACAGCCAATGATGATAAATTTCCTTTCCAATATACTTACCGAAAGTAGCTCCCAGTAAAACTATTGGAATATCCCGGACTAAATCTGATTTAAAACCCACATCTTGCGCGTACGCGGCGCGTGCGTGCCTTGCGTTCATAGAACAACTGCTGACACACAGTGCACGTGAAAGCGTGGCGTGGTGTAGCACAGCGTCCTCCACTCAGTCGATGTACAGCGGATCCTGACGAACCTCTAGGTTATAGGTAAGTACTTCTTCTGCCGCACCGACTTAGACAAAGATACTGAAATAGTACGCGTGTGGCGTTGTGGGCTAAAGGTCGGCATCAGCATTTGTCCAGCACACAAATCTATGAGCCAAGATTCATCACATTAATATTATAATTACGAAAGATTGTGTGAGTGTTTGTTACTTCTTCACGCTGAACGGATTTGGATGACATTTGGAATGGAGACATCTAATAGACGACCCGGGTCGTCCCTGGTGAAACCAAAGGGCGTAGCTTGTTATATAAACAACACAGAAAACAGTTTACTGTTCGCCGTATCGCTCTACAGATTTTGAGGTGTCATTAGGACAAACCATAGATTGACGTAACAATTTTTTTATAAGTCTGTGTGACAAACGGTGACACCAAAGTCGAGACAGCAGCGCTCAGCAAGATCAGATGAACAAGGGAGATATGCCTTAGTACAATTTAGTACAAGTACGCGTTAGAACGCGAACGATAATTTACAAACACTTGAATGTCTCAGTGGTTTAACTCATTTTTAACGCTCACTAAGAAACTTGTAGCGACACCAACTACGTGAACGTGACTAACAACGTGAACTAATAGTCCACATACAAAAACAAGGGCGTCAAGGTAGTCTGCAGGGTGAGTTCGACGCTAAAGACATCAAACCCGATTTAAGCCAGATGCGTTCGCACCCGCCACGCCACCATACCATATCTTCCTTGTTTGTCTGATCTAAGATCGCATCGTACCGTGTAGGCTTAGCCGGCTTATGGTTAGCCGTGGAAATGTCAACTTTTCCCGGCTAACCATGAGTTCAAAATTGTCCAGCCTATGTTGAGCCTGATTCGTCTTCACATTTTTTGGACTATATTTTCATCATCATCTTTTTTGTTCACTGCTGAACATAGGCCTCATCTAGGGCTTGAGAGAGGAAAAATTGATGTGAAAAGTTGCGCGACCACAAACCATATCTCGGCGCGTTAAGGTTCATGTTCGCGTAATTTTCCGAACTGCGCTGTTTCAGCGCTAATTAGAGCCCGTGTTAAGAGTTAGCCGAAATGCCCCTGGTGACAATACAATATGCAATAACCCAATATTGTAATATATATTTTCAAAATGGTTATTGCCACAAGATGGACGATGGTATATTTTTTGTCAACCTTGGTATATTACCCATATTGGGTATCAAATTAAAAACCTTGAAGAATAGGAAACGATAAAGTGACATCACATATAATTCAATATGGCTGCCGCTCCAAGATGGTGATTTTTCACTGTTAACTTATTTATTGTAGTCAGAGGCTACACTTAAATAATATTTGAAATAAAACATTTCTTATGTTGGTGTATGATATTTATTGAAAACCAACTAATTATTACTTAAATTAACAAAAGTTGCCTAGGTTTAGTGTAGGCGAAATGAATAATTTTTTAAAAGAATTTACAAAAGTAGACAGTAGTCGACATGGAAACAGAATAAAAATATATAAACTAGTGACACATACAAACGGCAATGATTAGTGAGATCCTAAATAATTACGAACAAGATTAAGAATAAGAGATAAAATGCAACGTTAATTTACAAAATACAGAGTAAAAAACATTTTTTCCTGTAAATTGAAATCATTGACTAAAAGCAGATTACGTAGAACATGCTATATTTGAATTTTAATCTCAATATACATTGCAAAGCTGGGATGATCATCAAGTATCTTTACATGTTCACCACACAGTTGAAAATAACTTGAACTGCTTTATAATATTAGTATGCATCTGGCAGTCATGCATACCGAAAGATACTAAACTATCTAAACTTGAGCCCAGTAAAACATAAGGGGATATAAAGCAGGCCCTATAAGTAATTGCTGCCCGGACTGAGGGCGTTATTAACCTCCAACGTTTAGTTGAAGTCCCTGTCGGGGAAGATGGCTGGCGCGACCAGAGTCCAGACGTACAAGCCGACGCAAATCCAAGAGGATGTTATCTTAATCCACATTGAGGCGACGTTCTCCTTCGACAACTCCGAACTCGGGCTGGAAAGGTACATACAAATACGTTCATCAAACTACTTAATGTAGAGTTCATCCAAGAGTTGGAAGGACAACGCAGTTCCTGCAGCAACCTGTTGTGTAGATATATATTTTTATTCAACTGTTTAACGAGACGAGCAAGTCGCTTGTCTGATCGTAAGCGTCACGCTTGCCCATTAGAGTGTCACTCAGGATTTAGACTTCACCAGTTCAAAACTCCGAGCGGCATGCACTGCGCACTCATCACGATTTTAGATGTTAAATCTCTGCCCAGTAATTTTACTGGAAACATTGCCCTTCAGTCCGAAACACAGTAACGTTTGCACACTACTGCTTGGCGGTTGAATGACTGGCAAAGGTGTGGCTTCCCAACGCAGACTCTGCATAAGAGCCCTACCACTACAAAAAAGGTGCACTCTACGATAGAGCGTAAAAAGTTTTACTATTTCTTAGTTTTTTCGCATGTATGTACATGCGGAAAAGTACATGTGTGATATAAACATTTCAATTATTTCATGAGAGTGACTGCTCACTTTGCAAAGCAACGGAGCGGAGGCGTAAAAGCTGACCTTTGTATGCAGGTTCGAATTGTCTGTCTCGGAAATGTTGAACTGTCTGCCATAACATTTAATAAAAGTATGCTATGTACAATAATAATAAGCATACACAAAGGCAGCCTTTCTTGGGTCTTTCTTTTTTGGCCTTTTAGTCGGTGCCAAATCATTACCCGCCACAATATTTTGAGATAAGGTATTAAGGCGGGTGGCGTACATCATACAATAGACCACCTCAACACCATGTAGAACTCATCACAATATCCCAAAAAATGTCAATCCTATACTGTGTTTGAAAAGGAATATGAGACTATTGAGTCTCATATTCCTTTTCAAACACATTCAATAATTGTATTTCATACTCAACGGGGCTCTTGGTTTTGACTTCGGCTCCCATCAAATGGAGCGTTCAAGTATTAGGTAACGCAATTTTTGGAGATTTTGGACACCCCCTCCCCATCATGTAACGCGCTGTAACGTTTTACAAGACCCCCCCCCCCCTAATAAAACGTTACTTAACCACCAAGTGACCATTTTTACCTAAAAGTCACAATTATGCAGCGTCAAGTACCGGAAAGTCGTTAAAATACCTTTGTTATATAAAAAATGCGCGTGAGATCTCTTTACGCGACCGTTCTGAAGGACTAAAAAAAAAACAATGTTACGTAACGCGTAGTTCAAACACAGCGCCCCTCCCGCCCCTGTAACGCATCGTAACGTTTTACAAGACCCTCCGCCCCCCCCCCCCCCCCCCATAATTCGTTAGGTAATACTTGAACGCTCCCAAATATCTAAAATGTCCAAACTAGACAAGAGATTGAAAATAAAAAAAGAATACTCACTTGTACCAATTAGTCAGTGTCATCATGATGTAAAGCGTGGCGAGTGCGAAGACAATATGGAAGAAGCACCACGAATAGGCGACGCCTTCTCCCTCGTTGTCGAACACTTTCGCCTCTCCCGCAGTGCGGCCCGCCTCTCCGCCGTCGCCTTCTATGGACCCATAATCTGCGCTCAGTGCGCGAACGAGCATGCAACAGTTAATGCCGTCGCTTGATACCCGCAAGCAAGGTCTAATCACCGCCTGATGTTTGGGAAAGGGCGAGGGTTTAGAGGAATTAGAGAGCATCTATGATTATCCTTCTACATTGGAGCTACAGTGATAGCAAAGTCACGCTGTTGTAATTTTTTTTTATTGGATAATAGGCTTGCGCTTGACCTCCACCTCGCATAATGTTAAGCGAAGATGCGGTCTGCGATGGCGCACGCTTGCCTAGAAGAATTAATATTTCTGAGATGAGGTTGATCGAATCAGAGCGACCTATACCAAGGCAGCTCTTTCTTTTTTCTCCTTCTGCTTTAAGGAGCTGCACAATACGCTCCAAGCGGGTCGTAAGTGGAAGACTCACCGCCCCTTAATTCCAATAAGAATAAAATCCCTACCTCATTCCCCTCTAACCTCTATCCCTTATTCCCATATCTCAGGCGTTGATTAACACTTGCGCGGACTATGTACTTCCATGGTCAAATATAACAAGCCTAGGTATCCCCTTCGAACTTGGCTACGTCACTAGAAAGTTGTTATTTCGTAAAATTTATAGAACTTTGAGAAAATTATCGGTGCATTGATTACCGTTCTTGAGAAGAAAATACTAGTTGCAGTATTATACCATGGGTACGAGGTGTAAAGCTAAGAGCTAAATACTACACAGCTGGGACGCATGAAGATAAATGAATTTGATACGAAAAATAATCATGAAAAGACAATGGGAACAAAATGAGTAGTATGATACAATATAAGCTTCAGTATGAAAATAGGTACTAAAATGTGAATGAATCAAACAAAAAAAAATGTGTTTTGCAACCTGAAGATGTCTTTTTCTTCTGAATAGTAAAACTTGATTGAGTTTGTGTTTCTGTGAAAAATTATGTAGCTAAGTTTCTCAATTCATGATGAAACAACTATATAATAGTTTCATGATTGATGAGGTTTATTGCCATGGAATCACCATGCAAAATGTGAAAGAACAGAGCAGGTTTCTGCTTGTTTATGCACTCAGAAGATGCTATGAGCAGATCAGAGAACCGTCCGTCTTCTATTGTCAAAAAAATCATAATAAGTTTTTTTTTTTATAATAGGATTGCGTTAGCTGGCGTTCTCAGTAGATCGGTTATTAAGTCCGGTCACCGGACTGGTGAGACTTTCGTCTTAGCAGTTCGTGGATTTAATATAACCGGACTATTAAGTCTAAGTTACTACGGTTAACTGAAATGAATAATAATCGGTCATTGTCGACATGTGTGTGTATATCGATACCGAACTTTCAGGCTCTGTCCGATCGTATTGCAATACCGAACTGTCAAGATGAAAAGTCCGGGACCGCTAAATAACCGAACTACTGAGAACGCTATTTGCGTTTGACGGCCATCTCGCCTGATGCTAAGCGATGATGCGGTCTACGATGGAGCTCGCTTGCCATGAAGAAACCGATTCACTCGTGAATTGAAGATCCAGATTGAAACTGTCGGGGATTACCCATTCGGGCAGTGCATTCAGACTAGCAGTTCGCACAATAAAAATAGAGGTAAAAGTCGAAGCGGGTTTTCGGAATATTAACCAAGCGGTTTCGATTTTCCATGCCCTCTCTGGCAGTCCGATAGAAAAATGAGCAGGAAGGAATTAAGATCATGCAGAGCCGATGCACACTCCAAGATGATATCCTATAAAAATGATGATTGAATTACGATTGTGATCCAATGCGCTAGCGATTTACAGAGTAATGCTGGCAGTAAAATGATGGCGGTTAATATGGATGCGTTCGAATCAATGTATGGCGTACCTTCGTTAGCAATCAGACCGCCTGGTCCTGCACCGACCGCCGCGCGTCGCCGCGACGAAGCACATACATTATGGTTAGTGTTTCATTCATAACTAGTACATACATTGTACAAGTGCTGTACGGTATTTCGTGTTTTAGATATAAATATTGTGTCAAATAAGCACGAAATTAAGTACATTATGCGTCAATAAACAGTTATAATTTTAGTGTGAAATGTGTGTAAATTTTAGACATAAATAATAATACACTGTGGTTAATGTGATGCAATTTTCAAACCCTTTTTCATTGGCTGATTGAATACAATTTTTCATTTTATTGTAGACAGTTTAATCTACCGCTATATTGCTAAAAACTTTGTGAACACAAAACAAAGTGCCATATCATAGTATTAGTGTCGTTGTCCACATAAAATAAGGTAATGTTACTATTCTCGTGAAAATGATACTTTTTGAGCTGTCTCATATTATTTTTGACTATATGCCACTGGCAATACTGATTCTAACGCTATATTTCAGGCCTGTCCAGTTATTCTTGTGCATCCAATATTATTTCCGTCCCCGTCCCACTCATGACAATCAGAATGTGAGTGAAAACAACCAATTAATATCTCAGGTCCTGTAATAAGCCTGTGCCTGATATTTAGCGTAACTATGACTTACTTGTTTCGTCTGTACAAAAAAAAGTGATATTATTAGTATTTTCTTTACATCACAAGAACCACAGTAATATACTCAGAAAGTTCATTAAACGAAGCACTCCAACTTTTCTCCTGATTGTTTACATTGCAAGTAATGAACTCATAATTAGTATGACTTTAAAAAAATACATTAATTTACTTAAAAAAAATTTAGGTAACGGCATATCCTTAATTGTGTTAGGATGGAGGTTAACATAAATATCAACTAAAAGATCCGCCTTCAAAATGATTAAATACGCAATTTCGTTTACTTAGATAACATATTTTTTTTAAACCAAACGACTGATCGTTTTAAATGAAAATTCAATGGGACTTATTCGAAAGTATATACTTTCAAATAAAATATTGCGATAATTCCAAATCAGTTTGTACTTTTCGATGTCTACCTGGAGTTGAGTTCCCACCTTAGCTAAGGTCGTGTTCGCGAAAGGTCTTTTTTTTATGATACTGACTGACGAGACGAGCGAAGTCGCTCGCCTAATGGCTCTACACGCTTGCCCATAACAGCTCAACGCAACTGGTAATGCACTGCGCTCGTAACCCCGAGATATAAGATGACAAATCTCTGTGTGCCCTGTAATTTAGCTGGAAACATTGCTCTTTAATCCGGAACACAGTAGTGTTTGCACAGTACTGCTTGGCGGTTGAATAATTGGCAAAGGTGTGGTACTTCCCAGGCGGACCCCTGCAAAAGAGTCCTACCACTACCAGGTTTCCTTTCAAGAAAAAAGAACCAACAAAGTTAAGTTAAAGCGGTAATGAGAACTAACAAAAGTAAGCAAAATTTTCTAATGAGATAATGAGCATACAGCGCGCTGTATTAGTTCTCATTAGCTCAGTTAACATCATTGGCACTTTTAGCGCGAAAGGTGACGCATCCTTAATCTTATCTTACTTGATCTTTGTCTTAGTGTACATACCCCCACATAGATAAAACTAACATAGCAGCAATTTATTGCGCACGCGCACTTGCGCTGCAAACAATTACGAGAAAAGTTGAAACGCAATTTCGTGGCTTGAACTTTTTATAATAAAGGCGATAATCACCTGCAGTTCCCTCCTTGGCGAGGATATGCTCAGACATGGTGATCTTGGAAGAGGATGACGCGGTGCGGATACTGGAGTACAGCACGCTACACGCCCAAATGATCAGCCCGATGATCGACTGTTTGTCGAAGGAAGCCTGGAAATATGTGTGAAATTAGACACGAGCATACGAGTGCATGCAGTACAAGTAGATGAAGGTGATAGGAAAGTATGGCTTTATGGAAAGTGAATACACAAAATACTGGACATATTTCAATTAAACAGAAAGTTTATAGTAAGCGTGTCTGTACGTAGATGTTGTAATGAGGTCTTAGAATAGGCTAGTTGACTGGTGTTTTATTTATTACAAATAACAGGCATAGCGAAGGATATAATTAAATATATTTACACATAATGAAAAAATAATTTAAATTGGATGATAAATTTCTGAGATATAAGCGTTTAATGTGTTTGGTTGGGGATTTAAAGGGGATGCCTTTTCCCGCAACGCGTGTGTTAGTATAGCATTTGTATAGCGCGCGCAAGGCTTGACGACATATTTTGCTATAATGCGCTCTATGTCTAGCATAAAACTGAAATACGTACATATAACTTGTTTATTTTTGAACTTTAAATTTGTTTTTAGTTGATGGATTTAATTTATAATCACTTTTTTACTAGGTACTAAAAAAATATTAGGAGACATGCCTATTACCTTCACCTTCGCTCCGATATTGCAAGGAGTTGGGTTGGGTCTGGTATATGCTGAAAGGGGGAAATGCACAACACACGCCATGTGTGACGTCAGTGCAGGACTAATCACCCCCATCTCGAATAAGAATAAGAATCATACGCCATCGCCTGTGAGTGGGTTTGGTGCAATTTCAAAATTATCAAGTTTTGCTATGAAACAAATTTTCTGCAATCGGTTTCTTCTGGGCAAGCGTGCTCCATAGACCGTAGACCGCATCGCGCTTAAATTCAGGCGAGTTGGCGGTCAAACGCAAGCCTATTTCTGAATTTAAAAAAAAAGTTATATTTTACAATGCGTAAAAAATTTAAATTTAATTATAATTGAGAGAGAATTATGTATCATATCTACAATTGATTAATGAGAATAGCAGAATGAAAAACTGAAAACACATGACAGGAAAATAGTAACCCAAAACTGTGAAGAATTATTGAAAAATTAAAACTACTAACATGGGCGTTAGATGACTGAAACTCTACCTGTATTACATACCCAATACATATCCTGCTTTGTTTCCTGGTAAGCCATTTACAACAATAAGATATAGTAGTGTATAAATATACATAAATATGTAATTGGAATCTTATAGATTAATATATATTGATTATAATAACTAGGACTAATACATTATATTACAAAAAACTTGGGGCATTAAAATCACATTCAAAGCCATTTTTTACACTCCTTTGATCGGCCAAAACATGAAAATTATTTAAAGCTTCACATAAAAAATGATTTGCGTTAAACTGAAAAAAATATTCAAAGATGTTTTCTAGGATAACTTTTATTTATTTTTACTAAAATTAGGAAAAAAAAAAAAAAAATTGGCACCGATTTAAGTAAGTCAAATATTTCAACGAGCTGGGATGAGCTCTTTTAGGTCAGCTCGGTGGGCATGGCACCCCAACAGTGGGAATGAAAAACCATCCAGGTGGGTACATTACTCATCATTCCTTAATCCAATATGAAAATCGATGGAGATGTTGGTTGAGATAGTAGTAATATAGTACCTGACTAGAGCCTTGTGTTAAAGCGTTGCACTCGCTGGATGAATTAGAGAGCGCGGACCAGGTGAGGTACATGACGTACAGCGCCACTACAGAGGACTGCAGCAGCCCAGAACGAGGCTGGTGCTCCTGCACCGACGGCAGAATGGAGATGCCGCTCGCTATCACCACCAGGATCAGATTCATGGAGATGAAGAACTTGGAGAGGTCGCACCCGCTTGACTGTGGAAGATACGGATAAAAAGTAACTTTTAAACTATCGCGATTAAAACACGGGTTTTAATTGCTTATCTGGATCAGATAGAATTTTTATTATTTGTACCCATCGAGACACAATACTTATAGAATCACAATCTCTAAGTGAAAACAGTAAAAAACCGTCCGAGCATCGTTGTACATACCCAGACATCAATTACATAGTTCACAATGCCACATTTACTTCAATTTAGACGTTATGTCGCTTGCATAGTGTTCATCGTCGCTTGCCAATAGGGCATCGTAGCACTGGCATCGCGCGGCGTTGTAGTCGGATCGCGGTTGCCTTACAACTAACCAAAAAGTCTACACAATGCGTATCGTGCGCCGAGTTTTTGTTTGGACATTTTTTTGGCACGATTGTGACTCGATAGGTATGTCGATGTTTGTACCAGATTGTTTCATTCTTTGGAGTTTTACTTAGAATAAATGTTATTGTTCGGTTTCGACCTGGGCGTGACCGACACCTGAAGGGGGGGCGCGGGGTGGTGTAAGCCGGCGATCGGCTAGTCGGCTACACCGCAAGTTAGTCATTCTGAATAGCTCGGCGCGTACGCACGTCGCACAGGACCTGCTAGGGCTCGGCGCGATTTGAAGTCCGTGTTTTGAGAAGACCGCGGGTCACCGTTTGGACTCCCGCGAATTGAACTTCGTTAAAAGCCCCGGATATTTTCCTTGAGTTGAAGGTATCTACGGAAATTGCGAGATCGGGTGAGTTTTGTATAGCCCGCGAGTGTTAAATTCAGTGTTAGGGCACTTTGAACATTATGTGTGAAGTGTTGAGGATCCGAGGACGGCCACTGGACGAGAAAAACCGCAGCTGACGTTTGGGCCCAAACAGGTGACAGGATCATCAGCCGTCCTCTGGTAGGAATTCCAACCCTTTTTTTTACAATTGGACTCCGCGCATCGCCGATGTGCACGAGCCGTATGTGTACAGTTATGTAACATAACTTTCAGAGCACTATTACTATATTATATAACAACAGTTTCCGGAGAACTCAAAAAATCATACGTAAAACCGCAGGGTGCAGCTAGTTGTGAAATGTTCATAAATTACAGTTCTACTAACTTTGGTGTAATAAACATATAGCAGTACAATGCCGATGAGAGCAGCCGCGAAGCATGACAGCATCGCCAATAGCAGCGCAGCGTACCAACCGCGGGATTCCGATTCTTCATAGTTAGCTGCAAAACAGAAGTATTGTATATCACATAATACGTCACTCATATAACTCGTCGCCAATCAAAAATTTCATCTAGGGGGGTTTAATAATTTGTGAGAGTAGCAAGTGAAATTTAGAATGGGTCAATAACTTTATATTAGTTAAAACCAAATCGCTCGCTTAACATCAGGCGAGTTGGCGGCCAAACGCAAGACTATTCCTTAATTTAAAAATACCTTATATTACATCATTATCAGCCTATCATATTCCCACTGCTGCAGGCCTAGCACGGGCGGTGGACAGATTGTCTTTCCACCGTTTTTTCCCCGCTAGAACGAGACAAACGTATACATATTCTAGCTCTGTCGCGTCTACGCGCGGATAAAAACGGTAGAAAGACAATTTTTCCACGGCCCGTGCTAGGCCTGCTGGGACACAGGCCTTCTCTCAGAGAGAGGATGGGCCCTAAGCCACCATGCTGGCCCATAGAATGTTGAACATATTGGTGAATATATTTTGTCTTTGAACTTTTCAGGTTCTTAGACATACTAGTTTCCTCAATTAATTAAGTTCTAAATAAGTCATAGGTACAGGGCCGAAGATCGAACCGGGTGCCATCAGATTGTGTAGCACACATGCTACCACTCGAACACAATCGCTTATAAACCTTATAATTGAATCTATAAAATTTTTGTTGTATTTAGGGAGATAATTCTTGTGTGTGCATAATGGACACAAAAAAAGCACTTCAGTCATAGGACTGCATGTCAGAAGTGAAAACTTAAGTAGTAATACTACAAGAGATGACGCTGTTTTAAAAGACATGGTACAGCGTGACGATGTTGCGAGTTCCATGATTTTTAACCGACTTTCAAAAAGGAGGAGGTTATCAATTCGACTTTTTTTTTAATGTTTGTTACCTTAGAACTTAGAACCAATTTTGATGAATATTTTTTATTTGAAAGCTGGTGCTTCCCGCGTGGTCCAATTTCAATTTGGTCCAGTTCTGACATTTTTATGAAGTCGTTTTATTTATATTGATAATTATAAATTAAAAAGTCACTCTGACTCTTAGACTGTTTCCAGACTGTTTCCATTGCACAATTGTTTTTTCAATTTTATTTTTTATTTTTCGCCAAAAAAGTGTTTAACGCGCCTAAAATTTTCACATCAAAAATAATATCTTTATGGCCTTCATTGATTAGGGCTCGACTAGGATAGCTCCATTCGTATATGAAGTGTCTGTTATACATTGCGACATAATGACGTGTTACTAAGAGTATCAATCCTAGAATGTATCATTGTATGAATCATAGTTCCGAATTTATGACTAAACATGCGTCAGTTATCTGTAGTTCCCCATATTATTTCCTCAAATTGTACACAGCAGACAGATGAGAGAATACCTTATACTGGCTATTGTATTGTATTCCACACTTAAAATATGTAAGACAACTTTGGAAATATTGTCATGTCATTAATTCAAAGAGCAGGCGACCTTTTACAAAAACTATATATTTTTTTTATGATACTGGATGACGAGACGAGCGAAGTCGCTCGCCTGATGGCTCTTCACGCTTGCCCATAACAGCTCAACGCAACTGGTAATGCACTGCGCTCGTCACCCCGAGATATAATTCATAATAATTCATAATTCATTTATTCATTGCAAAATAGGTGTAAACAATAAATTGTGATCTTAAATAATTTTAAAATAAGTACTCTATTTTCGCTGTTAAAGCATGCAATTAGTTTTTATCATATCTATTATAATATAATTTATCTCAAAACATTAAAAATAAAACATCAAAATAAAATATAAGATGTCAAATCTCTGTGTGCCCTGTAATTTCGCTGGAAACATTGCCCTTCAATCCGGAACACAGTAGTGTTTGCACACTACTGCTTGGCTGTTGAATAACTGGCAAAGGTGTGGTACTTCCCCAAGCAGACCCCTGCAAAAGAGTCCTACCACTACAAAAACTACTCAAAGATTCACTGATAGAACACAAACACATAGATAAAACATAGATACTGGTACAAGGTACTTACAAACCCATCTCTCTGCCCATGAGTGTGCAAAGTCAATGATAAGAATGAGCTGTATAATGATAAAGCAGAACCCGCCGATCATGCCGAACACCATCCACGTAGACGCGAACGAACCCTCAGGTATGAAGAAGGCACCGACGACGCCACCAATCACCAGCAAGTACTTGATACCCCAAAACCTGGAAAGATAGTTCTAAACTTTAGATTGTTCTATACTGGATCCGACTTAGCAGGCAGGGCCTTTCCAAGTGATAATGGCGGTCTTCTGTGAGATAAATTACGGTAAAAAAAAAAGTTGTATGCTATTGCTGCCACATAATTAGACAACATACTGGACCGTTCCGTACTTCTATAAGAAGGATAAAATTATTAAGACAAAAAGTAAGGTTAGTGAGGTAATAATACAGCTCACTTATTTTACTAACATATAATACTTTTCTCAGAAGGTACCTAAAAGAAAGTTTGTTGAAAGAAATCTTTCTTTGATGAGAAAGATGCTACGCGATGCAAATAACACCGAAATTAAAAAACATCCAAATTCTAATATTGAGAACGATTGACAAGTACCACCTGCTTAAACTATGGCGCTTGTGATTGGAGAAAACAAAAGTTATACTTTCAATTCCTCTTTCCTACCTGGGATTGGCTCAAAAAGATCATGCTGAAAATTTAGTACCTTTCATCATGGTGAGGTAAAGAATGAACTGTCAAGTGGTTATATAGTGATTGGTTTTCAAATCATTGCTAGTGTGCGATGTTCTTAAATAGTATAAGATTATGAGATATTCGACAGGAATGTAAATCTTTTTCTTTAGCTCAATAAATATTTTGGGTGTGTATTATTTAAGAATGACAGGGGTCATAATAAGTTTTTACATATTAACTTCATCATCATCAGCCAGAAGACGTCCACTGCTAAACATAGGCCTCCCCCTTTAACCTCCACACTGAACGACATCCTGCCATCTGCATCCACTGGATGCCCGCGACTCTCACAATGAGAAAACCTACACCACCCTAGGACTTTCGTTCTCCTTCCCGGAAGAAGAGCATGTTACCGGAATCTAGAACTATCGTATCCTGTCCCTCTCGTCGGATTTCAGATAGTCCCATGATGTCCCAACGTATTTTGCTCAATTCTTCCTCCAGCTCAATAATCTTCTCGTCAGTCCTTAACATACGGATATTGTGTGTTGCCAGGGCCAAATTTCGTGGGGGGTGGTAGCGGGGCAACTGCCGGAGATTTTTCGCACCCCCTGTTCCACCGTTACCTGGCCAGCTACCTTGACCAGGGATAGTGGAACTGCCGGGGACTGGGGGCCGTATGTTTTGGTTGTCTGTCATTGGGGGGGGTTGCCATAATCCTCACGCTTGGCAGGCGGATTGGGGATCGCAGAGCGTTCACCATGAAATTTGGAGGATGCTGCTGCCCATCCTCTGGTGTTCTGGTCGCAGTTTTAGGACATACCCGGGTCCAAATTAACTTACCCATTTTGAATTCCAGCTCGAGGGTCTTTCGATGACTTCACGCCGATTGTAAGAATGGCCATAAGAACGAAGAAGAGACATGTTGCAAAACAAATTCTGAAAATATAAAAAGATCATTAAATTAATAAAATCTATACATATATGTATAGATAAATCAATTGATGTATGTTAGTCTCGCTAACATTCAAAAAGGCTTGACTGACTAGATTTTTTTTTGTTTGCCTCAATACAGGGGTCTCAATTACAGGTTTAGAAGAAAAATAAAATTGGAAAATTTGCCCAGAAAACTGGAAAATATTCCAATTCGGGAAAAATGGAACGTGTTTTTCCATGGAATTTGTACAGGACATCATTTGTCAGGTTAGCTAGTCTCTTAAAAAAACGCGTCACACTCAAACTGTTCATCATTTTTAACCGACGAAAAAGGAGGACAGTGCTATGTTCCACTGTATATTTTTTGTATGCATGTTCACCAATTTCCAAGCCAACTGGTGACCGATTTAAACAAAATACTTTTTTTTCAGTAGGGTATATTTCCAATTTGGTCCCATTGTCACCAATGCATTGACAATGCAGCGCAGAGCGAGATTGGACTTCCAAAAAGGAGTAGCTTATCAATTTTACTGTATATATATATATTTTTATTGAATAAATACAATACGGTCCTTTGGCAGGTAGATTCTTGATGTGTAGAGATCCTTTAAATTTAAAGTTTAAATTATATGAAATGAATATTCAACGAGTATAACCTATCTTTTAATCCAGTCGTAGGCAACAGCTAGTAATATTATGTATGCGAAAGTGTGTTTAATTGTTCCTCTTGTATGCAGCAACAGAACAACAAATCATTTTTTATGTAGATTTTATGTACATGTAGTTGGAGGGCTGGTGTGATATTTCTTTTTATCTCGAAATAATGTAGGGTTCCTGAGGGAATGTCCACACGGGTGAAACCGCAGGGCGCAGCTAGTTGTAAATTATTATAAATAAATAACTGTACTAAGTACTAAGGCGGAAATTACCTGTACACTGCTAAGAATCCCACAGCTTGGTTACAGTCCACTTTAAATGATCCAGGTATGAGATGTGTTGAGTTATCACAAAATGGTACCTGAAATTTATGAATATTTTAGACTTGCTTACAAACAGATCAGTGACAGTCTCCATTCAACCATTGAACTTTTTTATTAATCTTCAATAACATCTCCAATTAAGTTATAGATAATTGTTGCGCCAAATTATGAAGGAGTCTGATACTTGCAGTGTATTATATGCTGGATGAATACTGTAAATTCTGACCACTTTTGCTAGTTTTTCTAACATGCGATTACAGATGGTAACCAAAAATATAGCCGGGCCCGGCAGACGTCGTCCTGTCTGCTACCGGGTCTAATTGTGTTTTCAAACCATCCAGAAACCCATTGCAATATATACACCAAATTTCATCCAAATAGGTCCAGCCGTTTAAGAGTTAGGTGACAAACACATGTACAGAAGAATGATATATACTAAGATAATAAACATAGAGCAAAAAAATTTTAAGGAGCAGAAAGGTCTTTTACATTATTTTCTAACAACATTTAAAAAAATACTGCAGCTGTCAAATCTCTTCTTAGCTTGGCTTGAGTTTAGTATGTAGATTTGATTAATTTAGAGTAATAATTCACCTGATAAACTTAAGAATCTGAGTCAATAAAAAGCAGATAAGATTTCATTGTTTTCAAAGCACTTGTTTTTACATCTTTATCTCTTGTGTTAACATCCTCGCGCTGTTCTCTATACATATAGTAATAGTATATCTATACCAATGGCTACAATCTTAAGTGTTTCTATACATAATTCAAAGTTGGTGTAGTTCATGACTTTCTTGTTGGAAATCTACAGCTTTTAAAACTATGTCTAGCTATAATAAGGGCCACAATATTTGTCAAAACATGTTTAAATCTCTTAGGTAAATATTTCCAAAATGGGATATCTGAACTAGTTACTTGAAGAAACTGCTGCTGTAGAACAATTTTGCTCACACAATAGTTCTCGATCTAGGGACTTTGTAATGCAATAAAGATTATATCTGTTATCGGTGTAATAATAAAAAAAATACATTAATAAATTAGGTATTTATATCATGAAGACAAACAGGATATTTTTTTACTTGTTTTACAGATGTGTTATCCAAAGATCAAGATTTCCAAAATTAATATCTCCCCAAAAATGTAGTTAAACTCACCTTTTTCAACTCATTTTGTAGTCCAGGAGCAAGCGTGATGCACGCTGCTACCATCATGACCATCAGCATCACAGCATACATGAGCCGACTGGAGGTGGAGTTGGAACACGACGGGCACGCCGAGCAGCACAGGGAGCATGCCGCACTGCCGCAGCAGCATGCCAACTAACACCAGGATATGTTTGAATTTTTTTTTCAGTCTCAGTATTTGTGCCAGTCACCAAGTCTTTTGTTACTTTCTATCTTTGGGTTGTTTTTAAAATGGTAATTATATTAGTCAAAGGACATTGAGAGCCTTTTCAGTTTGAATTTTTCTGCTGTTAAATTGTAATCCAGAATAGTTGTCAATTTTGGTTCAATATTACTTAGGTTCGATAGCGAGAAAATATGGATAAAATACAGGAAAATATCGAAAAAAAATATTTGAAACAAAGAGTATTTGGGAAGTGAAACAAAATGGTTACTTACTTGTGCTGCCGAACATAATCCTAAAACAGCCCCCATAGCTCCTACGGAATGGGTCCAAGAAATTAAACAGAAATGGCACAGTAATTTAGTTCAAATCAAGATTTCTAAACAGTGAAACAAGCAAGCACACAAATAACAAAATCAATACAAAATTTTGCGTCCTATTTTCAACTATTTTGGTAAACTTTGCCACAGACGACAGATGACATTGACATCACAAATGGCGTGACAGATATCTACTTTGCCCACCACAGACTTTGCCTCTTGTTATTTTTTTTGTTTCATGATCAGTGATTCAGAGTCCTTCAGTCTGAATAATATTTTTGTTAACATGGTAATGGTAATAAATAACGTTATCAAGTCAGTCACAGTCAGAGTCAAGCAAAGTAAGTCATGGTTAGGTTCAAGTCTTGCCCTAGTAATGGAGTGTAGTAATGGCACCCGTTTTACATATCAGTTTGCATGCTTGGAGATTTGGGTTAACTAACTACAAATACATTCA
Organism: Agriopis leucophaearia; assembly: GCA_949125355.1. Taxonomy (NCBI): domain Eukaryota; kingdom Metazoa; phylum Arthropoda; class Insecta; order Lepidoptera; family Geometridae; genus Agriopis; species Agriopis leucophaearia. Next base: position 11,643,599 of record OX421264.1, read on the forward strand.
CGAACTACAAACACGCTCGTAACGCAGCACGTATAAGTTAACCTGTAAAAAATTTCCTGGAGAATAGCTGATGCCAAATGATAAGAGATTAATATGACGCGCCTCGTACGGCGTTACATGCATGAATCGAGCCAGATGACCATCTTCGCCAAAATACATATCTTCTTATCTCAATGACGACAAATAGACGAAAAATTGAAATTGGTATGTCAGTGTCAAATTTACATTATTATGTTTATGACGCGTAAAATGTATAAAAAAAAACAATAACAAACAAAACCTCTTTCTTTAATTAAACCGCTTAATATTTCTCGTAATAATTTTACTTTATTTTGTTCTATTCTTCAGAGCATTCTTCTATTCTTCTATTGTATTCTCTTTGCTTCAGAGTATCGTGCTTTTGATCGAAGCATAGTGCGATAGTGCGATGACTAAGAAAATTAATACTCTATTTATATGTGCTGCGTTGATATTAATTAGTTCAGGTGATGATTTCTGCACAAAAGAGAAAGATTCTTGTGCCGAAAAAACTTCTACAAATAAATACAGTAAAGGTTCCGTATTCCTTTCTTTTTACTTCATAGATAACCGTTAAATACAAAGATTCACTTCACTTACCACTTACTATTACTTACTTTGTACTTTTATATATCTTCTTTCAGAGTCAAACGATTGGACTCGCAAATTACACGAAGAGAATAGTTTAGCTATGGAGAATCATATTCCATGTCAGAGAGATAAGTGTAATTGTTTCGAAATTATATCTGATAATGACTTTAGACCTTTTGATGATGGGATAACAAAAGAGCAGTTTGAAATTGCCCGAGCAAGAGGAACCAAATATCAGGTAACGTCAATCGGAACTACAATCTGGGCATCTTCAAGGCTAGAGTGAATAGATTTCTTCTAGATCAACGTGTTCCATCCTCGGCCACACCGTTGCTTACCATCAGGCGAGTTGGTGGCCAAACGTAGATCTATTCTATATTTAAAAAAAACGTGATTAGCGCTTGATTAAGAAGTCAGTACCGTACCTTATACAGTACCGACACTAAAGTGGAATTTTTCATCACATGTCTGATCATATTACTATAATATTAGAACCAAAATCCTACAACCTATAATAGTATAATAAATCTGGGAAGCAAATCTAAAGCAAAGCTTGTAATATGGCTGCCAGAGACTGATATACATACATATATATATATATTTTTAAATACATACTTAAATAGATATTAACACCCAGAAATAGAACAAACACAAATGGTCATCATACAAATGTTTGTCCTAGGTGGGAATCGAACCCATGCCCCCAAGCGCAGAAGGCAAGTTCACTAGCAAGCTAACAGGACTTTGAGATTTCATGATTAGTCAGTCAGTTAGAGAGCACCTAAGTGGTATATCTTCTTCTTATACAGGGTTATGCATATAGACTGTATAAAGCTGAAAGAAGGTTATTGTACTCATCATTATGAACAACTTTTACTACGGGACCAACGATGAATTGCAGAAAAATTCAGGTGTGCCATACATTTTGTCGAGTGTTAATGACCGTTTTCTATGTAACAGCTGATATTTTTTCGCCATTTCTGGGTTGGTCTTATAGTAAAAGTTGTAAATGGTCTTTTTTTGGCTTAGTACAATCTATATGTGTAACCCTGTATATTATAAAAGACAATGTATGTTCCCTATGGACTCCCAAATCAGCTGGACCGATTTTAACGAGAATTTCACTGGCAAATAGCTAATAATCCACGTGGGTGAAATCACAGGGTGCAGCTAATAGCTTATAAATCGCATTTTAACTATACTTTCAGATAATAGATGGTAAACTGTACAGAGAGAAAAACTGTCACTTCCCAGCAAGATGTGACGGTATAGAGCACTACCTAACAGCTTTGGCTCCGGAGCTTCCAAATATGGAACTAGCAATTAACACAAGAGACTGGCCTCAGTTGAACAAAGCTTGGGGACAGCCAAAAGCACCAGTATTTTCTTTTAGTAAGGTATTGATTACTATAGTTTTGAACTTTTTTATACTTATTAACTGACTTCAAAAAGGAGGGGGTTATCAATTTGGTTGAAATTTTTTGTTTGTTATTTATGTCAGATAGAACTCCATCTATACTAATATTGTAAACAGGAAAGATTTGTATTTTTGGATGTTTGTAACGAAATAACTCAAAAACTACTGAACCGATTTAAAAAATTCTTTCACTGTTGGGAAGCTACACTGTCCCCGGGTGACAGGCTAAACTATATTTAGTAGCGAGGCCGAAGGCCGAGCTTACACCCGTGCGAAGCCGGGGCGGGCGGCTTGTCATATATGAACTGATTTGGAAAATATTTTTTTATTTGAAAAGATATACTTTCAGATTAGTCCCATAGAAATTTTAAATCAAAATTACTGGACAAATTTACATTCAAATAAACGAAATTGCCTATTTACTAATTGTGAAGTTGGTTTTTCAAATTGATAAATATGAAAACAGTAATTTCAAGCTTATATTGTTTTGATTCTAGACTCAGGATTACTATGACATTATGTATCCAGCTTGGAGTTTCTGGGAAGGAGGACCAGCAATATCTCTCTACCCCACTGGCATTGGCAGATGGGATGAGCATCGTATTAGTATATCAGCTGCAGCAGACAAGTTAGATAATCTCTAATTTTGCATGGGCTTGAAAGAAACATTGCTAGTTAGTATGCTGCATACAATACGCTTGCTTTTTTTTATGATACTGGGTGATGGCTCTTCACGCTTGCCTTTATGGGCATATATAGGCTTAGTGGCATTGAGCTGTTATCAGCTCAATGCCACTCAGAATTTGGAACTTCAACAGGAGCCAATCCTGGATGGCAATGCACTTCGCTCGTCACCCCCAGATATAAGATGTCAAATCTCTGCCCTGTAATTTCGCTGGAAACATTGCCCTTCAATCCGGAACACAGTAGTGTTTGCACAGTACTGCATGGCGGTTGAATAACTGGCAAAGGTGTGGTACTACCCCAGGCGGACCCCTGCAAAAGAGTCCTACCACTACAAAAATCAAATCTATACGCTTTCTTTGATTATAGCTAATATTGGCACTAACATCTTGCACGCTCATTAATATTATATACAGTTGGTTTATCTCACAAATGTTAGCAAGCCTTACTTACAAGATAGAGCTGTGCATCTGTGTCTACACACTAGTGTCACACACAGTCCTATCATCTCAGATGCTCAATCATGCTTACCCACAATAAGAACAATATCATTATGCACCTACTCCATCTATGACCAGATAAAATGATATAAGTGAGATAAAACGACTGTAGTGATAGTGGTGATAGCACGGGCGTAAAGAGGGGATTCAAGAAAATATAACGTCAAAAATGTGCGTGAAATGCGTTCTCGTCTCTCCTTATCCATACTTTCATACTATTATTATAAATGCGAAAGTAACTTTGTGTGTTTGCTACATAATCATGGCTTAACCGATCTCGATAAAATTTTGCGAGGTAATAGTATGAATCATGAGGATGGACATCGGCTATTTTTTTCTGAAGAAAACGCGGACGAAGCCGCGGTTACAGTTAGTTTCAATATAACATTATTTTGGATATTAATGTTGTTATTTACTCCCCCCCACCTCCCCCTCATGCCATACGCCCATGCGCGATAGTGGTTTTTCTATCAATATTCTTGATTATGTTCATATCTAGATGCTTTAAAAATTGTAAATTAAGTTGACATTTTTCAGATGGCCATGGGAAAAGAAACAATCAAAAGCATTCTTGCGAGGATCTAGAACAAGTGAAGAGAGAGATGCTCTTATATTGCTGTCGAGAGCAGATCCTGAGTTGGTTGATGCACAGTACACTAAAAATCAAGCTTGGAAATCTGATGCTGTAAGTAAGGAAAGTTAGAGGAGTCTTTTTGCAATGCTGCAAACATGTTAAAAAAAATAAGCAACGTCATTTCACCACTTGAATCGATGCACATGCGCTTTTACCACAGATCTTTATCATGTTAGAAGCCGCAAGAACGTCAAATTGTATGAAAACCCAGCATGCCACATTTTTTGTACGTCGCGAGAGTAATTTAGTGGTAGTTAAACTGCACTTGCAAGGCCAATAATTACTTACAAAGAGGTTTTACTGTGACGCAATTGGACATTTTTATATTGACGCCTAATGTGCAACTGGCAAGACATCAGAGCTCGAACTGAATTAAGTTGGAGCACTGAGCCAACTTAAGATGGAAAACAGACATGCAAAGTATGAGAACTTGTGGCATTAGACCTGATACAGACCTGATATAAAATATCTGCATTGTGACTGTATCCCTGCAAACTTTAATTTATGTCACTTTAATCTAATTAGCTAATTATAGGGCGTGTGCAGACAACAGACTAATTCTCTCTCTCTCTCTTGCTCTTATACAGAATTTTTCTCCCTTCTCTGTTACACACTCAGTTTTTTATACTGACTAAAAAGTCTGTTCCTGCTTCGTGATTGCACATTTCCATTGCAAACTTCTTATGGTTAACTGAGATGGGCCACCTATTTGTTTTCAGGATACTCTGTATGCCCCACCAGCTTCAGAAGTATCTTTCGAAGACCACTGCAAGTACAAATATCTATTCAACTACAGAGGTGTTGCAGCCAGTTTCAGATTCAAACACCTATTCTTATGCAAATCTCTAGTCTTCCATGTGGGCGATGAATGGCAGGAATTTTTCTACCCTTTGCTAAAACCTTGGGTGCACTATGTACCCATCAGCCCCACAGCAAAAAATGAAGAAATCAAGAAATACATTACGTTTTTTAAAGAAAATGATTCATTGGGAAAGGAAATTGCTGAGAGGGGATACAAAGATGTATGGGAGAGATTAACTGACAGCAATGTAACATGCTACTGGAAAAAGATACTAAGACACTATGCATCCATTGTAAAGTATGAAGTTACGAAAGACAAAGATGTCATTAGAGTACTGTAAGTAACTTATTATACATAATACAATCTGAATATAGGTATTAACATTTTACATAAAGATCATTTGTTTTATTTCTGAATCTAGACTAGATAAATCTCTTCAATGTAATTTTTTTTTTACATTGAAGTGTTTCCAATCTTAGACGGTAGAACGCGCGGGGAAGTGTTCACATTTATTTAAATTTGTTAGCAGGATTTTAACCTGCTTAACATAGAAGTACGGTCATATTGTAGTTCACACAGTAAAACAAATCGTTCCTATTAAAAATAAATTTTAATATTATAAAATGCAAGTTTAGTTATACCTAAACTGTACAGAAATCTCATTCATTAATGATATCAAGATAATTGCTTAAACCAATTCACTGGGTAATGTTTTTCAGTTCTTATTTAATTTGGACTGTTTTCAGTTCCATTCATATCAGTCTCACACACTGTGATAATCTGCATAAACACACACCAAATATCCTCAAACACTACAGATGTCAAATTTCTCTTCAATACCAACTACAGAAAACTTAAGTAGGCGTGGAAGTGTACATACACGTTTTTGTTATTCTTACACTGAAGCCTTTCATCTAAAGAGCTCTATGAATTAGAATGCACACTGCAACGCCGCAAATAGAGGTATACCAGGCAGTAGGAAATAATATCACAGAAAGCTTAGAGCATTTCATCTTTCCATGAAGAGGTCTTTGATTTTATTATTTATCTAACTAAGGTTAGGGCTAAGTACAGATACTACCATTACAAATTATTGATTGATTATTATTCTTACTCACAAGGTAATATGTAAGTATGTACTTACTGAGTTTGAGTGATTTGCTAAGCTATGTTTATGCCTAAAAATAATCTTATGTCTACTTTGATAGTTTACGCTCCAGCTGCTCAGCAATGGCCTCAAGAAAATCTTCAGTGTGTAAGAACATTCCCTCCTTGGTGTTTGCCATTCCGTGGATGCAAATAGTCAAATCCTTAGTCATTTTCCCGCTGTCGATGCACTCCACGCACGCCTGTAATGAAATCGTTACATAAATGTCTTAATCATGCAACTTGTAAAATCGGATTGCAATCTGTGAAATTAACGCCTGCCTTGTGGTGCCACACCCATTATATCAAGATATAAGATATGAGCCGGTATCTTGTCTTGATAATCATGCGAGCTGCACCGTAGATTTATTTGGCGCAACAATTTCAATTTTATTACTCTGCGCCCCACGGTTTACCCCCATACATTATACCGCAGGAACTGTGCATTTTTGCGGGTAGGTTCCGGGTGTGCAAAAAGTATCCGTTGTCAGTCTCTCTAGCCCTTCAACTATATCTAAGTATGTATACAATCATGTCGCATCTACTTTTTTTAACAGAACAGAAGAGGTGGATCTCCTTACCTCCGTCTTATCTTTCCGAACAGAACCATGAGGGCTTGTTCAAGAAAAAAGTGAATAGGTATTTCCTAGACAAGCGTGCTGTATCTTCGACCACATCTTCACTTTCCATCAGGTGAGATTCTGGTTAAACACATGCCTAGTCCCTTTAAAAAAAAACGATGCTCTGGTGTTGCATGAAAGAGAAATAAATGAACACCTTTTACATTAACCGTACCAGTTACTCGGTTACTTCAAGGCAAGCGTGATCCATCGTAGGCCGCATAATCCCTTAACATCAGGCGAGTTGGCGGCCAAGCGCAAGCCTATCTTACAATTAAAAAAAAAACTATACATCTTGGTTATTTTTCGCCACGGAACAGATGAAGATATCCACAGTTCTCCGATTATTAGGAACAACTGAAATATTTTTTCCCACTAACTGAGCATAGTATCATCATATTATATTAGCCTACCATGCTCCCACTGCCGGGACACAGGCCTCTCTGAGTGTACAATATCATATTAGGTATAATGGTGTACTTATAGTTGGAAGTGGAATGAAAGGAGTAATGTTTATAGCTTGTATACTATCGGAGCTCGATTTGAAGCTATGCTGTGCAATTCCCCAAAAAAAATAACCATAAAAAAATCCTGTATCAGACTGCTATCGCGAATTTTCTCGCGACTTCGTATTTTATCGATGTTAGTCTGAGATAAAAATATCCCCTACCAATGCATTACATTACATACACGCGTGAGTGTTTGAACGATAAGATGCTAATTCCATTCGTCGATTAGGAATTAGATATTTGATGTATCGAAGCATAAGCTTTCCACGAATTGCTGCTTTTGAAAAACAAGTGGTATAAAACGGAAAAAACTTATCAGACGCGACCTTATTCGCAATAAAAAAGTGGTATGTACTGTAAGTTGTAGATAATAATAAATAGGTATGGTATTACCTTCCCCAAACAATATACAATTATGTTAAAACGCATGGAGTTAGACCGCAATCGATATGGTCATAAATTCCAAAACACATGTCAATCCGGTACCTAAAAAAATTCTTAAGTACTTGCCTCTTCAAGAGATGTAGCGAAGCGGTCAAGCTCAGGTGTCCCATCCAGCTTAGCGCGGTGAGCCAGCCCTCTAGTCCAGGCGTAGATGGAAGCCACGGGGTTGGTGGAGGTCAGCTTGCCTTGCTGGTGCATGCGGTAATGGCGCGTGACGGTGCCGTGAGCCGCTTCCGACTCCACGGTGCGACCATCGGGGCACATCAGCACTGATGTCATCATACCCAGAGAACCGTAACCCTAGGAAGAACACAATCAATAATCAGTTTGTTGCTTGTGTTCAATAGCTTGAGAGTGTAATCAAGATCCAGATTTGTTGTGAAGTAGGGTAAATCAAGTGCGTCGATTTTTGGCAATGGGTGTAAACCTAAAAAAGTCATTAATCAACAAATGGTAAGTAGCTGATATTATTAAAGTAGGTACGTGATAGATAAGTAATAGGAAAGCGTAAAAGTTTTCCAATGAATTATTTGCATTGCGTGATAATTTAATCGTTAAAGTAGGTATACACAAGCCAGATGGCGGCTTGTGAATTTTATGATGCATCAATACTAAAAGTAAAATAATCAGCTTCATTGTTATTGTAACATACTCTTATTTTGTAGGATCCTCATATTTTGGTAGACATTAACGCCCAGACGTAAACAATACCTGTTATTTGTAGTACCTAGATTCATGGATTTGTTAATCCACAAGATCTTTTAAACATTACGTAAGCTATAACAAAAATAGAATCGCGATGGTACGTCTATTAAAATCTTGTAGGTGCAATTCTCAGAAAAAAAAAATTGTTTGTTGGCCTCGGAGCAAATAGTAGGTAGGTAAGTATTTGCTCTGAGATTAGGATTTTCTTGAGCGCAGGGGCAAAGTTGGGAGCAAATGCAGCGTTATTTAAAATAATTTACTCTTAGGTTGGGAAGCTCTTTGAACGAGCGCTTACCAACACTCCATGCGGCTTGTATTTTTATCTCTTCCAGCTGAAAGTTACCTGTGCAACGATGTCTGACTGAACATCGCCGTCGTAGTTCTTGCAGGCCCACACGAACCCGCCTGATGACTTTATCGCCTGCGCCACCATGTCGTCGATAAGCCGGTGCTCATACCATATCTTGGCGTCTTCGAACTGCTTCTTGTAATCACTGGAAGAAATTTAAGATTCTGACATTCATTCCAAAACCGATGGTGACGGCGAGTCTGAAAATTTGTCTTTTCGATAACCACATAAAACCTAAGTTTATCTATTTGGGTGTAACATATTTAAAGCTTGCTAGCTGGATTCCGCAATTTTACCTGCGATTTTGTAGTTTTTCCGGATTTTCTGGGGGGAGGGGGGAAAGTACTCTATGTTGCACACTATCATTCTGCCACCAAAATTACGTTAAGATCGCCCTAGCCGTTTAGTCGTGAAAAGCGAACAGAGTTACGTTACCTCAGAACTCTGTCATTTATAAACGTTTAGAAAAAATAAACTTGTTGATACCCGCTACTTCGTACGCATAGAGCTCGGCCTTCGGCCTCGCTACTATGTCGCGCTTCAGAAACACAAAATTTCATCCAAATCAGTCCAAATTTACTCACTGTTTAACTTTCCCTAAACTTCCACAAATATTTCAAGAACAAAATTAGCTAAATCGGTTCCACCGTTCTCGAGTTTTGCGAGACAAACAACATCAATTGATTTATATATATATAAATTATACTTTCAGATTGGTCCAATAGAAATTTTATTCAAACCATCGGTTCAATAGTTTGGCTTTCTGGTAAGCTGCTAGTGTGGAATTCAATGCCAACTTTATAATAGTTATAACTGCCTATTGTTTGACTTCGTAATCTTCGTTTGCATTATGACGTCCTTACTACGAATACTTTTAATAAAGATATTATTACGTAAGTAAAAAAAGAATCATTAAAATCGGATTGTTCTGTGAAAAGTTATGCGTGGTGAAACGATTTTTTTATTTTATTTGTGTCGACTTTATAACCTTCTCCTTTTTTATTGTATACCTAATAGGGTTGCGTCTGATCGCTTGATGCGGTCTACGATGGAGCACGCTTGCTTAAAAGAAACCGATTCACGAGCGCCTTGAAGACACCCTGATTGTAAATATCAGGGCCAAGGGGACACCCATACCCAGCCAAATGAAGTTGGACACCCATTTTCTTTGGTTAAAATGTGTGTACCTAGTTGATAAGTAGGTATTATTACTTCCATGCGGATCTTCATTTCTTTTTAATAAACTCATTTAAAACTGGTTGTGCAATTGGAACATGGCGTTTTGAACCATAGTTAAACTTAACCGAAGCTGAAGATCTTTCCTATCAAATTTTCCCTTCCAATCCAATTACAAACATTTTACAGGGTTTCGGAGATTAGAGCCCTAAAATTTCAAGCTGCAGTCTAAGAAATTCAAAGCCATTGTTTGGTTTAAACAACGCTTATTCACCGGCATACCGGATGATAGCTATTCTTTACAAACAAAAGATAGTTCTATTCAAATTCAAACACGTAATTAGAAGCTTTCAAAAGGATTTAAATCAGCTACCTGCTGCATTCTAAATACCTGCCCGTATCCTTGAGATGATATTTAGAATTACGAGGTTTTTACCATTGTATTTATTCAAATGTGGGCGTGGCATACCGGTTCTTTTTAGCACCTTTTATTTATTTAATTTTAGACCACTGACCTCTGGTATATCTCTTCGAAGATGTCCTTGAAGCGACCGTCGTATCGCTTGAGAATTGTATTCTTTGTAGACAAATATAGGGGCCATTTCTTTTGCAAAGCAACCTGAACAAATAGATGGTTGATCATAATGTGCACTTCAAGGTTAATTCTTTAATGTTGTGAATTTTGAAAGAATACATACCTGGAAACTAGAGTGTGCGAACGCGCTGATAGATTCGTCTGTATTGTACATTCCCATAGCAACGCCGGGGACTTTGAAATCGAACAATAGGCGTTTGTCTACGGTACCATCAGCTGCAGTATAAACTAGCTCCACCTTTAATTTAAATAAAAAACAATATTATGACGTTAATAAGATAAGGAATTATCAAACACGACATTGTTAACAAAGCAACAAAAAGTTATAAATATTTTTCTGTTGCAGTGCAGTAATGTCAACGGTCTAGCCAATGATGTTTTTATTAATTCGTTCACATAATTATAATGATTAAAAGCACTGTAGTAATTGGATTTTTTTATTTATAAAGTTGCTATCGACGAAGATAAATCATAAAGTAAATAATGGCGTGTATCCATCATTCAATAGTATGAATAATATTGTGTTCCCCAGCCAGGGGGTGGTGACCTGGGGCCACCACTTTTCATAACATAACTAGAATTAAGCAACTTTTGACCGATTTGCCACGATTTTACGAAAGCTTAAGATACAACTACAATAAGAAAAAACTTGTTTGCTACCTTTCCGGGTTTGGGAACTACGAAGTCTTGCGCCTTGTACTGATCGCCATGTGCGTGGCGGCCTATGACGATGGGCTGAGTCCATCCTGGGATCAGCCTTGGGATGTTTTTGCATAGGATGGGTTCACGGAATACCGTGCCTCCGAGAATGTTTCGAATCGTACCGTTTGGACTTAGCCACATTTTCTTTAATTTGAACTCTGAAAGAATGATTAAAATGACAATGTATTAGCAAAATTTTGACACATATGTATCAATTTAGCTTAGCTAAAAATATTTAGAACAAAAGGAGGATATGTCGTCTACAACTATCAATAAAAATTCGTAGCATATATTAGAAGATTTTTTTTCAAAAACTAATTCTTAGTTTTTCAAAAGCTTACCCTCGACTCTCTGTTCATCAGGGGTGATGGTGGCACACTTGATTCCGACATTGTGCTTCAGCATCGCGTGAGCAGCATCGATGGTCACTTGGTCGTTTGTCGCGTCTCGGTGAGGAAGCCCAAGGTCGAAGTACAAGCAGTCCAGCTGACACCGACAGAAAACGAGATTACAAGAGGTAAGATTACAAACTTATGTTTAAGCTTACGTTGAACTCGAAAGCATGTCTTGTTCATTTCATTTAAAAATGTGTATGTCGTTATAAACAGAAAATGCATAGCACATTATAATCCGTTGTGACATGTGACTGAAGCCAATCAACTTAGTAGATACATTGTGTTTCGAACATCCGAAGTAAAGGACAAAGTATATTTTAATTAAGAATTCAATCAAGATAGAAACCATATAAAGCATGGCTGGCAACCGGCAGAAGACATATACTGGGTGACTGTTAGACAGTAGAAACATTCGAGGACATTATTGTACACATGTTTATGATCAACTTTTACAATGGGACAAACACAGAAGTCGCGAAAAAAATCTGCTGTTCCCAAGCTATTCCAAATACGAGTATAATGTGTCATTGACACTCGACGAAATCCCAGAATATTTCTACTGTCTAACCAGTTACCCAGTAAAAAATACATATTATAATCGGATAGCCATTTGTAGATGATTATTATTGATTTGTATATTTAGATTTTTTTCTAGATTTACGGCCTATGTCCAGCAGTAGACGGCCTATGGCGGAAATGATGATGATTTGTGGAGTAATGGGGTGACGGGTGAATGCAAACTCTATAATCTACGAGTATAACTAGTAGCTTTACCTAGTCTGCGGATGAATGAATGCATACGTATAAATATTAGTATAAATGGCGCAAGGAGTACTATTGACCCAATATAAAGGGGCGATAACATAGGCAATAGTTCCACTGCTAGATAACCTACGATAATTAGGTATAATGAAGTTAACGCCTTTCACGATTAGTTGTTATCTAGAGTTCAATAGAATATGCTGGAAGGTCGTGGAGAAGGTTAAATTTGAAGAATTTTACAAAAGAAAGTTCTGAAAAAAATTGAAAACAAACTAATTAAGCAAAGCATCGACTGCCTCGGTGGCTCAGTTGGTAGTGATCCTACTTTCTGTGCTTGGGGGCGTGGGTTCGATTCCCATCTAGGACAAACATTTTGTGTGATGAACATATGTGTTTGTTCTATGTCTGGGTGTTAATATCTATTTAAGTATGTATTTAAAAATATATATGTATGTATATCAGTCTCTGGCAGCCATATTACAAGCTTTGCTTAGTTTGGGGTCAGATGACCATGTGTGCAATAATGTCCCAGAAAGGTCCTAAAATGGTAATTGTAAAGTAACTGACCTTGACGTATGGGAAGATGAGTCTTTCTTTGATCTTGGCCCAAATGATACGCGTCATCTCGTCTCCATCCATCTCCACGATGGGCTTGGAAGCCACCACTCTCTTTGCTGTTCCATCTATCATCAAGACAATATTTTGCTGTAGCAGTTCATGCATTATGGATTTAGAATTAATAAATATTACCAGGTTACGCAGAACGGGTGTGTGAATTAAGCCGAAAAGAACTCATTATACTCATCATTGTGAAGACTTTTTCTATGAAACCAACCCAGAAATTTCAGAAAAAAGTTGCTGTTAATTCGCACTCAACAAAATGTATGGTTCATATTTTTTTGCGATGTTATTTACGTATGGTCCCATCTTTTCGGCTTAGTACACCCTTTCTGCGTAACCCTGTATAAGAATAAAATCGCCTAAGTCTACGCTGTCTGTCTGTCAGTTCGTCCTACCTTCTAACGATTGTATCTTTCGAATCATAATAGACAGTCAGATGAAGCTTTCAAAGAATATTAATGTTACGACGGAATAACTAAGAGATTATTCTTGCTCAGCCCTTTAGTTTTTAACTCCCGATGCGAAAAGAGGGATGCTATAAGTTAAATGTGTGTATCTGACTGAAGTACCGTAGCTCCCAAATGGTTGAACCGATTTTGATTAATAATTTTTGGTTGAAAGGTGACAAGGTGATACGTTTCATGTTTGGCGGGAAATTCAAATTTCAAACAGTTTTTTTGTCCATGTAGGCCAGGTAATTATTGTGAAATGGCACAGTGTTTGCGAAAATTGTTGGTTGTTCTTTACATTATCATGTACAGCTATTAATCAGTAGGTAACTCACCATATTACTTACATTTGGCAATAAACCGTTTGAAACGGCAAAAATTTGTTTATTGACAAATGTATGTAATAATGTGCATTAGAGATAAATAACTTTACGTGAGTTTGTAAAGAATAATATTCAATTTTCGCAAACATCATGATCGCTTACAATAATTACCCGGCCTAGCGACAAGAACAAAAAAACTGTTTGAAATTTGAATTTCCCGCCACACTTGAAACGTATCACCTTAATTGAGGGTGTTCATAGATATACTTTAAGAAAATCTGTTCAGTAGTTTGAAGATTACCAGCTCGTTTATCGGGAAGTTCTAAAATAATTCAAATTACGCTTGTTTGAGAACAAGGCTCACAATACTGGTTCGAAAATTTCATGCAAGAAGTGATGTTGCAATACTGGTTCTGTACTGGATAATTATTGCAGTTTGTTGCCATGCCAGTTGATACCCATAATATAAATACTGTGATGAAGGGTACTACTACACTAAGGTTGTGTGGCGGAAACAACTTACTGCATACATAATTATAGGTCAGTATGCAAATATGTGGTATGTGGTCAGGGTCAGTGGCGTAGCTACCGGAGGGCTAGGCGGTGCCGTGCACCGGGGCCCCCAAGGGCCCTTGGGCCCTGATCAGCAAACCTCAAACTGAACTTGCAATAATTTTGCGTTCATACACATACATATAGTAAGTAGCTTTAAGCACAATAAACAGCTGATGATAAAGTAGCTTTGTACCTTTAAGTTATTTGTATTTTTATTTAATAAATCCTAACGGAGTTAGGAAGGTTCCCATTTTTTTGCACCAGGGCCTTTGGTTACCTAGCTACGCCACTGCAGGGTCACCACATTATTTGTATTATATACTAGAGCTGTTGCCCACGACTTTGTACGCGTAGTTTTTCATCCCTTTCGCAAATTCGTGAAAACCGTAATTAAATCCGTCCAGTAGTTTAGGAGATGTGCGTGGACAAACAAACAGACAAAAATCCTAAAAACTGTCTTAACTTGTTCAGCTGCTTATTTTAAGACACCCTGTGTGATAATTTCTTTGATGTCTCGCAATTACAGATTTTTTATCTCTACGATTTTATTATATGTATAGATTCAAAGATTTTAAAAGTAGGTACTTGGTATATGGTGAGCAATAGTTTACCTACAAACAATGATGGGTAAAATATCATTCCCAAACATAGTTATTATATACGGGTACAGGGTTTCGCATATCGACTGTACTGAGCCAAAAGGAGCCCATTTTACTCATCTCATTCTGTTTAACTTTTACTATGGGATCAACCCTAAAATCGCGAAAATAAATATCAACTGTTCCATAGAAAACGGTCAATTACACTCGATAAAATGTAACAGCTTATTTATTTTGCGATTTCAGGTTTAGTCGTATTAATAAAAAAATAAGAAATAAACTAACATTTGTACGCCGTACCTGGCAAGGACTTGAGATACGTTTCCATTCTCACGACATGTATGCTACTTTATATATGTATATGTACCTACCACGTTCCGACAAATAAATAATTTCATTTATAGTCAAAGTTGTTCATAATGATAAGTAGGTACAATGATCTACTTTCAGCTTAGTAGTCTTAATGCGTAACCCTGTAGAATAGGTGAGTATAATTGTTTACTGAGCTCAATGGTTTACTTCCAAGGTTTTTTCAGTAAGTAATTCAATAAATGTTATCTTTTCAGTTTTTATACATAAGATATTTTCTTCGAAGATAAACCTTGTAAGTGGCTCAAATTAAAACAAGAAAGTATAAATTGAAATATTGTATTAAACCCCAGATAAAATATACTTCAAACGGCTGAACAGATTTTAGGCACGAGAACAATCCCCTATCTGCCAAGCGCAACGTCATCTCAACGCGCTTGTATCCTCACAACCACATATCGATATATTTGCTGATAAATGGTCATCATTTATAAAAAATTCTATGATGTACATACAGTGAGCAGTATTTTTATTATGGAAACTGACGTGGTTTTCACACATTTTATTTATATTACACGGGAATTACTCACGTAAGATTAGGCCGGATACTCTAGTGAGCAGTACATTATTTTTTAAATTGTTTATTTTATTTTATTGTTGTTATAATTTTTTATGCCACTTTATTAAATTGTATGTTTATTTTTATCGTGTTTAAATTTTTTACCTACTTATGCCATTTTAATTTTTATTGTTTCTTAGTGTAATTGTTTGTTAAAATAATGTATAAATTTGTAGATTAAGTAAGTAACGTAATGGTACAAAACTGCAAAGTTATTTGCATATTAAATAAAGAATTTGAATCAACAGTCGATCAAGCTTACAAGCTTTGATTAGTTGGGGTCAGATGACCATGTGTGCAATAATAATGTCCCAGATGTCAGGTCACCATACAAGCAAAAAAAACTAAATCAAAATCGGTTAAGCCGTTTGGGAGCTACGAATGATACGATGCAACAGACACACAGAATATAGACACGTTAATCTTATAACACCTCTCGTTTTGCGTCGGGGGTAAAAATACCCCATTGATTTGAAACACCCCACTCTTTGATATACCTACTCTCAATTACTAAGGAAGGTCAAAATTAAGTTAATAAACAAAAGCGGCCAAGTGCGAGTCGGACTCGCGCACGAAGGATTCCGTACCATTATCTATAATAACCGGCCAAGTGCGAGTCGAACTCGCGCACGAAGGGTTCCGTGCCATTATTATCTATAAAAACGGCAAAAAAACATGTTGTTGTATGAGAGCCCCCTTTAAATATTAATTTTATTATGATTTAATTATTTATTTAAAGTGAATAATATAACTAAATATTCTGTGAATATTTCAAGCGTCTACCTGTAGCCGTTATCAATATCGAGCAAAAAAATCACGTTTGTTGTATGGGAGCCCCCTTAAATTTTTTTTTTCTGTTTTTTTAGTATTTGTTGTTATAGCGGCAACAGAAATACATCATCTGTAAACATTTCAACTGTATAACTATCACGGTTCTTGGTATACCTACAGCCTGGTGACAAACGGACAGACAGACAGACGGACGGACAGCGGAGTCTCAGTAATAAGGTCCCATTTTACCGTTTGGGTACGGAACCCTAAAAACCTGGACTTTGATCAGTACAATAAGTTAATTTAAACATCAAATTAATAACAATTAGATTTTATTAGACCCAATCCCAACCACTTGCCTCACATCATGCATGGTATAAACCGACAGGAAACAAAGTGATCGCAATGGTTATCTAACCAAAAAAATAAAGTTGAAAGTTACTTACAATTTCTTGACTTCACGATGGTAAGTTCAGTCACACTTTTCAATAATTGTTTCGCATTGTTTCCAGCCATTTTTCAAGTTTACGTGGCGCTCCTATTATATTATTTATTCTACACTCACACTTGGCGACGAAACGGCAAGTGCAAGGATCAGTCAGTCAGCTGCTGCCAAACAAGCGTGAACGAGAGGTTGGATAGTGAATGAGCGAGAAAGAAAGACAAATAAAAACGGGGTGCCTTCGCGTGGAGTGGGGTAATAGTGATGGGCGCTGCTATATCGATTATTCACAATAAGATCGACGTTGCTTCCTATTTATTTTGAGATTCTAAATCTACTTTTTGTAACTACATGACAGCTACATAAGAGGACTATTGACAATAACAATTTGATGGGTTGTCGTTTTTGTCGTTTGAATAAAACACTTACCTATCGTCTATTTATCGGTTAGCATGACATATTTATGGAAAAAGTTATTTCTACATCCGTCCGTAGTAGGTATGTTTGAACATTGTGAAATCTCAAATCAAATGCTTTGATTAAACTGTATAATTATAGTCTTCGATGTAGCGTTAAATCGATTCTAACTCGAGACAGATGAAAGAAAACTTATCCCTATAGAATTTAACTAGACAAACTATTTTAGGCCACAGTGTAGAAATATTAGGCAGTGACTAGTGTGACTACTGACTGGGTACCAATGTCAATCAGTTGTTGTCAAAATTTAACGTCGATTCTGTTGTACCATGCTCTAAACCAGTGTTTTTCAAAGTTTTTCAAGACGCGACCCCCTTAGTATGAAAAAAAATCGGGACTCCCTACCTTCCGCAGTTTAAAATCTGTATATTATTTAATTTTACCTAGTAAAAATATTTTTTTACGTTTTTTTTTTCTTTTACCGACACTTTGTGACTCCCGCGATTCCCTTATAGAGGCATGGTGACTAATTGTAATATTGTAGTGCTATAATTATATAGATTTTGAAAAATCCCGTCAAATAGCTGGTAATCTTCAAACGGATGGACAGATTGATTGATTGGATTCTTGAATATACGCGATCAAGTCATCTTAAAAAAACTAAATCAAAATCGGTTCAGCCGTTTTGGAGCTGCGATGCCACAGATACACACGTTTAACTTATAACACCCCTCTTTTGCGTCGGGGGTTAACCAGAAAACTGCATACTTCGATATAGACAGAACACGATACAAACAACACTACCTGGCTACTGGAAGCACTGGTATAATTTTGTACTGTGTAAGTACACGTACGCACAAAATAAATAGATACAGAAGGCCGGCTGCATACACAAGCTATAACAGGCGCACGCACACAAAGACGTGCGCGTACAACACTCTCGGATCAAGTCTGTCGAATGCCAGTCTCGATGTGGCCGCGCTTTGACAATACAATACACGTAATAATTATATTTTCCTGTGGCAATTGCCATAATTTACATTGAGTATATCATACCAGAGTTGTTCTCTGTTTGGTTGTTTAAATAGCATATTAAATTAAACAAAACGGGCTTGACGTTTATTACAACATTTTATTTAACTTGCCCTGATAATTAGTTAGTCTTAAACCCGTTGCAGACCATGCAAAGTACGTACAACTAGCAAGTACCTACCGCAAGTCCTTGCGCAAGTGAAGCTTCGTTTCCCCGTGCTACTCGTACTCGTGCGACGCCCACTGCGCATCGTTCGTTTCGTCCGAACACTTGCGCGAGTACGTACTCGCACGCGAGTTGTGTGCGTCACCGCGTGATTGGCTATTTACGTTTGAACGCTTACTTGTACTTGCAAGCTACTACGCATGGTCTGCAACGGGCTTTAGTATGTATGTATTTATGTGTGGGACAAATCTTGCAAGTGCATTTTTAAAACAGTTATCCCCAACAGATTGAGCTGAAATTTTGCATACACGTTTAGTTTGGATGACAATACATGGTTAACTAAGTGACTTCATTCCAAATCCAATCCAATATGGTGGATTCCCAAAGATGGCGGATTCAGTTATTTTTTATGAACTCCCATAATATGAAAGGTTTTACTGAGAAGCATACGAAAAATAAGATTACGTCACCTAAGTTCAATAAGGCCGACGCCAAAAAGTTTGTTTTTAAATAGATTTTTTTAAATTAATAATATTTATTAAATTACATAACCTAACGAATAACCTACGAAAGTACTTTTCGGTAACCAATTCATGGACTTTTATTTGGTTACCCTGTTCAACTAGAAACAAAAATTAAATGTGTTTTAAAGTAGCATAATATTTTTTATTTTGATAAAACCTCCCAAATCTAAAATTTCACAAAACATTATTGTTGCTTTGTCAGCCCTAGCGCTACAATTACACGTGAGTTATTAGTAATATATCAAGGTCAGCTGAAACTGGCCTTCTGTACATATCTATTTTGTGACGTAAGCGTGCATTTCAGGCGCACCCCTCCCCCTCGGCGGTGTCCCGCCCCGCGAGATAACCCATCGTTGCCGTCGCCGCGCGCCGGCCGGCATCAGCCGGTAGACGTACGTGTGTGTGTTTGGTTGGATTGTGTTCTGTGCTTCAGCCGGCCATCGCAGCCGAGTAGCTTTTACGAAAACGTAAGACAATTTCATATTTATTCGACCAACTCTCGCGGCAATATCATAATGTCACTAACCCCAATTTCAGAATAAAAACCCTCTCCGGAAACCCATGCACTCTCTCTTGCACTTGCAATCGGGTCGCACACGTTCGTCGTTCACATCATAACCAGATCTTCGGCCTTTTTATTTCTAGGCTACCCAATTATAACAGCATGGCAGTATTCATGTCAAATTTTACGTTTTTTTTTTCACTGTAACCGCTATAGGTAGGTCGTTTATAAATACATGCATGCTCTAAATAGTGGCTAATTTTACATACAATCTGCTTGCAGATTGTGCAAAATGATATGATGTGCTGGGTCGCCCCTTCTACTTTTACTTAATCACGTCTTATCGTCTTAAAAACAACTATGTGGTACCTACCTACTATTATAAGTGCAATAGTCGAGTTTATTTTTGTCTTGTGGTAGAAAAAAAAAAACAAAGATGAAATTTAGATACCTAGGTAGTAGGTAGGTACTATTAGTTAAATATTTATGGAGTTCTTAATTTAACCCGTATCTACACCAAAATTAAATTATTGCATTGAAATACTTACCTATAGGTAACAGAACAGGGGCCTTACCCCTAGCTCTATTTTTGCGAGCCAACTTTTGGTAGGTTGGTAAACAGTTTTGAAAATGGACTTCCGCAAAGTAACGCCTGATTCAATCAACTATTTTTGGTAGGTACCTGATAGGTACCTAAAACTAACCAACTTATTTAAGCTGCATCGTTTAAAAGCGTCTAACTTGAATGAACGATAATCACAATCACACCCTAGTAAAACGGATTTTAGTTCATTCAAGTTAGACGCTTTTAAACGATGCAGCTTAAATAAGTTAGTTAATTTTAGGTACCTAACAGGTACCTACCAAAAGTTGGCTCGCAAAAATAGAGCTAGGGGTAAGGCCCCTTTAGCATTTATCTCAGAAAAACTATTATGTAGGTACCTATCTAAGGCATTTATGGATGATCGTGAAAATGCAGGCATAACCCAATGCAGCCATAAACGATTTCATGACTGCTCAGTTGCCGCCAGTACTTGTACTTTTTCAAACGTTGCGTGGATATTTGCGTAAAAATATATATACACATTTTTGAGTAATTTTTTCATTTTAATTACATAAAACGTTGCCTAGCAACCAAAACTTCTAAAACAAACATTTCCAAATGGCTTTGGTTTGTACCTACCTACTATGAGCTAATAAACAAGGTAGAGATAGACAATAGCTGTAATAGCCATAGCCATCTACTTACTTAAAAATCTTTAAATGTCAAATATTTTTGTCTGTAAATTCTAACATAACCTCTGTTCACAGAACATTTTCTCTCTTTTTAATGGAAAAACGTAATCAAATCTCTGCACATTGAAATGTTTTACGCACGTAAGTACAATATTATTGTACTAAATCATACAATATTAGAGAAATACCTAAATATTCAATATTGGTCGAAGTGTCAAATAACAGACACATTATATAACATGTTAGGGAAAATGTTCTTTGTAACTGTACAATACAATTGAGTACAACATGTAACTCACGCTTCATAATATTTTCTTAAAACGCTTCTTTGATAACTTCATTGTTTTGATAGGTATTGGAGCGAGCTGATATGGCAACATGACATGTCTTGACCAAAATAGATAACACGCTAGCTAGGTATATACATAGCATTATTTAAATATCTGTCTATACACAGAGAACCTTTAATGCGTTGTTTGATTCGGTGCTGTATTATATGCCGCCATTGGCTGATGCAAAACACCTGAGTTCAGTAAAGATAAAGATAATTTATTTGCACAAAACACGAGTAAATCAAAACATTAAAAAAACGCATGCGCAATATGTAGGTTTAAATATTTGTCACTTTGTATTTTTGTTTCAGTTTCTATAAAATCTATATTCTACCAAGAATTCTATATGATCGTTCTTGATTCTACACAGATCTACTACCTATTCTACATTCATGCGTCATTACTGTCGTAAAAAAATCGAAAGTAATTTTTATACAGTGGCCCTAGAACGAGCGCTTGCGAAAACGTATTCGTTCCGTAAACAATAGCAAAATGTATGAAAAATTGAACATCGCCTCTATAGGATATACCTATAAAGGGAAACTGAATTTTTCATGCATTTGCTATCGTTTACGGAATGAATACTTTTTCGCAAGTTCTGCACAGGTTATTCTGGAACTCGTGTCCGACCCACATGACCTTCTTAGAGGATTCTATTTATATCACCTTTGTAAGAAAACTCCCTTTAAATAACGTTTTAAGGGCCGATTTTTCAATCCGCACTTAAACGGTCAGATAGTTCACAAATCAATAAATTTACCTGTTCCACAAATTTACAGGTTTTACTCCGCAGATAACCTCTAACTGACTATTGAAAAATTCGAAATTATGCTATAAATGGAAAAAATCCTATCTGATAAATCAGCCTTTAAAATACTGTTCAATGGAAAAACTTACATGGCAATAACAAATGCAAACAATTGACTATTGCGAGTGGCTATTAGTAGTAGTCACTGAAGTGAGATTTTTTTACCCTTCTCGTTGAAGTCGCAGTAATTAGTGACACCTGCTAAAGAACTTATTAAATGCAACAAAAATTCAGAAACAAAAATACTGTTCGATAATTTCTCGTCCAGCAAGATTCGAACCTGTGCAATCTGGGCGAAGGCCCATAGCACTAACTGCTAAGCTACGGTCGCTTTTCTGTCGGCAACGCTTACTTTGGTCACAAATGTCTTTGTGGAGAAATTGGATCCCGACAGGAAAGCGACCGAGCGCTCGAGATATAATATACCTGGGGCCTTACCCCTAGCTTCACTTTTGCGAGCCAACTTTTAGTAGGTACCTGATAGGTACCTAAAATTAACCAACTCATTTAAGCTGCATCGTTTAAAAGCGTCTAACTTGAATGAACGAAAATCCGTTTTACTATGCGTGTGTGCGTGAAAATAGCTAAGCTTGGCGGCTATCTAATAACTACCGCTTATCGTAGTTGATGGTACCGTTTAGACAAATAACACCTATGCGGGTCAACTTTTCGAGCTAGGGGTAAGGCCCCTGGATAAAAAAAATTACAACCTGCGTAGGTACAACAAAATACTGCGCACGTAATTTTTTTATGTGTATTACATACATGTGCTTATGTGTTTTATATTACATTGAACAATTAACAGTTATCTTACCAATAGAAACAATCAGAATGTTTGCTACCTATCAACTACTACCAATCTTTTGTAGTTTGTAATGCCTCTGCCTGCACGCCGTCTGCTGGCACAAATTTCTAATTGAAACAAAGAAATGAATGAAACAATCAGTCTCTTTGTGTACCTACACAGTGTACCTACCTGAGTATTTTATAAAGGTTTAACACAGTGAAACTATTTTGGTCACTCATCTTCCCAGAAAAGGTTTGCCAAAAATTTCAATAAAAAATCTGGACAACCCAAGAGTTTTGTGATAATTAGAGTTAGTAGAGGAAAGCAGCAAGCTTTCATCACATACTTGTCATAGATTATGTATAATTAGACTCCGACCAATTTATATTTTTGTTTGTGGATGTGATAAAAAATATATTTTGCAAATGCATTTTAACTAATTTTACAGTCTAAATGTATTTTTTATTTGTGTTAGTTACCTTGTATTTTGTTTATTTAATAAAGGCACTTGCCCAGTTAAAAAAAAAATAAGTGAGCTGATATGGTGAGATTACTAGCGAAATATAGTTATTATTTAGCTGGTGATTACAATGCTAGAATTGAGATAGAAACGGTAACAATAATTATCCTGAACCTATTTAATGTTATCACAGCTGTAGCTGAATGCTAATGCGGTCAAGGTAGTGTCTTGCAGCTTGATTTAGTTGGATAAATGAACATTCTATATCTCCGACTGATAACGAAAAAAACAACTAAGTAAAACAAACACACACACGAACTTTCGCATTTATAATGTGATTGAAACCAACTCAGCGCATTGCTCCCATATTCACAAGTCTTTAAAGCAAAGGCAGTTATGGCTGGCTGGTTACTCTACAGGTTTACGCGTAAAGGGCGTACTAAGCCGTAAGGGGTACGTTTACTATGGGAGCAACCATGAAATGGCAAAAAATGCAGCTGTTCCATACTTTTTGTAGAGTGTGAATGACCATCGTTTATGGAACAATAGATTATTTTTTTTGTGATTTCAGCGTTGCTATCATAGCAAAAGTTGTTCATAATGATAGTATGGTACCCATTCGGTACAGTACACCCTTTTTGCGTAACCCAGTATGCAGTGAAGCCCTAAGCAGTTAACGACAATAAGGCTGCCTGCGCCTCTAGTTTTTTTCCCTCTTTCAGCATACATAGATAATTCAAGATGTGCGGGTGCGTGCGCATTCTGCGGGCAAGCAAGCCTCTACGGCGGCTGCACTGCCGGCTGTCGAGCACGGCTGCTGCGGCGCCGCCGACCCCCGGCGTGCCTTACAGCAAACTCAGTATAGGTGTTCCGAAGGAGATCTGGCAGGGCGAACGAAGGTAAGTATTCAGAAAACAAAGTAAACTAATGATTTCCATTATTTACTTACGCCGTTTCAAGCCTGTATGGACGCTTGAATCAGTTGAGTAGAGGCTTGTTTTGAGCTGTGCTAAGGACTTTCCTACCGATTTCAAAAAAGGAGGTTCTCTATTCGGCTGTTTTTTTGTGTATGTTACGCAATATCTTCGACGGTTGTGAACCGATATTTTTGTATTTAATAGGAAATTAAAATGTCCATTGTGGTCCCATTTAAATTTGAAATGAAATGTAATTTATTCACAAAAATAGGGTTATACACTGGTCTTAGGTATTTAATATTTAGTTCTCCTATATTTTTTTATTTTTTTTCGTTTTTGTTTGAAGATTATCAATTTTAAAAACCGACTTCAAAACGACGTTTACTGGGATGACATTTTTTCTAGTTACTTTGATTGTAAAAAATAAACTATTGGACCGATTTTGATAACATTTAATTGAACCAATCTGAAAGTATATTCTTTCAAATAAAAAAGATTTTTCCTAAAATAATGAATGAATGAGCTCTGAGGTAAAAAACATTTTAAAAAATACAACCGAATTGATGATTGATTGAACTGATTTGACGTCGGTTTAAAAACAGTCAACCTTTAAGGGTGGAAAATTAGGGAATGAATCCTATTTATTGAACTTCCTTGAAGTCGGTTGGTATTTTTGTTTGTAAATATGTATTTATTATTACCTAACCTCCGACGATGTATCTGGGTCTTGAATGGTAGCTCGTAAACGAATTAACCGATTTCAACGTGGTTCTTCAATTAAAAGCAGGTTTTTCATTCCCGTGGTTATTAGGCATGTTTAATGAAAATGTGTACGAGTTATTTTGCGAATTGGTCTGTTTTATATATTTATACATACTTGTATTTTCAGAGTTGCCGTAGTACCAGCCGTAGTTAGCAAATTGGTGAAGAAAGGATTTAGCGTGAATGTTGAAGAGAATGCCGGAGCTTTCGCGAATTTTCCAAACAAGGCGTACGAAGAAGCTGGCGCTAAAGTTACCAGCTTGAATGATACATTCCAGTCCAGTAAATATACTCCTATTATTTATATCGTTTTTGATGCATGGCGCAGTGAGGCGAAGGTCCCGTCCAGAGGATTAATGGACTTGGTCATTGACCTATCAGGGATCAACGACTCCCCTTCTTCCATTTTCGAACGCAGTTCATAAACAAAATTGAGCAAGATATATCCCGGTATTTTTAGGGTTCCGTACCGAAAGGGTGTAAACGGGACCCTATTACTAAGCCTGCGCTGTCTGTCTACCCATTAACGGCTGTATCTTACGAACCGTAATAGACAACCAGTTGAAATTTTCACAGAATATGTAATGATGCGGCGGATTAACTAAGAAATAATAATTAAACACTGTTTTAAACTATCACGGTTGTTCACTAAAGTTAAATGATTATTTACGGGATATTTACCGTGGTAAGGTTGTGTAAGACACGTCTTCCCGTGAACATGGTGCATGTAACTGCGCCGAAATATCGGGAGCTCCTTCCACAACCTTACCACGGTAAATATCCCGTAAATAATCATTTAACTTTAATAATAATTAAGTCACAAAAGTAAAAACTAAAGGGGGTTCCCACAATAAACGTATTTATTTACGTATTTTTGTATTTGCTCAAATGTAAAAACGGTTAATACTTATAAACGTCAAACTTCGCATGATTATAGCACACACTAACGTGAAATAATAAATACTGGCTAAGTGCGAGTCGGTGACAAATTTCTATTCACCACCGGTTCTCGTACTATCATCGATGTTAAGCAACGTCGGGTGCGGTCAGTACTTGGATGGGTGACCGCCTGGGCATGATGTCTTTTTGTACTCACAAATCAATGTCTCAATGTCTTTATTACTCAACAATTTATGTTGTGGTACGTGCACCCCTCAGTGCGCGAGGCCGACTCGCACTTGGCCGTTTTTATTTTTATTCAGTGGCCTTATTATTGTTCTATTTTCTTCTCAGATATTATTCTAAAAGTCCGTCCTCTAGTAGACACTGAAGTACAACACGTCAGAGAAGAAGGGGCGCTGATATCGTTATTGTACCCAGCTCAGAATCAGGACCTAATCAAGAAACTTGCAGCTAAAAAAGTCGATGCCTTTGGTAAGTTCAAGTAAAAGTAAAAAGTTTAATGTTTCTTACCTTTGTACTATCGGTTCATTAGTTTGGCTTTTAATTTAAAATAACTGGATAATTCGCTCATTTGGTTGACAGTATTATGTCATCCAATTGCATATTTTAGAAAAGTTGTGTGAAGTCAGTTTTTTTAATTAATAATTATTTCCTCTCATTATTGATTCAAAAATATCCAATTTTTAATCTTTTGTGTCGTAGCAATGGACTGCATCCCTCGTATAAGTCGAGCGCAGGCTTTCGACGTTCTGAGTTCGATGGCAAACGTGGCTGGTTACCGCGCAGTCATCGAGGCGGCGGCGAACTTCCCACGATTCTTTTCAGGTAAGCTGCACATAAGTAGGGTTGTTTTTTTACCTCCGGATTTTGACCTGTTTTTGACACCGACCTTGTGGCGAGCATTGCCAATTTGTAGACACGAAATTACGAATAAGAATTATTACCGTAATAATCTAATCTTATTACTTTATTATCGCGCAACTGTTGTAACGAGCAACCGCAACTGCATCAGCAAAAATATAGGTACATAAGTATGTATTTTAGGCGTAGTGGTTAGGTTACGTATACCCTCTCTGTACGTACTATGAATAAGTCGTAGATATACCCATCGAGTTATAATACCTTTAGAGTCACAATATCTTAGTGAAAACAGTCAAAAAACGTCCGAACGTCGTTGTACATACCTAGACATCAATTATGTTATATAGTGCACAATGCCACATTTACTTCAATTTAGACGTTATGTCGCTTGCATAGTGTTCAACGTCGCTTGTTCGCAAGGGCATCATCGTAGCACGGGCATTGCGCGGCGTTGTAGTCGGATCGCGGTTGCCTTACAATTAACCAAAAAGTCGGCGCAACGCGTAGCGTTCGCCGAGTTTTGGTTTGGATATTTTTGGCACGATTGTGACTCTATAGTTATTGTATCTCGATGGGTATACCATTTCTTTTGTCTATTTTATTCAGGATGTATTTTTAAACTAGATTTCTTGAGTTCAATGTCAACGACCGTGAAGTGTCTACATCGATTAACTGTCTGCTAACAGAAAACACGTGACAAATAATTTATCTCCACGGTAGATAGGTAATTAAATGAATCTCACGCGAACTCTAGGTCGCGCAAAGGTCGTACGTACATACATGACTCTCTCTCGATTCCGGATGTATCTACTTAGATAAAAGTTACTACAATAATTATCTGCATCACTTGTAGGTACACTTGAACGAATTATCCATTTCCATCTTGTTCCACTTATCCCAATATTAAATGAAATACAACGCAATAACTAAATAAAAAAAAATAAAAAAACAACTATCTGATGGCCAATTATGTTCTGAAAGAAACTAATGCGTAGTTGTGGTATAGGTCAGATGACAGCAGCGGGACGTGTGCCGCCGTGCCGCGTGCTGGTGGTGGGCGGCGGCGTCGCGGGTCTGGCGGCGGCGGCGCAGGCGCGCTGCATGGGCGCCGCCGTGCGCGCCTTCGACACGCGCCCTGCCGTGCGCGAGCAGATCGAGAGCCTCGGCGCGCAGTTCATCACCATGGACATGAAGGTTAGAACACCTTCACTTACAGCCTTACCGTTAAACTGAGTCTATTCTTGAGGTAGCTATGCGTTGTGGGAAGGGTACCTGGGTGAGCAATGCGAGATAACCCTCCAGCATCTCGTACCTACACACCACATCCCTCCCACATCGCGGACCTACTTCAGGAACCAACTCAGTTAAGCGGTAGCTCTGTATCATTATTCACACAGTTGACTGCAACCAGCGGTCTAATTCAAAAACATTCAATGGGCTTGTTTTTGCTTCAATGTGCTTTGTCTCATTTTGGCGCGTGACTCTTTTTGTTACCAAAAAGTTGACTGAAAGTGTCTGAAAAAAAGCCATGATTTCAAACCATATTGTCGATAATTGCTTACTTTAAGTACTTACTTGCCTACCTTGTTTAGTAGCACGCCTGCACATGATTTAAAGAAAACAAATTTGTTTGGTTTATCAACATTTTGATATTATAAAAGCAACATTGTATTGCATACATTTATTACAGCCAAATATTCGTATAGTTATATCATTATTTACGGGATATTTACCGTGGTAAGGTTGTGGAAGAAGCTCCCGATATTTCGGCGCAGTTACATGCACTATGTCTTTCCGTGAACATGGTGCATGTAACTGCGCCGAAATATCGGGAGCTCCTTCCACAACCTTACCACGGTAAATAATCATATAACTGTAGTGAACAAACGTGATAGTTTAAAACAAATATTCGTATGTTACAGCAAGTTGTAAAAATATCTCAAATATATAAGTAATTAAAATTTGGGTACAAGCGCTGACATTTCCTTGTGTCGACCAAGAAAAGGCTAAACATGTTTAAAAATATGAGTTTAACGACCTTGAAATATTTCACTAGATTACTTTTTGCGTCCTGTCTAGAATTTAGAATAACAGACCGATTTGAAATTGCATAAATTATTCAAGATACATAATAAACTGTTTAGTTTGATATTTAAATTATCTTTTTATCTAAGAAGCAGGGCACCTATCTACTGGTATGTAATAATTATGAAGCAAATATGTTATGTTCTCTTCTTACACAATGGACCTATCGTGCGGTCATGTTAGATATTGGTAACCACACGTTATGCCAGTAATGTACCTACTGTTTAGGTATCATTTGCAAATAAATTGATGTTTCAGTTTACCTACTTTAATTACCACAACCAACATACATGATCATGTTTACTTCCATATCGGATTAACATACCATCCTGCCTATAAAAATGTTTCCAACTTTTACGAGTTATTTGTCATGGCATCAAAATTCAATGTGGGTTTTGGGTTTAAAATAATGTGCTTCTAATTTTCAGCTGTCAAGTGTGTTTATAAAAGTTTTCTTTTCAGAGGTAGGTGTACCCTAATCCTAGTGGTTGGGGTGCACCGGCCACCCTCGCCTTGGCAGCTCGCCAATGGTAATTTCATAGATCAAACATTAGTGTTTAGCAATTCTTTGAATACTGAAATTTAAAAAAGAAAATCTATATTGTTGAAATGTCAGATAAATACGCCTTTCAAATGTAAAGCCAGTAACTGAGTATGAAGTTGTGGCTATAAAATTTATTTAAATACTCTTACAAAAAAATATACCTCCCTAATCCTTAATTAAAAGCTGGATAAAGGCATCTTGATCTGACTTTTCTTCTAGAATTTTACTTAACCTGTTAAGATTCTATAAACCACTCTTGATAGGATCATCAAACGTGAAACTCGACATCATCAAAAATAGTGCTTAATATTATAGTGCAAAGAGTTCATTGTCATTGCGATTATTTAGTTCTAAATTCTAGAATAGCAATATTTGCTCTCAATTTGTGTCATTGCCTTGTATCTTATTACATGATAAACTGTTTCATGAGCTAAATAAACAAACATGTTGACAGGCTCGGTTTGCTTACCTGCAAGTAGTGGTGGTAATACCATGGTGGTAATCATTATGTTTTCTTTTATCGTTATCATCTTTGATGGAGTAGGTGACTTTCAAGAATGCCAAATCAAGATGTTTATTTGATTTAGATTTAGTGCACTTTGCTGTCTTTATCACGTTAGCAGCTTTATCAGTTTTTCTCATATGTTTTTCATAGTCTCACTATCGCAAATATAAATAAATTCCAAGGTCAAAAAGTGTATGTTGATGCTGCAAATAATATTGACATACACGCAACACAATTAGCGTTTTTTTAAATTGATAATGTAAAAAATTATAATAAAAAATATTTTCTTAGCTTTTTGCGTACCCACATAAGTAACACCCGTGTGGTAATCCAAACTACATTAAACAAACAGGAAGAAGGTGCAGGCGCTGGTGGCTACGCCAAGGAGATGAGTCAAGAGTTTTTGGATGCCGAGAGAGCCCTGCTCGGCAAAGAAGCCAGGACTTCTGACGTCGTCATCAGCACAGCGCTTATTCCCGGAAAACCGGCACCAGTGCTGATTCTGGAGGTAAGAAAAAAAACGAAAGAAAGTTCACTCATAAATCTATTGAATTATGTAGAGCTCACTGTAAAAAACCGGCCAAGTGCTAGTCGGGCTGGTGCACTGAGGGTGCCGTACCACCACATAAATTGTTACTTGCTAAAGTACAAAAAAGTACCTAGTACAAAAAGACAACATCATGCGCCCACCCACCTAGTAACCCACCCAAGTACCGACCTCGCCCGACTTGCCCGACCGAACAGAAATTTTTCACCGACTCACACTTAGCCAGTATTTATTATTTGTTGTTTTACTTTAGAATGTGTACCTACTATAATCATTGACGCTTGTACGTGTTTTCATTTTTACACTAGAGCACATACAAAAATACGTTTGTTGTGTGGGGAGCCCTTTACTTTTTTCTTTTGACTTTATCATCATTTCTTAGTTAATTCGCCGTGACATTTTACTTCCTATGGTTACGGAACCAAAAAAAAAGTAAAGAAAAGTAGAACCGCTAACCGCCAATATCCTAGTTCAGTTGCGTGCCCGCTCATTTAACAATGTAAACAGAATAGTTAGGTACTAAATTTGCTACAACAATTAACCCAATAACAAGTGAAACCACATCAGACCAGTTTCAATTGTTTCTTTGCTACGTAGTAGTAATAAAACATTTATCGCGACCTATGCTGCGATCATTGACCTGTGAAGACTCCAAATAACGTCGGTACGGTTTATTTTTATTACCAAATTCATGGGTAGGTATTGAAACAACATAGCTAGTATGACACAAGTATTATTGTAGTAGTGGTATCTCCATGGTCCTGTGGCCTCTCTCTCTTTCTTTCTCGCTCGCATGTCTATGTATGTATTCAATATTTGTTATGGTGATGTCATTTATTATTTGTGTGTATAATTGAAGGCACCCAGATGATTGGTCCCTTACAGTGACTTATATTTCAACTGAGCAATTTAGCGTAGCAAAATAAAACAATAAAATTTGTCATACGCTGATTACTTATCTTATTTGTAGTTATAAAAATGCAATAATGCATACCTACTGCATAATACACGACACGTGATAATGTGCAGAAACTGTCTAAGTATAATAAAATCTTAATTCCTACCCTAAGTATTATATAATCGTATGAAAAACGTCTAGAATAGTCTTGTTCCGTCGAAGCATGCGTCAGCGGCAAGGAGCAAAGCTTGACAGTGCGTTGGAAATGCTTACCGCACCGTTTTGCGTGACGATCGCTTGGCCAAAGCTTTAGATCGAAATTCATTTTTCCCGTAGGATGCGGTCCGCGATATGGCTCCAGGCAGCGTGATCGTGGACCTGGCGGCTGAGATGGGTGGCAACGTGCAGACTACCAAGAAGGGAGAGGTTGTGAAGGTGCATGGCGTTACACACATCGGCTACACAGACATGCCCAGCCGCATGCCGGCACATGCTTCCACCTTGTACGCTAATAACATCTCAGGATTCTTGCTCAGCTTGGGTAAGTATTTAAGAGGGGACTTTGACCACTAGGAAAAATCCTAGCCATGATTAGGTAATTCAATATAGAGAGGACTGATGTATGAGGAAAGATTTGTATGATTCGTAGACCGAAATAGATGATAAAAAAGTTTTGGCTGTGTTGCTAGTTTGTTATTAAAAGGAAATCCTGTGGCAACATTGGAATAATAAATTGGTTCATTCCTGGCAACGACTGCACTCTGGCAACGACTACCGACCTTGTGGAAAATTATAGATACATTTACCAATACAGATTTTAGCAAGGTGCAATCTAAACGCACTCCATATCTTTACAAAGATTCCTCGTATTTGTCAAATTAAGAAGTCAGAAATATACTGCTGTATTCTTGTGACAACTTTAGTTGATAAGACCCGGCTAGGCTTACACCTTAGAAAGACTTTGGAATCGTTTATTCCCAGGAACCAAAGACCATTTCCACATCAACCTACAAGATGAGGTAACTCGTGGTGCTATCGTGCTAAAGGCTGGCGAGCTACTATGGCCCGCGCCGCCGCCGCCGAGCATGGCAGCCACGCAGGCTGCTGCACCTGTGCCAGTCGCTAAGCCCGAGCCGCCCAACCCCTTCAACGAGACACTCAAGGATACCTTTATGTACTCCACAGGTAAAAATTTGAATTTTGTTTTGTGTTTTTTTTTTTTTGCACGACAACCGGCATGGAATAGAATATGGCTTAGTGAGAGCAAATTCCATAGTATAATACTACTCGTATAATTTCTTGAGAAATACATGATGGCGAACAGACCCCTTAAAGGTAGTCAAAGCACTGGCAATGCCCCGGGGATTGTTGGCACCCATGGGCAGCGGTAACCACATGATCAGAGGGCGGTTGCTTTTTTTTTATTGACTTACTAAAAATGAACCTAATCACTGTACCTATATCTGTTTTCAGGCATGGCGTCATTGATCGGACTTGGAATGGCTTCACCCAATCCAGCGTTCACCACGATGACCACAACGTTGGCTCTATCAGGTACGTAATTAAAGATGTGTTATCGATATTTCCGATTCCAAACTTTTTTTCATTCGTTAACCTAATGAAAGGGCCTTCCAAGTGAAGAAATATTCAATGGGTGGCCCTTAATTTCTTTCCCTACCCAACTCTACAGATGCGTTGGTCGCACATGAATATTATAAATTAAATATAATAATAGTAGGACAACGACAAACACCTTAGTTTGGTGAAACTAAGGTGTTTGTCGTCCTTTGCTGTCGTCCACCCGTAGGGGTTAATGGAAAATAAATTGCGGCGTTGGCTTCCACTGGTGGATATAGAAACTTGTTCGTTACTGATATCTAGCAGGGGACAGTGAAACTATTTATGTGATATTGGTCCCCACTGGTGGACATCGCAACTTTTCCCCATGTCCAACAGTGGGGACCAATATCCTGCTCTGCGCAACGACAACGCTCCCACTGGTGGATATAGCAACATCGCAACTTTTCCTCATGTCCACCAGTGGGGGGAACAAAAAATGGCGGACAACGGGAATAGACGGCTTGAACACTATTGATGACGTAATAGTCATCGTCACATGTAGATAGACTATAATGAGTTCTATATTGGTATGTGCAGGTGTGGTGGGGTACCACACGGTGTGGGGCGTGGTGCCCGCTCTGCACTCGCCGCTCATGTCGGTCACCAACGCCGTGTCCGGGATCACGGCTGTCGGCGGCCTGCTGCTCATGGGCGGGGGATACGTGCCCGAGACTCCTGTACAGGTATAATCAACTCTCACGTAAAAGTGTGAAAAAGAGATCTGACGCTGTTTCATCTTTTCAGCCTATCCTGTTCCCATAGCTGGGACTCAGGCCTTCTCTAAGAGAGAGAGAGGATAGGCTCTAATCCACCATGATGGCCCAGTGCATATTGGTATATGTCATATTATTCTCTTTGAACTTTTGAGGTTCTTGGACATACCGGATTTCTCACGATGTTTTTTCCTTTATCGTTTTTGAACGGTGGCATCGGTACTGAACATAGTTTATTTAAATACTAAATATTATATCATTGCTGCAGGGCCAAGGATCGAACCGGGTGCTGTAAACCAAAATATCTCATCAAAAGCTGATCATAAATAGAGAAAACATGTTTTTTTTTTCAAAAATATATAACTTATAGATATATGTATTGATATATTATGCTAACAGACAGCGCAATATAACACGTGATGACGTCAAGCCGTGCTCACACCATAAGAAATGCTATACTAACACCATCGAGATACAATACTTATAGAGTCACAATCTTTAAGTTAAATCAGTCAAATAAACGTCTGAGCGTCGTTGCACATACCTAGACATCACAATGACACATTTACTCCAATTTAGACGTTATGACGCTTGCGTAGTGTTCAACGTCGCTGTTCCGCTATGGCATCGTAGTACTGGCATCGTGCGGCGTTGTGGTCGGATCGCGGTTGCCTTACATACAACTAAGATGCGTAGAGTGCGCCGAGTTTTGGTACGCACAATTGTGACTATAGGTATTATATCTCGATGACTCACACACGCTTTGCAAGAAAGGGACTGCATCCGCTCTCTATCCCCACCAAAATCTTTAAACGCTCATAGCTCAGAGATTTTTCAGCCAATTTAATTTTTATTTTCAGTATGTGTTATTTAATTATATCCTTCGCTGACCCTTATTTGTAGTATAAATGAAACATTAGTACACTTGCCAATTTTGGGCTTCTTTGATATATAAATTTTGTTTACTTTTTTCCAGTGGTTGGCCAGCACTGCCGCTCTAATCTCGTTCGTCAACGTATTCGGTGGATTCATGGTCACGCAGCGGATGCTTGATATGTTCAAAAGGTAATGTTAAACAACATACTAATGTTGAAATTGTGAGGAAGTAGAAATAGGAGAGAATTCTAACTAATATTAGTATAATTAGCCTTTTAATAGTCCGATGCTGGACTAAGGCTTACACCCGGGCGGTTGGGCCCATGTACACTACGCTGGCCCAGTTTCGGTTAAGTGGATTCACAAACGCCATTGAATTTTTTCTCCGTACGTATGCAGTTTTCATTCACAGAAAAGCTATTGGTATGAAAATCAGTACATAAACTCCAAATAGCTCATTGGTACGGGCCCGGGATTTGAACCCGCAACCTCACACTTTTAAGTCTAGCGGTCTCCCAAATAGGCTACCACGGCTTAAACTATAATATAAAAGTGAAATTAACTCTGTCTCTCTGTCTGTTAGTTCGCTTTTCATGACTAAACCGCTACCAGATCGATCTTAACAAAATTTGGCAGGAAGATAGTGTGTATCATGAGGACGGACATAGGGTACTCTTCCCCTGAGAAACGCGAAAAAACTGGAAAATCGCAGGTAGCACCGCTGGATTCAGCTATAGTTGTTATATAATGATGGTTGTTTTCAGGCCGGGTGACCCGCCAGAATATGGCTACCTCTATGGCATCCCAGCTGCGGCACTACTTGGGGGATACATCACCACTGCTTTGCAGGTATTTTAACAGACATTAAAAAAGGAGAGAGTTCCCAATTCAATTGTATGTTTTTTTAATGGTTGTTACCTCGGAACTCCGTTTTTTATAAACCGATTTGAAAAAAATATTCGAAGCGATATATTTTCTAATTGGTCCCATAGAAATTTCATTAAAACTGGTTGAGTAGTGTGGTTTTTAAATCTAATTAACTGGAAAAAATATTTCATCCTATTAACCAAAATTACGTATTTACTAATTTTGAGGTAGTTTTTTTTTAAATTGTTAATTAAAGTTACTGATTACGTTTTCATCTTCTTTCATGATCATCAAGATAGGGTCAAGAATCACAGTTTACAAACGAGATTGGTTTATTTACAGGGTTACCCAGAAGTCCATCAGATCGCGTACCTGGCCTCGTCACTTTGCTGCGTAGGCGCATTAGCGGGACTAAGTTCACAAACAACAGCCCGAAAAGGAAACTACCTCGGCATGGTAAGAACATAATAAAAAACATATAAAAAAAAAAACTGTACACACATTTTATTGCGACCGATGATTAGAAAAATACTAATTGAAAGTTTTGAACACGAACTAACCTCCTCGTTTTATTACATTTGGCATTGTGTTAATCTTACAATGATAACCATCGTTTTTGAAATGAGACAGCATAGAATAGAGACAAAATTAATCCCATCTTTGCATCCTATATTACCTTTCTCGTATCACTGTTGTATCTTACAGAAAGGCAACCTGCCAAATTAGTAACGAATGTTATTCAAACCTGTCAATTCCTCTACTTAAGATTTTTTATTTTTTTTTAGTCCCTACCGATGCATTAGTTTTGTCCTATTCGCACAATAAGAAAATACAATCTTTCTTGAAGTATAGAAGAGTGTAAAGGGTTTATTGTACATTTAATTTGGTTTATTTTGAAGAGGGTTCAGTTTGAGACTTACTGATCGCTTTACCACATCACTCAGTAAAGTTTTGTTTGTCTTCTGAGGTTGCAGTTTAAAAAAATCTTTTAAATACTTTGGTCTTTATAAAAACAGTGATAAGGTTGGTATTATTTAGATTGGAGTGGCGGGCGGTATCGCAGCTACTCTGGGCTCTTTGACACCCAGCGCGGAAGTGTTGGCTCAAATGATTGGAGTCGCCGGTATTGGTGGTCTGTTAGGCGGTACCATCGCTAAGAAGATTGAGATCACTGATCTACCTCAACTTGTGGCGGGTTTCCATAGGTAAGATTTAGATTTTACACGCACACACACACTACACTCCTCTTGTGCACAGGAGCGAAATGTCTAAGCGTCCGTCCTTACGAATGCGAGCGATAACGAAACGACAGTCAGTCCGCACGAGCGAAACTATTTACCTTGCAAAGACTGACAAATCGATGTGTCGATGAATCTGCACGCGAGCACTGTTTGCGCGATTAAAACCGTGCTTTATTTTAACGCAGTAAAGAACAGTTTGGTTCACGCGGACTGACAGTCGAATCGATATCGCGCCGGCCCGTAAGGATATACTGTAAGATTTTTCGCGATCGCAATTCGTGACGTCGAACCATGTGCAAGCACGGTCGTTACAAACATCCAAAAATACAAATCTTTCCTCCTTATATTATTAGTGTAGACTGTAGATGAATGAATGAATGTTGAATGAAGATATGTATAATTGTTTGCCATAAATCTAATTTGTTCATTCCGTGTTCCAGTTTGGTAGGAATGGCGGCAGTGCTGACGTGTGTCGCTACGTACATGCACGATTTCCCGGCGATGGCCCTCGACCCGACCGCCGCTACACTCAAGACTGCCCTCTTCCTCGGAACCTACATCGGAGGAATCACATTTACGTGAGAATTTTCCTTTGAAATCATAAATAATTCAAATGTTTTAAATGTACTACTTTGGTCCCATTCTGTCTATTCGTTTTTTTGTTTTTTTAAGCGCTTTTGAGCCTCTAAATATTCACAAATAAGTATATTGAAAAAGGCGAGGCGAGAGTGGCTACACCCACATCACCCACGGCAGTCTTATCGCTAAAACCGATATCTTCGATACAACTTTTGGCTCGAAGATAACCTGAGGGTAGAGAACAAAAAGAGTGCTGTTATTGGTCAGGAGTCTTTAGTAGTTGCTGTTCCTTAATAAATAAAATAAAATACGACACGATAATATCTTTGTGACGTGTTGATTCTCATTAGCACTGTTGGCTTGCGTTTGGAGCATGCCCTAGGACCTATGTAATATTTCACTTATTATGTAACTTATATTATTATTTTTACCAATCAAAACAAATTCGAAGATAGGTTATTGTTTCGTATATTAATCGAACATTCGTAATGTTTTTTGTTTTATAACACAGTGGATCGCTGGTAGCTTACGGCAAGCTGCAAGGCTCGCTATCATCGGCGCCGCTGCTGCTCCCGGGCCGGCACGCAATCAACGCTAGCCTGCTAGCGGGCTCGCTCGGTTGTGGCGGCGCTCTCCTGGCGTTCCCTGACGTGCCCGGCCTGCCGTTACTGTCTGCCGCCGCGGTGCTCAGCGGCATCCAAGGGCTGACGCTCACTGCCGCTATTGGAGGTTAGTTCAGCGTTGCTCATATTGTGTGCCATCGAGATGCTTCATTAAGGGTTTGATACTTAACTGCTATTGCAAGGAAGTTCAGCTAACTTAGTAGTTATTAAGGTTAAATGTGGTTAAGCAACTTAACCTACGAGATGGCGCTGTTTCTCCGAAAATATGTTTTTATTTATTTTACTTGAATTGGCGTGACATTCATCTATTTTAGGTGTATTAGCGCCTTTTCCAATTATTTCTAAGCACATTTCAATCATAGCTGACCTCTCAATCACCTCTCAATACCTACACTTGGGGTTTAAAATCAGACTCCCGTGTATGAACACGAATGACACGCACACACATGCAAATGTTCATCAAACATGTTCCAAAACTTGCTGCACCGTCACCAAATATTTTATTGCCACCAAATTTTCAATTACAGCAGCACCATTGACATATTTGGTACCTAAATAAATTATGTGCAGTTTCGATGCCATCGCTCAAAAACGATGAAGGAAAACATCGTAAGGAAACTGGTATGTCCAAGAATATTGAACCTCAAAATTTCAAAGACATGACATACACCAGGCACTGGGCATACATGGTGGATTACTGTCCATTCTCTCTCTTTCTCTCTCTGAGAGAAGGCCTGTGTCCCAGCCGTGGGAACTTGATAGGCTGATATGGTGATGATGAAATTTTTAATTTCTAGAATCCAATTTATAATTAGGTACTTACGTTAAGGGAACTTTCGGAACAGCATAGTATCCAGAAAGTTCTTGATCGTCAAGTGATTATCAATTAACATGCTCCCCTATTTTTATTTTTCATTCCTGCCCTTGGTAACATATTACCAATCATATTATACATCCTATATAATATACTAGCATGGGGGGAGTTTTTTTTAAAAACATTTAAACGTAGTTTTAATAGTACGGGTCGTACTGGTTAAACGTAGAGTAATATAAACCTATGTTAAAATTAAAAAGAAAGAATTTTTAAAACTGGTCCAGTATTTTTCGAGTTAATTCGTAGCAAAACATACAAAAATACAAATCTTTCCTCTTTATAGTAATAGTGTAGATTATTATACTTCTGTTTTGCAGGTGCGGACATGCCCGTGGTGATCACTGTACTGAACAGCTACTCCGGGTGGGCGCTCTGTGCTGAAGGGTTCATGTTGAACAACTCTCTGATGACCATAGTTGGCGCTCTTATAGGCAGCTCTGGTGCTATCCTATCTTATATCATGTGCAAGGTATTTTTTTTTTTACTTCTAAATTTTACAGCAATAGAATCCTATTCTGGAATGCATCTATAAAATGGGTGTTAATATCTATATAAGTATGTATTTAAAAATATATATGTATGTATATCAGTCTCTGGCAGCCATATTACAAGCTTTGCTTAGTTTGGGGTCAGATGACAATTATGTCCCAGATATTTATTTATATATCCTATGTTGCCAGAAGATTCATGCAATGAATGTAATAAATTAGACTGAGTAACAGCTATGACCGAAAAAATATTACGGACGCAGTATGAATTAAGGGTCTTGCAGAGTGACTGAAAACTGCTTGCTTTGCTATATATATCAGACGAACGAAAAGGTTCAATCAGGCAACAAATTATTATGATCTTTTTAATCTGCAAAAGTACTACACAAAGAACTTTAAAATGGCGTCTTTAAACTTATCTCAAGGTTGCAACGCATTAAGGTTGGATGTGTGTATAGGCGGTTTTCTCACCATGAACCGGTCCTTCTGCCTGTTATAGGCAACAAACTACAGATATTGTGGTCTTTTGGTCTTTCCACAAAAGTTTAAGCAAAGCACTTTTAAAAGTACGTCTTCAAACTTCTCTCCAGCAATGAACTGGTAACACCATTAGCGGTAGATGTCTTTGTAAGACAGTTTGTCTGCTTGTTTGTCAAACATTTTATTTTAAAAATGTGATACTCTAATACACCTACAAGCGGACAATAGAGCGGAGTTTATAATGCATGTTGCAGAAAGCACCCGCACCCTGCTTTGGAATGTATTGTCTTCCCTATCTCTACATAGTATAGACGTCGCTTTCCGCGTCTGTCTATCTGTATATCCGCTAACTCCTCCTAAACCAGGCAACGGATTTTAATGCGGTTTTCGCCATGGATGTAGCAAAACACATTTTAGGTCTATGGTTTTCACCATCAGTTAGATAATTTTTCATGGAAGGTTTATATGTACATAAGTATACATTTATGATAAAACTTACACCCGCGCGAAGCGGAGCGGGTCGCTAGTAAATACATATATTGAGACATATTGTTTGATGATTACAGGCTATGAACCGATCCCTCCCGAACGTGATCCTGGGTGGTTACGGCGTGGTGACAGGCGGATCGTCGAGGCCCACCGACGCGACGCACACAGAACTTAACGTGGACTCAGTCGCGGACCTCATACACAGAGCTTCCAACATCATTATTACGCCAGGTTTGAACTAAAAAGCAAATTTGATCACTAAATCGCTTTTACATTAAACAATGCTTTTTCTAGAGTGTTGCGGGTAGAAGTATAAGTTTTTGCTGATTAGTAAACCTTTTTTTTTAAGCTTGTTACCCCAATTACATACGTCGTTTTTATTTTTTATTTTGCAGGATACGGTCTCTGTGTCGCTAAGGCTCAATATCCGATCGCTGAGTTAGTAGAAGTCCTGAAGGAAGCTGGAAAGAAAGTTCGTTTCGCTATCCACCCTGTAGCTGGTAAGTTGGTTACCTTGCTCTACTTCTATCGTGCGCTTTCTGACGTTTCTGTCAAAGTTTAAATTGTAATACTTTGAAAATTTCAGGTCGCATGCCCGGACAACTAAACGTGCTGTTGGCAGAAGCTGGAGTACCATATGATGATGTATTCGAAATGGAAGAGATCAACGATGAATTCCCTGACACAGACCTTGTTTTAGTTATTGGTAAGAGTAATGGTTTTGCTTTTACCAATTTTTTTCTATGTCCTTGTTTTTTTTTTACTTTCGATTTTCAAGTTTTATTCTTTTTTATTAATTTGAATATATGTCAACAGGTGCCAACGACACGGTAAACAGCGCAGCTGAGGACGACCCTAACTCGCCCATCGCTGGCATGCCTGTTCTCAAAGTTTGGAAGTCGAATCAGGTAACTACCCTCAATTTACTTTTCTTATGAAACTTCTTGGGTTCTCTTAGTAATATTTCCCATTTTTCCCAGGTGGTAGTCATGAAGAGATCGATGGGTGTCGGCTACGCGGCCGTTGAC
The DNA here is from genome assembly GCA_949125355.1 of Agriopis leucophaearia. Lineage (NCBI taxonomy): Eukaryota > Metazoa > Arthropoda > Insecta > Lepidoptera > Geometridae > Agriopis > Agriopis leucophaearia. The sequence goes on from OX421264.1 coordinate 11,684,500, forward strand.
AATCCTATTTTCTACAACCCGAACACAGCCATGTTACTTGGTGACGCTAAGAAGACTTGTGACGCGCTTCTGGAACGCGTCAAACATCTATCTGCATAATATGTAGAGCCTGGGAAAGGAAATGTCTCGAGTTGAGTCGGTAAGACTCATGTAATAATGCTATGGATGTTTTACTCGCTAGTGTCGCTACTATCATCGACCATTCGAGTGTAAACGAAATGAATACAACACATGTAAACGGAGAAACGCAAAAGCTCGTCGTTGATGTATTTTTACGTTTTGAAATGTTATCTTCGACGAACATGAATAGCTCAAGTCATCATCACAATACAATGACATAGTGTATTTTTGTCAAACGAACAATGGAGAGACCGATACTATGCGAAAGAGTGCATTTTTAGCTGTCTAATGTTTATTAATGATTGAAACGTCAATTAAGCATGTGTTAATTAAAATTAGCTTTGCCTCGTTTTTGGGCGTGACAATTTTGATCGACACGAAATTGACAGAGCAGCTTTAAGTATAGATTAACTAAAGGGCCAGTATACCGGGTGTAGCTATCTCGCTCGCGCAGTTGATTTATTTTTAAGACATACAATGACCGTTTACTTTTGAAAAACGTGCTTCTGTAATTTTAAAACGTTAATATTACAAAATATTTAGAACTTATTTTTTATTATGGCCACAAAAATTGGGCTAAACAGTTTTCCCATTTATTCTACATAAATTAGAACGACAAAAGAAAAATACAGTATTTTTCTTCAAGTCATCTTGTTAAATTTCGATGTAAATTAAAAATTGTGATTCACACAAAATAGCCCGTAGTGCGGCCTCTGTGTGGATCCCATTTCCCAAAAAAATGGTGACTTGCATCTCCTTTCTCTTTCTTGTTTACGGAAGCATTCTTTGAGTGCGAGCGAGTCGACGCATATGATGATCCGACGTTCAACAGATAACAAATATTATATTGTATTTAGATATTCGATTAATTCTAAATTATTTTAATATTTGTTTACAATTCCAAAGTAAATTCCTGAATGTAAATCTAAGTACAATGTTTTGTTTATAATCTGTAAATAATGACATTCTACCATCTTAAAATGGTTCCTAGCCTTTTCGTTAGAGCAATGTCCCCAGCGCCAATTGCTGCCAGGAATTAAATATTTATGTTATATGACATATATAAATTAGACAGTAATTTTATATTTAAAAAAAAGTGCGAGTGAAATAGCGGCGTGCCATAACGTTTCTAAGCAGGGCCGTTAATGTCTTTAAGAAATGATACACCATCAATTGTACAGGGTTGCAGATCATACAGTCATCATTGAGATTTTAATCTTTAGAATTGAAATTACGAAGCATTTTTAGTGAATATTATTAATCGAATCGAAGTATGTATGTTATTTGTTTTTGTGTATGAAGATGTCTGTAGTTATTAGGTACTTAAATTGTGAATGAATAATGTGAGACTGAAATAGATTTGCAAATAGTGTGATGTAATATTAAATTATAAATATTTCACAATGCAACCAACTATCTGTAGGGTTGAGTAGAGGGAACTCTATTTGGATACCCGTTGATGCTCACAACTAGACAAGTTTGTTGCACTGTATCTTTAAACTCAGCCATACATTAGAATCATCAATTTTGTAACGAATTAGCTGAATAAGAAACAGCATTTTTCGTGGTATCTAACAGCAATCACCAGTCTTCGTTTTCGGTAGCGTTTCCTTTACACATGGTATTTGCCAAAATTATGTGACTGAAAACTGAAAAATTATGAGGTACATAACTTTGTATGTGCTTTGTTCCAATAACAGCTAGTCTGCTAGATGTGTTCCAGTGAAGTAACCTTTATGTATAACTAATAAGAAAATGAGATTTACATAGTTTTTTTTGCACATTACTTAATTAAAATGAGATTACTTTTCTATGATGTGAGTTTACCAGCAATTTTTCTAATTATTAAGGATCTTGCATACACTGCTTAAGGCGAGATTTTCCACTTTTAAGCAACGCTTGTTACTACAGATGACCATAATGATTTTGCTCCACCTAATGCGACATTACGCATTAAGTGGACCAAACCATAGCGCTTATATACAGCCGTGCCTACCACCACTTCACCACTTCTATCTGAGGCTTTTCTCATATTTTTGAAAAGTATAGCTGTAATGTAAAAATACCTTTACGTTTCCCGCCATAATTATGAAATCTGTATATTAAGATATCGTAAACATCATTTAGTAAATAGGCATTTGAATGCATCCAAAAAAAAAAACAGAAAGCTCATATCAGTGTTTTTTTTTCTTTCGAGCGAAATATCTCGTATTTTGGACTTAACTGTTTCCTAGATAAAACGTTCAATTTTGATATGACACCATTTTATAATTTTTAGCTAACCATGGAAGTAGAAAAACTAAAAATAGAATGTCGAATATAGCTAAAAGTGGAAAAGAGAGCCTTAAATTAGACCAAGAGTATGCGTGCAAGCAAGAGCAGGGTGCATGTAAGCATAAGTGCATCCTTATCTAGTTGCGCAGTTTAGATACGCCGTGTGCAAGATCTATTAGAGTAGGTAATCTATTAATATTATTTTTATACCCAATATCATCCTATCACATTCCATTTATGTTATACTTGTCAATTTTGGTCATGTCTCTGACATATAATTTATAGTTCAATTCTTAGATTTGAATTTGTTACTTTTTTATTGTAGTAGATACATTAAGTATGGTTATGTACTTCTAAGAGCCGTAACAGACACGTCAACATGGCTGACGAACCGCCGTCCAACCAACGGGAGAGAAAGAGAAATTTTTCTCTTTCTCTCCCGTTAGTCTCAGACGGCGGTTCGTCAGCCAAGTCCGACACGTCTGTTACGGCTATAAGATTCATTCCACTTCTGTTTCTAATTCTATGTCCAGATTAGCTATAAATCAAAGCCATTTTGGTTTTAGTTGGTTATGCCAGAGTTTTGATCTAAGATTTTATTATCATAATAAAATTCTAATGTAATCATAACATGCTCTTGTGCTTGTATAAAAATAAGGATTGTATTTTTAGGATGTGGGTTTAAATCATGTTTTAATTTTAATCAAATAAATTCTTATTTTATACATTTCAAGTTGTTTGATTAGAGTGCCCAAAAAGGATCGTCTCATTCAGTACCGACGGTACCGAGGTAAACCACTGAAGTGAGAATTTTTCCGTATGAGGTAAACACATATTGCACTCACTGACATATTCTTACTAGTTCGTGCATAGGGGAACCTGGTATAACGCTTTCGTTTTTTTTATTATTCTGCCTCACGGGCAAGACTGCGCAGCAGCTGATACTCGGTTGATAAACAAACAAATCGTTAGTATGATGATTATCATAATCAATCTACTGTTGGAAAACAGCCTCTTCCAGAGTAGCTGCAGCTATTTTTTTTTTTTTGTAATTTTTTTTCAGCTATTCTTGACTAAGGCTGAATAGAAAAGAATACCAAAGACCGAGCTTTAAAAAAAACTGAGACGTGACCGTGACGTCTCGCCTATCACGTCAGGACAAAATGTCAGTGTCAAACAAATGTCAATTCAAATACCGCCGCGATGCGGATAGAAATTAGATTTTCTTTATTATTGCATTTTCTGCACTTAGTTCGAGTTACATATGTACTATAGTATTCTCAATTATCACACAATTTGTGACGTTATCAATTCACAATGCTCTAATATTGACTATCGATCATCAGGAAATTAGCATCGGTAATCATTAGTTTCATGTTGTGTTTTTAGTTTTCGTTCGTTATTTGTCCGCAGTACAGTGTACACCTTATTTATTGTTGTTGCGGTACTGCTTAAACCATGGTACGTGTCTCGCACAGTCATGCGTTAAGTGTTTTTGATTGTTTTTTTTTTTTGGGTGTTTTGGGTATTAAATTCTAAAATCTTGTGTCTAAAAATAAAAATGACCACAACCAACCACGCCATATGAAAATAGTATCACTGTAATCCGGATTAACTCATATCAAATTGCTTCTTCTATTTCACACTAAATACTAACAAAAACTTGTAAAATAAAGTATACTTATAAGCCAGCCCACATCGAACAAAATAAATAATCTTTTGAATGTCATTATAATAATATAATCTAAAATCATGAATATGTGCCTAATATTGTATAAAAACACTCTTTCATCGATGTAATCATTATGAATTTTAGGCGGGTGACAATAAAATGGTCGGTTCAAGCAAAGTAGCTCTACCACCGAGCAACGATGACAGTTCCAGTGTCTTCTCCATGATCTACAGATTCGTAAAAAAGGTAAGCAATTTGAATCATCATCATCAATATTTGTATGAAATTAATACTTAGCATGTCTGGAAAACAAAAATCAACAAAACAAACTAATAACTAACTATTAACTGGTCAATAGAAAACTAATTGCACCTGGGAGAATGGCCCGTGATGACCACAGAGTCTAACCCTGTGAAATATCAATAAAAATAATCATATGCTACTTTGCTCACAATATTAAGAATCTAGTTTATACATTTTAACTAGAACACTTAGCTAAATAAAATAATAGTTAAATATAAATAAATAATTGCATTGTAATTTTCCATTTCGCTATCAGCATGCCATATTCAATATTTATGCCACTTGAAATCCATTTAAGTGTACATCAGCCTTAGAATGGCATTGCTCAAACAAAACAGGAACTGGCCGGTACTCTGAGTCATTTCACCTTGAAGTAGGTTACGACACTCTTTGATTCATGAGATATGTATTTGACCTTCAATTGCCTTGAGCTACAATTTTAACTTGTGATTTTGGATGGAAGTTACTTTTTATTGTTTCATTGATAAACCTACATAATAAACAAAACATATTTGCACAGTATGTGTACGATGATGCATGTTTGCCCGGAAAAAAACCAGTCCAATCGACTTCCACACAAACTTTCAAGTAATTAGTAAAATTTATGCTTGCTTGCTCGATTAGCAACAGATCGAGGCAGATGGCGTAGCAAAAGAGAGGCCTATACCCAGCAGTGGGATAATGACGATGATGATGACAATGCTTGCCTGCTTGCTTGACGTAAGGCGTAGTGGCTATAGCCCTAGTATAAGATATAAAAAAATGCCAGGAGGATGAAAATAGAACATTTTATTATTCTAGAACATTCTAAAATAGCTGGAAATCTCAAGTATAACTACAGGGCATAGCTTTGTACCTCAAGACCATGGCTACACGCTCCTTGCTCAAAACTAAAAAAACAGTTCAAGTATTGTCATCACATATTTGTAAAATTAATATTTGATTAGTATTTCTATTACAGAAGTGTAGATTGTAGATAATGTGTTGAGTATATAGCAAACTAGCTCAAACTGATAAGCTGGCTTACCTCATACCTTAACCACCAGTAGATAGGCAACACAGCATACTAAACTACGGTATAAAAATGACATCATACGAGCTAATTTTATTCCCACAGGACAGGAAATGTATGCTTTATTTATTCTTTTTGCGGTCAGTTGGTGGGTATAAATGTATAGTTATAACGTGATAACTGGGAGATGTACATATTTCTACACAAGGAATTTAATATTTGTTTCTGAAAGGTCTACAATGAAGCGCTTGCCTTAAAGAAACTAATTCACTTTTGACTTAAAGACTTCCAGCTTGTCTCTATTGGGGAATACCCGTACAGACAACGCATTTCACAGTCTAACGGTTCGCAAAATAAAAGTGGAATCAAAGCCATGAAATGGTGTCGCCTCTTTATACCCGTGCTACCCATCCTAAAGAAAAACATTTGCATAGTTAAATTCCTAGAGCTCTAGTTGCACTGGCGCTTTTACCGATCTCGCCGTTTTTTTTTTCATAAAAGTATACAAAGTGCGAGTTCATGATGCATACAACTTCCTTGCCAAATTTCATTACGAACCATCTAGCCATTTAGTTGTGATAAGGTAACTCAAGAACCTTTTCCCCATCGGTTATCGATTCTTCAAGCGATGTGGGTGACTCTGGTCCTTTCTGGCGAAGCTACAAATACTTATCGTCTATTATCAAAATTGTATTGTTACTACAGGATAAGATAACTGATAATAGTGTTAATATTTATTGATCAATGACTTTATATGATTTTTATCATTGTACTTAACATGTACTATCTAGCTAGACAGTAAGTAGACAGCATACGAGTATGTTACAGAAAGCATGGCTATTATAAAAAGTTAAAAATATTCTGCTTGTTTTAAGCGATTCTGTTTAGGTGATGCGAAAAGTTACGCGACCACAACCCGTATCTCGGCGCGTTAGGGTTCACATTCGCGTGATTTTCCGCACTGCGCTGTTTCGAGCCCGCATTAAGAGGGAGTCGTAAGGCCCCTGGTTATCTAATCTTTATCACAATTATCCTAATTAGAGTTGGATCTAAGAATTTTCCTGTGTACTTGAAGAGTTAATTAGTTTTCATCGTTATAACAAGTAATTAGCAGTAATATGAATATGTCCTCATAGGCCTCGTTGCGATGGTGACCGAGCGGTAGCGTGTGGGCTTTGCAATCTGATGGCACCCGGTTCAATCCTCGGCCTTGCAACAATTGCTTATTTAGTACTTACATAAATGACCAATGTGCAGTTTCATTTATCACTCAACATCGGTGCATCTGCAGAAAATTTGTGTTTAATAGCAAAAATTTATTTTCTCCTTAATTAATTTTAAATTCAAACCAACTACACTCGCTGGCGAGATCTATGCTAGGCAACAAACTCCAAGACGGAGTTCGTAATACCGAAATATAACGAAGAATTGAGATTCGAGACGTCGGAACCGCGGTAATGAAATTAAACTGTAAGCTGGGCAGGGACACGTCGCTAGGCACAGTGAAGACAGTGGAGTAAGGTTCTAACAGAGTGGTGGCCGAGGCAAGCGTTGGTCATCCAACTGCAATATGGGTCGACGATATTGTCACCATCGTGGGTCCTAGCAGTGGGATAAGAAAGGTTTTGGATGATGATGACACTCGCTGGCGATGGTGTCCACCTATGACGTTACCATCTTACACACCACGTAAATGGAACCGAATTTTCCGTGATATAATCAAAAAGTGATAAACATCATTTTCTTTGATTATAATTGTGTAAAAACTACCTAAGTTTTTTATATTATGCCTCATATAGCAATATCACCAGGATGTTGTTATTTTGAGTTAAGAGTCAACTCGGCGGCAGTAAACTCGGCCACGTGGCCGAGTTAACCCTATTTTATTTTAACTACTTTTCTAGTGGTTTACTCTACTACTAAAACAAGACTTTAACACAAGTTATTTTTGGATTTGTATGATAAAAAAAATGTGTACGTATTAATTTGTGCAGGTGTCCATAGTAGGCGCCGTGTACTTGGTGGGCTATATGCAATGGAGCGTGGCGTGGCTGCTCGGGCCCGTGGTGCTGTCGGTGCTGCGCGATCAGTGGCGCAAGGAAAGTGAATACCGTCGCAATCTCGCCAAGGCAGCCGCGCTCTCTTCAGAGAAGGATGTCGTGCTCGCAAAACTGGATGACCTGCCTGCTTGGGTAAGAAATTCAGAATTTTATGTACTTGCAAAAAGGATCAACACAAAGTGAGCAAGTATCGCGGCAACCTCGCCAGGGCAGCCGCGCTCTCTTCAGAGAAAAATGTCGTGCTCGCCAAACTGGATGACCTGCCTGCTTTTGTAAGAAATTCTGAATTCTATGTACTTGCAATAAGGATCAACGCAAAGTGAGCAAGTACCGCGGCAACCTCGCCAAGGCAGCCGCGCTCTCTATAAGACATCGTGCTCGCCAAGCTTGATGACCTGCCTGCGTAAGGGATTGAGTTGTTTGAATTGACATCAATATCACGAAGATCAGCCTAGAAGAGCTATGAATAAAATCATTTAGCAACTGGACATACCTTTAATTGGTATAAATAATTCGCATCAGTATTGCAATCCAACGCTTCAATGTGGCTAGCATATTGGGAATGATGCCTACCTACGGCCAACGGTTTATTAGATTAGTGTAGTTTAATATTGATTTTATAAAATAAAATAAATTTAATACTCATTGCTGTCGATGTGCACTTTTTTTAGGTTTTACATACTTTAGTAAATAAGAAAATTATGTTTCAGGTGTTCTTCCCAGATGTTGAGCGCGCTGAATGGTTAAATAGGGTAAGTTAAATCATTCAAATAACTATTAGAAATTACACATTCTTTTCATAGGGTTTTTACCTACCCTCATACCTCACCTTAGTATATCATTGACCCGATCTGAATTTACAATGTAAAGTTTGTTTTATGATGCATCACATTTTTGTTTGTAATGAAACTAATGAACAAACATTTCCCACAAAATTTCCTTCGAAAAATTGCTTAATGAACTCAATCTCATCTTAAAATTAAACACTTAACGGATTTTATAGAGTGTATTTCAATCTATACTAATATTATAAAGAGGAAAGATTTGATTGTTTGAATAGGCACTGAAACTACTGAACCGATTTGAAAAATTCTTTCACTGTTGGGAAGCTACACTATCCCCGGGTGACATAGGCTATATTATATTTTGTAGCGAGGCCGAAGGCCGAGCTTACACCCGTGCGAAGCCGGGACGGGCGACTAGTGTGTAATAATCGCGAAACCTAAAAAGTCAATGTCATCTGTCACAAAAAGAGGCGTGTTATAAAGTTTTACGGGTGCTTCTGTGTGTATGTAGGTCGCATCGTAGCTTCCAAACGGCTGAACCGATTTTGATTTAGTTTTTGTTTGTTTGAAAGGTGACTTGATCGAGTGTGTTCTTAGCTACGATTCACGAAAATCTGTTCGGCCGTTTGAAGATTATCAGCTCTATTATAGGGGGTTTAAAAAAATAATTCTTGTTCAGAAAATTATAGACTACCCATGTTTTGCTTGTTTTTTTCTTGTTTCGTTGTGGATGCCCCGGGTTCGGTTCCTGGCTAGACAGATGTTTTAGTGACGAATTTGAATATCTGCTTTGGGTCTGGGTGTATGGTGTCTTAGTGTACATTCTATGGAATCCCCGACACAGGGCATATATCCTAGTAGAGGGCAATGAGTATCGAGCGCAAATTTTTTGTCGCTTGTGACGCTTCATATATATTGTTTTCAGATACTTCTCCAAGTATGGCCGAATGTAAATCATTTTGCGCGCAATTTGCTAAAGGATACTATCGAGCCTGCGGTGGCGGAAAGCCTTTCAAATTTCAAACTGAACGGATTCAAATTTGAGAGGATGCTACTTGGAACTATTGTGAGTATCAAATTATCACACCGTACAAGTATATGTACAAATCAACAACAATCAACAATTAATCTTCATCTATTTTTAACCGACTTCAAAAAAGGAAAGGTTCAATTCGTTTAATTTTTTAATGTTTGTTACCTCAGTACTCTGTCAACCGATCAACTCTGACTCTGAACCGATTTCGAAAATTCATTTTTTTATCTAAAAGGATATATACGGATAAAGGATACTTTCAGATTGGGCCCATAGAAATTAACTCATAATCGGTTTAGTATTTATTTTTACAGCAATTTGTTGTATTTTTTATATAATAACTAGCTGCGCCCCGCGGTTTCACTCGCGTGGTGATGAAAATCGGTGAAGGGGTATGGAAAATAGATAGTAGCCGATTCTCAGACCTATTGAATACGCATATAAAATTTGGTAAAAATCGGTAAAGCCGTTTCGGAGGAGTACGGTAACTAACATTGTGACATGGAATTTTTATATATATAGTGATTTTTTAATTTTATTCCGTTTATTACATTAACCGAATCGGTTTAGTGTTTTGGTTTTTCAATCGAAATAACTTGTTTTTTTTTTATGCATGTAAACGAAAACGAGTTGCGTTTTTATCAGGTATTTACTAATTTGAAGTCGTTTTAAAATTGATAAATTACCTCATATTATAGAACGTGAAACAAAAGGTGTAGTAATACCGAAGAATGTATATAATCATTATCACAAACAAATTTTAGTATGGGACCAACGCTGAAGCGGAAAAAAAACGCGATTTCAAGTTAGGTCCCGTAGTAAAAGTTGTTGATAATGATGAGTACATACATACCCTTCAGTATTACTGCACCTTTAGTAAACACGTTGTACATATATGAGAATACAGACATAAAGTTTTCCCGAGAGATTCATTAAGAAATATGTATTAGAATAGATAATAATAGATTTTTCTCGTAATACAAAAACGATTAAATGATGGTGCGGTTTCTAATGTCGTAATGTCCGCGTTTGACCACCAACTCGCCTGTTGGTAAGCGACGATGTGGTCGGAGATGAAGCACGCAGACTTGGAAGATACCTATTCACACTTGCCTTGAAAAGGCCCAGATTATATCTCTCACCCCCCTTCACAGTTACACTCCCTTCACCTTCACAATAAAACTTCTGGCCTATCACGCCGTTGCTTTACGGGGAGTATATTTACGTACGTAGCGTATTTTATTGTTCTTTAAACCTGTGAAACTAGAGCAAAACATTAAACCAAATTACTTCATCTTAGTTTCTTTTAACGTCGTAGATAACAAACTTTGATCCTTTAAGTGCTTGCTATAAAGTGTAATGGCTGGTGACGTCATATTGTCGTTCGCAGGCGCCTCGAGTCGGCGGCGTCAAAGTCTACGATAAGAACCTTTCCAGAGATGAAATCATCATGGATGTTGATTTATTGTAAGTATATAATCACACTAAAGGGCTGTTGATAGAGTCTTTAAAGGGTCGGCAACGTATCTGTGATGTCCCTAGTGTTGCAGGTATCCATAGGCGACGGTGATCGCGTACCTTCAGGCGACCCGTCTGCTTGTTTGCCACCTATGGTATTTAAAAAAACTAACATTATCAATATGATAGAAATCTATATATTGTTTAATTGTTACGAGCCTTATTTAAAAACGTTACTCAAGTTGATCTATGCTTAAAATTGCTCTCTCAACTTCTCGCTGACGGCAATCGTCACACGCGAAAACTTGAGTAACGTTTTTAAGTAAGGCCCTACGTGTTTAACTCCCGACGTAAACACAGGGGTTTTATATGTTTAACGTGTGTATCTGTTTATCTGTCTGTGATATTATTGCTCCAAAACGGCTGAAACTGTTTTGATTTAGTTTTTGTTTTGTTTCAAATGTGATTGGATCTAGATTCAAGAATACTCAGCTAATCAGCCGTTTGAAGATTTAAAGCTCTTATATCGGGGTTTAAAAAAAGATATCAATTTATACTTTTTTAAGCCCTCTTTTTGCTTCGGGCGTTAAAAATGTTTGATTCCTTGATTTACGTCTGCAGCTCCCTTTATCAGTCGCAAGAGATAACTAGCTTAATAAAATGTTTGCCATTCACAGCTATGCTGGTGACTGCGACATTTCCTTTGTGCTGCAAGGTATTAGAGGAGGTATCAAGGATCTTCAGGTTTGTATCACAGATACATTTATGTACTTATGTTTTACTTATTGTTTTCGAGTCGATGTTCCGTGAAAATTTATTTAAAATAACAGTTTAGACCAGAATGAGACTACCACAAGGGCATTCTTCGTGGTCTCATTTAAATCTCCTTGTAAAGATCAGATTATAGGGCACACTGCACAGTCAATCCCACAGAAAAGAGAAGTAAATAGAACAGAAATGAGAAGGAAACTCCGTCGCCAAAGTTCTGTCATAATGCATTATGACAGAACTTTGATTGAACATTCTTATTTAGATCAACGCGTCGAACTCCGCGTCACAATTGCTGATGAACTGATTTCGAATGACTGACGTTTCGTTTATATGGGTGCAACTGGCTACACCAAATTTCTTACTAAAATGCATTGACAGCCGTTCTAATTTAAAAAATAAATTTTAAAAAACTGGTCTAGATATACCCTGTATAAACATTACCCTTCTATTTTATTGATATGTGTAGATCCACGGCATGGTGCGTGTGGTGATGAAGCCCCTGATCACGAAGATGCCGCTGGTGGGAGGCCTGCAGGTGTTCTTCCTCAACAACCCTTCGATTGACTTCAACCTTGTCGGCGCCGCCGATGTGCTCGACATGCCTGGCCTCAGGTGAATATTTCTAATCATTCGCAAACCTTAGGTATTTTGACACTGTTATCTCCTCTACATAAGACGTGAAAGTGACATGTTTTAAACTGGTTTTGACACGATGTTCATGGAGTTCCAAATGTTTTCACATGCAATGGGATTGGGGTTTATAAAATCCATCGTCATTTTGAGGAGGCAAGACCATCGGGGCAGATTGGAATAAACCAACGTACGATGTGTACAACTCAAATCAAAACCCGTTTCAAATGTCTCACAATTTTATTTGTGAAGGGCCTTAGGTTGCGCATCCCCAGAATAGTAGAAAACCTATCAAAAGACATAGAGCATATTTAAGCGTATGTCTACATGAGTAACGTTTTTAAGTAAGTAAATGGTTACAGTGTTTGGATGTCACGCGTCTTCCCCCTTTTTGAAACAGTCATTGTATAGAATATTTGAATTCTTTTTGGACTGTCTATATAAGGTAAAGCCTACACATTTTTGCTTTTGTTTGTAGTGACATCTTGCGTCGTTGCATCGTGGAGCAGGTCGCCAATATGATGGTGCTACCCAATAAGCTGCCAATAAAGCTGAGCGACGAAATACCTACAATTGATCTGCGCATGCCGGAACCTGAGGTTGGTCACATGCAATTTCGTTGGCTTTGTTGCAGTTAGATCTTAAAGAAAAATAATCCGCTAACTATTCAGATCAATAACGTCACTTGATATCGAGCTCTGATGGAACTTACCCATCTAATGGCATTGATAACGCTTAATTTGACTTACTGGTTGCGTAATATTAATAATGCTAAAATAATGTATAGCGAGCAAAACCCATTTATCCTGTAATCATTCATGTTTATCTTTTGTGTTTTAGGGTGTACTCCGTATTCATCTAGTCAAAGCTGAGAATCTCATGAAGAAAGATGTTTCTATGTTGGGTAAGATGTTTCTTCCAAATTAATTTCAGTTTTATATGTCACATGAAAGTATGACTTCCTAACTGACTCTAAAGCCTCAAGTATGGAGCGTCCGTCGGCTTCATTAACGGAAACGCAGGGCGCCGTGCAGTTAACTTAAACGTATGGCATTTGATGCAGAAGCGTTTGGAATTACGCGCGTTGGTGTCCGCACGACGCCTCGCGTCTTCTTCCGCGGAGCCTAGGAAATAAAACAAATGAGGAAAAGAAAGTACACATAATTCCATTTCTGAGAAAGATGCTTACTCCGTTGGTTACCAACCGAAGTGGGCTTTGGCCTCCGACACAACGTAAATTTGACAGTTTCAGTAAGATGGAACTGTCAAATTAGCGACTAAATTGCGAGTTGCAAGTTACACAATCCGCCAGCCGGTCTCGCGCTGTCTCTCGCCAGTGAATGTGAGAAAGATAATAAGAATAACTTTATTGTGAAACTCCCTGAAGATTATCAGTTTTCCAAGATGAAAACAGATAAAACAACGATCCTATATATTATACTAAAAACTTAACTCAATAAAAGTTATTAATTTTAAACCAGGTAAGGGTAAGTCGGACCCGTACGCGATCATAACCGTGGGCGCCCAGCAATGGAAGACGAAACACATCGACAACAACGTCAACCCAAAATGGGACTTCTGGTGCGAGGTGAGACACAGCACCTTCACTCTTTCTCTCTCACTCAATAACTTCTTACCTTATATTTTTTACTTAATATAATTACCCGGCGGTAAGTAATGCACATCGAGCTAGTGGGATATAATCGGCTAGTGTCGGAGCGTCGTCTCTGTCACTCAGTATATTATGTGACGTTTTTGACCGTGCGACAGAGACGACGAAGCCAATAGCAGATTATCTTCCTCTTTAACCCGATATGCATTACTAACCGCCGGGAACTGTAGGTTAGTTCGACTTTACTAATATTTTATCTACAGTTTGCCTACAGCACATTATTTACTTATTTATTTTTACTAAATATAGCTTGCTTATATTTCTTATTAATAATACCGGTTTTGGATATTATTACGGCATTCGGTAAGTGTTTGAATTTGGCTCATTTCTGATATTTTATGGAATGTTAGCACGATTCGACTGCTATCAACACAAGTAAATGTGAAAGACATTATCATTTATTCTGGAATCAATTTATTATTTGGGATTCTATCGATTGAAATCAAACTATTGTACTTTGGCGAGTGTTAGATGCTTAGAGTTGCAAAGATAGAGACATCGGGGTCTCAATGGAGAGTTATTTTTTCTCTTGATGGTGACCAATTTATGCTCAATTATACATATAAACTAGCTTCCTGATTCCGTTGTCTGTCACTCGTAGTTCCTATCCCTCGCGCTACACGCATGAGGAATGGTGCGATTGCAAGTGATATCCAACGGAAACAACTGTTTCCTTGAGATAAGTCCTTTACTTTTATATATTTTTTAAATTGTATGCCTTTTCAGCTGCTATTTTATTATTATCAGGAATGAGCATGAGCGTTCAAGCATCTTTCATATTAGTGACGTTTGATTTGAAGTATGTTTACTATTCTATAGCATTCTCTTCATATTTTTGTCCATAATCTTTGATTTTTCTGTAATGAACGGATATTATGTATGGTATTATTATAACTATTGAAGTAACTAAGTTGCGTGTTTTGTTGTGAATGGTAAGCATTATTTAATTTATCGATTATACTACTCATAGTTTTGACTCTTAATTCAATGGATGTATTTTGTTCACAAGTGTTACAAAATGTTTCGCGTAAATGATGAGGAAAGACTGTATTTTGCCTCTTGAATCCAAAATAGGAGATGCGATCGTGTAGTGCATTGCACACCAATCTGATGAGCTTTTATTCTATACTATTCGATATAAAAACATTTTTAAACAAACTACATCCAAACTGATTCTTATCATTAAGTAATTTGATTTAAATTAATTATATCTTTATACAATGTTGATGTAACATGTTTTTATTTGAATAACAAAGTCGCTTCTCTCCTAACTAGCGTGCTTAAACGTGCCAGTCGTTAACGCGAGAGCGAATAACCTCTGCGTGTTCCGTACAAGTAGTTAGATGCGAATAAGATTTTGTTTTCCTTACTTATGTTTGCGTGGGACTATGCGCGTCTGGTGTAAAGGCGCGTGTAATGCACTCGTTGGGGCAACAATTGGAGATAGAGGTACTCGACAAGGATGAAGGGAACGACGATGACAAGCTCGGAAGGTAAGATGCACGCGGGGGATGCGCGGGCGCGGGCGTCGGTGGCGGTTCGTTTAGTTGCACCGCTTGTTGGTAGATGTCGCCAGCCGAGGAGCGGGTTTAGCCTGACGGTTACAGTAACTCACCATTTTGCTTATGCTGGAACTTATTGGTATTCATACAGGAACATTCAAAATTTCATACTGAACCTGACGGCGTAAGACATAATCATTAACTCGCTTTTTTATAATGAGAGGACTTCATTGTTGACATTTTAGTTTGACTAATTGCTATTTCTAAGTACATTTGTGTCAGTATCTTAGTGTTTAGTTTTCAGACAAAACATGGTTAATGCTGGTCCTCTCATTTGTAGCGATTTTGCTTTATGCATGTTTGTAGATTAGTGTTGCACTTAGTTTTAGTCAGTTGTTTGCTTTTTTTCGGGAAAAGGTAAGTTTTTAAAAGTATAAGAATACTGTATCTTTTTCGTGTCCTGAGTTTTTAATAATTTCCTTATCTATGATTCTAATAAATCACTTTTTTGACATAGAAACACTACAATATCCATGAGGTTGCTGGTATCATCGCTTTTCGATATTGATGTTTATCTTGGTAATAATTAATAAAGAAAACATAAATCAGCCTCATTCATATTGTCTATTAATGAAACCACATGCAAGGAGATTCAGGATCCACCGGTTTTTAAAATTGATCTATAATACAAACTATGAGTCCGGTAAACTAATGTGTCCATATGTTATGATTTTGTCCCAAGGCCATAATAAGCTCAAGGAAGAGTCAAGAGCTGCAGTGCGAAGTTTGGGACTGGGACCCGGGAATGGGCATTCAGAACGATGATTTTCTTGGCAGGTCCGTCTACCACCACATGGCTTGGCCACACTAGTGCCATCTCATTCCCATATTGTTTGTTTTATTCAAATGTGGGTCTTATTATCATCGATTGCTTGGGTTAGTTTTGCTTTAAGTGGGGTCCGCAATTTCACACTTTATGCTTAAAGAGCTTTGCGTAAGTGAACCCTATTAGAATTAAACTTTGATGGTATTAAGACTCCACATATTGTTAAAATCTAACTTTAAAACTGGGTGTGTTTATTTTTTGCTAATTTTGGTGTGATTTTTATGTCGATCTGGATGGTTAATCACAACACCGTAATTAGGGATCTACATAATCCGTAGCCAGTGGTGAGTGAGATCTGTGTCAATAGGAACACCACTAACTTACACTAAACACGTATTATTTGGACATAAACATAGCTAATTGTTTTATGAGAGACCTAACACAATAATATGTGATTTATATAGCTTTGTATATATATTGTGTGTATAATGCGGTGGGTTGTGACAGTTTATGGTCCGAAGCAGCGCGGCGGTGGTTAGCATCAGGTTATTCGACTGGGATCGCGCGGGCAGAGATGAGAGCCTCGGCAGGTCGGTTCTCGCCACACTCTAACTCTTGTAAATGTCCTGGATGTTCACACCGATATGATACTAACAGTATGATGCTAGATAGAATAGAACGACACTTTAGTGGTGACTTAGCTTGTTTGCTGTGTTTTCTGTTTCGTCCCTAATGGATCGGAGAACGAATCTACAATATTATTTGGATTAATTAATCTTAGTAAAGCAGGAAAAAAGTACAGTGGGTTCAGTAATTAATGGAAAACAAAAATCACAGTATTTAAGACAAGTCACCTTTGTAAACGTTACTTCTTTTCTTATTAAATGAATGAGAACGGTCAAGAATCCTTCACGCCGCTGCACAAAATAGTACCATTGACTTCTTTTACTTATCAAAGAATCAGGATAGGTATTGAACTGCTCACACACCCACCATTCACAATACTATAATATGCTTATCAGATAACATAGCTTAGGTTAATTACACGCTTAATAAAAAAAAAACTATACTAATACACTTCCACCACGAAATTGCTACTCATTGAAATATTGACTCTGTATTGTGTCAAGTACAGAAGCATGACCTATGACAAACCACGAGGTTGAATAACGCTTTACTTTCGATATTTATAATTTGCAATAGGCATGTTGGTCTCTTTGTGTCTTTTATCGCATTTACAACGAGGAATGTTCTGAAGAACTGTTCGATCTCATGCCGGCATCGCGGTTTTTCATCGTACCAGGCGGTGGCCGCCTGAAAGTTCATCCACATACCATAGATCGGTGGAAATCGCACACTGTGCGTTTTACGCGTTCCTTTTTGCTTCACACCTGCAATTTTTAGAATGAGCTTTAGCTCCTGCGGCATTTCTGAGTAGCTTTAATATGGGGTTCTTTAAAAGGGCTGTTAATAGAGACTTTAAGGGTCGACAACGTATCTGCGATGCCCCTGGTGTTACAAGTATCCATAGGTGACGGTGACCGTTTACCATCTGGTGGCCCGTCTGCTTATATGCCACCTATGGTAAATATGGTTTTTTTTTTTTTTTTTGGGAAATAATACAATGAGCCGACATGACTTTTTTTTCACGCTAGCGCCAAAACTCTTAAGAGTATTATATACTTCACCACGAATCGCATAAACTCGACAATCTCGACTAATTCACTACAACACAGCTCACTCTCAACTCACTTTTCTTAGTCAACTCAATGTCTCATTATAAGAAACTAACCAAACAC
The DNA here is from genome assembly GCA_949125355.1 of Agriopis leucophaearia. Classification (NCBI taxonomy): domain Eukaryota; kingdom Metazoa; phylum Arthropoda; class Insecta; order Lepidoptera; family Geometridae; genus Agriopis; species Agriopis leucophaearia. The sequence continues at coordinate 11,702,417 of OX421264.1, forward strand.
TAAAGTCGTACTAACCATTAAAATTGAAGCAGCTTTGCTTATTCTCACAAGCTTATTAAGTTTAATCACTGGTACAATGCTACGTACATTATGTACTATTTGTCAAAGTGTACAGTAACAGTAAAAAAACGATTTTACCAAAATGCTTATTACTAATGAATGATGCTTTGACTAATCAAATTCGTCTACAATCCAGAAATAACAATAATTGAGACTGCAAGGGTCTTACGGCTACCTGTTTTAAGCGATTTCTTTAGGTGATTGCAAAAAGTTGCGACACCGCAAACCGTATCTCGCCGCGTTAAGGTTCACGTTCGCGTGATTTTCCGCACTGCGCTGTTTCGAGCCGCGTTAAGAGGTAGCCGTTAGGCCCGAGATCTTCCTCGTAAATAAATTTTAACTGACTTCCTAAAAGGAGGGGGCTCTATTCGACTGTTTTTTATTTTTTAGTCATATAATGTTTGTTACCTCATAACTTTCGACTGGGTGAAACGATTTTTATGTTTTTTTTTTATAAGCTGGTGCTTCCCGTGTAGTCCCATTACAATTTGGTCCAGTTCTGAATATTTTTATGAAGTCGGTTTTTTACATTGATAATTATCTGTTATCTCTTCTAAGTAACATTGCTTTTTCAGATGTTCATTGGACATCTCTCAAGTGGTGCGCTTCGGCCGTTTGGACACAGTAAGTACTTTTTTCTCTATAGGTATAATAACTATATTGCGGTTCTAATACCAGTGAACACAAAAACTTGGGTAGAAAAGTGAGAGCTCTACGCTGGATTTGGTTTGAATTGATTAAATGTTTCATGTAGGTTCAGGTTTGCATATTTCCTCCTAGAAGGGGCGGATAGACATACTTTAATTTTAGCTAGCTCAATATATATTTTTACTGTATGTACTTAAGACATCCAGAGTAGACCTCGTATTATAATTGTTTAGGGCGAGTTTAATCCCTTTTTACAGCTCTCTAACATTAAAATACAATTTTTCATGTTTACAAACCCAAACATTCTTTTTTTACAGGTACAAACTCTTCAGCAAGCGAAGCATGGCAAGGTTCACATGCGGCTGTCGTGGCATCGCTTGACCACTGATGTAACGGAACTGAGTCGAGTAAGTGCACCAACTAACCTACCCAGATCTTATACTAGCTATGCTCTGCAATTTCCCCGAGATAGTTCAGTATTACCTTAAATTTAAATTACCTAGATAGTTTCCTAGGTAATTTTTTCTTCAATCCGAGTAAGATGCATCATCTTTCTTCTCTTTTATATTTCAGGCTCTGACCGAGACTCTGCTGATCAAGACCGGTGACATCAATTCTGCCGTACTTTCGGTGTACATCGACTCCTGCAAAAAACTGCCAGTAAGATCCAGTAACATATTATAAATTCAATGACCAGGAAAGCCATAGTAACAACTCAGACTTATTCTTTTTTTTTTCATCGGCAAGTGTTTTTAAATATTTGGCTGATGGAAATAGTCAAATCAAATTATTTATTTGTCCGAACATGGTAGGTACATGTACATATAAAGAAGCATACATGGTCGTAAGAATGGAAACTTATCTACGTCTCGTACGTTAAACTGCCCTTAGACCGTTGCATGACTTGCATGTCTAGAGACAATCCAAATGCTCAAACGCACTATCCGTTGGCAGCGTACCCAGCATGCTGGTGGCGTACCCAGCATGCTAAATGGCATTGACTATTAAACTTAAATTGCAAATATTCTTAGGACTATCACAAAAAAATCGTGTGTTTTAGAACGCGCGCGCGCAATCCAAACCAGACCCGTACCTGACGATCACCGTTGGCAAGAAGACTGAGAACACAGCTGTACAGATGCGCACCGACTCGCCCGTCTACGAGATTGGGTACTCCTTCCTCGTCCAGAACCCTGAGATCGACAATGTGGAGATTAAGGTAACATTTTCGTTATAACCAGCCATCAAAACGAGCGGACTTTACGAGAACTAAACGAGACTTTAGCGGAGCGGAAGCTACTCCAACTTCATGTTTTATGGAGCATTTAACTGTGAAGTCAAAATCCGTGAAAAGTCCACTTTACTCTCACTAGAAGGCTAGAGCTAGGAACAGATTTACCATAAAACAAGAGACCTATTAAATGTACGACAGGCTACAAGCGGCGGCAGACCAGACGGTAGATTGTATTTAAAACTACTGCGCTTCGACTAGCTACAATTACAATTCTAGCCTTAAATTTTTGGTCCTGTATTGTCCTGAACACATACTCTGAAAAAGAATACATTTTTTTTGTTACCCTGGCGTGTGGGTATTGTCTAGTCCCGCTGCTAAGTCGATGTAACCTTTTTTAGAAATATTTTGTAGTTATGTAAACACATATGTAATGCGTTTCAAAAATAAATGCTTTCTTTGGAGGGTTTTTCAATTCTGCGTGTATGATACAGTTTTACTGTTTTTCATTGCAGGTGTTGGATCAAAAAACGGGCAGTATTTTAGGGCAGCTGGTGTACAGTATTTCGACCCTGCTGAAACAAAAGGACCTCACGATGCTGTCGCAGCCGCTGATGATGCAGAAATCGGGCGCAGAATCCAAGATCATCATGGCTCTGCAATTGAAAGTAAGTCATGTTATTATGATGTGGAGAATCTATTACTACTTGATATTTGCGTTTTTTGGCCTTGAATTAACACTACTTACTTACCTATGGTGTTTCCAATAGTAATGTTTTTAATGAGCTTCCTATATTTAGACGTGGACGTTTAGACAGCTAACTGAGAAGGGTTAAACCAATATTGAATACGTATCGGGTGACTTATTCACATATTGGTTATTTTTTTAGTGAACAAACTAATGGAGAACTATTTTAACTTCTTAATAAAACTACCATCAATTTATATATTAATACGTACAATCATTGCGACAAATATAAATGGATTATGTATGTTATCTGTAGATTCTGAAAGAAGCGGTGAGAGAGGAGGAGGTGGAAGAGGCAGAGGCGCAACTGGAGGCTCCGGCGCCCACGCCCGCCCCCGCGCCAACCACGCCTGAAGTGCCGTCTCCGCCCGTCGCGAATGACGGCACCGACGGGGCTCTTGCGCCCTCGGCACCCGCTGTCACCATGTTCCACCCTGACCCAGGTAACCAACAGTAAAAACAAATATTTAGAAACTTTACGGCTCAATTCACCAGACAATGATAACGCCGGTTAGTCCTGATCTAGCTTAACATTTATGAATTGAAGATTAGAGTACGCAGCTGTTAGTATGTTCGCGTTTGTAAATTATACAGGGTTACGCATATAGACTGTACGAAGCCGCGAAAGGCTGTCATTGCACTCATCATTATGAACAACTTTTACTATGGGACCAACCCTGAAATTGTGGGAGGGGCGGGGGGGACGACAGTTGTTCCATACATTTTGTCAAGTGTCAATAACCAATTTATATGAAACAGCAGTTTTTTCGCGATTTGCGATGACCTACATTTGCAGGTTATATGCGTAACCCTGTATGGTTTCATAAGTGTAAACTTGTTCTCAGTATTAATGTCGGAGCCAGGCGCTGCTGATCTAAAGAACATCGACGAGCCGGCGCCGGATAACACCTCTCAGAGATCAATTCCCGTAGAGGTCATTGAGAAAGAAGTTGGTAAGTTCCTACCTGCATACTCTTATATCAATGAATAATGTTTTTAATCCCCGACGCAAAAATAGGGATGTTATAAGTTTAACGTGCGCATCTGTGTGGCATCGTAGCTCCAAACGGCTGAACTGATTTTGATATTTTTTTTGTTCGCAAAGTGATTTGATCAAGAGTTTTAGCTATGATTCAAGAAAATCTGTTAAGCCGTATGAAGATTATCGGTCAGCCAGTATAAATAGAATAACCAAGAGCCCATATCTAAAATGAATGCTTTTATGAAATTTCTTTAGCAAAAAACTATTTTTCAGATGTACCCCAAGAGTATCAGCCTTCATCAGAAAACAACACTCCCAAACTAATCCACAGAACATCCTCTTTGACCACGTAAGTATTAATTACATGCTTACTCCCAGTATAATATCTTCTAAGTAATTTTCATTATACTATATATCTTGTGTTGCAGGTCAGCTGGGGAGGCTGGTTTGGGTCGCATCTTGCTGTCGTTACGATACAGCATGCAACATCAGACTTTGTATGTCGTCGTCCACAAAATCGCGTAAGTATTACCATTTACTTACATTTTATATATGCATAAATATTATGAGGAAATGTAACATTCGTAGAATGCTTCCTAAAAATGGGGCTTGTTCCTGATGGCTCCAATACTTCCACTATTGGAAACACTGGGAAATGGAGTTCCTTGTATTCACGTAGACCACGAGGAAATGTAGTTCTTTTTGGACCCATGAAGAAAACACTTTGCAGTTCCTCATTCCATGGTCCATCTTGATAAAATTACTAAGCAAAACAAACGAAATAAAAACTGAAGCTTTTTATTTAATACGTAAATAAGAAACAGTATTAACACCTGGTAGTCAATTAACCATGAAATAAATGGTGGTAAGAGCTTATTTTAAAAAAAATAAAAAAAATCATTTGTGAGAATGAAAGCTCATCTTTTTGATGCAAAAATTTCGTGTGTTTTATCCACAATCTAAACTCCAAAATGACCATGAGGAAATGTAGTTCCTCGTGGTCCCATGAGGAACTACATTTCTTCGAGTGGCGCAAATTAGTGGGATCATGAGGTACAACCCAAAAATGGCCTGCTTAGCTGACAGCAACATGTTGTCTTTCTCCAGCCGCCAATATGCTTTCTTTGTCTGTTGTTGTCATTCGCAATGCATACAATGAATCGAATTGAAGCCATAGTGGGAGCCACCATACTTGTTTCTGAAAAAAATATACAGCCGAGGTAGCTGCACTACAGGAGGGGGCTAGAAACTTGTAATTTCATCAATTTGCCACCTCCACGATAAGTGGAGCCATTTTTTGAATGAAGTACATTCTGAACATTCTTCATCGTATCATTCGTCAAACATTTAGTAATAATGCTTTGCCAACTTTTCTCTGACGTTTAGTGCCATGCGAGAAATTGAGACTCAAGCAAGCAACAAGCCCTCTTGAAATTTTTTGAACAAGACTTATTATGTAGCTAGATATTAATAAAAATAATGAATGGTTGCAGGAATATACCCTTGAAAGATCCCACCAACGTGCCTGACCCATATGTGAAACTATATTTGCTTCCTGGACGCTCAAAGGACTCCAAGCGCAAGACAGTGGTGAGTAAATATTTTTCAAATCGGAAAGACCTGGTACGAGATGACAAAGCTTACACGCAATTTCCTTTTATTCATTGAGTTTGTTGGTATTTTTGCGTGTCTGATTGGAATTGGATGACTTACTTTTAAGTTCAAAATTCTGAGTGGCGTTGAGCTGTTATGGGCAAACGTGAAGAGCCATCAGGCGAGCGACTTCGCTCGTCTCGTTACCCAGTATCATAAAAAATATATAAAAATATGCTGTGGGACTTTTAAACATTCAAAGTATGATAATTTTTGTTAATTGTCCTGAAGTTGATTGAAATCCGAAGTTTTCATTAGTCTAGTTTGTTTTTCTGACATTTAGTAAGAAGTAGCAGCCAGTATACTAAGATAAAAAATAAAACAAGAAGTTTTCATTAAAGTTTTTGCACTTCACTGTGACTGGCAGTAATCATATTATTGTGATTTTGTTAAATAAATAAAATAAAATTGTAGAGAACAAACAAAAAAGATTATTTAAAATAAAACACGTAGATGTCACCATATCGCAGTCAGCGTCGCGTGCCGCCTATGGACACTCGCTAGATATAGACCTTAAAGGAGGAAATGTACGTGGAGGGAAACTTAGGAAAACTGGAAAATTAAGAGTTATACCGCAACCCACAAAATAGTGTAAAATATATATTAAACTGTATTGTTTATAGGTCATTAAAGATAGCTGCATGCCGGAATTCGATGAGCAGTTCGAGTGGGTGATCCCATTAGCGGAGCTACACTCACGGCAGGTGGAAGTCACCGTCGCAACGCACAAAGGATTCTTAGGAGGCAGCCCTGTTATTGGACAGGTACAATACCTTCAATTGTTTTTTTTTAGGGTTCTGTACTCCAAGGGTGTCAATGAGACTAAGCGTACACATATGTATGAAAATTGAAATTTTTAAAGAATATGTGATGTTACAGCGGAGTAGCTAAGAAATATAAAGAAAATCAAAAAGTAAAAATACGAGAAACGATTATAGTACATACCTACTCCAAAGTCAAACACGGCATGATTATAGTACATACCTACTCCAATGTTAAACAACGCATAAAACAACACTGGCCAAGTGAGTGTAGCCAGAGGGCCTAGTGCGAGTTTTACCAGTGGCGTTTATTTATTCGATCGCGTTAACGTCTACTACGATTTGTATGAAAAAAATTGCAGTTCCATCTACATGCGCTAGATGGCGCTGTTCTTATTTCATACAAATCGTAGTTAACGTTGACGCGATCGAATAAGTAAACGCAGTTGGAAAAACTCTCACTAGACACACATTTGACAAAAAAAATCTGTTGGTAACACACAAAAACTTCAAGACTTTGCTTAATGGCGATGTAATCATTTTAAAACACTAGCGTTTATCTCGCAGAACCTGCGTCGCCTCTTTAATGTAATTTTCTAATAATAATAAATAGATAAGGCAAAAATCTCTTTTACGAACGGCTCCTTGGGCTCAATAACCGGCGTACGCTGTAACTATGTATGCTGTTAATTTATGGTGGTACAGAACCCTAAGTGCGATACCCCTACACACACTTTTCTTTTAACAGAATTTACGAGGACCCTGATTCACTAACTAAAACACGCACGTAACGCAGCGTGTTAAGTTTCTTACTATACAACTTTTAAGTAAAACTTTCTTGTCAAGTTTTTAATTTGCTTGCATTTCTGTCCACGAGCCTTATTGTGCAAGTCTGGTGATTGCATCCTATCCTGCTCCCTCTAATTTACTTGCACCATATGCACAAGCAGGACGAGCGACAAACACCATCCCACAGAAAAGAGAAGTAAATAGAACGGAAATGAGAAGGAAAATCTGTCGCCAGGTATTGTGGCAGAACCTTGATTGAACATTCTTATTTATGTCAACGCGTCGAACTCCACGTCACAGTTGCTAACTGATTTCGAATGACTGACGTTTTGTTTATATGGGTGCAAGTGGCTACAACGAATTTCTTATAAAAATGCCTTAAAGGCCATTCTATTTTATTTTTTTACTTTTCTGTTTACCATCCTCACCAGATTTATGTGATATGGCCTTAGTTCTTAACAGTTTGGCTGGTTTTGAGTACTCTCAATGAATTACGACTTTGGTTTCAGATAATTGTGCACCTCAACCAATATGATTTCCGTGAAGCGAAGACTTTGTGGTTTGATCTTATGCCAGAAATGACACCAAGAGATTAAATTTTCTTGTCATTTTGCTTTGAACATTCTTGTACTTATGAAGCTTATCTTTTTTTGACTGTTTATTATTAAGATCTGAATCTGATTGCTTATGCCATATTTGATCTGATGATTTCATGAAACATTTAACATATTGGAGTCACAAAATCTGTTTTTAATTTTTATACCATTTATGAATATTAATTGTACTGTGTAAGTAAAAGTGAATGCCCTATTTACAAAATAATATTTGAAAGTGTTACCTTTTATTATTATATTATTATAAAAATCTGTTTAAATCTATTTGAATAAGTATTTATTTTACAACTGTTCATTGTTATTCTATGTGATAAATGCTTTGTACTGTTACATTTTCTCATGATTTTGCTTATGAATACATATACTGTTCTAGATGTCAGCTTTCTATAATTATCTAGTTTGTTTAATCTAAGATTAATCTTATGATTTTGTAATGCTTTTTATTTATATGCATTTTAAATAAACATGTATAAATTACAAGTTTTTTTTTTGTAAACAAAGACTAATTTAATTTATAAAAATGTTCATTTAATCTTACATTTGGACTACACATTATATTAATGAATGCAGCAGTTACAGGTGACAGTCTCACAATGTTTTAGGTCACGACACGGCAATGTTTATCATTTCATTTAAGTTCATATTATAATTATAACTAGTTTATCAACGCTCCATGGTGTTGGGGACAATTTTTTGAGCAATAATTTTCCCATAACCGCCACGTCCACCGTCGTAGTCAGTTCTATATTCGTCGCGTACCTGCAACCACAGTCTTTATTAGTCAAATATAATAACTAGAACTATCTAATATAGTAGAATTGAACATAAATAAGTTATAAAGAAACCAACTGCAAAATGTAGCTGTACGCACAAACAACACCTAATATATCAAAATAGTTTAGGCTACTACATGGTTTAACAGGAATAGACAAACATACATTATATACACTTGTAAAACATTACCCTTGTAGGCACACAGGTAAACTTACTATGAAAACAACCCTGAAATCTCTAAAAAAACTCTGCTGTTCCATACATTTTGTTGAGTGTCAATGACAGTTTTTTATGGAACCAGCTGATATTATTATTTTCGCGATTTTACGGATGGTCCGAAAAGTTGTCCATTATGATGAGTGATAGAAAACTGTCATTGACACTTTATAAAATGTATGGAACAGCAGTTTTTTTGCAGATTTCAGGGTTGGTCGTACGTATAGTAAAAGTTGTGCATAACGATGAGTAGAATGACCTCCTTTTGGCTTAGTACAGTCTATATGCGTAACCCTGTATAATATAAATATGAAAAATATATCAAATAGAGAATCTTTTTTGTCAGTTAAATATTTGTGTTCTAAGAGCAGAAATATCAATGCAGGAAATAAAAAGTGAAACAGCGAGCAATGAGATTCAAAGCAGAAAAATAGACTACCATATTCATGGCAAAAATGATTATGTTTATGTATATGTCAGTCTCATTTTTGCATCATCATCAACAGCCCTGACTGACTTGCTGCTGGCTATAGACGTCCTTTTGTTTATGCCTCTTTCTTTGGTCTTTTTCCAGTGGTAACCACTAGTTTCCAACAGTTCTTTTGATGATGGTTCTTCTCATTCTTAGATGGTCTTAGTTTCGCCAACCTAGTCTCTTATTGTCTTGCTTTTGTGTTTGATAAAAAGAATCAAATTTTGTCACTAGGCCTGCAGATGACTGGGATTTGAATAGGCTTTTTTGGGCTGGTTGACATATTGTTATTGAACCACGTCAGCTCATTCATCAACCATAGCAGACTCGAAAAATATAAATATTCAGGACCGTTTTTGCACATGGTCATCTGACCCCAAACTAAGCAAAGCTTGTACTATGCCATAGACTGATATACATACATATATATTTTTTTAAACACATACTTAAATAAATATTAACACCCAAATGTAGAACAAACACAAATGTCCATCACATGAATGTTTGCTCTAGGTGGGAATCTCACTACAAACTGGGCCACCAGTCAATTGATTTGAAGAATGAACACTTTGACCACCTCTCCAATTACAATCATTTATATGACAAGAACAATGGTTGCTTTGTTGCCTCATCTCAATTCATTGTTCAATCAGGATTATATTACTGAACATGGCTGAATTTCAGACTCCTTCATTTCTGACCGTTTAGAATTATACTACTGTATGTGGCTAACATTCTACATAAAATTAATTATTTTTATTGTGGCCCTTTCTATATGATTATAATAAGGATTTTAAAACATTACCTGTCCTCCAGTTTTTCCTCTTCCATATTGACGACCCTCTATAAAGCCAGCATCCCAATCGCATCTTATTATTCTATCATCTAATCTAGTACCATTGATATATCTGGAAGTCAACAAAACATATAATTCAAGAAAATTAGACCTAGGTGTGTCTGCTTATAACTTATTCAGAGTATAGATATTACAAACCTCATACAGGCTTCTGAATCTTGTCTCAAATAATATTCAACAAAGCAAAATCCACATGGTGTTTTTTTATACTTGTCTAGACCCATTACAACTCTTCTTATATCACCGCACCTTGAAAATAATTCGTAGATTTGTTCTTCTGTTGTGTAAAACGACAAGTTACCGATGTAGAGCGTTGAAGAGCCTCGTAAAAGCTTTTCTTGTTCTGTTCTTGAACCCTGAAACATTAAAATATGTATATTAATGGGCTCTTCGTAACATGAAACAGTCAAAAACACTAGTTAATAGCCGCAAAATTTATTACAATACCTTAAAATGCTGATCACGGTAGGAACTAATTTCAGTTGACGAGTTCATAGAATCATAGCTCCGTTTCATTTTGTAATCTAATGTGTAGTTAACTCACAGATGAAAATTTATTTAGGGCACCTGGATAACTGAATTAAAGCAACATAAGGTAAAAAATACTATCAGATTATTCAGAATTATCCAAATTAGATTTTGTTTTCTGGACACGCAGATGGACGCACTACATTCTATGGATTTTTGGATTAAGTTGTCAATGTCAATTGTCATTATTGTCAGTTTTTTATTCTTTCATCTTGGGAGAATTTTGGCGTCGCACGTTGTGCATTTGGCAATGTCAAGTATTGATATTTTCAAGTCATAAATACTCATTCAAATCGTCAAACAAGTCAGAGTCAAGCAAAAATATGTCGCGGTCAAGGCAAAGTCATGCCCTAGTAAATAAGAGACTTATTCGACATGAAAAGACATGTTTCATCTCGTTACATCATTTTTTTACACTTGAGTACGTCCACGAATACTTAACAAGCCACCATTAATAGACATCAACCGTTGTTATTTTTTCTACATACATTAACACTTGATAATATACAAGTTTACATATGTTACAAATATGCGACATGTTTTTTTCACGTTTTCGCCAAAACTTAACTTGACATTGAAAATGAATTTAAAATTGACAGTGACATCTCAATTTTTGTTGTTATTTTGCCCTGTGACTAGACTAGAGTCATTAAGACCATATCGCGTTGTCTTCTATTCGTTTTTTAAACTTGTCTCACTAGAACTTAGGTAGGTCCAAGTAGTGCAAACTTTACTAGTGTTATTTCGAGTGTTAATGTGTAATAACGGTAAATTATTGTTTATTAAGTGTTCTTCAACGTGCTCGAATGTAGACAAATGATATAATGAGATGAAACGTGTAATTTCGTATTGTTTCCGAAACTTCACAGAAGCCTCTAGTAAAGTCTCCACCACTTTATTAGAGCATAAATTAGACTTAACCGTGACTTACTTTACTTGACTTGTTTGACGCTGAGTGTTTAACGTTATTTAAATGTGATAAGATTATTATTTCGACTGAAGGACTCTGTATCCATTAGTCTCTGTAGTCAATAGATAAATGAAAAAAAGAACTATTTCCGTTGTGTTTGGCGTAATTTGCGTTTTAGTTCGGTGTTTGGTTTGCTTTTGGAATAATGTTTTCTTTTTTGTTTTCATTTATTAAAATCTAAATATAATTACAATGTACCCGTTGATCTATAGAAAATAGTTGAAAATTCACAGTGTCAAGTCAACCCTACATCCTGCAACTATTTTAGTAATCATTAAAAATGTCCTGTAGCGAGTTTGAGTGCCTCGATGAAGAAGTAAAAGAACTTTTGCAAAACTATAGACACAAAAAAGCCACAGCATGCGAACCGTGTAAACTTGAAAATTTCAAGGAATGTCTGATAGGCCTGACTGAGGTAAGTACATACAAAATGTTGACCGAGAGATTAATGTTGAATCTAAGCCGTAGGTAATTCTTATTGTAATGTTTGTTTAATTCGCTTACAGGAGTTTGGTCTCCTCAATATAAACTACATATTCAATCCGCATATCGACGTAGATAACGAAAGCTTGGAGCTCGATGCTCTCGTGAAGTTGATAAATGCTGTATGGACATTATTGCATCATTTCAAAAATGTATCGGGGAAGTCTGAAAGATTAATAGAGCAGAACCACATTCTTGAGCAGAACAATAAGCAGTTAAATGTAAGTATCCATTCACAAGTATTATGTATTCTCTGATCTGTGACTAGGATAACAGAATATATACGGAATAAGGTAGGCCTTATCCATATTAAACCTCACCTTATTAATGACGTTTGTAGAAGTGAAAGACTTTCATTCCCATCATCACTCCTCCGCTCAGATCAACAAGCAACTAGCGAGCTCAATGTCACTCGCTAACATTGTCCCGTCTCTTGCACACCACCCTAATAATTTGGGTATATAATACTTCTAATTTAAATAAAGATTGTCTAACAAGAATTCTTTTTTTTTTGTTAATATTATTCTCATCCATCTTACTCCAACTACATTAAGTACATGGTCAGTCTATCTAAGATACTGAAATATAAGGATGTAAAAAAAAATTATGTTCCCTTCTGTGTCTATGTAATCCTTAGCACAAGTAAGCTACTACATAGAGAGAGCTCTATCTTTGTACTTGGGAAAGCGCTATTTTGAGTTCTAGCACCATCCAAAAATCTACCGAAGACCGCCACTGACTGAGCCACCATACTGGATTGGGCCCATGGTGGCACATTCTCTCTAAGATAAGGCCTTTGCGCAGTGGGAACATGATAAGCTGATATTTTTGTTTGTTGATGTTCTATTACCAGTTCCGAAGCTGGTTACCACATTAATATAAATGTCTTAAGTTTATTCCCTCTTAACTTTATAACTACTAAATGGAATTGAATGAAAATAGCAGTGGAGGTAGCTTATCCCCTGATTTAACACAAAGACTATGATTTATTCCAGAGAAAATGTTTGATCCTGTAGGATATCGGGTAAAATTTCGAAGTGCTGCTAGTGTTCATGTAATTGTTATATTTTCAGGGAATCATTCAGAAGTTAAAAGATAAATTAAGCATTGAGAAGAATGAATCCAAAGCATGTGTGGCTTCAGCACAAAGGATCGCAGACAGCTCTGATGAGATGCTTCAGAAGTTGACAGCGACTCGCTTGAAGCTCACTCAGGTGACGAAACAGAAAGAAGCCAGTGAGAGGAATCTACGGAATGAAATAACAAGACTCAAGCTGCAGAATGATAAGTTATTGGACAGAATTAGGACTAAAAGTAAGTCTTTAGAAGTAGCCATTGCTCGCATGATCAGTGACATAGGTTTTTCTCCCGCCTTGATCATTTAAAAAGGTGACTAATTTATCTTCTTTACACATTGAGTGTGTTACAAGTGGTTTTAGACTTGTGGCTATCAACTGGTATGGGAAGTAATTTTGCGCCTTTGCAGGAGTTTTAATAGGTATTCTTATAAGTACTAATGAGACAAATATACCACCTTATTACACTTTGGCTGTAATGTCAACAAAATACTAGCTATAATTTTTACAATACATATTAGTCTTGTACAGCACCACTAGCAGTGGGCTAAAGAGCACATAACTTTTGATTGTTGTTTTGAAGAAGACATGTATACGAAAAAAAAGAATTCCTACTTTTAACAAAGGATCAAAGAAGAAGATGAGCACAAATTACTATTAAATTACAAAGAAATGTCAAGCCGACAACCTTATAAATTGTGGTTATAGTATAATGTTTAATTGTATACAAGTCCATATAATCACAAGTGATGGCTAGATATAAAAAAATATATTACAATTTCAATTTTTAATTAAATACATTTCTAGATCAATTTTATAAAAGTTCACTTATTAGAACTATACCAAAGTAATTTTTTGTTATCTTCAGATGCTCCCCCATGCAGCAACACCTGTGACATGACTGTCCATCAACTAAGGGAGCGAGACAAGCACCAGAGAAACATGATAGCACAGCTACAGAAAACCAACCAGGAGTTACTGCAAGAGGTTCTATATATGAAAGAGGAGCTCATACTGGGAGGGCTGAAACACTACAAGTTAGATGATAAGCCTAAGAAATAGATCCAATCACTATTGTTATTAAGTAGATTGTAAACACAGACAAGGAGAAAGTTTTAGATCATGCCATTTTGATTGGGTTTTAGGTTTTTCCTGTCACAATATCTGTGACCCTATAAATAATATAGAGAGCTACAAATCCAACAAAGACATTGATAAAACACTAGGTTACCATTATTATTATTATCGCAAAAAAGATTTTTTTTGTTTAAAATAGAACGGCTGTCAAGGCATTTATGTAAGAAATTTGTTGTAGCCACTTGCACCCATATAAACCCCATAGCAACTGTGTGAGCAACTGTGACGCGGAGTTCGACGAGTTGACATAAATAAGAATGTTAAATTACATATCTGTCACAATACCTGGCTACTAAGTTTCCTTCTCATTTCCGTTCTTTTTACTTCTCTTTTCTGTGATTATTATCATCATAAAAATCGTGATTTACTAAGCGTCAGAGACATGTTACAAATCTTTTTTGCCTCGATCTATAATTTATACAACTATTAATTTCATTTATCTCACAAAGTTAACAACGTGACACTCGTAAATTTTACTAAATTTTTCCAACTAGCATAGTCTTATATCTTGTCTCTGTAATTGACTTTATGTTTCTTTGTATCTTGTATTAACTGGTTATGTGAGAAACATTAATTTATGAGCTTGTAATAACATAGCAACAGAGGTGTCAAAGCTAGATTGTAAAATTGGTCATTTATTGTTAAACGCTTTAAAAAAATCAATTTGGCCAGTAACTTTTGGTAATATTGTATAGTGTTGAGTATTAGGGTTCCACATTTGAATATAGGCCAAATAGATTAGGAATTCCAGGTTTGTTGCGTACTTGCCCTGTTATCAGACAAATCATTAATAGATGTTATAGTAAAAACCTCATCTCTGTTCTCGATTGTAAACAAAGCAACATTAGCACCATTACCGATACAAATTGTAACTATTCTACGATCATGCTAAGTGTTTTTAGCCATATCGAGAAGTGACCAAGTTTTAAGTTGGTAATGTCGAAAAAATATTGGTATTTCATCAATGCGGCATATCCTCATGTTGGCAATAGAGAACTCGAATTTAATAAAATGGCGCCGTTGCACGAAATGACCGGGCCTTTTCATGATTTGGCCAATTCTACGATCGGGCTAATACAAAGGAGTTGATAGACAAACATGAAAAATGTGACCTAAAGACGAATAAGTGTATAACACTGTATAGATTATTTTCAATAACACTACTGAAAATATTTATCAGTAGCTATACTAGCTACGAGTATGTTGCATTATAATTAAACACATAATATGGACCATATTAGTTTGATTGATTGAAATTGATTGAACAATACTGAGAGTATTTATTAGTAGCTATGTTACATTGTAATTAAACACATAAGGTTAAAACACATAATATGGACCATATTAGTTTGATTGATTGAAATTGATTGAACAATACTGAGAGTATTTATTAGTAGCTATGTTACATTGTAATTAAACACATAAGATTAAAACACATAATATGGACCATATTAGTTTGATTGATTGAAATTGATTAAACAATACTGAAAGTATTTATCAGTAGCTATGTTACATTATAATTAAACACATAAGGTTAAAACACACACAATATTGACCATGTTAGTTTGATAACAATACTGAAAATATTTATCAGTAGCTAAGTTGCATTGTAGTCAAACACATAAGATTAAAACATACGCACAATATGGACCATTTAAATTTAATATCAATACTGAAACTACTTATTTAACAGTAGTTATGTTTCAAAGTAACACATAAAAATAATAATGTTTTACCAAAGAAAAGACATGTACCTATACCTAGTTACTATATCTTATTTGTTTTTGAATAGATACCAAAGATTCCTGTTTAGAGTTTGTTCAACTTATGAATCCCTCCGGGCCATCCAGCGGAATATTCGGGATCGAATTAAATTTCATAAATTAATTGGCTATCAAATATCACTTTATTAAAAACGCATCTGCAGGCTGAGAAAATGTTAAAAATAAACAGATATAAATGTTATCGTAAACAAGTGTTTGGCGCTAAAAACCCTCGTATATCTTAAACGTTGGATCATCATTTTTTAACAGACTACAAAAAAGAGAGGTCCTTCTTTTAATTAACACGCACACATATTACACATATTATTTAAGACTAATTGTAACTTGCTGTGATTTAGCAACTATGAAATAGACTTTCTTTATAAAAATATAAGTGCCCTTGGATCAATCCAAGGGCAAGTAAGGGTAACTTAAGTAAGGGTAATTAAAAGAGCCAATAGTTTTAAGTTTTCCCGACGGTAGTATTACCCATTCCGTTTTACTACAACTTCCAAGGCAAGGTACCACTAAAATAATTAAGCTAAACGTAATTATGTAAAAGAAACTGTACAACGTTCAATTACCTCACTGTGGAGGATCATTATTGGGAGATAACTCGTAAGAAAAGTTATAATTTTGAATTTTTTAATGAACCCCGATTAAAGAGCTGATAATCTTGAAACGGCTGTACATATTTTCATAAATCATAACTAAGAATATTCGGCGGGTATCTGGCTCAACGTATAAGCATTGCCATTCAACGTGGTAATGCTGCCAGCATGCTGGGTACGCTGCCAACTGATAGTGGGCTTGAGAATTTGGATTGTCTTTAGACTTTCAACGGTCTCGGGACAGTTTTAACTGTTTTTTTAGTGTTAGCTTGTATTTGTTTATTTAATAAAGGCACTTGCCCAATTAAAAAGAATATTCTCGATCAAGACACCAAATACAAACAAAAAACCGAATCAAAATCAAGTAAATTCAATTCAGCTGTTTACATTCCCTCAGGCAGACACCCAGACACAAAAGTTAAACTTACAACTTTTTGCGACATGAGGGTTAAAAAGAGTTCTGTAGGGAGGGGTTAGATATTGAGATTGCCCGAATAAAAACCTCAATCGTCGGGAATAACGCTAGTTATAATGCTCTACTAATTTGGCACATTGTGATAATTTAACTAATGGTTAGAATATACCTATACCTCAGACTGACTTAATTAATCAAATTGTCTTTTTATCATTAATAAAACTTGTTTTGATATCAATACAGTGTTTTAAAATAAAATAAGTTCTGATAAATAGGGTTGTCATTAAAATCGAAATATGCGAATTAGTAGTTCGTAATTCTCATTTTTATACTAACTTACCAACTTGCAGCAAATTCAATCTCTGATGCTCTGAATTATCTTAATTTAGGAATCATTTTCCCTTTGTAATTTTATAGCGATCAGTAGGCATGCGAGTTTCCACTTGTGGCGGTACTGCTGTTGACGCCAATCCACTATACCTAATAGCTAATAGTAAACGACGCGTGACACTGACGCTTAATCAACAATAGTGTATCGCAGCTTGGAATACGTTCGTAGAATTAATTATTGGGGATACCAATCGGCGTGTACATACTGGACACTTGCGTGTGCGCGCCACCAGCACCGGCACCATAACATCACATCGACAACGCACTATAGTCCGCGCACCGTGGTTTGTGAATCACTGCGCATGATCATTCCCAACTCGAGCGTCAAACTGCGCGCGCGCCTTGTTTCTACTAAAACCATCGCGCTATCGTGAATTTCTACAAGATTGATAAGATCATTATATCACAGTGATAAGAATCGTCAAGGACCTGTTCCCTCGATCAGTTTAACACCGATATTTCATAAGTAAAGATTGTTATTAGTTCAGTGTTTAAACATTCAGTGAACAGTGAATTTATTAGTGCATTAATTATCGGATGTCGCGGCGCACACCATGGGGACGTCGAAGAGACTGAAGATAACCGTGGTCGGCGATGGTATGGTCGGCAAGACCTGTCTGCTCTACGTGTACACTAGAAACGAGTTTCCAGAGGAATATGTTCCCACAGTGTAAGTACCTATTTCTAGTAAATTCTATTTGTTACGGTAAGCTACGAGCAGGTGCGACAGCGACCGCCTAGGTCAGAAGGGCGGCTCACCGCGACGTGCGCCCGCGCCGCTTCATTAGCATAGAGATGCGGTAACATCGTTATCATTATCATCTTAGTAGGTATCTATTGTGTCGTCATCTAGCGGAGTCCCTCTACAATGTTACTGGCTATACAGTGTCCTATTTCAGATTACATGTACAGCAGAGGTTTCCGATGCAATGTTTTCCTTCATATATTCACAAACAATAACTAACCGGTTTACCACATTTATGAGTCATATGTGAAGTTGTTATTACAAATGTTTCTGTAGGTTTCTATACTTTGTTTAGCGTAAACTTGATTTAACAGTTTACCTTGGTCATCGTCATTAATAGGGAAGGAAGCGACGATGAATCGTTTTAATACCTTACGTCACATAAAAGTCCGGGACGGAATGACTAACTGAATTATCGTTACTATATCGATAGCTCATAAATTAGGTAAATATTTTGTGTTATGTAATTTAGATATGTACCTTATTGTATGTAATTTAAAACTATAATAATTATTATAGCTTAATAAAAATAATCATCAAAATCGGTTCACCCAGTCAAACGTACTGAGGAACATTAAAAAAAATACAGTTGAATTGATAACCTCCTCCTCCTTTTTGGAAGTCGGTTAAAAATTATGAAGTAGGTGAAAATTATGGTAGGTATTGATACATATAATACTTATTTACTTATAATATAATTTTTCCTTTAAAAAAAAGGAATTTAACTTCTGAATTATGTAGATCGTTAATTCGTAAGGCATCAGCTTGCTAATGAGTCTATTATACGGATCGTTATTTAATCGATTGGAGACCGTGTGCCCACTGTCTACACACTAATTAATATGCCTTGTGGGAGAACTATTATCTACAGGAAAAGGTATGATGGTTGTCTAAGCAGTGCTCTATAAATTAAGAGCCCGAAAAATACCTCTGTTTTTTTTATCTCCACCAAAACATCAACCATCAACGTGAAAATTGGTTTAAAACATTTGCAATGTTATTCTAGAGATCATACCCATTACAATAACGCTTTATTGATACCACAAAATAACCAACCTAACCATTAGTTTTTTTTAAATAACTACTTAGTGCTTTTATTGTCCTAAAAAAATAAAAAATGTGCGAAAGAGTTAGCGTTCGTTCGGGAACGTGCTTTTAAATATAGAGAAAGTTCATCTCTCGCTGCCCTACAAATGGAGCCCGCGGTATCTAAGCCTTGGGTATTGTAGATATTTCTAGGGTTGTTAGATAATAATTAACCCTAGATATATCTACATTTCTTTCCAACCTCGCTTTTGCCCCAATTGACCCTACTAAGATGACAGCTCGTTTCAACACAAGCTGCATACTGTATCGCATAATTAGCCGACGAAAGACACCGTGTGAGACATGTAAAGTGTTAATTTTATCGTCCGCGCGACAAACATTTCGCGGACGGCGGACCGCTGGCCAATATAACACGACGGCGACACCTACTTAGCATTGCGAGCACTATTTATAAAGACAAATGCGCACCGGCATTGTTGTATTGTTGCACGAACCACGGCTGCTTCCTTCTTTTAAAAGAAGGAAGCAGACATTTCGATTAAAGATCAAATGTATTGGCAACAATTTATTTCAATGATCGTCCGAATTACCTGATGAAAATGCTGCTGTTATGAGTCTGTAAATAACAGAAATTATTTTTACTTTCTTATCTCTGACACTACGTAATCTCTTGGGATAAGAATTTTTGATTTAACTTATAGTGTCCCACTGTTGGTTAAAGGTCTCCCCCATTTCCTGTTATAAAACCCATTCTTCATGCCAACCTCTCACGAATGAGTCAAGATGACGATCTTGACTCATTCCTGCGCCAGCGCCAGCGTTTTGTAATCGTCATTATTAGCCCATCGGTCCGGATGCATACACGCCACGATAATAGGAAAGGTTTTTCAAAACCATGTAGTTGTAGGTACGTACGGTGAGACGGGGTCGTACGTATCGCGGTGATATACCCGCGCCACAGTGCCCTGCTCCGTACCAGTATCACCTTCCATCCCACCGTAGATGCCCCAGAAACACCTTAGGCGACCCAAACGACCCCATCTCCGCCTTTACATCGGCGCCGGTACATGGGTTACATTTTGATATAGGCGCCGTTTACTAAAGGAACACAAACTCACCGATCCCGCCGGCGGGATCGAAGACTCCCAGGATCCGTTATAAGATCGGTTAGATTCTTTCAAAATATTCAATTATTCAACAACCTGCTAGGGTTTCAGGGCACACCCCTTCTGGGGTGCCAGGACAAGTCTGATGCCCCACTCCCGGCGACGACCCAAGCCGAGTTTCGTACCTGCGAGGTGCCCTTGAGCTAGTCGCTCAAAAACCAAAACCGAGTTAGGCCCAACGCCCTCTGCGTTCGCCAACCACTCCAGTCAAGCTGTAGATGCCGCAAACCCAACAGCATAAACCACATAAAAAAATGCTGCACCGTATCGAACCCAACTTACTTATAGGGATCTAGATAAATTCGAGATATTCCAATGAATAAATCATCAATCATCAGTTGACAATTTGTAGGTTCGACAACTATGTGGGCCACATCACCGTGGACGGTGAAGAAGTCGAGATGGCGCTATGGGACACAGCGGGACAAGAGGACTACGAGCGACTGAGGCCCTTATCATACACACATGTACGTTGATTACTACTTTTGCAATTTAAATATGTACATATCGGTTAAGGCACTAATAAATAGGCAGGAATAATTAATAATACTAGTGCCTATAGGTAGATATTCCTCATGGAAAAGGTAGGGTAACAAAAAATATTCCCAAATAGATATATTTGGAAATAGATATTTCTAGTTATTGAGGATATGTAGAGGGAGGGTTTTTGAGGTTACCTAGACCAATACCTACATTCACCCACTTTATACCTACCATTCTGGCCCACAAAAGTAGTGAGAGTGGGGTTGGTGGCAATCCACTCTATCCTAATCCGCATGAAAAACCAGGATGAAACTTTATAATGAAAAATTCGGTGTTTTACTTACTATTGGTAGGTAGAGTACATGACCTTTTTAGAGGAACATTTTCATAGCATCCACCCTAAATACTTATCACCTAAAAAAATTGACCTAACATAGGCAAGCACACTCTAATCAACAGCCCTAGCGTAATCAATATTGTAGTGATAGAATAGTAATAAATCTGACTGCTTTTCAGACAAACTGTTTCCTGGTATGCTACTCGGTCGGGAGCCAGTCTTCATACGAAAACGTAGTTCACAAGTGGTATCCAGAGTTAAAACACTTCAGTTCATCAGTACCTATTGTATTAGTAGGTGAGTTATGTTACTTCTTTTTATTTCTTTAAGTTGTCTAGAGACGGGAGTATAGATATACCTGCAGATATTTTGAAAAATGACATTGACTGCGCAACATTGGATTTTTTATTTCTATGGCTGGCCGTAGAGGTCGAGGGAAATTCAACCGCGCAAGTCCGCGTGCTGGTAGTAGTGTATGCTTTTGCTCGTGTACAAACGCCAATTATTTCCCTACTACGCGTCACAGTAACTATTACCTAGTCCTAGATGATACATGTACCTATCTAAGTATCGGTTTTAACAATAGTGCGGCATGATTTGTTACTATTATGAAAACCCAATAAGTAGGTACATGATGTGTCGTCTATTTTACCATGACGTCGATTCTTTATTGTAATACCTAATTATTTTTGCCTAAGGACAACAGGAAGTAAAAATCTAAAAACATTTTTAACTCATACGTCTAACCCAAGAGCGGTTCAGAAGTTCCACAACGAGCTCATGTTTCGTGCGTTCTCCATCTCTTCCGCGCATTTTAACATTTTTGAAGCTATCAAACCAAATTATTTATTTGTACCATGGAAGGTACCTACACAAATATTTACACACATACATTCACGAAATTCAATAAATTTATGTGTAAAAAAAGTATTACAAAAAAATTATAGAAAACACGAAACATTGGCTAATAAAACTATATGCTTTACTCCTGACCAAATACCGTAAATAACGTACTATTACCTAAATATCTCGGCAACCACAATATCAATCGAAACTGCGGTTTATTTGACGTAAGATATATCACAATAATTCGGTACTTGAACTCGAACTGTCTGTGACCAATCTACAAATCATATTAAAAAAGGGAAGTAAAAAATTGCACGTTATTTTCACATTTGCTAAATAGTAATTAGCGATCATTAGCAGAATGGGGGTGTTAATGAGGAAGCTCTTAATTGTACTTTTATTTACGTGTTGCTAACTCCTTAACTCTATTTATAACTGGACGACCGGTAGGACTCAACAAACTTAATTCCCTTAGGTTGAAAAGCTTAATAAATGACAGTGGGCGAATTTGGTCCAAGATCCGCCAAAGATAAACATATGCCAAATAAAATACAATATATCTTTATAACTTTATAACACCCCGAAAAATACACTATAAATGAAACTTAAACATAAAAAAAATTATATACGGCAGTATAATGGGCGGCCTTATCGCTCAAAGCGATTTCTTCCATATAAAAGTGTATAATGTAGTCTTCAAGTACTACGCAGATTCGCATCAAAATTTGTCCGAGTGATATCGAATAATGCTACATAAGTTATTTATCGAAGTAGAGCGGTATGAGTCGGACTCTACGAAAATGTAAACTATAAGAACTAAGTTAGAAAAGAGATTTTAATCATAATTAGCCACACCAACATGTCATTCATGAAAATAATATGTACTCGTAAGTGCGCTCCACTTTTGTTTTGAGATTAACCAGTCAGAGCATGGATTGATAAAGATAATTATGACTCTAGTACTCGAAATTTCGACTGATTTTGATGCCCGTCTGCTTACTTGAAGACTACATTATAATACGCACAGAAAAGTTTTTTTGTTTAAATTAGAACGGCTGTCAAGGCATTTTTGTAAGAAATTTGTTGTAGCCACTTACACCCATATAAACCCATAGCAATTGTGTTAGCAACTGTGACGCGGAGTTCCGACGCGTTGACATAAATAAGAATGTTCAATCAAATATTTCTATTTTCTTTTCTGTGATAAAACCCTTTCATTTGGCATATGTCTTAAATAGTGGCGGCTCTTGGATCAACTCCCATAGATACAAAATTGCCCACAATTGTTTCCTACATCAAATATAAATATATTACAAACTGAACCTCTTTGAACAATATTAAAGAGTAAACATTTTTATGCTTTACTGCAGACTTATGCACTAGAGCTTTAAAAAAGCAGGATAAGCAGAAGCTAGAGCATAATAAATAAATAAATAAAAGTTTCTTGGATACCATTTTCTATGGATTGTAGCTCTTACTTAATAGTATTTAATGTCTACAAATGGCATGTTCTATGTAACTTGGTGTATGTTTACTAAACAATATATTTATTGTTTTCAGCAACAAAAATAGACTTGAGGTCGTCAGATCAAGCAGTAATCACAACACAAGAGGGAAAGAAATTAAAAAAGAAAATTCGGTGAGTATAATATGATCTCTTTTAGATATTTCAAAAAAGGATGCGTATAAGGGAAGCAAAAAAATTTGCTAATAGAGGATTATTTTTCAAGGTCTTTCAAGTACTAAGGTGTGTTTCCACTGCTTGGACGGAGGCCGTCACTCAGAGAGAGAGAGATAGAGAGGATGGACCATAAATCCACCATGCCATTATTTCATTGTCTTTGAGGTTCCTGGACATTCCGGGTTCCTCATGATGTTTTGTTTTTAACCGCCTTCCAAAAAGGAGGAGTTTCTCAATTCGACTGTTTTTTTTAATGTTTGTTACTTCAGAACTTTCGACTGGGTGAACCGATTTTGATGATTCTTTTTTTATTTGAAAGTTGATGCTTCCCGTGTGGTCCCATTTCAATTTAATCAAGTTCTGTAATTTTTATGAAGTCGGTTTTTTATATTGATAATTATTATGCGATGCCATCGAACACTGCACATATATTTTAAATGCTAAATAAAACGTAATTCCTATAAGCGATCAAGGTCAAGCACCACGTAAGTCTGAAGTCTGCGGTAGTACAAATACCGGTAACTGATATTATTTGCCCTAAATGATAACGCCGAGACGAGGTGTTGGATAGTATCAAATCTAGATTTGAGATGTGTTTGCCTGGAAATAGATTTACATAAATATGAGTAATCTTCGACACACAAAAATACTTAAGTATGAGGATTTAATAAATAATCTTTTTCCTATCGGACATTCTTCATCTATCACAAAAATGCGACACCGTTTCAAGGTTGATATTCTAAAAACCCGAACGAAGTGCTTTGATTTCACTTTTATTGTGTGAACCGCTAGCTAGGCTGTTTCTACAGTCTAAATGGGTGTTCCTCGATAGTTACAATCTGGGTGTGTTTAAGGCGCAAGTGAATATATTTTTTCTAGACAACTGAATAGCGTGCTCTCGTAGACCGCATCATCGCTTTACCTCAGGCGAGATGGCGGTCAAGCACAAGCCTATTTTTCATTAAAAAAACTTTCCTATTAAATAATTCTTCAATAATGCATATACTACCTAATTAGAAACGCAAGATGAACTATGTCAGTTGTCATACCATGATGATACGTTATTTATGAGAGAAGAGAGACGTCTTAGCTCTGGACACGTACCGTACTTAAGTGACTGCGAAAAATTACGCGACCGCAAACTCGTATCTCTGCGCATTACGGTTCACGTTCACGTAACTCCCGTAGTCACCTAAATTTTTTTTTATTTTTTTTTTACATAAATCGATATATTTACACTCTGATACTAAGGCTCAGGGGCTAAAGCCCCTGAGCCTGTATTATCTACCTGTTTTCGCCTACATATTGTAAATGATTCAGTTTAGGTGATTGCGAAAAGTTGCGCGACCGCAAATCGTATCTCGGCGCGTTAAGGTTCTCGTTCGAGTGATTTGGTCCATGACATCTATCTCAAAAACAAATAAATAAACTCTACGATAATGTGTTAAACAATACAAATGAAAAGTGACAAGGGTTATCTGCGCCGGCAGCCGCGCTATCACGCTTATCGACGTCGATAACACGAACTGATATCGCGACGCAGGCAGTGTTCAATAAATCGCCTAATATTTTTATCAGTAAAAGGAAAACGATTTCAGTAACATTGACCTTAGAAAGTAAATTTGGTCAACAAAAACAGATTTGTTACAGCTGTTCTATCTGTACACATGCACAAGGCTTTTAACCGACTTCAGAATAGGAGGAAGGTTCTCGATTCGATCCGTGTTTTTAGGGTTCCGTACCTAAAGGGTGTAAACGGGACTCTATTACTAAGCCTACGCTGTGTCTGTCCGTCTGTCCTACCTTTTAACGATTTTCTTTCGAACCGTACCTAATAGATACCCAGTTGAAATTCCCAGAATATGTAACGATACGGCAGATTAACTAATAAATAATAATAGTCAAAAACTAAAAACTAAAAGGGAGTCCCCAAACAACAAACGTTTTTTAACGTAATTATGTATTTGTTCTAGTGTATAAACGGTAGTAGGTAGATACGTATAAGCATCAAACTTGTTATGATTATAGAATACTCTGAAGTAAAACAATAAATGATAATTACTGACCAAGTTCTTATTTGAAAAAAGTGATAAAACCTAGTTTTGCTGACTATCATAACAATACAGACAAAAAACGATACTTATCTTTTAATTTGACGGAGTAAAAAAATGGGCACAAATAAATTTTTTGCTTGTGACGTGTTATTCTAATTAAAATAATAATAGGTCGGGGAAAAAGTCTTTTCGTATTTTGTATGTATAAAGTTGTAGTAAAAATCTCATCGGTTGTACTGTTTGTATCTGGCTGGTTTTGATACCATTAAAAATATGATATTTTAAAAAAGGAATACAAAAAGTAAAAAGCAATTTCCCGCCATTTTTCAATTGTTTTTTTGTTTGATAAAATGAGTGAATCTAACGAAGAAATTCGATATATTGTGAAATTTTATTACAAAAAAGGGAAAAATGCGACACAAGCCGCGAATAAAATTTGTGACGTTTATGGACCTAATGCAGTGTCATCAAGAGTAGCACAATGTTGGTTCAAGCGTTTTCAGTCCGGGAATTTTGATGTCAAAGATGCAGCTCGCTCTGGTCGCCCTGTTACGGATAAAGTAGATGCTATTTCTGAAAAAGTGGACCAAGATCGGCATATTAGTAGTTACGACGTAGCTGAAGAACTGGGGATTGACCACAAAACAGTTTTGACCCATTTGAAAAAAACTGGGTATACAAAAAAACTCGATATTTGGGTGCCACACAAGCTCACTGAAAGAAACCAAATGAATCGTGTACTCATTTGCGACTCTCTATTGAAACGTAACGAAACCGAACCGTTTTTGAAAAGATTGATCACTGGTGATGAAAAATGCATCACCTACGACAAGAATGTGCGCAAACGATCATGGTCAAAGGGCAGTGAAGCACCACAGACTGTAGCGAAACCCGGATTAACACTTAATAAGGTGATGCTGTGTGTATGGTGGGATTGGCAGGGCATCGTTCATTATGAGCTTTTACCGCCGGGCAAAACCATCGATTCGGATCTCTACTGCCAACAGCAGATGAGACTCAAACAAGAAATTGAGAAAAAACGGCCGGAATTGATCAACAGAAAGAGTGTGGTCTTTCATCATGATAACGCCAGACCGCACACATCTTTGGCCACTCAGCAAAAATTTAGAGAGCTTGGTTGGGAAATGTTAATGCATCCACCATATAGCCCTGACCTTGCACCCTCAGATTTCCACCTGTTTCGATCTCTTCAGAATTCTTTGGGTAGTGTTAGATTAACATCAAGAGAGGACTGTCAAAACTACTTGTTGCATTTTTTTGATCAGAAGTCCCAAAAATTCTACAGCAACGGGATCATGTCACTACCTACAAGATGGCAACAAGTTATCGAACAAAATGGCACATATATATTATAATTAAATGTAATTAAACTTGAAAAAAAAATGTCTTGAATTTGTTTAAAAAATACGAAGAAACTTTTTCCCCGACCTTATATATTTAATTTATTAAATAGAAAATTTATTTTTTGAACTATCACGGTTGTTCACTAAAGTTATATGATTATTTACGGGATATTTACCGTGGTAAGGTTGTAAGTGTGGGAAGGTTAAGTCTTCCCGTGAACATGGTGCATGTAACTGCGCCGAAATATAGGGAGCTCTTTCCACAACCTAACGACGGTAAATATCCCATAAATAATCATATAACTCTATTGAAAATTTCTTGTTATTAAAATATGGTAGCAAAATATGGTTTCGTCACTTTTTGTTAATTCACACTCAGTGATTTGACAGTGTCTCTAGTGTGTGATCAGTTTAACAGTCCCCTTAAATGGGTGTAGTTTATTACTAGAACTTGTATGGAACACGTGCGGTGACGGATCGCTATTTACTAAAAATGCGTAATGCGAATTCGTCCCTTTGTCCTTCCTACATGTTCTTAGCTGTTAACACTTGCAAGTTGACGTTATTTTCGCAAAAACTTTTCTAGTGCAATGAATAACAGGCAGTAAGTCTATAAAGGAAAATGTATGACTTATTCCTACGTCACCGGAGAAGTACGTACACTCTATACCTAATACAACGCAGTAAAAATCATATTTCACAAAGTACGATATCAAAGATCATACAGATAGATGATGACATATGGTACTGAGACGTGGTCCTTACCTTAACTGTTGGCCTTTTGGAAAAACTCAGAGTCACACAACGGGCAATGGAGAGAGCTATGCTCGGAGTTTCTTTGCGCGATAAAATCCGAAACGTAGATATTCGCCAAAGAACCAGAGTCACCGACATAGTTATTAAAATCTGCAAGTTGAAGTGGCAATGGGCAGGCCACATCGCTCGAAGAACTGTTAACCGATGGGGAAGAAAGTTTCTTGAGTGGAGACCGTGAACCGGAAGACGCAGCGTAGGTAGGCCTCCCACTAGATGGACCGACGACATTGTGAGAGTCGCGGGCATCCAGTGGATGCAGATGGCAGGATGTCGTTCAGTGTGGAGGTTAAAGGGGGAGGCCTATGTTCAGCAGTGGACGTCTTCTGGCTGATGATGATATCAAAGATCGTGATTGTATTTTCTACATCTCATTTCTCTCTATGGTGGTTTCTTATCGTGTTTTTAACCCTCGATGCAAACAGAGAGGTTTTATAAGTTTAGCGTGTGTATCTGTGTCTCTGTGGCATCGTAGCTCCCAAACGGCTGAACCGATTTTGATTTAGTCTTGATCGGGTTTGAGAGTGTTATTAGCTACTAGCGACCGTCCCGGTGTAAGTTTTATAAATAAAACTTCCGTGAAAAATTATCTTACTGCTGGTGCAAACCGCATTAAAATCCGTTGCGTATATACTTTAAGAGTTAGCAGGTATAGACAGACAGACGCGGGAAACGACTTTATTTTTAACCTACTTCCAAAATGAGGAGGTTATCAATTCGACCGTTTTTTTTTATGTTTGTTAATTCAGAACTTTTGTACTGGGTGAACCGATTTGGTGATTCTTTTTTGATATGAAAGCTGGTGCTTACCATTTGGTCCAATTCTGATGAAGTCGGTTTTTTATATTGATAATTATATACTATGGGCCTTACTTAAAAACGTTACTCAAGTTGACGTTACATACGCTTATATATGCTCCGTCTCGTTTTCGCGTGTGATGATTGCCGTCAGCGAGAAGTTGAGAGAGCATTTTAAAGCATAGATCAACTTGAGTAACGTTTTTAAGTAAGGCCCTATATAGAGAAGAGATATAGAGATGATTCAAGAAAATCTGTTGAACCGTTTGAGAATTATCAGCTATTTTATCGAGGTTTAAAAAATAATTCAGTGTATACTTGTCCTTGTTCTAGTGCCGTCCAGCTAGTAGAATGTTCAGCGCTAGAAAGAGTAAACATGAACGAAGTGTTTGAAGAGGCAGTTCGCGCCGCTCTCAAGAAGAAGCACGTTAAACAACGCACCTGCAACTACCTTTGACCGACTTATTTACGTAAATGGTATTATTGCGAAATATTTTATAAGCTCAATTATCAATGTGGACGAAATAAGAAACCTAAGTCTCCACGACTGTTGGTTATGTAATATAAATTATTATTGTTTAGAAAACTACGAAAACACGCTTAGTGTAACAGGCGCGGATCCACAGTTGTGGGCACGATGGGCATGCCCACAACCCTAATACGTGACTTGTGACGCCCCCACAGCTTTACCAACGTGAAACTACGATACAGGCCGTCATATAATTTTTTATAATCATTTCCTTTGTAGGAATGCATTATATTGATCATGCTAGAGCAAGGTTCATACGCTGACTCGCACTTGCCCGATTTTCGGGTGGCTGTAACCACCACCTTTTTTGAAGGCTGGATCCGCGCCTGTAGTGTAATTTATTTGACTTGTTCAAACAAACCAAAGGATCCCAAAGTCGAGGAGTTTACTGGTGGCTATTGAAGAGTTCCACTAACCACCTCCTGACTCCATCATCATATAGATCAGTCCGATGATACCAAATTATTGTATTGTCATCCGAATTACATACTGGGTCACGCGGAACGGAAGTACTAACCCGAAAGGGGTTCATAGTACCCATAATTATCAACAACTTGGACCATGGGAGCAACTCTTAAATCTCGAAAATTGATCAGCTGTTTAGAAAACGGTCATTGACACTTGACAAAATGTATGGAACATTTTTTTTCGGGATTTCAGAGTTGCTCCCATAGTATAAATTATTCATAATTATGAGTATAACGGACCCCTTTCGGCTTAGTACACCCTTTCCGCGTAACCCAGTATACTTGCAAAGTTTTAAATCGACACGACAGTTATTAAAACTCAGTTAAAATCTACTTTAAATTTTTAACATAGTTCGTTAGTTACCATTTAAACTAAGTTTAAAATATTAAACGAGACTGCGCCCAAACTGTTTGTTAAGGCGAGACTTTCCCACTTTTAAGCACCGCTGCTTAATATATTCTATTAAAGTCGCATGTAGTGGAGCAAAACCATGGCGAATACGCACAGTCGTTTCTCGGGCGTTTCGCTACATCTATTTTTGAGGTTATTCTCATATTTTCGAAAAGTATAGCTGTAATGTATAAAATGTATCTTTACTGTTTCTTCCATAATTAATTAATCTGCATATTAAGATATCGTAGACATCATTTAGTAAATAGGTGTTTGAATGAATCCAAAAAGAAAAAAAAAACAGGGAGAAAAGCTCAAATAAGTGTTATTTACTATATTTTCTTTCAATCGAGCAAAATATCCTTTATCGTGATTCAATCTTTACAGTTTCCTAGATAAATCAATTTTGATGTGACACCATTTTTATAATTTGAAGCTAACCGTAAACAAACTAAAACTAGGATGACCAAAATTGCTAAAAGTGGGAGAAGAGGGCCTTAAAAATGTTGTTTTGCGCACGTGTCGCCAAATTAAGCAAATCTAAACGACACAATACTTTGTGCCCATACTGTAGGTACGGATTTAGTATCTATTTCCATCCAGCTATGCGATGATTTAACAGAACAGTTTTGCTACCTTACCTGTTTCACTGTACATGTTCAATTGTTCAACCATAACACTGAGTACAGGATCTATTTAACAGCTGAATTAACTTGTTAAATTGTCATAGTCGCGTTATCTCGAAATTGTGCTACTTTCGAGAGAATCCCGTCAACGAGGCGTGAGCCGCCCACTACTTCCTTCTCTACTATCAATGGAAAGCGCTGCTTCACTCTGGCGCTACAATACATATCATTGTACTGCAGAATATGTTTTAACGAAACAAAAGCAAAGTTATAAATTTATATGATTATTTACGGGATATTTACCGTGGTAAGGTTGTGGAATGAGCTCCCGATATTTCGGCGCAGTTACCACCATGCACCATGAAAGTTATAAAATTGTACTTTGCCATTCCTTACCAGGAAAGACATCTGGCATGGAAAATTCCTATTTTACCATACCCACTCGGAAATAAGTCCATTAAATCTCCGAAAAGTGAGAACAAAGATATATATTATCTAACACATGATTTGGAGGAAAACAGAAGTGGTACTGAAATCTTATAATGAAAAAGAAAACTACTATTTAATGATACATTACATAATATGTTTTTTTTTGTTTGTTTTCACTGTATATTCTAGGTGCCCAAATTTTATTGAAATGAAAGAGTTTAATCTAAGACGGTTATTATTGGTATAAGATAAAAAATCTCAGAAATACAGGCAAAATAGATGAATTTATTGTAATATTTTTGGTTCCAATAGTATTTTTTTCGCACCAATAGCTACTTCAGATGTATTATTGTCATGACGAATGTACAAACCGTGCTGAGCCGAAAATTAGATAGAAACTTCACCCTGCCAACCGTTTTAAAAAGTTACATCTAAGGAGGTTCTTATATTGTGTTTCAAATAATTTTAACAAACAATATGGTGAAAAATCATAAATTCTGCAATGTCCTCGTAGGTATGGTAAAAAGCACTTAACATCACTTGGGGAAACTATGAATTACGGCCCTAGGTACGCCAGCCTCGTTAACAAGTTTTTCGTTTAGCCCCCATAATGTACTATTATGGTTTTCATCAGGATTGCTTTCTGTTTATGATCACAATTTCTTATTAATTTTATTTTATGCAATCATGTTCAGTATTTAAGTAGGAAAACGGTCATGTATAATATTATTTACAAAATGCTAATTTTAAGTTATTGTGCTATTATAAACATTCCGATTGTATAGTGTATTTCGTCATGTATGGATTTACACACAATGAATCATTATTGAGATTGATACTAGTTACCGCATCTAATGTTTGCACTTACCTACCAATAGTTATGTACCAAAAATTCATAATAATTATTAAGTATTAAATAATTATTGAATGTTAACGGTCTTTTTATTTGTCCAGGGGGCTTTCGGCACAGAATACATATAAGTAGAAGTACAGAAGATTCACTCCGCAAAATGATTTAAATAAGTAGCGACTCTTGCTACTACACAATAAAGTGCAATTCAGGACGTGCGAGCGCTAACTACCTACAGCTATATTAACCTAGAAGTTGCCTCTCTGTCTATCGCGTAACTCTTATCGCGTTATCTCTCTATCGCGCGGCAGCGGGCACGGCAAGTCCGACAAGACGACTACTTGTAGCTTTATACCTAAAGTGCGGAGTGCACCAGGCCTGCTTTCGCCTACCTGTTGTAAGGGATTCTTAGGGGATGGCGAAAAGTTGCGATACCGCAAACCGTATCACGGCGTGTTAAGGTTCACGTTCCCGTGATTTTCCGCACTGCGCTGTTTTGAGCCCACGTTAAAAGGTAGCCGTGGCCACGGGCCATCTAGATATTTCGTAACAACAAATTTTCACGGCTTTGCTCAAATAAACTAAAAACATGGATATTAGATTAGCAATCAAAAATTTCATAACCAAAAGTATTTAAAATTACAGTTCTTTATTAGGTTAGAAGCCGCAAGCATTTTTTTGTAGGTCACGAGAGTAATTGAACTGAATTCGCGCGGCCAACTACTTTCGAAAAGTTTTTACAGTTTACTATGGAGCTACTTGACATTGATGTGACGTCTGACTGCCAAGACGACGGTGATCGAACTGAATTAAGTTGGAGCATCTATCCAACTTAAGACAGGCCACACACACGCAAAGAAGGTGAACTCTAACTAAAGTGTTTCAAATTTTATAAAGAAGTCTTTTTTTCGTTAATCTTTGTACTAGACCAACATCCATGTACTTTTAAATCAATGCCTTTGCTATGCTGAAGTTGTTAAGGTTCTAAATGATTAAAATTGTGAGTAATGTATTCAGAAAGGTAATGGCAATGAAAAACTAAATTGTATATTCGAGGGTTTATTAAAAAATGTCATGGATACACATCATACACTTCTCGTTCAAAATATTCGACGATAAACAAATTATATCATAGTAGTGACATTAATTTAAAGAGTTAATCTCTTTGGAAGTGATTGGAATTACAATACACCTTATTGATCATGCACCTAGGTTCATATTTTGTGTTCATTGCTTCAATACTAGCACTAGGTCGCATTTAAGATTTTGATTTAGTACACAGAAATCTAGACAAGATATGAAAAAAAAAAGAAATTCCGGAATGTTTTATGGAATTCATATCACATGAAATGGAACAACCTGTTGGCTTCCTTGCTTCCTGAAGCCGGCAATATACATTAGCGATAGCTCGCAGAGCCTCGGCCAACGCGAGCGTACGCAAATTACAAGGCGAGTGCTACTGTCTACATCTACACGTTGGTCAAGTTTGATCGAGCCGATGGCAACCAACATGTGGACACATTGCCGAGTGCATTTGTAGTGCAAAAAAACCGAAACTGATCCAAGTATGAAGAGTCATGGCGAGCGTTCCCAAGTCGTAGTTAAGGCACGCCAAACGAGCCGTATAAACCTTGGCCTGCACTCGGCCAGCTAGGCGAGTAACGAGCAATGGCAGTCTAGGCAAATTGGCTGTCTACACGTTGGTACTCGCCTTCCCTTGGCGGGCTATGTAAACCAACGTGTATTGTAGGCTTGAGTGATATAATATAGGTATTTTCAATTGAATAGGTCTCTTCTTAATCTCCGTGCATTATTTCCGACCACATCCTCGCTTTGGTCGAGTTGGTGACTAAGCACAGATTAATACGCAATAAAAAACAAAACATCATTCAGAACAATTAAACGGAAACAAAGTAACTTTTGTAGAAACCTTACATCGTACAATAAGGTGTCGCGTGTTATGGTTAGGTACGTTTAGTACGTTAGTGCGCGCTCCGGCGCGGTGCGACGAGCCACGCTGCGCGGGCGCCTGCTTCGGGCGGCTCGGGTGACGCCAACTGTCACTTTTTCTTAGAACGATCTATCTGTTTACTCTGAAACAATAATGAGCAAAGGTGTAGGAATTTAGTATTGCAATTTGAAAGCACTTTTTCTGTATTACCAGTACATTTTAGTGAGAGTGCAACAGAATCGATTTTATTTCTCATCTGGGACATAAATAAAACACTACTATCCGATTCTATGGTCAATAGACAAAAGAGCCCCAGATTTTGCAATTTTATTATGAGTCATTATACAACGATATGTAAGGTACACGTTACATTGACATACGCTACAGCTTATTTAAAACCCAGCGCAGGTGACTGACTTGAACCCGCGGACTTCTCTCTCGTTATAACTAAAGCAGTATTTTTTCTTATCTCTGTTTCTGACTTATATAGACTTATAGACGCCCGTGACCTAGCCTGTTCTCTGGGCAGATTTTAAAGTGAAATGCTATTCTAATCTGTAAGCTGCTGGTATGCTGTTAGGTTGATGCTGTTCTGCATGGGCGGCTTATGCTGATAGGTGATCCCGGCTCATGCAGCTTGGCGTCACCGCGCTTATAGAAGTAGCTGTAGTCGAGACGAAAGGCCAACACTGCAACGACACGTCGAGCTGTTCTGATCTCTATGATATATTAGACAAAGTTCAAGTTACCTTAGCTAGGTTGATGCCGATCTCGCTGAGCCGCTTGTGCTGGTATGTGAGTGGCTCGTGCAGCTTGGCGTCGCCACGCTTGTAGAAGTCGCTGTAGTCGAGACGGAAGGCCAACGTTTGCAGCGATACTTCGGGGTGGAGGGCCAGCTTCAGGATCAGAGTGGTCACGTGGCCCCTAATAATGGTTGTTTATATCACGTTATGTTCCCAGAAATGTATACTGTTTATAATTTTGGATAAGGACCAAATTTCATGCAAACCGTCATTACGAAGTTGAGTACGGACAAACATTTAGAATACTAGCAGCTCCCTGCGGTTTCACCAGCTATTCTGCAGGAACCTTTAACGGGACAAATGGGGGCCAGGGGCCTCACGGCTACTTGTTTTAAGCGATTCTGTTTAGGTGATGAGAAAAGATGCGGGACTGCAAACCGTATCTCGGCGCGTTAAGGTTCACGTTCGCGTGATGTTCTGAACTAATTCGAGCCCGCGTTATATAAGAGTTACACACTTACAAACTTTCGCATTTATAATATTAGTGTGATTTTCCAATTATTACATCAAAACGGCTCCATAAATAAAACCGGCCAAGTGCGAGTCAGACTCGCGCACGAAGAGTTCCGTACCATTATCTATAACAACGGCAAAAATCATGTCTGTTGTATATGGGCGCTCCCTTAAATATTTATTTTATTCTGTTTTTTTAGTATTTGCTGTTGGTATTTGCGGCAACAGAAAACTCATCAACTGTCTATCACGGTTCATGAGATACAGTCTGATGACAGACGAACAGATAGACAGACAGACCGACGGACAGCGGAGTCTTAGTAATAGGATCCCGTTTTACCCTTTGGGTACGAAACCCTAAAAAGTCGTAAAAGTCTCTTTGCAGTGCTAGTCATTGACCGAGCAGAGTATAGGAGATGGTAAGGCGTGACGAAAATGCGGCGATACCTCAGATGAGACAAGCAAGGAAGATATGGTGATGTGGCGTGGCGGGTGCGAACGCATCTGGCCTAAATCAGGCGACCTTTAGTTAAAATCACCTTGCAGACAACCTTTCCGCCCATTTTTATTTGCATGTGGACTATTACTTAGTTCGTTGTCACTGTAAATATCTTAGTGCGCGTGAAAAATTAGTAAGTGAGCCGTACTTACAGTTTTTGGGTTAAATGGTTTAACGGTATCGTGAAAAAAATGCATGAAACATGAAGACATTTACAACGGGAACGATAATTGTAATAAGACCTCCCTTATCTACCGTATTTCTTTGATCTGAGGGCGATACAAAACGCCCCGTATGTTTTGTATCACGTTTGTACATCGTCCCACTCAAATATACAACTTTCTTTTTGTAAGATTACCTGTATGTCCGAGCCCAGACATTCAAGTCCGCCTTGCGATTGGCCAAGAACTGATTGAATATTTTCCTTTTCTCCTTATCTTGTGCTTCTTCAGCAGCCGTGAATGCGAATTCATCTGCAAATAATTATCAATATAAAAAACCGACTTTATAAAAATGACAGAACTGGAACAAATTGAAATGGGACTACACGGGAAGTACCAGTATTCAAATAAAAAAGAATCATTAAAATCGGTTCACCCAATCGAAAGTTCCGAGGTAATAAACATATTAAAAATAAATTTAAAAAAACAGTCGAATTGATAACCTCCCCCTTTTTGGAAGTCGGTTAAAAACGTATTGGAGTATATCAAGATAAGAAGTAGCCGTAAGGCTCCAGGTCTGAATATTAATTTTCTCGTGTTGTTTTCTTTATCAATTAATAGCAATATAATGGAGAATCATAGTACTGAAAATACAACACAGACATCAATACTGTATACTAATGCCAATGATAAAACTTTCCATATATTTTTTTAATTTACTGCCGAGGCTCGCTAATAGACGTTTCACATCAAAAAGCTCTTTTTAGAAGTCGGTTGATAAATAAAAAATTCATATCTGGGACATTTTTCACACACGGTCATCTGACCCCAAACTAAGCAAAGCTTGTAATATGGCTGCCAGAGACTGATATACGTACAAATATAATGTTAAATACATACTTAAATAGATATCATAAAGAACAATTACTTCTTGCGAGGCGTTCTGCTTTCACTTGTTCGATGCGGTCTCTTCGCTCGAGCTCGGCGTCGATCCCGGCGTGCAGCGTCACCTCGAAACTTCGCAGCGCAAGCGTCTCGTTCAACACGTTGCCGAGATATGACTGCAGCTCCTAACAATAAACAAGTGTAAGCGAAAACTAGTAACAACGACTCTAGGGGCCGTAATACAGTACCATATTGACCTCAATAGAATGGGGAAGCCGAAAAAAGCACGACATTATGAAACGCCTCAAGATAGGTCATCTAGAAAAGAAGAATATGGAAAAAAGTCTGATGGACCAGCTATTAATGTACAATAGCACACCTCATTCAGCGACAGGCAAATCACCATCAGAACTATTCTTTAGACGGCTGAACCTAGACAAAATCCCGTCAATTGATAGGTTGGGAAAAGT
This sequence comes from Agriopis leucophaearia, assembly GCA_949125355.1. Classification (NCBI taxonomy): domain Eukaryota; kingdom Metazoa; phylum Arthropoda; class Insecta; order Lepidoptera; family Geometridae; genus Agriopis; species Agriopis leucophaearia. Next base: position 11,739,442 of record OX421264.1, read on the forward strand.
TGCGCGATCGCAAACTATATCTCGGCGCGTTAAGGTTCGCGTTCGCGTGATTTTCCGCAATCACCTAAACTAAGTCGCTTAAAACAGCTGACGGTACGGCCCCTGGCCTTTCAAGCAACGGAACGGATTCATGCAAACGAAGCTGGCACCAGCATCGCTCTTATTCCATTGCCTGCTGAGGTTGAGAACGCTATCTCACTTTTAAAGCAAATTACGGTAGTCTGACATTGTATCGACAAATCAGCATTAGTTATACAGAGTGCAAAGTTAAACAGGAAGAGTAAGCGCGTTTGCGTACGAGTACTTCACGACACAAAACGCGACAGACGACCTGCAGGCATAGCACAGGCCGTGGACAAATTATCTTTCCACCGTTTTTATCCCGCGAGAAAGAGAAATGATATCTGCGACAAAGTTAGTTAATCTACTGTACTGTACATCCTGTACACCGCCTCCTGTAGAGCGGCACGGCGTTACCTGCGTGGTGTGGTGTATCATGGCGTGTATGGAGTGCTTGTCGAGCGCGCGGTGGTGGAGCGCGAGCAGCGAGTCGAGGTCGTCCTGGCGGGCGGCGGCGGTGCGCAGCGAGCGCCACGCGGCCGCTGCGCCCACGCACGCCGCCTCCTGCAGCGCGCCGCACAGTCGCAGCGCCTCCGCGCGCAGGCACGACACGCGCCGCATCAACCCGCTCACCTCTACACACAAACACACAAATGTTGCTTTATAAATTAAATTAAAATTCATAATTTTTTCAGGTAATAACCCATATACAGCAAAACAGTAGCTAATAAATAATATACAGATCACACATGTCACATAATAAAAATATATGACAAATAATAATAATATATAAAACATCACAAATAACTTTAAAATTAATCAAGTATGTCATCAAAAATAAATTTCATTAAAATTATAATAAAAAACCTTAAATGGTAAATAATGTGACACAGTCAAGAAAACTACTAGACTTATCTAGTATCCTCTCTTTGGCATTGGTACTGCGACATGCATGCGGCAATAGTGCAGCAATGTCGAATGAAAACACAATCACGTCTTGCAGCAATCATCGACAGGACTGTGTTGGAGCTGGCTCGCACTCTGCGCACCAAAGACGCGCCTCGCTTATAGTTTGGAAGTCGCAGCCTAAAATGTGAAAGTGGCGAGGTGTGACGTCTTGTGCATCGCTGCGCTTCCAAACCCCGCACGGTCTACTAAAACTTGCGCTTGCACATGTTACACTTTTACTATTTCTATTGCGACACGCCATTTTTGGTGTCGATGCTGAATGTTTCTATTCTTGGATTCACTGCAGTTGGTCATCTTGATGGACAGGAATTTAAGAACGAGCCACCGTTGTGGATAAAACTAAGATATTGTGATTAATTTATGTTAAATATGTAGTGAATTTATATCCCTTCTGAGGTGTTTACACAGTAGAGGCGCACGATACGAATCAACGTGACGTCACACACGCATTGACTATCCCCACACCCCAATGATTAAGTGCAATGATATATTATTGATGACAATGATGAATAATGTCAAAGGCGCGAACAATCGCTCTCTCTGCTAATGAGAGAGCAAGACAAAACTCAATGTAAAGTTATCATAAGAATGTTTTTGAGATTTTGGTAACCCACCAATATGATAATTATCAATATACCGAATTCATAAAATTTCATAACTGGCCAAAATGACCACACGGGAAGCACCAGCTTTCAAGTAAAAAAAAGAATCATCAAAATCGGTTCACCCAGTCGAAAGTTCTGAGGCAACAATCATTAAAAAAACGTCGCCATTTTGGAAGTCGGTTAAAAATGACATTAGCTTGACAGATGTCACATGACTGCTTATGTCATTTTCGTACAATTTTATCTTTCCGCAGGCGATAACGCTAACAGAAAATGGTTCTTGTCTAGACCCCCTGATTGTAATTAGAATGTGACTCACCGGGCATGTACCTCAGCCGCTTCTGCAGTATAGTGTGGGCGCGCCAGGCGTCGTGCAGGCTGTACTCTATCCGTTTGACGCGCCACAGCTGGGAGAACAGCGCCCGGTAGCGCGCGGCGCAGGTCGCCGGGAACAGAGTACCGAGAGGGCCATCCACTCGGTACTGCAGGGCGAACACATCCCAACCGCAGTCGTCGCGACCATCGCCTGCGTTATAAAAAACAAATGTAATTACTGTGTGTTAGGGTTCACAGTGACCAGTGACAACTGGTAACAGAAAAGATTATCATTCTTTATTATCTTCACTGCAACACCATCAGTAGAAACAACTGGAACGAATTTGAAATGAAATTTCCACCCCTGCTGACAACATGGGGTTCTTCAAAAGCCGAGTTAATAGATTCTTTAAGGGTCGGCAACGTAGTTGTGATGCCTCTGGTGTTACAAGTATTCATAGGCGACGGTGGCTGCTTACCATCAGGCAGCCCGTCTGCTAGTTTGGCACCTATGGCATAAAAAACTTGGTACAAGTACAAAGGTTGCTAGTCCAAACATGTTGCAAACGAACCTGCTTTAATTTACAAAGACAATAAAGAAGGTAATTCGTGAAACTCACAATTGGCATACAGATTGACGTGCAATCTGGCGAGCACGTGAGGTGGCTCGAACTGTGCGTTGGTCGCACGCACAGCCGCTTCCAGTGTGCAAGTCAAATTGTGCACGTAAAGAGATGTGGCCGGCTTGTTCAACTCATCGCTGTAACAATAATACACAACTGTTAAGCCAGGTCTCCTGCGCACAAAATCTAACAAAACATATTTAGTTAACATCGGTCTTATATCGGATGACAGTTCGTGATTCGGATTATCGTCGCGATCGCGTGCCATCTCGGTCACGCGCTTGGTGCGAGTAACTAAATGGAACGAGATGAATCACGAACAGAAATCCTTAATTATCCTGATATTTAGCAAAACATGTTTTGTTAGATTTCGGGCACAGGAGACAAGGCTTTATTAAATAGCGTTGCTTTCAAAACTTGGCAGCAGAACAGTTACAGTATGGTAGTTTACGTTCAATATATCAAAAATAATAGGCGTAGCTAACAATAAAATTATATTGTATATAAGCTGACCAGATAGATGCTGTCTAATCCAAATTTTAATGTGTTTTGGTTCATACAAGAATCCCATATAAAAAGAACTTTGATTTTTTCCCGAATTTTCCAACTTCCCAGGCAACTTTTTAAATATTTTTTCCCTTAAAACCTTATTCAGACAATTACGAACATTAATAAAACATATTAGCTAAATCGGTCTAGCTGTTCTCAAGTGATGCCGTTACCAACAAACAGCATTTCATTTTTATTTAGAAGATAGATACATACACTGAAGAAATATTTTAAATGGGAAAGTAAAATTCTGAGATATATAAGCTTTTAAAGATTTGGTGGGGATTGACAGGGAATTCTGTGTTCCTTTTCCACAAAGTGAGTGTTAGTATTAAATTTGTATGACACATATCAGGCTTGCCATCATATCTTACTATAGTGCGCTCCCATGTGTACCATAAAACCTAAATGCTTATGTCTTCATAACTTTTGGAACGATTTTAATTTTGGTTTCGTTGATCGTTTATATTTATAGTCAGATTTTAAAACATTTTTTAAACACATTTTTGTATTTGCTCTAATGTAACTTGGCATGATAATAGTTCACACTCTAAGGTAAAACGATAAATAATAAATGTTCGAGTCGGTGACAAATTTATGTTACCACCAAATTAAGCCACGTCGGGCGCGACCAGTACTAGGATGGGTGACCGTTGGGGCGTGATGTTGTCTTTTTGCACTATTTTTTGTATTTTGTGGTGGTACGGAATCCTCAGTGCGCGAGCCCGACTTGCACTTAGCTGTTTTTTATTTTATTTATTATGCAGTAGCAATTGTATTTACCGGAGCAGCGTCATGAGGTGGTGCACGAAGTCTCCCTGCGCGAGGAGCAGGTAGCGCCGGTGCGCAGCGAGGTGGTCCAGCAGGTGATGGTGGTCGGTGAGCGCGGCTAGCAGCCGCCGGGAGGCCGCCGCATGAGCGTTTGCCACGGAGCCAGGTAGACCGGTGGCCTCCCACCACGCTGGGCCAGAGGACTCTGACCCACCTCCTGAAACTGTACCAATACATTTAAGCTAGTTAGCTCGTAGTAACCAGCGGCATTTACATTATCAACCAATTGTAGAAGTTGACAAAGGGCACGGACCCCGGATAGATGCACTGGATGCAGATGGCAGGGTGTCGTTCAGTGTAGAGGTTAAAGGGGGAGGCCTATGTTCAGCAGAGGACGTCTTCTGGCTGATGATAATGATGATGACGGACCCCGGAGTCGCATGGAGCAGCACAACAAACAACAAAAAACATGTTTTGAATTTAACTGTTTTATTTATATCGCAAATAATCTTTGACCAATTTTAATGAATATTTTTTATTTTATGGGGTTCCATTCAAATAAAAAAAAACTACCTCTGAGGGTAAAAATTACGGCATGGATCTCGTTTATTGAACTTTGAACCGTGAAGTTAGTTATATTTTATTTATAAAAAAATATGTGGAATGTGTGTATGTTACCGGCGCTCGCTGCGAGCAGGTCCCGCAGGTGGTGGTGGTGGTCGGAGGGGCCAGTGTCATCCCCGCACGCCTCGCGCATGAACACCACGCTCTTGCCGGTCGCCAGTATCTGAGCTGCTTGCTCGCGGGACATGAACGATGGCACCATCCATTCCCTGCCCAAATACATAGTTCATCTCAGGGGGAAAACGCAAGGCATGGAACATGTATGACCCCCTGTATTCGCCAATAACTGTTGGTTGGCATGTCAAACTATCCCATTATCTATCTTAAGAACACAGTCATCGAAAAATAGTCAAGTACATGTTTAGGTGTTAAAACGTTTCATAGCACTAACCTGACTCTGTACTTATCGTGCCACATTCTGTCGATGGGCACACCACTCCGACTCTCGATGAAAAACTCGTTGAACTGATCCTCAATTTCCCCTGAATAAATAAATTACTGTTAAGAACATCACATAACATGGTGGGACGCATTTGACACAAGTTTTAATTTATTGACGTGATAACGTCATATGAATCGATGAACGCCGTTTGCACGCACGAAAAAGCAAGACTCATTGTCATGTTCCGCCTGAGCCGAGCGTGCAAGCGAGACCGCGGAACAAGCGATAGAGGCACGATCGGCCTAAGCGTTCGGCTTGTGACGCATGCGTTATCGCGGTATCGAAGAACCGACAACCGATGGGAAAGAAAGGTTCTTGAGTGGAGACCACAAACCGGAAGACGCAGCGTAGGTGGCCTCACACTAGATGGACCGACGACATTGTGAGAGTCGCGGGCACCCAGTGGATGCAGATGGCAGTTGTCGTTCAGTGTGGAGGTTAAAGGGGGAGGCCTATGTTCAGCAGTGGACGTCTTCTAGCTGATGATGATGTGTTACCGTGCATGAGCCAGCGAGTGAGCATGAGCAGCAGCGGGTAGGTGAGCGCGGTGAGCAGCCGCCGCGCCAGCGTCGCCACACGCTCGTCGCCGTGACGCACGAACCGGTGCACGCACGACGCCAGCTCGCCGCCTGACAACAACACATACCACACATACACATCTCTATTATATAAAACAAAGATAGTTACAGACGACGTTGGCGCAAATGGCGCAGATGGCTGCGCAGTTCGCTATTTTGGCAGCTTAGCGTGGGTTGTTTGCGGTGTGCGGGGGTTGAATGCCTAGGTTCATTCAGATGTCTAATCTCTGTGTGCCCTGTAATTTCGCTGGAAACATTGCACTTCAATCCGGAACACACGGTCTTGCTTCAAGAGTAAGCCGCAGAGCTTTTAATGGTGGCATTTTTGATAATGGTAATCATAGCATGTCAAGTAGACGCGACTGCAAAATGACGTTTACCTTTTTTATGATGTGCAGCATGGGCTATGTTAGCTAGCCAGGTGAGTCTGTGCAGGGGTTCTTGAGCCCACACGCACACGCGTCTCAGCGTCCCGCCACCGCCGTCACTTTCACAAGCCTGAAAATATTTCTACTTAAAGACACAACGCTAAGCTCTACTTAGATTACAAAATATTTAATAGAGAATCGTACTCTCGAGTTGGTTGTCAACTGTGCTGAAAATAGAGCCTATACAGATTTGAATTGTATATTTTTACTTACCTGTGACTGTAACAACGCAACACTTCGGTAATATTCGGTAAGCTCGTCTCTTATCGAGGCGACAAGACCTTCGCCCATCAAACCTGAAAGAGAAACGCTATATGATTCAAAGGCAGTGTATCGGGATTTATATGACATCTGTGAAGTTTTTAACAGAGCATGAAATGTTAACATCAGACTCTTAGATCAAATAAAAAATACAGATGGACGAGCAAAACACAGTTCAGTTACTGCACTCAATATTGTCAATGTGGGTAGTTTATTAGAACTAGGCGAACAGACACGTCCGCTAGCCGTATCTTTTTGGAAGAGAAGCCCACGCGCTCCGACGATCACATCCAAGCGCCTCTCTTCGTGAATCCTCGCTTGCGTTGGAAATGGAACCAACATTGCCCCCACCAAGCGAGCGTAGATGGCGCCACTTGGCCCCGCGACATATATTTAATTACATATAATAGGCATGTAGTAACAAATAATTACTGAAAATTAGATTTTATATAATGTTCTTATATGATATTGTATGATATTGGCGTCACGCGGCAAGCGCGTATTAATTTAGACAAATATGAGCCAATATTTTTTTTTACTTTCTGTTTGCAATACATTATGTAAAACCATACTTATGAATTACTACGTGAAAAGGGAGGTTAAATTGTAAAAAAAAAATGGATCAGATAGTATGTGTACATTCCTTTAGTCATAGTCATCCATTTCCCATATTTTACATTGGAATACATTGGATCACTTGACCAAGTGTTTATGTCTATTGGTGCTGCATGAAATTTTAAGTGGTTGTGTGATACTAACCCTGTGGCATGAGTCCAGATGAGGGGTCAATGAACTCCTTTAGGCGATCGTGCAGAAAGCCAAGGTGGGCTATCCTTGAGTAAAGTGCCTGCATTGGTCGCGAGGCGCCACCCGCGCCCCGCGACCGCACCCCCGTCGCCGCCAGCACTGCATCGCGGACGCATGTGCGCTCGCTTGGACTTTCTGTACAACAAATTAATAATTTTATAGCTCTCGCTATATTTCCTGGTGTAGTACTTTTGAGAAACACTGGTAAAAGTAAACATGGATAAAAGATTACACATGTTATGTAAGTACATTAAATATTTTGGGGTAATTTTAACTTTTCATTATAAACTAGATCTGGGTGTCTTTAAGTTAGGAGTGAATTGGTTTCTTCAAGGCAAGCTCCATCATAGACAGCATTATTGCTTATCATCGGGCGCGATAAACTCTGCACATTGATAGGCCGTATTTATTTTTTCTCAAAGTGTGTTCTTTAAATAATGGACAAAGTTTGTCTGAGAACCACGTTTGAGAAAAAACAGTTCTGTACATAATAGTTTTTAATTATAAGTCATTGTTTTCTTTAAGGTCAAGCATGGTAATCAAGCGTGCTCCATCGTAGACCGCATTATCGCTTAACATCAGGAGAGTTAGCGGACAAACGCAAGCCTATTATTAAATAAATAAAAAAATAAAGTTAAATGATTATTTACGGGATATTTACCGTGGTAAGGTTGCAAAACAAAATCAACTGCAGCTGTGGAAGTTCGTACATAGGACAAACGAAGCGAACTGACTCATGCCGCATCAAGGAACACATTAAGGCAGTCAAAAATAATGAGAGACATAAATCTGCCATAGCTGAGCATCTGCTGGACTCGGGTCCTAACCACTGGATTGAATTTCATAATCCCGAAATCCTGTCCACCGAGCGTCACTACATACCAAGGCTGGTAAAGGAAACTATTGAAATCTCGAAATGACAGAATTTCAATCGAGGTGATGGTTTTCAACTCGCTAGTGCGTGGAATCCAGTATTAGGTTGCCTTAAAAATAAAAGTCCGCGTTCAAAATGTGTTCAAAATACTATACGCAGTGATACAGTGAGTGTGTTTTGTCGAGACTTAGGTTCGAGTTCGAGTTCCAGTGATAACCGTAGTAAAAGACTAAGAAAGAGGGTAGATCGTTTTGTCTGTACCTAACTTTGAACTTTTTCACCAACCACCCGCATTCTTCAGTCTTCCCGTGAACATGGTGCATGTAACTGCGCCGAAATATCGGGAGCTCCTTCCACAACCTTACCACGGTAAATATCCCGTAAATAATCATTTAACTTTAGTGAACAACCGTGATAGTTTAAAACAGTGTTTAAATAAAAAAATGTCATTTAAATCTAGGTATCTGTAAGAAATGTTAACTCACCATTTGATTGTAATATAATAGCCATATTACTGTTGTTGGATGGGAGGCTCTGGTTGGAGCTCCTCTGCTTTTCCCAACTAGTTGATCCCATTGTACTTTTGCTTGAACTTGATGTAGCACCCGATATGCCAATTCCTGATTTCTGTTACAACAATATTAATTAATAGAAATTAATAGAAGATATAAAAATAAATACGCCTGAAAGCTCATCCATACATCATAGATCTGTGGAAATTGTTGAGTTTTATGTGATCTTTTATTACTCACACCTGCAGTATGTGGAATTAGCTCCCTCCTGCGGCAACATGACTAATGACTATACTATAACATGAGGTTCTCTAAAAGAGCTGTTAACACAGTCTTTAAAGGTTGGCAATGTATCTGTGATGCCGCTGTTGTTAGAGGTATCCATAGACGACAGTGAACAATTTTCATCAGGTGGATCGTACAAAGTACCAATGCATAAAAATGTGCAGGTACTATAGTATTATAATCACATACTAACGTATGTGATGAACTCGATATTTTTCATATGAATTTGTTTCACTTTAAAAATCACTTAGTACAAATATTGAAGTAGTTGACGTTGTATGTAAAACATTATTTCTTAACAATGCTGTGTACAATGTTTAGGTTAGCAAATTTATAATGTTTCTTCTACACCTAATTGTTTTTAAGTTTTTAGTTTGCTGATTATTGTTGTACCTAATTATATAAAAATAAAATAAAATAAAATAAAAATAACTATAAGTTTGTGTGTAAGTAAATGTTTGTTACCCTGTATCTCCATAACTACTAAACCGATTTTTATGAAATTTCGAATGTAGATAGTTTAGGTTCTGGAATAACACTAGTACTAGTACACAATAGCCAATTTTTATTTTTTTGCTCTGATATTGTTCTCCACGAGACAAATCAATTTGCAAAGCTGTGGGGCGCAACTTTTGTAAGAAATTTGTTGTAGCCATTTATACCCATACAAACCCACAGCAACTGTGTTAGCAACTGTAACGACGTGGAGTTCGACGCGTTGACATAAATAAGAATGTTCAATCAAGTATCTGTCACAATACCTGTACCCTTAGTACAAGATTATTTGATAGTTTTCGAAAACTTTTTTTTGTTTCCATATTGTTCCATACATTTTAGGTAAGCGCCTCTAGCGGAAACGTGGAGGAACTAAAACCGGTAGAAATCGGCAGTATAGGTTGCTTCACTCAAATACGAAAAAAAGGTTTCGAATAGCTTTCAGCCCAGCAATGTACGAAACGAAAACGAAAAAAGCTATCAAATCTTGTACTAAGGGTACTGGCGACAGAGTTTCCTTGTCATTTCCTTTCTATTTACTTCTCTTTTCCGTTCTATTTCCTTCTCTTTTCTCATTGACCCAAGTTTTTCAGTATATAAACAATTAATTCAACAACAGCAATTATTGCAGTTGGTCAATTTTGAATCTTCTTCTTATATACTGGGTTAAGCGGAAAGGGTGTACAAAGCCGAAAGAGGTCCATTGTGAACCCATCATTATGAACTACTTTTCTAGGGGAGCAACTCCGAAATCACGAACAAAATATCAGCTGTTCTATAGAAAATATTCATACTTGACAAAATTTATGGAACAGCTGATATGTTTTGGTGACTTCAGGGTTGATTGATGTGTGTATTATGTTTCCTATGGACTCCATAAGGGCTGGACCCATTTTGACGAGACTTTTACTGGCAGATAGCTGATGTTATAACTTAGGCTACTTTTCATCATCATCATCATTTTTCATCACCACTGCGGGCCGCAGCTAGCGAAGATTAGATTTGGGTGTCATGGGTGAAGTGATTCAATCATTCCTGACAGTAACATTCCCAGTCGAAGCATAAACCCTGTAATTCCAAAATTGTTGACTATTTTTCTAAGCTTTATAGGCATTGAGGTCAATACTTACAGAAGTAGCAAGATATGGTATTGGAAACAGCTGCTGTGTACATTCTGATTGGTGGGGAGTCTCCGAGAGAGCCAGCAGCAAACTCAGCACTGATACCCTCTGTTTCAGAATAAACTAAAAACAAACTTTGTTGTAGTTACTTTAAAAGCCACATTAATTCAGTACATTTAGCTCATATTATACTCACAGAATTTTTCAGCTTAGAATAGCATTCATTAAATTTTTCGGCATCTCTTGCAGACTGATTTGCCAGACGTGTTTGGATCTTTTGACACAGTAGTTTTTCATCTGGCACAGTGGTGGCTTTATCTCCCATGGAAGATAAATATGATATGGCCAGTTCATAAGCACCATCTGAGTAAAATACACCTTGGTTATGATTGATATGTCTAAGTCAGTTTGTTATTGTGCCATTCCCCATTTACACACCTTTTCTGTACTTAGACACTAAACCTTTGAAATAATCATTTATGTTGTTCATGGCAAAGATTAAAACGATTCACAAAGATAATAATAAACAGTTTCAGAAAAATCTGCAAATTGATTTAAATGACAGTTGTAAAAAGCAATCATTAACGCATGTTTTTGAAATAAGAATGAATACTCGCCTGGGTCAGCTGACAAAGTTGAACATAATTTGCGTAGATGTACTGCAGCTGAACTGGAAGGCTGCTCCATTTTAGAGAAATATACTCGTTTATTTGTATTCAAGGTATGGTGGAAATTAGTGTACAGCCGTTCGGCTATAATCCAGATATTTACACTTTCTTTCTGAGATAAACCGCATATCCTGCTTGGTCTGCACCGAATTTAAATAGACAGTAACTTTAGATTAGAAATCTGTATTTATTTACATTATTGTTTCAGACATTTCTGTTTAAACTAAAAAAATAATGCTGAGTTAACAAATAACAAATCAACGAACGGCCGGCCGACCTTTTCATTTGTATTTTGTTGACTTGACATTGACATATAGTATGGTTGCCATTATTGGTTGGCACTGACAAACAAACTATCTGACATTGATGTAAATATAGATCGCGTTCCGCTATGGACGCAAAGAGAATACAATCGATAGAAGACGTGCATGGACGTAGCACCAACAAATTTATATACTATAATACAGTATATAAATTCCTTGCGTAGCACCCATGGTCTACCTGGCTCTCAGAATAAATAAATGGAAGCGTTATACCTACAGTTTCCCCTTAATAGCCGTATCGAACTTGGCTGACGAACCGTCGCCGTCTGACCAACAGGAGAGAATGAGTGCGAATATAAATTCCCTCTTTTTCTGTCGTTGGTTGAGCTCAGCCACGTACCACGAACAGCCTAGGCCTTAGAAAATTTCTAAGGCCTATTAAAAAAAGGATTATTAAAAAAATGTCAACAGCCGAATTAGCTGTCAACGTCAAAACTTTATCGTTATTTGACAACTCGTACTTCAACGACAACGTGCTTCATTCAAGGATTTGTCGGCTTCCGAATTTATTCAAAGAGAATAAATACAAACGTTACGCTAAATTTATTTAGATTGTCTCTAGAATTCAAGTTGGAGCCTGGAAATTATCTAGCAACATAAATTTACACATGTTTGTTTATTTTACACACTAAACTTGTAGTTCTACGGAGCGAAAAATATTTCCATGGGATTCTAAGGTTTATGGATATTTAAGAATTACATTACATTCCACTATGAATCCTAAAAGCCCCGAAGCTAGAAACAGAGATGAAAAACCATTTGAAGGTATGATGATAGACGAGGCTGCAATTCTGGATAGCCTTAGCAGTAGAAGTCCATGCCCAAGCTGCAGTAAATCACGGATGTATTTCTGCTACACCTGCTTTGTTCCAGTTTCTAATCTTGAAGGAAAAATACCTACATGTAGGGTAAGGTTACTTTTTTATTAGAGAACCTAGCTCATCAGTGTAGCTTTTTTTTATTATTGAATAATAGGCTTGCGCTTGGCCGCCAACTCGCGTGATGTTAAGCGATGATGCGGCCTACGATGGATCACGCTTTCCTAGAAGATACCCATTCACTTTTGACTTGAAAACACCCAGATTGTAAATATCAGGGAATACCCATTCAGGCAGCGCATTCCACATACTAGTAGTTCGCACAATAAAAGTGGAATTAAAGCGCTTCGTACGGGTTTTCGGAATGTCAACAAAGCGGTGTCGATTTTTCGTGTCCGCTATGGCAGTACGATAGAAAAAAAGGCAGGAGGGAATCTAGTTTGTAGCTTACAGCTTCTTTGATATTCTGCTAGAGTTTAGACTTAAACATTCACTTTCTCTTTAGTTTGATCTTGCAAATGGTCTCCTTAGTCCATTTCTAATCAATTGAAAATTGGAATTTAATCCCAACCTACCTGTCATGTCTGTTTGTTTCCAGCTGCCTGTGAAGGTCGACATAGTCAAACATAAGCGTGAAATAGACGGAAAGAGTACAGCAGCTCATGCAGCAGTTCTAGCTCCCCTAGATGTCAATGTATACACATATCCTAATATCCCAGAATATGCACTAGATGGTAGAACTGTCTTACTATATCCAGGTGCTGAAGCAAAGACGGTGCCAGAACTATTTGCAGAAAAACAGATTACACCTAGCTATTCTGAACTTCTCCTAGCCCAATTACCATCTGGTTACAATGTTGGTACACTTATGACTAAAGTTCTTGGTAATAGTAAAGAAAAGCAAATATACCATGTAGAAAACCTTCCTATTGACCGAGTGGTACTTATAGACAGTACATGGAATCAAAGTCGCGGTATCTATTGTGATGAGAGGTTGCAAAAAATACCTACGATTGTCCTGCAAAACAGGCCATCACAGTTCTGGAGGCATCAAAAAGGTAGCCCAAGATGGTATCTCTCCACAGTAGAAGCATTACATCAACTCGTGTTAGAATTGCATCTATGTGCCTGGGGATGCAGTGAATCCTACAATACAGACCTCACTAAAGATTATTTGGTACATGACATGACAGAATTAAATCATTCCCACTGCAAGCCATACACTGGTGAATATGACAATTTGTTGTACTTTTTCAAATACATGTATGAGAAATTGCATACACTATACAAACATGAAGACTTACTAGCATACAAGAGACCTATGACTTAGCTTTATAATTAGGCAATGACTCATGGTACAAGCTTAAATAAATTATAAAATAAAAATTGTGTCATAAACTCATTTTATTTCCGAGTGTATTTTATTAACTAAAATAACACAAAATATAGAGGCTCTTGCTAGACAGTTGGGCCAGGAGTACAAAAGGCAGTGGTTTTAGACAAAGCAAGCATGCATTGTCTAGAGATTCCTCACTCGACCGCTCCAAACAAGGTGGGTTGGGCCCTGCCTCCCTGCCAGCACACTAAGTTTAAGTTATTTTATAATACTCTACATTGTTTTATAGATATTGTAGAAAAACTTAAATTTAAGATGATCAGTGATCACTGACATAAAATATTATAGTCATACATTATGACATATCCAAATAAACTTATTTTCTTTTTATTAATAAATCACTAAACCAAACAAACAGTGTATATATACAGCTTTCTTAACATTAGAATACTCAATTATATTTTCCACTATTTTTGTCTTATCATTTTCTTGACACTTTCACAACACTTTAGTTCATTATCCACTCTTAAAGTTGGGTCTCCTGCAACCTTATTGTTGCTAGAATTTGGCTCTTAACACATTTTTCTGATAAAATGGAGGCATGTCCTAACTGTTTAACCTAACAAAAACATGTTAAAATGTTATCCGACTGGAGTGAATTACATCCCCACGTTTACCTGCTGAGGGAAGGGTATGTTTGTTTCAGCATCTTTGAATTAATTTTAGCTGATTGCAAAGTGATAAACTTGTTGGTTGGTATTTAGTATTTACACAAGTTTAATCTTGTGCATCTCAACATGGGAATTAATTTAAGACATCATCAATGAAAAAGCAAACAAAAAAATTCACAAAAGCAGTCTTCCGTTTCAATCTCGGTAATTTTATATTATTAAAACTATTGAAGGTGCAAGCAAAAATCTATTTCCTCTTAAGGTCCAGAAGTTATGTCATTTTCATAAAAAATAGCAGTGATTTTGTTGCAATAACTTTACCTAGTATATTTGTATGGGGCTACTAATTTATTACCTAAGTCCGCTTTTTTACCCACTCCTTCCTATGAAATAATTATAGAAAATGGCGTGGTTTCACACATCTTTATATTACATGGGAATGACTCACATATGATTTTTATAGTCGGAATAACCGGCGTAATCATAAAATAGTAATTCCCATGAAATATAAACAAAAACAATTATAGGTACATTTTAATTCATTATTAGGCAATAAATGAACAACCTCCATGAAACAGCCAAAATTTTGAGTGCTTTAGTGTACATCTATATATATAAAAATCAATTGCTGTTCGTTAGTCTCGCTAAAACTCGAGAACGGCTGGGCCGATTTAGCTGATTTTGGTTTTAAAATGTTCGTCGTAGTCCAGGGAAGGTTTAAACGGTGAGTAAACGGCTGGACCGATTTTAATGAAATGTTGTGTTCCTAGAACGGGTCATAGTAGCGAGGTCGAAGGCCGAGCTTACACCCGTGCGAAGCCGGGGCGCGTCGCTAGTTTATACATATTAATTTATCATCAATTTTAAATACAAAAGTCAAAATACAGAATATAAACTATTCTAAATATGAATATATATTATACTAGCTGACCCGGCAAACGTTGTTTTGCCTTATAAATTATTTATAGTGAACAACCCTTATCACTTAGGGGTATGGAAAATAGATAGTAGCCGATTCTCAGACCTACTGAATACGCATATAAAATTTGGTAAAAATCGGTAAAGCCGTTTCGGAGGAGTACGGTAACTAACATTGTGACATGGAAATTTTATATATATAGTGATGATGATCAGGGATTTGTTGACAGGTACCATCATGCCACTAAATAACAAATACAGTCATGTCAACTGATCACTACAATACATAATTTATACATTATGTCATAAAAAAGACATTTCCTATATTATTGCTGAAATAGTAACAATTTTTTTTAAAGTTTACAAAAATAAAGATAACAAACTAAAAAGTTCTACATATCTCAGAGTTTGCGTAAATCCAGTACAAACACACTGCCGTCACTAGCACTTGCGCCTACTTTAGTGCCTCTTGAGTTCCAGCACACTTCAAAAATGCCACCTGTGCCCTTGTAAGAGTGAACTAATCCACCGGTCTGAGTTGACCAAATGTGCACACATTTATCAAATGATCCGCTGGCTAAGAATTTGCCATCTGGAGAGAAAGCTACACTGTACACCGGTTCTGTGTGTTTGGTAAGTGTGTGAATGCATGCTCCTCTCTCCACATCCCACAGTCTGACAGTTGAATCAAATGAGGCGCTTGCCAAAATTAGGTTCATGTTAGGATTTGCTGTTCCGGGTCCAGTTGGAGACCACTTGATAGTATATATCTCTTTTGAGTGTGCTTGTAAGTCATGGACACAGGTGTCCTGCTTCATTGACCAAATTTTCAATGTCATGTCATCTGAGCATGATGCAAGTAGTTGTCCTTGAGGATCCCATTTAATAGCATTGACTTCATTCTGAAAAGAGTTAGATGTGTTAGTCCACCGAGAACAATAAAACTGTAGCTAAAACAATTCTGTTATAACATAATGTTCAATGTAAACTTACTGTATGCCCTTGAAAACTTTTGATAGGTTTATCTGCATTCAACTTGCAGACATGAATGCATTGATCAGTAGAACAGGATGCAAAAGATGTATTTGTCTGCCAGTCTACGTCAAGTGCAGGTGCCATGTGGAATGAAAACTGTTGAGTGCACTGCCCTGTAGACGCATCCCATATGATTGTTGTTTTATCCACCTACAAACATTTTTTTTTATACATATTAAAATTGACTCTTTTTACCTGGAGGTTTATTTGTTTGGGGTATGAGTTTGTGTGTTGATGTGTCTGTATGTCTAATATGATTTTGCTCTAAAACGACAGGACTGATTTAAATGCGTAATTTTTTAATTACATATATATTTGAAGCATATTTCATTGCATTAGTTTTTAGCTGTTTGATCAAATCTGTCGAGCAGTTTAAAAGATAATCATGATAATAAAAATACATACCCCAGCACTCAAAATATAATTTCCGCGTTTATTCCATTTCAGTGCAAAAATGGGGCCTTTATGTTGACCTAATGTAGATGCTAATGTACCATCTGTAGTCCAAATTCTTGCATAGCCATCATATGATCCTGTAGCCAGAAGGTTACCATCACACTAAAAAAGAAAAAAGTCAAATTAGCACATTGCACTTCTAGTCTAGATTTGTATTATAGAAATAGGAAACATACATTCCAGTCCAAGGATGTAACATCTTTATTACTGGGCACTTCAGCTCCCCCTTTTTGAATGCAGTGCCTGAGTACAAGTTGATTGGGTGTTGTGGCAGGATTGTCTGACATGTCCCATATTCTGAAAAAATTAGTCAGTACATGATAAGTATGTAATTAGGTTTGGGTTCGGGTTCTGGCAGGGCAGAGATGGCAAGTTTACCACCAGTCTGCTGTTCAAATGACATAGCTAAAGAGGCTACAAAGTGGCTACAAAAAACCGGAAAAGTTGGCATGTTGTTGTACAGGAGACCATACCCAGCTGAGGAAAAATGTTGATGATGATGATAACTACCAGATAATAAATATCTTAATTACCTAGCAGTGCTATCACCAGACCCACTGGCAAGCAAGTCTGTGCTAGGGTTCCAAGCACAAATAAAGACTTCAGACTCATGTCCTCTCAGCACAGTCGCTTTGCTTGCCGGAATCTCTATGGATTGGTCTACATCCATGGTCTCTGCAGGCGTGGTGCTTGGTGTTGCTGGCCCGCCAGTGGCTGCAGGTGCCGCTGCTGCAGTGCAGGTTGTGCCCTGAATAAATACCAAAACAAATATCTATAGACATTCATAATCAGCACTGCCAATGTAAATTTTCAAATTTTTTGCCACATTAAGCATGATTTCTCTGTTTTTCCCACTGTGCTTTTATCAGCTCTCATCATAAATCATACCTATTTTTAACGTCTGATGCATTTTTTTACCACTGGAAATTTTTGTGCATAGTCGGCTAAGTAAAAATTATAACAATAAAAAGTTATGGGTATGTATGGGCTCATACATAAAAAAAAGCTCTAGGACCTCCTCTGATGCTTTAAAACATCTGGTAATAGCAAAGAATTCAATGTACATAGTACATATAGATTGTTGGGTAAAAGTAAGTTTGTAAAGCTTAAGTGGCCAGCCCTATTTCAAGGTTTTCAAGGCCACCTGGAGCCTTCTTGACATAGCTTAAAGATTAAAAAACTTGATAATATTTTGGATTTGTCCATTCCCCTGTATTCCCACTTTAAATCACACCCTGCACATTCCCAGGTTTTCCATTCCTCGCCAAATGAGTAATTCCCTGCTGATTGGCAGCAATGTTAATAATCTACATACAATTAAATAAATAAATAATAACGAAGCTTCGTAAGCTGTCATTTGACAAGTAGATTCTTTACGGGGTGTAGAGATCCACTAAGAGAGGATTTTGAATAAGGGCCAAATTAAGAGGGGCATTTTGAAGGTTGAAATATGAAAGTCTACTCTCTACATGTACTAACTCACGGGCAACATTAACTGTAGTAAATAAATTAGGACTCAAAGTAGTCTGGCTTTCATGAAAGCAAAGGCCATTGCCAGAAAAGTAATGCAATAGATTCGCAGATTCAGACTAATAAACAAATTCAAGAATATGACTGTGTTAGTGTGTTATGTTGAATGTTTCACTGTAAACTTGTGATTTACAAAAGTTTCTTTTTAACACTGCAGCCAGCATTCTTCTTGATAGGGTAGACATTGTTGAGGCTGCATAACTCAGGTATCAACAGCGGCACTACAGGTGTGGATTAATAAGATACAAATACTTACATCAACACCGTTTTGTTCACTTCCAGATCCTGGTTCTGCTTTGATAGCTTGTTTCTGAGCATTGTGAGCATTCTGACGTGCAGCTACTATATCTGGTGTGACAGCATCGATGAGGCTTAGGCTCTCAGTAAGTCTTGTTTCAGTACCTACAAGTGTATGTAATTTAATAATAAAAACAGAGCAATATTTTATTTTGCTTTGATTTCGCCTTTTCCATATCTAATGTCCTGCCTGGTAAACAAACAGAATAAATATGACCAGATATAAAAAAAAATTACCATCTTCTCCAATAATTATTTCAGCTTCTGTGTATTGTAAGCCTTTTTGTAATATGTTCAGGAGTGCAGCAGGTGGGACAAGTGCTCCATTGATATTACTCTGTGATATATGCGACTCAATTCCAAATGTGTATGCAGAATGATGGAATCCTAAAAGAACAATATAAATTCATGGTACTGTTCCATGTTACAAAAATATGTAGTTTGAGAAAACTATAAAAATTAAACTAGTTGAAGATCGATTATACTATCTTTATGCAACAAAGGCAATCGCAATCAAGTGAGGCAATGGGCCAGCATTTTGAGCACTCTGCTTGAAATTATAGATTGTTTGAACTATCTCTAGGCCTTAGTTGCTTAAAGATAGTTAAAACGATCTTCAATTAGTTCAATATTAAGTTTTCTCAATGAAATATATAGAACAGTTGATATGTAATTACTTAACTACAATACTTATTAGTGCCTACTGTTTACAATAGAGTGGAGATAATCAGGTATGACAGAGATATTTAGGTAATTATTATCAGCGTTTCCTATATGCGCTGTTCTTTCACGTCGGGATTACCCATGATATGAGCAGCTAATTCTGTGAAGCAGGATACCTACTCCTATTCTTCAGTTTCTTAATTTATCTTAATACTTCACATCCATGGAGTCAGTGTAGGCACCAATCCATATCTACAGGATATCAGTAACACGGTTTAGAAGCATATACAAATAATTCTATGATTTTACAGAGATACAGGGCTACAGTGGCGTCTACGAGGTTCAATGAACTACACTACATAACTAAACCTTACCAGACTCTTGTAAGTAGCGGTATACGAGGAAATTAACCTCGTCACTGGAAAAACTCATTGTACTCTTTTTGAGAAGCAATCATAAATATAAAATCACTATTCTTTATTAAAAAGCCACAAACATTAAAAAAACATCGATCGAATCAAAGCCGACTTGGCCGACATCAAAGAGCCACAGACTCATTAAATTTATTCATCTATGGCACAGACCAAAAAAAATAATAAAAAAATAGTGAATAGAGAGGATGAATCAATCAAGGAATGAAAGGGAAGTAGAATACGGAGTTACCAGTTGAAAATTTAGGTATATTAACAAATTACTGGCCAAAAGCATGTCAAGACAAGTATGGTACGGTTCCGTAGCAAATGCCAATTTTATAATCGGAGCGTGATTTGATTACAGTGCTTGAACTTTTTGCAAAGAACGGATTTCAATCTAACCAATCAAATAAAGAAAAACCAGAAATAACCCTTCAAACCCAAACAAACCCGTATTGGTCTATGTTATTTTTATAAATTTATTTTATGATCTAGGATACAGAGTTCTTCTGATTGTTTTTTATGTGGTTATTGAACGTGCTCGAGTTTAGGAATTTTAATAAAGTTGAGAAACATGTATTTTCGTGATGTGTCCTAAAACTTCATAGAAGCCCCTATAGTAAAATCTGCACCACTTGACAATATAATGACTTGGACTTGACCTTGACTTACATTGCATGACACTGACTGTGACTGACTTATTTGACGTTATTGAATACCGTAATCTAGAGGGGCGTCTATAATGTGCAACATGATATTTGCCAACACGATATTGTACAGCATAATAATATACAGCATGATAATTGGTGTACATATACATCGAATATCATGCTGTACAATCCATGTTGTACAATACTGGCTGTCAATTATCTGCTCGTGTCTATAAAGTACGTCAAGGAAAGCACAGCCAGTATTTTACAGGCAATAATCCATGTACACGGGAAAAATCCATGTTTTATCAGGCTGTACATTATTATGTCGTGTTTTATAATGTCGTGCAATACGGGCTGTGTTTTTACGACACGGGCCGAGAATGTACGGCCAATAATGTACAACATGATAAAAGGTGGCATCTCCCGTATTGGCTAATATTGCTGAAATGTCTCTGCTCTGATTGGCTGTTGCGTTGTTTGAACTGATCTGTCACTCATTTCAAACTTAACCAACACAAGTCTGAGTCCAGGTGGGCTCCCGCCAGAAGCTCTTGCAGGCTCCCCAGGGTGTCGCTTCGCCACACTCGACCTTCACTACCCTACAGAGGTCGCCGGCTCGCTTCACTCGCCACCTCCCCTCTTCGCTCCACTCAATCTCGTATGGCTCACTCAGGAACTCCCTTGAGCTTCTGGCTCCCGAGCTTTTTATATACACTCTAGGGGTAGGGAGACTAGGTGGAGTCGGGGTGCTCTGTGTCGGTTCTGTGACCCATTCCGAACCTAACCTACTGAAGTCAGGGTGCTCGAACTGCTATGTGTGCCACATCTGTCTCTCATTATGCGCGTTTTCATGGTCATCAATTATCGTGCTGTACAATATCGGGGTGTGCATTACTGAACCGAGCTGATAATGTACGGCATGATATTGCACGGCACGATAATGCACAGCATCGAATTCGATGTACATGTACACCAATTATCATGCTGTACAAAATCGGGGTGTGCATTATTGAGCCGAGCCGATAATGTACGGCATAATATTGCACGGCACGATATTGCACAACATGATATTCGATGTATATGTACACCAATTATCATGCTGTACATTATTATGCCGTACAATATCATGCCGTACATTACCTGTGTCGTACAATAATTCCTCCCATCAAGAGGACTCAAACGTATTAGAGTTGTAAGTGTAACAGACACGTCAACATGGCTGACGTCAACCAACGAGAGAAAATGAGAGGGGAATTATATTCCTGTGTTATATTCACACTCTTTCTCTCCGGTTCGTCAGCCAAGTTCGATACGTCTGTTACGACTTTTACACTGACATATTCTTACAAGTTCTACAAACGCACACTTTAATATTGAGCAAACCGCAAACGATGTGCTCAAAATGTAAACGAATAGACAACTACCTGGGTGTAAGTAAGTGCTAAAGGGGAAACCTAAACGCTTTCATTTATTTATGAAATGACAGGGAGCTGAGTTACAGCTCACTGTATGTATATTATTCGAGTCTTATTCGAAT
The DNA here is from genome assembly GCA_949125355.1 of Agriopis leucophaearia. Lineage (NCBI taxonomy): Eukaryota > Metazoa > Arthropoda > Insecta > Lepidoptera > Geometridae > Agriopis > Agriopis leucophaearia. The sequence continues at coordinate 11,761,079 of OX421264.1, forward strand.
ACGTAATTGGTTTTAGTCGATTTTTCAAATTAGTCAAACATTAAATAAAACCGTACAGTTCAAAGAGAATACAATAGAAGAAGAGACGGGACACCATAGACAAAAAAAGTTTGCCAAACGTCAAGTCGGAGCGAGATTTTATGTCAATAATTATACACGATTTAATGTCAGGTTTAATAGGGATGTGCCACCTCCTATCCAAAATGTATCGATATCGATTTCATACCTACTACATATGGAATCCAATATTATTTATTACAGAACCTTGCGCCACTGGTTTTGTTTTAGTGGTGCAAAACAAAATCTGTGCCACAACATTCAGTATATTGTGATTTTTGTAAGTACAATAAAAACACAGACTAAAATGTTGTATTTTATTTATTATCATCTTCATCATTTTCGTATAGCTACAGTAGTAAAAACATAATTGTGCACCTGACGCCGGACGCAACGCCGACAGACTGAGTTGTGTAGCGCACATGCTACCGCTCGGCCACCATCGATTTATAATACGGTCAATCAGTTCTGGTCGTCACGGCGGTAATTAATTGTAGGATGAAACGACCTGAAATAGATATTGTTATTATGATTTTTTAAAGTTACGTGAAAATGTGTTCTTTTTCACGAAAAAAGTCCCGCACAATTTCAAAAGTTTGGACTTCAAAACTAGATGATTAATTTAATTAATTAATTAACTAAATGATTAATTAATTTTTAATTTGTCATCTGACAATGGCTTAGCACAACAATGGTCTTATTGATGGAACTGCAGATTTCTTCAACTGTTTTTTTCTTTTGTAGTCCTTATCTTCAAAATGCTTTCCACATACAAATTTATTTTGGTGAAGACTTTCGATCGGTATATGCGCTAAATCTTCGTGAACCGACATTTTCACCAATTTCTTAACGCTAAAAAATAAGAGTATCGTTATCGATATTTTATAAATATATCGTTACGTTGCACCACACTATTTTCAGAATCAAAATAGATAATGATGATTTTTAGATATTTTGGCTCAAAAGAAGTATATGGGACTCATAATTTAACTAATGATAACATACCGATCTTCATCCAGAGGATATCTCGCCATAAAATCACGTTTTGTGCCGTTTTTTCGTGCTGTTTTGAGGCCGCATATTTCGCACTTCGTTTGGCTCAGATACTTTTTCGGAGGCATTACACACACCAAAACATACACTAGTAATATAAACCCCTTTTCAATAAGTATCTCTTTTAGTAAAGTTGTAGAGAAGTAAACAAAATCCTAAATAATTCACTCAGGAAAAAATACAAAACACGGGAGAATTCGGGACTGATTGACAATCAAGGAAAGAACGAGAACCGTTGAGGAAGTGAGTGAAAGAGCATTCTTTACCACACATTGGCCACAGATATGCAATACATTTTCGCCTCGTTTCATACTCGTTTTTTTCTTCTAAGTCGCGACAGACTGGTACAGTTTAGTTTTTGTCACATCTCTATTATTGTCAGAAAAAAAACTTTTCTCTACATTACGTCAAAAAAGTGGTTGGTGAAATAATTTTGGTGATATATTTGTGAAATTAAACTTGGATCAAATTAAATGCTGTGAGCTAAGGTATGGTTTCAGTTTTGTTATCTTAACAATATATAATTTTGCTGGTTAGGGTATATGGAAGTGTTTATAATGCTATGTCTTGTTTAGGATATTGACGCCATTTTGTCGCGCCGGCTGATCATATGAATTTTACCTATTATTTTGAAGATCAATTTCTGTGGGTAGAGCAAATGCTGTAATTATTTATTATTAGATTTACTCTATAGAAAGGTGTTCTAAATTTAGAAGGTGTTGAACCCATAAGATCATGCTCTGATTATGGTATTATGGCACGTAGTTCTCAAATCTGTAATTGATTTTTCTGTCGCACCCAAATGCCGATTTCGATAGCTAAGTGAGTTCTATTACATCTAAAAAAGATATTGTTGCACCTAATAAAGTTTTGAATCACATATTGCAGCGGTTATATCCTGATTCATAATTCATAAATCTCAGGAACAAACAGAAATATTCCTTGTTGGAATCTTGCCGTTTGTGCGTCCTTCAAGGTGATTGATGCAATCTTTGATTAATACCGATATTGTTATTGTTGATGTCGCTCTTTACATGAAAGATCTGATGAATTCTAAATGGGTGTTCCATCCATACCACCCCATAACTGCACAAACCTTTTGTCTCAGATCATTTATAATGCAATAAGAAGTAGTAATTTGATTGCGATCTACGCATTTACCTACCCACTTATAATATAGTCATTGTATAGGCAGTTCAGTCCTCAAAATCATTGCCATCAAAACAAAGGAAACTTTAGGTAATCTTATCAGGATGACAATTTAAACAAATAAACAACCATTCATCAAATTCTAGTTCCTCATGTTTTCACCAACATATTACTGTTTGCAATAAATTACGGCCATGTGAGAGACTTTCTGGTGACTTCTGACACTAGGGATAGTCACTCTACCTACATGATAAAAATGGTTATAGTTCAAGGTTTGACCTTTTTCTTGACACAAAAGTAACTCCTTTTCTTTTACAATGTAACATTGTATTATATTCTATAAATATTTAGTTTCCAAAACAGTAATTTTATGAGAAATGATAAAGACAAAAAACCTTTTGCCCATGTACAGCAGGCTTTAGCTCTAAAAAATAGTACTCTTATTCATTCACATGTTGATGATCTGAATAAAAATGTATTAGGGTTAAACAATTCAGATTTAGAATAGGTTATTAGAACAATGAACTGAAATAAATCTCTACTCCTAAAATGTATTCTTTTGGCTAATAATGTTTATCAAATAGTTATGCCAGTATAAACAATAATTATTATTCAATATCAGTCTATTATGTTCTCACTGCTTCCCAGCACTGATAATGGACACATTGGCCTTCTCCATGGGAGAGAAAATGGGCCCTATTCCACCATACTGGCTCAGTGCATGTTGGTGAATGTCATATGACTTTACTAACTTCTTGAGGTTCTAGGACATACCGGTTGCCTCACAATGTTTTCCTTCATTGTTTTTAAGTGATGGCATCAAAAACTGCACATTATTTATTTGAGTACTTAAATAAGTAATTGGTGCAGGGCTGAGGCTTGAACTGAGTGTCGTTAGATTGTCAAGAAACATGCTACTGCTCTGCCACTTTACGCGAGAGATATAAAAACAGTATGTATGTGCATACAAAATACAAATCAAAACTTTAATTTGAATAACACATTGGGCAAGTTATATTATGTATTTGTTTATTGTGAAAGAACACTGTAAAGATTTGTTTACATTCTTGTAAAATATATTCATAACACGCAACACTGTTTTACTGATTGACATATGGTTAAGCAGTCAGCATCTATGTCTAGACCCTGCAATATGTCCAAACCGAAATAAATTTTGGACACACATGCACTACAAGGTCTTAGAAATCTTCTATCATGACATACCGTAGTTCAGACCCCTGAATCATTACTACAATGTCTTCAAGCACCTGTCTGCATCTGGATACTTCTTTTTGAAGCTTCTACATCAGGCCAAAGATTGTGCCACACCCCATTCATACAACTCTTTTTCACTTCTTTCTAGGTCTCATCTATGTTATGAATAGCCTTCATGGTGTTGTATGACTTTCACCACTCCCGCATTGACCGTCTTCCTTCTTCAATATTTTTGAAGTTTGCTATTGCTCCCTGTTGCATAGGTTGTAATATTGACATACATATTGTTTTGTGGAAGGACTTACTGACACTTTTGAGTCTCTTGGAGAATCAAGTGTGGTAGGATGTCCTGGGGTATTGTGTATATGTGAAAGTCCATTTCTTTCACAGTAGGATTTGATTTATGGGCAGGAACTTAAAATACGAATGTTGGAAAACTTCTTGTGTAATCCGCGCCTTTTGGTTGGTAGGCATACCTTATCTGAACTTTGCATTGCACGGGGTTTCAGTTTGAAATCACCAGTGGCTTTAACACCCAGCAGAAGTGTCAGTCGGTCTTTCGCAACTTAAACAGTAGTTGGGCTTTAAACAGTAATTGTTGTTTAGTGGTAATAGCACATCATAGCACCGTATATTACCCTTTTTGATCATGATATGCTTACTCATTAGTGTGAACTTTCACAAACCTGGAAGACGCACTACAGAGACCTTACAGCAACCTGTTTTAAGCGATTCTATTTAGGTGGTGAGAATAGTTGCGCGACCACAAACCTTATCTTGACGCGATAATATTCACGTCCGCGTGAATTTGCGAACTCCGCTAATTCGCACCTGCGTTAAGAGCCGTAAGGCCCTAGTACCATGGCACCCATATCAGCATTCTGAAGGCATTATTAAATTGGACACGGCGAACGTCAAGAGATTGGAGGGAATTTTTGAGTATTTGCTGTCCACAAGCCATTGCTGTAGAATGATTGGCAGTAAGACTTTAAGAGAGCAACTTTAACGTCATTAATTAAGAATAGAATCTTCTAGACAACATAATTATTCGCTCCCCCTGTCTATGTCTGCTTCATCACTCAGATCCTCACATACAGTTTGGCCCAAGTATTTAAACTATCTGACTCTGCTATGAGTAAGACAATGACCATGTCAGATGTAAATCTATTCTGAACAAATAATTTTTAAGGCCTAGTTATGACCTCATATAGCCTGACTTGTGTAGAGGCTGATTCTTAGCATTCCAGGGATAAATCAATACTTTAATGGCTTGTTTTGTTTTCAGCGGGGGCAATGAATGATCATATACTAAAATAATGACTATATCAATGAAAGAACAAGATCAAATGCCAGGGGAGGTCAGTATCTTATGTATATTATAAGCTTTGTTCTTTTAGTCTATTATGTTACAAGTATGTAATAATTATGATCTATTTTTAAATAGATGGGGTTCCCCGAGGCTAAGTTACGGGGGTTGGAAGAGAAGATCTCGCACCCACGTTGGGTTGTACCAGTTCTGCCAGAACAGGAACTGGAAGTATTGCTTGTTGCATGTACTGAGCTGGCAATAAAAGGTTAGTTAATCATATCAACAGTATTGTTATTTTTAGTTTCTTTTCTTCAATAGTTCTTTCAATAAACGAAGATTTATGGTGCTGGTTGACCAAAGCAGAGAGCATACAGAGACTAGTTATTGTTGCACTCTACTTACAAAGTAGCCTGTGCGAATTTTTCATACAAAAGCTTTGCTCAATTGATAGGCTAAAAGGCACCTTTCAGAAGTCAGAAACAATAGGCTATCAGACAGATTTATTGTCTTATAAAAAAAGCTGACCATAAATAGAGCCGAACACCAAAAATAAAATTGAAATGTGTTCAAGATTAAGGAAGATATAAGCATTTTAATTATTTAAGCGACGACATTGTGAGAGTCGCGGGCATCCAGTGGATGCAGATGGCAGGATGTCGTTCAGTGTGGAGGTTAAAGGGGGAGGCCTATGTTCAGCAGTGGACGTCTTCTGGCTGATGATGAAGCATTTTAATGTATTGCTAGACAGTGCGCACTATACTTAAAAAGTGACATCACATGAAAGTACACCATACAAACTCCAAACTGACACACACCTTGCTAGAAAGTGACAGAGCATCCCTTCCTAATCTGAACAAAAACTTTATCACAGAACTTCTACATCTAATTGTATTTTTCACCAAGGCTGTTATTTTTAACAAATCAAACATCTGTCCTATTATCTACAAAATCAATTTGAATCTACAGGAGAAGATGGCAATCATCCTGCATGTCAACGGTTCTACAGTGATGCATTAACATTATCATTTACGAAAATCCTAACTGATGATGCAGTCTCCTCCTGGAAAAGCAACATACAGCAATGTGTCCGTTCCAACTGTGACAAGCTGGTCAAACTGTGTGCAATGAAGTTGGATGATCCAAGATTTTTGCATTTGCTGTCAATGGCACTGAATCCCAATAACAAGTAAGAATTTTCAGATGTCCCTAATTTTTAGAGTATTTCGCATTTTAATGACTATCATCTAGGACCTGACATACATGAAATTAGTTTTTAGATAGATTAGATAGAGATTAGATAGCAGGACTTACTCATTTCCTGTAAGTAGTTGTGTGCCTACAACATATGATAATGATGTCAATACATTGAGTGTATTGGGGATTCCCCACAATTTTAAAATATCTGCTATTTACCTCATCAAGGTAGGGTTGCCATCCGTCCGGGGTTCCCCAGATTTGTCCTTGTTTAGAGGGCATCCGGAGGGGGGGGGGGGGGAGCTACTTTTGTAGTCCGGGATAAAAAAAATAAAGTCTTGGGCCACCCGCCACACACGCACTGTGCCCGCACGCCGCGATTTTTACACTGACTAAAAATACCTGTTGTCATGTCCAGGTTCTGGGCTTCTAAATCAGAGGTTTTTTACGCGTCTTGTCCTGGTTGCCAAATTTTAGAGATGGCAACCCTACATCAAGGCAACGCTACTATACTACAGTTTTACTAACCATTGTGACTAAACCTTCACTTCGTAAGACTTGCCTAAAGTTTAGGTACTGTAATTTTGTATGCAATTATGTGAACATAAGTGCCACACGACGTCTATCAATCGATTTCGTCACTTATAATGAAATAAACATGTACAAGTTTTTTCTTCTTTTTTTTCCACACACTGTCATCTGACCCCAAACTAAGCAAAGCTTGTAATATAGCTGCTAGAGACTGATATACATACTTATATATTTTTAAATACATACTTAAATATATATTAACACCCAGACATAGAACAAACACAAATGTTCATCACATAAATGTATGCCCTAGGTGGGAATCGAACCCACGCCCCCAAGCACAGAAGGTAGGTTCACTACCAAATGAGCCATCGGGGCTGTCGAGATTGATGCGTTTTTATTACAAACTTTGTATTCTATTTCAGATTCCACACATTCAACGCTTCCCGGGTATGCGAAGGGCTACCAGCGCCAGCAAACAACTCGAACGGCGGCGGCGGCGGTGGGCAGGGCTCGGGACAGGAAGTGGAGGTGTTCGCCAAGTCGCACGACCACCGCTCGCCGCGGGGATGGCTGGTCCATCTCATAAATGTGTAAGTTGTTGTAAAACATACAAAACTACTATTGCTCAGCCGTTATACCTGCATTTACGAGTATCTTCTATTGTTTTTATGGTTGGCCAAAAAGTCCGTATTCTATGACAGCCAGGTACTTGTGTTACCAGTGCTGGTGTTAAGGCAGAATTTTCTAAACATACGAACTGTTCATGTTTTCGTGTGTTTTTCGGTTCATCTGATTGTGGGTAAAATATGAATAAGAATCCTTCTATTACCTTCTTATCTTTCCTTCTATTCGGGTTTTATGGAGAATTTTTTCTGTGCTTTACCCTCCAGATAAAAAGTGAAAGGGCATAGATAGAACTGTTTTTTTTTTAACACAACTCGTCTGCATCTTAGTCGAGTAGAGGCACAGTGTTCAACGGCCTTGGATAACTCAATTCTTTCCAATTTACCGTTAGTCAAGCATAGCTACAAAGCATTTAAAATATTTGAGTAAATAATATACCCGATGGTAGGCACCAATATATCATAATGATGTAGGTCCTCATCTATGATTATCCCTCTTCTACTCAGCTAGATAAATGTACCTAAAATAAATATTTTATTGTTGACAGATTCGGCCAAGCTGGTGGTTTCGTAAAAATGAGAGATCGATTTGAAATTATAATGGGATTTCAAAAGCCCGATTTAACAGCATCCATCAATTCTATTGAAAAAGTCGCCACAGAAACCACTGAAAAAGAAGCAGAAGAGAACAAACCGGATAAAATCGAGACCATCGAAACCAGTACACCAGTGATCACGGAAAACCCAGAAGTAAGTATCCAACTAAGTATATAACTGTTGTGTATACAATGTCAATGTTCAAGTAAAGGAAATTAATATCAATCATGTCAGCAGATTATTACCTTGAGATGTGCCAAATTTCCAGTTATTTACTGATTAGTAAAAGAAACAACTGAGCGTATCAGGATGTGATGTTTATGGTATGCAAGCGTTACTGAATGCTTATCAAGCTTCTATATTAACACGCTTTCATCTTTGAACGTGATTTTCACCCCTTTCAAATCGACGGATTTATTTGAAACGAACACTTATCATGACTTAGCATACATAAAAAAAAACACATCAGTCATAGGACTGCACATCAGAAGTGAAAACTTAAGTAGTAATTCATCTATTCTAAAAGAGATGGCGCTGTTTTAAAATACACGGTACAGCGTGACGATGCCGCGAGTTCCATGATATTTGTTCACCTAAAAAGTGCTCAACGCGTCTAAAGAAGTTTTTACTTCAAAAAACTCTCTGGTACCCCATTACATATAATGATATCGCAGGGCCAGCCCCGCAACAACAAGTCATATAACTATTTATTAATAATGTTGCAGATGACGACGTCCCGCAACGAGCCGTCGCCCATGGAGCAGAGTATGAGCGGCGAGTCGCGCGTGGCGGCTGTGTGGCAGCTGCTGCGCCCGCTCGGCCTCTGCCACGACCTGCTCACTGCGCACACCGTCACCACCTACCTCTTACCTGTGCTGGTATGTTGCTTCAACTATGTATCACTTCATCCTCGACCACATCGTCACTTACTAACAGGCGAGTTGGTTCGTGGTCAAACGCGGACAAATTCGCAATAAAAAATAAATGTTGAGTATCTAGAAAATTGTTATTGATCTGCCTGCATACGTCTCCATCGTAGCCATAGTTTCGGAACCAGTTACGAACGAAGCAATATTTACTGGTTGTATCAAGGGCAATAAACGATTTTGTTTGAAGAAAAATAATTTTTATTTCATCTTAATAAAGGCTTATGTAAAGTGAGTTCATTATCTCCCTCGCGCATTTCAACATATCTGAAGATAAAAAATAAGTGAATGTACTTCCGAAAAATCTAAGATATATAAGACCTCTAGAATACCATTACAAATGTTCAACAATATATTGTAAATTATTCTTAAAAAAAATATTATAAAAAAATATTTGTTTATATAAATAGTTTTTTATATAAGCTCTTAGACATTAGTTACGAACTGCAATTTGGAATTAGTACAAGTAGATTATTTGAATAAAAACAAAATACCCAACTGCAAATCTAGCCTATGTGACACTGGACATGAAGACGAACCTAATAATACCTTACTCATTAAAATCAGTCAAGCCGCTTAGGATATGGCTCCAAAACAAATAGTTAAAATTTTATGTTATTATCTTTGTTATGCTCAAACGGGAAATACGTGCTCGTATAAGTATTTTATTCCCGTATTTTGTCACTTTGCACGGCACCGTGCATCCTAGTCTGACAGATCATAGCTAAACTCAGTTCATACTCTGATCAAATTGTTGAACACTTAATTAGCTTTCTGTTTCAAGGAATGCATTCCGACACTCCTGGAGAGTTTAACCGACGAAGAACTGAAGCGCGAAGCGCGAGGAAGCGAAAATAAGACTGATACTGTTTCTTGTTTAATACGCGCTTGTAAATACGTATCAATAAAAACTCCCCACCACCACAACCTTCTAAAATGTGAGTAAAACTTTATGTAGCTCTCTGTGTATCAACTTTTATTGTCATCGGATGTCTTTTGACCTTTTAGTTCTGAACACCATCAAATGTCTGGCTTTTGGTGATGTATGTGTCATATTCATCTGGGAAAATACCATATTTGAATGCTTATTGGATCAGATTTACCTATTGTTGATTAAAGAAAAACATTACAAAAATTTCTTTAATTAACACTAGGTAATAGTTTTAGGGAATGTTTCAAGTTTTTTTCTGGTTCGACACACACCCAAAAATGGGTGTGTCCACGTTGAGTATGTGTCCATGCAAGAGGCGCCATCGTGGGCCGTCGCAGACCCTGTAGCTGCTAAGGGGCGCGTGTCTATCCGCCCCTTTGCCGCTACATCGTCTGTGAACGACCCTCATCACAACGCTGTACCATCATGCATCCGGTTCTTCACATTGCTGTTTTTTCTGCATGATCCTTTTTGATTTTGGTCACAACTGTATTTCAATGTATTGAGCTATATGATTGTATTTACATGTGTCAGCAACTTCGCTTTTACGATACTACCCTGCCTGTCACTAATCAAAACGAACACTTTTACAAAAAAATATATAATTATGCACTTGTTTTATGAACGATTGCATGATTGCAAATTTTGAACGCGGCAGTCTTGTGAAAGGAACATGGCAGCCGCGCGAATATTGTGTAGTTTACTCCAAAACTTTTAGAACCTGAGAACTTATACAGCCACAACTTTATCCTCTCTTTCCTTGTAATGAAATTAATGTAATCCTTCATTGTAATAAAAATGAACATGTCTAGTTACTACTGCCGTACATTTCAGCCCTTGAAATGTTCCGATTAAAGATGATATTGCGTTTACTGCAAATGTCGTCGTTCAACGGCAAAATGTCGGCTCTGAACGAAATCAATCAACTCATCGCCACATTTACACAACAACCGAAGCCGGAGTGGTTGACGCCCGCCGTTATTACTGTAAGAACACTACTTTTTTCACTAAGAAATCTTTCCAAGGAAACTTTGTTTAGCCGTGACGCTAATATTATAAAAAAGAGTTGAAACAGATGTAAAAAGTAATTGTAATTTGAACCCTATATTGTGTCACATACAGCAGAATATCACAACAAAAAATTAAATGTAGCGTTATGTTGCGATGAGCTGTTGTTGGCGCGTTAGATTATAAAGCCTTTGGCTTGGGTTCTAATTAAAAAATTAGCTTGAACCAACGATGATGGAAAAACATCGTGAGGAAACCCCAGCATAGTGATAGGGTCGTAGAGTATTTTCTAGTGCCTGGCAAGCTAGGTACCACCTAAAATCATGCTTTAGTTTAAAATCTCAAAGTTTATGTCTTAAAGTACCTAATAGTGTGTGCTGGCAACCAGTTAATATCAGGCGAGTTGTAGTCAAATGCCTAGCCATAAAAAAAACACTTTAATTACGCCATCACTTGTACAAATATATTATTTTAAATTCTGTTGTGCATATCACTTAAGTGGGGTTCACATTGCAATGTTTTTTCCACCTTCGTGTGGAACCTCGCTCGACCCGGTCACTTGTGAATGATCGGTTTCCTTTATAATTCTCTGTCACAGATTTCTTCTTAAAATTCTTTTAATATTTAATCTGTTCATAACTTATTTCACGCACTAGCTAATATCCTTCATATTATAATTGAATCTGCATTTTTAGACTTGGATCCGTGAGAATAATGTCGTAGAGATCGTTTTGCGTGACTCCCTACATCAGCCGCAATACGTGGAGAGATTAGAGAAGATGCTCAGGTTCATGATCAAAGAGAACTCGTTGACTCTAGACGACTTGGACGCCATTTGGAAAGCGCAGCACGGGAAGCACGAAGCTATTGTGAAGAACATGCACGATTTGTTAGCGAAACTTGCGTGGGACTTTACGCCTGACCAGCTCGACCATTTGTTTGATTGTTTCAAGGTAACAATATAAATCTGACTTATGGCGCTTGTGATAGGAGTATCACAAGCGCCATACGTTTGAAGACCATCAAATCTTTTATCGATGGTTAAAATAATAAATTTTTACTTGTTTGATTTTAGGCGAGTTGGTCGACATGTAATAAGAAGCAAAGTGACAAACTATTAGAAGTAATAAGGAGGCTAGCTGAAGACGACAAAGATGGCGTTATGGCAAATAAGGTAAATATGAGGATAGTTTAATATTAATACGTTTTTATTAACTTCACTTTTAACTAATAATGTAATTAAATCTTGAAAGTCGATTTTAACCTACTTCTAATTGTCGTTTCAATTTGAATCTTTGGAAGTATACTTAATTTGGATAAAATTACAATAATTTGTTATCATCAAACCAATTTGATGTAGTCATGAGGTTTCAATGATGAATCACACTGACAGAGCCATCTAGCGGGAAAGACGCAAACCACCATACCAGCCAAGCGGCGCGGTTTCGAGCCCCACTCCCGACTTCTTATTCGAGATGGGCGATAAGTCCTGCACTAACGTCCCTCTGGGGTGTATTGTGCATATCCCTCTCCCGTCTCTTCTCAATTACACTGATAGAGCCATCTAGCGGAAAATACTCCAACTATCATGCCAGCCAATCGGCACGGTGTCGAGTCCCTCTCTCGTCACTCCTCAAGAGATTACAACAAAATATAAACCTACAGAAAAAACTTAGCTAATTGATATATGAGCTCGTTGACCACGGATTAAATGTTTTGCTATTTAAGAAGTTACGCGCATGTCTAATGAGTACAGTGCTTCGCTTATAATGAATGTGGTGAGAAGTGGAACTTCACCTGTCTGATTATATTATCTTCAGCAGTGCCAAATAGAGACGACATAGCAACAGGGTGCCAGCGCCCTTGTCCACAGTAGTTATTATAAGGTGTGTTGCATGGTAAATGTTACACCAAGTGTTTATTTGTAGGTATTGGTGCTGTTTTGGAATTTAGCGCATTCAGAAGAAGCTTGTACAGAAATTATGGATATGGCGTTAGCAAATCTTATCAAAATTCTGGACTACAGTTGCAGCCAGGATCGTGACACACAGAAAACACTATGGCTGGATAAGTAAGGATAATTTCACTACACATAATAATACTCCTTAACTAATGATGCGCTAATTCAAAGTTTTTGGAGAGATAACATTTTGATCTCCTTGTGTGATAAATAGGTACATGCCTACTGCAACATTAATTAGAGCTCTAATTAAATTACAAAAACAAAATCGAGTTAATTTTACATTTCCCAAATACGTGTATCAAAAACGTAAAACATTACAACGATTTGAGTGAGCCGCAACATTGAATGGCTCATAAATGAGCCACAAAATTGAGTGGTTAAAAGTGAGCCGCAACATTAAATGGCTCACAAGCAACATCGGCGGCGCAGAAAAAAAATGCAATTAAATGTGAACCCTATCACGTTACGGACAGCAGAATTTAAATGTAGCTTGATTAAATGGTCCCATAATTTGTCAGGTGCGTGGAGGAGCTGAAGACGCGCGAGAAGTGGGTGCTGCCCGCGTTGAAGGTGATGCGCGAGATCTGCTGCCTGTACGAGTGCGCAGGCGGCGCGGGAGTGCGTCCGCACGTGACGCGCCAGGAGCTCATCGATCGCCTGCAGACGCAGCACTCGCTCGTCATACTCGTCACCGACTCGCTCACTACTTACATGGACAACGTGCGAAACAAACTCTCCGGTAATATTATTATAACTCGTTTATTAAGCTTATTTCAGACTACGCTATAATATAATAGCATATAGTTCATAGCACAACAATATTGCGCACCATACATTATTATGGACACGTTCACACTTAACTGTACCATATATTATTGGCTCCTTTCTTATTTTGCTATACTATATAGCACAATAGTACAGCGTAGTCTGAAATTAGCTTCAGACTATTAGTTAGTGTATTTCCTTATGGGGCAAGGCACTATCGATTTGGTCTGTGCTTTAAATGTATCTACTTAAGAAAACGTATCTGAAGATGTTACGGCCAGTTTAGTGAACCATTTTTTTTTTTAAGTCTCGGAGGCTGCAATGGAGTTTTGGAAACAGAACTAAACTTAATTTCTCTTATAAGTAACAGATTTGAAACCAGCCTACCTCCACATCTTTTTTTTGGTGGATTTCTACCTTTTCTTTCATACCCTTGTTGCATTCTTGTCATGAGAAATCATGCCGTGAATCATTGCATCGTAGAAGCGAGCGTGTGTGTTGAGTCGAAACTCTTCCCCTGTTTACACGGAACGGTTTTACAGCGGAAGGCACCATCGACTGGGACAACTGGCTCCCAGACGGCAGGTACCCGCACGCCGCACAAGTGCATGAGCGGCTCAGTTTCCTGAGGTTTCTGCTCAAGGATGGTCAGTTATGGCTCTGTTCTGAACAAGTAAGAGTCACCTTTAAATGGCGCAAAGCTTTGTGATACATTAAAATGTACAGTCATACAACAAAGATTGTAGAATATGTACTGCTAAATTTGTAATGAAAGAAAGAATTTATTATTATTTCTGATGATTTCCAAAGCTTTGGCATATTTTAGTTTTATTATCTTGAGCTCAGTATAAAATTATGTACCAGGCGACATATTTTCAGGCCAAACAGATATGGGTGTGCTTAGCAGAGAAGCCAGCCCACAGCGGCGACCGCGAAGCTTGCTTTCGATGGTTCAGCAAACTAATGGGCGAAGAGCCAGATCTTGATCCAAATGTCAACTTACATTTCTTTAGACGTAATATTATGACGCTACCACCAAACTTACTGACACATTCTGGTATCAAATGTTTTGAAAGGTAAGCCCATATGATTAGCAGTATCTATCAGCAATTAATTATTTCAAAAACAGGCAGTATATTTTACTCTATAATTTTAGGTTTTTCAAAGCTGTCAACACCAAAGAAGGAAAGCTAAAAATTAAACGACGAAGCTTCCAACTGGTTGATGCTGATCTCATAGGCTTAGATTATTTATGGAGGGTAAGTTTTCAACAATCAACTACAATCTAGTCATCTTCAAGGCTAGAGAGAAAAGATTTCTTCTAGATCAACATGTTCCATCCTCGGCCACACCATCGCTTACCATCAGACGAGTTGGTGGCGTAAACGTAGACCTGTATAAAAAAAAAACAATATGTGAAACCATTGTATCTCGTTTATAACACTAATATTATATATGCGAAAATATGCATGTTAGTGTGTATGTTTGTGCTGTGTCCACTCCGTAATGGATTTGAGTGAAATTCGGTATATACCTCCTTATAACCCGAATGAAGACTTAGGCTAGGGAATGTACCCATACTACGTGACCCGTACATGACCAAGCATGAACGGGAGGTTATGTTGTGTTATGTGGTTATGGTGTTCATGTCTTGGTTTGTCTGTTATGGTCTTATTTTTTTTATAATAATAAATAAAATAATTGAGATGAGACAGGATAAGGCAAGTGCCGTTACTTATCCTATAGATCTGTTCTCCTATCCACAAGTTGTTCACCTCAATAGTCCAGTATATTTGTAAACCTTATAACATCAAAGATCAATTAAATCCATAGTTCTATTTATTTTTATACACAAAAAAGCTTTTCAATGTTGTATTTGACCACATTGATGCCGTACAAAGGTTCGGGCTAGACCCGTGAGTGAAAATACAATAAATAAATTTAACCAATTATTTCCATTCAATTGGTTTTGAGTGCATAACCTAGCTCTTGTTGTTTGTAGGTAATAACAGAATGTGAGGACGAAATATCACTGCGTGGTGTGGAATTACTACGCGAGGTATGCACGTGCGTGGGGCCGCAGCTGACAGCCGCGGCGCACCACGAGGCCTTCCTCACGCACTGCTTCGCGCGCCTCCAGCGCCTGCAGAAGGAAATGGAGCAACAAGAGAGTCAGTACATGCTTATTCTACAGGGCTATGCGGAAAGGGTATACTAAGCCGAATGGGGTCCATAGTACCCATCATTATAAACAACTTTTATTATGAGACCAACCCTGAAATCGCGCAAAAAATATCTCCTGTTCCATATATTTTGTCGAATGTGATCTTTCCGTGTAACCCAGTATAGGAGACCTGTGTCTAAAAGTCCTAACAGACGTGTTGATTTGGTTGACGGACAGCCGTTCAACCAAAGGGAGAGAAAGAATGAGAATAACATATTTCCCTCTATTTCTTCCCATTCTCTATTCTCACGTTGGTCAGACGGTGGTTGAGGTCAACCAAATCCACGCGTCTGTTAGGGCTTTACCAGTGGTCTTATATGAGTGGTATAATGAAACACACAACTGTGAGCGAGTGTTATAATGGATCACAATCTCAAACGTTTGCAGATGGATCTGAGGGTTGTACAAGAATGTGTCGTGTTATTCGTGCCATACAAGAATACATAAACGAATGTGATAGAAGATTCTCGTCGGAGCGGCAGATACTGCCGATCTACCGTTCGGCGCGGGGCAGGCACTGCTCCGTAATAGTCCGGTTCAACTTCCAAACTGGCCAAAGGCAGGTGGAAGATATCGAAGTTTTCTCCCACTCTAATGAGACGCTGCACTCGCTGCGAACCACTATCCAAAGAAGGTAATCTGTACTCTTGATATCCATCCTTGAAATGACAATACAATAGTTATTTGTTATGCAAGGCTGCAAAGTTGGTTTTTGGCGCGAGTACTTGTATTGAAACGTGAGCAAGCGAAGTATTGTAGAATTGAAATATATACTGGGTCCTGATTCCATAACTACAAAAACTCTCGTATCGCGTTAAGTTATCCTCAAAAAGTAGGCCTTTATTTCCTAAGGAATAGAAGTCACATTTTTAGAGGTTAACGTAACACGCCGTGGTATGTGTGTATAAAAAATATTTTTGCGCGCAGATTTTAAACGATAAAGAAAGTCTTTCCAAGCTGGATTTGACATAAAAATGATGACAAAGTAAATTCGAACCCATTGGCTCCAAACTAGTTTTCACTCTGTTTCAGAACAAATGGTCTCTCCCAAATTCATTACACAGTAAACGTAATGGTTAGTTTGCTAAGTTTATATTATTAAAATGTTGCGTTTCTCTTTGTTGCAGACTTAAAGCCTTAACAGAAAATTCATTAAAATTAGAAATGTACATCAATAAAATAGAACTGTATGCGAACGGGGAGCTGTTGGATTCTAGTCATGATAGAAAAATACTCTCTCAGATCCCTTTGCGTGATAAAACTGTGATTATTGCTAAGGTAATTATATGTATTTCTTGTTTCAGTTTATTTTCTAGTATCTCAGAGCAGACGAGCGACAGGTTACCACGCAGGATTTTTAACTGTTGAAGTTCTATATTCTGTGGGGCACTAAACTGTTATGGGCAAGCATGACACTTGCCATAACATTGTTTTTCTTTAAACACCTGTAAATAATCTCCAAACAAGATAACTATATATAGCTGAAAATCTTCTGATCTCTTAGAGAGTGTTCTTAGCTATTATTCAAGAAAATAATATTTTCTTGAATAGTAGCTAATAACACTCTCAATCACACACAATCACAGTCAAGTCACCTTTCAAACAAAACAAAAAAAAAATGGTTTAGCCATTTGGGAGCAACGATGCCACAGCAGATTCACAGACACAGATAAAATTATTACACCTCTTTTTTTGCGTTGGGCGTTAAAAAAAGAGGCTTTCTATTTTTAGAAAGTATTTATTTATTTATACACAAGAAAATAACACTGGTTTTTTTTCTAAGTTACGCTTTTATATGACAATTTGAACTAAACAGGTATATGACGGTCAAGTGTGTGGAAGCGGCGGGTGCGGCTCTTCGAACGAATCGAGTAGCGATTCCAGCACGTCGTCGCCACCAATATCGCCGACTCCAGAACACGCCTTACCTGGTGTGGTAAGTTTGTTACTTCTTGTATTGTTATTCTTCCCAAAATGTAAAGAAATATATCATAGAAATCTTGTTGCAGCTCTTCTCACAAGGCTCGTGGTACTTACCATTTGTATTATCGTTGGAACATATTGGAATCACAAAGAGATTTGGACCGTTGACAGAAGCTGCCCATTTGCTCTCTCAAATATGTCCGCCTCACAAGCAAACTGTTTGTATACTGTGTTGTTTTTTGTATTTTATTTATTTGAATGTACAATCTGGCAACATGTCGAAAAATAATATCTATTATTGTTTTAGACCGAGAAACTGACGGAAGCTCTGCTAAGTCGGGAAGATACAAAGCTAAGGGACATGCTTTATGGTCCTGAGCCACCTACGGTTGCCTATAACATGGAGGCATGTGTTGCAAAGTAATTGTACAGTGTTTTATAAACTCTTACTATTTGGTCTATTACTGATGGTAATTTTCTGTGGCCAGGTGTTGTACAGTATGGTAATGCCAGCCGCTGACTCCAAGCTTGACCGAAGCCGTAGCTTTCAACTGGCCTGTGTGAAGAAAGCACCATTATTAGTGAAATGCTTGTCTGATAAAGAATTTTTGCAAGATGCAGCTCCGCATACTCGAAGGTAATACTGACAAAAATATGTCAAAGGTATAAATCATTTTTGTAGTGATGAGAATCTTAATTATTTGACAATTTTATTCCAGAGTTGCGTTTGTGGCTTTAGTGAGATTGAACAAGCTAATCCTTTACACACTAGGACATCTATTTGAAATTATCGCTCCTCATGTAGATGAGTCAAATGTGGATAGAGAAATCAGGTATGTCTACCAGAGGAAAATGTTCTAAATCAACTCTTAGATAGTAAATATTTTCTGGATCTCATTTTAAACTTTTCTTACAGAATGGACGTCTCAATTCTTAGGGAAGCACTTCAAACTGTTCCCAATCACAGTTGTGAATTGTTGGTCAAAGCAATCGCGGAAAAATTGGCAGCCACACTAGGGGAGCAGGTAAGGACAATATTATGAGCATTGAAATTTATGATATTTTGTTTCTACAAATCAGATTTACAAAATAATGGTAATTTAAGTACCTTGATGGCACAACGAGCGACCGAAAATGTGTAATGCGCCCCTGATGCCAACATGTGATCTTGTACAAGTTTTGCCAGTCGATCTTTGACGTCTTGCTAGGTCTTAGTTAAACAGTTTGTCCGAATAGCTTGTCTAATTGGTAGGTGATAGCCAGCGGTCGAGAAGAAGGCGACCCAGCGGCATCATTGCTCTGGTGGCGCGTCCCTACCACTACGACAGTGCGTGCGCTTTATTCTCTCGCGTTTGCCGTCGCACAACCAGCGGAGTTGAACGGCATGATACATCCTGACGACGTCGTATGTAAGTCTTTATTGCCACAATTTTAAAGCTTAACTTTTAATTTTGTTGAAAGAATTTGTTATAGTTTAGATTTGTAATATCCGTTTTCATATAATTCAACGGTCTGCCTTCGCAATTTTTTAAATCACTGGTGTTCTTTTTAGTGGTCCGTGAATGCATGGAAGTCGTAACAATATGTACGGCATTGAGTGGTGGCCGACTCGAAACGCTACTACATGAAAGTTGGTGGCAAGACACGGCTTTGTATCTCATGATCGACTGCAATAACGCTCAGGTAATTAAGGCAAAGTTTAAATATGTGGGAACCAAAGATTCTAATTCTACGGACTGTTCTAACCAATAGCAATTTACACTTAAGCCCGTTGCAGACGATGCATAGTAAACTGGTAATGCCCGGTGCAGACGATGTGCGGTGCTCGCGCTAATGGTTCTCGCGCGAGCACCGCGCACCGCAACGAGCCACAAAACTTTCTGCTTAGTGCCAGTGGCTGTGGAAGATGCTGAGTAGTCGCAAAAACTGCCGCAGCTCATCCCAGACGATGCGCAGTACTCGTGCGAGCACCACTCTCGCGAGTTTACTGAGCATCATCTGCAACGGGCATTAGAACTAATAAACAAACGCACTTACAAGACAAAGTATCACGTACACGTCTACGTACTACGTAGTAGTACTTTTGATTTTGTTTGTGCCGCATCTACGCGGATTTTAATTTGTAGTTAACTTTACAGCGTCAGTATTATTGCAGATACGAATAGCGTGTGCTGAGCAAGTGCTAGCGATGTGTGCGTGGGGCGGTGGCGGCGGAGCGCGCGCGGCGCTCAACGCGCTGGGAGAAGCAGGCGCGGTCGCCGGGTCCAATGCAGGCGCAGTAACCGGCGCGGGCGCGATAGCCGTGGGTGGTACGAGGTTACAGCGACACGCGCGGAACGCCCAGCAGTTCTTACAGCTACTCTGCCGGCTTGTCGCGCTCGCTGGACCCAACTCCAGAACTCAGAATGATCTCGCACTAGAGGTGAGTAATTGCTATGGATAGTATCTGATGGAACATTTAGCCATTGTAAAATATACTATCCATCCAATAGATGAATAGCTTACTGGTGACTGGTATATTTGTTTCCTCAATAAACAAGCCTGTCACAAAAAAGTGCTTAAGTGTGTTTGTAAACGGTTTTTGTAATTTTCATCGTGTTCCATCTACAGGTGACGTGGATAAGATCTGTGCGTGACAACCCCGAATCTTTAGATGACACGTTGCTAGAAGGACACCTGAACCTTACCAAGGAGTTGGTCTCCCACGTCTCGGCGCAAGTCAAACACCAGTATGGCTCGCATCCAGACCACAAAGACTCTGGTCTAATAAAGGTAATAAGCTCTGTGGAAATAAAAATTCATTTAGCCGTCTGTCTGCCCTAAAATTTTTACCTAAATACTAAGATATCTTCATCCTCACCTTTTCTTTTGTGTAATGTGTATTTAAAGCGTAACTGGTATTTTTTTTTTTTTTAATGCCTATGTATCTCCTTAACAAATTTTATTTAAACTCGTTTAAGTATTACAGAGTAGAGAGGGTACAAATATACACGCACACAAACTTTCGCATGTATGATATTAGTAGTTTACTTCAAATTAAGAAATCTTAATCAGGGCTAGAACAGATAATGGTCTTTCTTAGCCAAACTCTCATCATTCTAGCAGTTTTTATGCACCTTTAGAATTTATGGAAAGAAAGAAGAAGGGCAGTCCAGGATGGCTCCTGACTTGCCTAAAGTAGTGAAATAACTCCTTTGTGTAAAATGCCAAAAAAAACATGAACCTTACTACAGAGCACTTGACTTTTCTTTATTCTGTAAATATGATAATGTTAACAGGAGATTCTGACGGAGTTCCTGTGGCCGTACTCGTGGTCGTGGAGCCGTATGGGCGCGGGTGGAGCGGAGGAGGAGCCGCCGGCGCCGCTTTGCCGGTCTGCAGGAGCAGCGGCCGCCGCCGCCGACCTGCTGCTCGCGCTCGTGCACGGCTGCGTGCCCAACATGGCCGCGCTCGTGCACCTCATAGAGCAGATGTTTTACAGCGGTGAGCTGCCTTCTATCTACATTACTTTCTTTATTTTATTTCATGACACAGATAACTTCAGTCGGAATAATAAACACGAGGAATTTGTTTCAATTTTAACATGTATTCGTCTCATTTATTTTTATTTTCGGCTACGGCAATCGAAAGGTCTTATGTTCAATACAATCACACAATACAATCAATACAAAAACAAAACAAAAAAAAACAAAACAATACAATCTCGGGTTCGAGTTCGAGTTCCAGTGATAACCGTAGCAAAAAGACTAAGAAAGAGGGTAGATTGTTTTGTCTGTACCTAACTTTGAACTTTTTTACCAACCACCCGCATTCTTCAGTCTTCCCGTGAACATGGTGCATGTAACTGCGCCGAAATATCGGGAGCTCCTTCCACAACCTTACCACAGTAAATATCCCGTAAATAATCATATAACTTTAATCACGGCAATTTCGGTCACCAAACACGTCAGTTTGGCGAAAATTGTCTCTGGCAACACTGCACACTATACAGATATCTTTTATACGATTCCGTTACTAATCCAGGTGTTTATATAAACTGGTATCCCCATTTTTCAATCTGTTTTTTTTCTCTGACGAGATCTCATAGCCAGGGACCTGGCTAATTCAATAGGTAAATGCATTTATAGAGCAAAATTTTCCAATATTATTCACAGACAAAAGCGTGGTGCTAACTGAGTGGGAGTATATGCCATGCGTGGGCCCGCGACCGCCCGCCGGTCTTGTGGGGCTTAAGAACGCTGGCGCCACCTGCTACATGAATTCGGTGCTGCAACAGATGTACTGTGTGCCGGCTATACGAGACGCGCTACTTACAGTACAAGGTAACATTTGATAATATAGTTTGGATCTGCCTTAAACTTGAGCTAGTACCGAAAAAAGTCTGATAAAAACTGAAGGAGGCGAGTTAAACACGTATTGCACACACAGACATTCTTACTAGTTCTACGAACGCACACTTCAATATTGAGCGGCACACAACTGCAAACGATGTGCTCAAAATGTAAACGAATGGACGACCGAGGGGGGGTGTAAGTGCTAAAGGGGAAACTCTAGGTATAACGCTTCTATTTATTTGATAAACAAACTATGAAATCAACCCCCAAATCGCGAGAAAAAAAAACAGCTGTTCCATACATTTTGTCGAGTGTCAATGACTGTTTTCTATGAAACAGCTGATGCTCCCTTGGTTTCACCCACACAACTTTTTTATATTACATATTTTATCTCGAATAAGTCCGCGTTTGACTACCTACTCGCCTGTCGGCGACTATGTGATCGAAGGTATAGGGTATCAACTCATCAAATTCATATAAAATATTTGTGTTGTTTCAGGAGCTGCAACAGACCCAGACGAAGACTTCTCCGGGGATAGTCACCATCATCATAGCATGGAAAATAACACTGAAGTTAGTTCACCAAAAGCTTGTGAAACACCAAAACTCAATTTAAAAAATCCATTTCTTGTTCACACATAAAACTAACAATATTTTGTTTCAGAACAATAGTGACTACAATATTACAATATTGAAACAAGTTCAAGCGATTTTCGCACATTTGCACTACAGCAAGCTTCAATATTATATTCCCAGAGGATTGTGGGCTCACTTCAAGTAAGTTTTAACTTAACTCAGAGTTTCAAGCTTATACCTTGTTGACAGAATTAAAAAATGTAATTTTTAACTGTTTCAGACTTCAAGGTGAACCTGTGAACTTGCGCGAGCAGCAAGACGCTGTAGAATTTTTCATGTCTCTAGTCGAATCTTTAGATGAGGCCTTGAAATCCCTAGGTCAAGAGCAGTTGATGGCTAAAACTATGGGAGGAACTTACTCTGACCAAAAAAATTGTAAAGGCTGCCCTCATAGGTATTGTAACTTACATTATCTTCCATTTATTTATAGACAAATATACTCGTCACACTCACAGCTACGTCAAGGCGTGTAACGAGTCATACAATAAAAAATAAACTATTATCCAAAAGAAAATCGATAATATCTAAATTGTATTATTTTGTTTGTAGATATTGCAAAGAAGAACCATTCAGTGTAGTGTCTCTGGATATTAGAAACTTGTCTCGATTGCAAGAATCTCTAGAAGCTTACGTAAGGGGCGAACTTTTGGAAGGGCCCGATGCCTATCACTGTGATAAATGTAACAAAAAAGTAAGTTATGTGCTTGAGTATAAATGAAGCAATATATATACAATATTAGCTTATTATGTTCCCACTGCTGGGACAGGTCTTCTCAGAGAGAGAGAGGAAGGGCCCTAATCCACAACGCTCGCCTAGTGCATGTTGGTGAATGTCATATGTCTTTGAACTGCTGAGGTTCTTAGACATACCGGTTTTCTCATGATGTTTTACCTTCACCGTTTTGAACGGTGGCATCGAAACTGCACATAATATAAGTACTAAATAAGTCGTTGGTGCAGGGCCGAGGTTCGATCCGGGTGCCGTCAGATTGTAAAGCGCACTTGCTACCGTTCAGCGCCATTGCTCCAATAAATAAATAAAGTATGTAGAATGCCAATGTAAAACACATATGTAATTGCAGGTGGTAACAGTAAAGCGGCTATGTCTTAACAAACTACCTCCAGTATTAGTAATTCAGCTAAAAAGGTTCGAATATGATTTCGAAAAAGTTTGTGCAATTAAATTCAATGATTACTTCGAGTTCCCGCGGGAATTGGACGTGGAACCTTATACAGGTGAGAAGTATTCACTATTCTGTTATCAACATTATGCACAGGATATATTTCGTGAAACCCCAAATTTTCATATTTGGCAGATAATTTTTGCAAGTGTGTTAGGAAGTTATCTAATAGATAGATGAGCATTATCTTGCCTACTCTTCTCTACATAATATAAAATGAAGTCACTCGAGTTGAATACACTAACTCCTCTTAAACCATGCAGCTGATTTTAATGCGGTTTTCACCATCAATTAGATAATTTTTAACAGAAGGTTTATATATGACTAGCCGTCCGCCCCGGCTTCGCACGAGTGTAAGCTCGGCCTTCGGCCTCGCTACAAAATATAATATAGCCTATGTCACCCGGGGATAGTGTAGTTTCCCAACAGTGAAAGAATTTTTCAAATCGGTTCAGTAGTTTCGGAGCCTATTCATTACAAACATACAAAAATAGGTACAAATCTTTCCTCTTTATAATATTAGTGTAGATAAAACTTACACCCGTGCAAAGCCGGGGCGGGTCGCTAGTATATAGTAAATCTAAGTTTTGTTTATTACTCGGTAGGAAAGAAATTACCATTGTCCACCCGTGCAAATTATTAAGCCATACTCTATTTATATCACTAGTTTTTACCGGCAACTTCGTAGGCTTTTCATACAAACTTTCAACCCCCTTTTAACCCCCTTAATTCGTCTCTGTCGTAATATCCTTTCTTAGCGCATTCTACACACAAGTCTAAATAAGGACTTGACAAGTAGCGGCTTCGTAAACCTAGTAGATTTGCTAACTAGTGAAGGTGTGAGTATTTTGCTTTTTAAATGTATAGATTTATCCTATAACTAAAGCTACTTTGTCATCGACAGCTTGGGGTTTAGCGCGAGCAGAGGGCGACGCGTCGCTGTGGGAGGGTGAGGGGGGTTCGGAGACGCACTACCAGCTGAGCGGCATCGTAGTACACTCAGGGCAGGCCTCGGGCGGCCATTACTATTCCTATGTGTTGTTGAGGTAAGAACTATTCACTTATTACAAAGTGACAAAAGTCACATTCCTGTGCCATTTACTAAATATGTCAGTTCTGTAATTTATCCTTGAGGATCATTCGATTCTCGTAATGTTGACTTTTATTATTTTTTACAATGTTGACTTCCAAAAATTTTATATATGTGTATGTATGTTCTCTTTGGACTCCAAAACGTACCGATTTTGACGAGACTATCACTGGCAGATAGCTGATGATATAAGGAGTAATTCACGCGGGTGAACCGCGGTGTGCGCCCCGCTAGTAGGGAATAAAAAAAAGGATCGATAATAATCTGTATCTTTGCTATTAATAAATATTTAATTTTATTATTACACGGAAGATGTTTCATATAATAAAGTGTGCTGGTTATAAGCAAAGCACATTCAAAAGCTAAAATTTCTTATGTTCTGTATGTACAATACATACTAGGGTCACAACTTTCCGACGCTGACTGGTTCTCAGGGCCGGATTTGGGGAGAGCAACAGGGGCTACAGCCCCAAAAAAAAGGGGCCTCAACAATAGAGCCTTCGGAAAAAAAAACAGTCCTCTAACTAAACACTAGTAAACCGGGCGGCCTCCACTCCTTTGTTGCCCCGAGGCCTCCAGACCTTTAATTCCGGCATTGCTCGTTCTCACATCTGCTGTACGAAATAGATGATGTATTATTGAAGCGTTACTGCTTATTGTTACCCACCACTGATTGTTACAGAGACAACGGTAGCGAAACCGGTCGGTGGGTGAAACTCGACGACGGCGACGTATCCGAGTGCGCGATGCACGACGACGAGGAAATGAAGGTGCAGTGCTTCGGCGGGGAGTACATGGGCGAGGTGAGCTACTCAGTTGTTCCATACACAAAGCTGAATTCATACCGAGATGGCAGTGCCAGGCAGCCCTCATCAAAATCTTTCCACTTTATTAATTACTTAAATCTCAGGTTAGATTAGCACTACTATACTCGGTCCAAGGTTTTTTGGTTTGATAGCTGCAGTAGATTGGAAAAAGTTTAATGAAAACCATACATTCTCAACACTTGTTGGGTTTTTGATAAGATATATGTTATATTTCAAAAGAAAAAGGAGAAGGTTATCAACTTTCGACTGGGTGAACCGATTTTGATGATTTTTTATTTATTTGAAAGCTGGTTCTTTCCATTTGGTCCTATTTCAATTTGGTCCAGTTCTGACATTTTTATGAAGTCTGTTTTTTTATATTGATAATTATTTTTCATTGAATAATATGCTTGCGCGTGGACACCACTTCCTCTGATGTTAAGTGATGATCAGAAAAATGAATTAAGACCCGCCAAGCGCGAGTCGGGCTCGCGCACTGAGTGTTTCGTACCACCACAAAATACGATAATTATCATAACCACAACCACACCACAGTAAATATCCCTTAAATAATTATATAACTGCACGATAAATATCAATTTAAAAAACCTACTTCAAAATACAAAAATGCATAAAAATAAAGTGTGGGACCCCTTATTTTTTTTTTTACTTTATTACTTCCCTCGTAACATTACATATTCTGTGAAAATTTCAACTGGCTATCTATTACGGTTCGAAAGATACAGCCGTTTATAGTTAGTATGTTCAGACGGACGAACAGACAGACAGCGTAGGCTTAGTAATAGGGTCCCGGTTTTACCCTTTGGGTAGTGAACCGTAAAAAGATGTGTTTATTTTACTTTTCACAATATTATATTTGTTATTTCTTTCATTATTGTCTCCAGTAAAGTAAACTTGTACGGAGTATAGTTGCTGCCACCTTGGCATGAATTAGCCCTAATCTTATATGTTGCTAATAATGTATGTTGCAGGATTAGATAACTTGGAGTATTTTGTTGTTTTCTCTAATCTTGTTACAGCATTTTAGTGAGGGTGGTAAATTCTAATCTGGTTCTAGGTGTTTGACCCGATGCTAAAGAGGGTAACATACAAGCGTCAGAAGAGATGGTGGAATGCGTATATGTTGTTCTATACAAGAAAAGACACCCTGGATAAGACAGAAGAGATTGTGCAGTCCATGAAAGCAATGACTCTCAAGTATGTTTGTACAACTCGAAACAATACAAAATAATCGAAGAATCCATCTGGGCACTGTATTTGTGGCTAAAACGCCTTTCTATTTTCAGGGAAAGTACCATTCCTAAGCCTATTTGGAATTCTGTGCGTCGTGGAAATATTGCATTTTCTCACAATCAAGACCAATTTAGTCTCGAGCATTTCAACTTTATGAAGAAACTCTGCTGTATGCGTTTACACTTTTTGCCTGGTTCTCAGAGCGCTTTATTGGTTAGTATGTAACGTAAAAGCTAAAAGTTCTATCAATTTTTATCTCTATATATCTATTCCACAGTGTATTGTTTTTTTTTTTAATTCAGGATATGCTTCCATTTGCCTTATTCATGCCTGATGCTCATAGATACTACGCTTGTCTAGAAGAAACCTGTTTATGTTGGATTTGAAAATACCTATATTGTACTATGATGAAGATTACAAAAAGTTTAATTTACTAATGGTATTTTCTACAGGGTCCGGAGCATGAAGAAATATCAATGCTCACAGTAGAACTAGCAACCAAATTCTTGTTCCAAGTTGGCTTCAGGACGAAAAAGGCATTGCGTGGCCCTGCAATCGATTGGTAATGTTTTCTTTCATCAGAATCTTGTTCTAGTTAGCGTAGCAAAATGTTATTGTTTTATTTATTTCTTTGTTTTAGGCACGAAATCATAGCACAGCATTTAAGATGTTCGCAAGCGGTACGAGCGTGGTTTGCCACAGATCTGTTTAAAAATACTCACAGGTAAGTTTCATTACCATTGGATTATTAAAATATTATCTGAGGCAAAATAGTAAAGCCTTGTTATTCTTTTTGTTGCCAGATTGTGCGATTATCTCCTGTCATGTCCCACAGCGGAAGTGAGGATAGTGTTTATGAAGACGATCGTCTTCCTAGCGCATTTCTCTATGCAAGATCCACCAGGTAAGAAAATACCTAAATAGACTGCGAAAGTTCTAGCGCCTAAGGCAGCAGCGGAATGCTCCCAGCTGCCCAGTAGTGAAACTCTACCTTAAAAAAAAACATACTTACTAGCTTCCAGGATGCGGAGCGGGGGGGGGGGGGGAGTTGAGGGGGTAACGCTTATAATATGTAAAATTTATCAGTCAATTTAATATTTTTTAACAATATGTGTAATGTATTTAATTATATCCTTCGCTAAGCCTGTTATTTGTAATAAAATATGAAACAGAACACAGGCCTATTGCGTTTATGGATATAATATCAAGGTCATAGACTGAACTAATTCATACTTTACATGTAATTTCCATCAAGAATCCATAATTGTCCTTGCTTCCATCTAATGTTGGTGATTGTTGTCAGTGAGCTGCGGGTACGGCGTGTGGGGCTCGCGCGAGGAGGCGACCTCGCTGTCCGACCAGGTGGTGTGCTCGGTGCGCGCGCTGGCTGCGCCTCCGCACGCCGACGCGCACGTTCACCGCCACCTGCCGCTGCTCTTCAACCTCTTCCACACGTACGCCTCGCTCGGACTCAACGAGAAGCACCAGTTGCTTCGGGTCAGTACTACTAAAGCTCGCAGGAGAGGATATTTAACTCATGCTCTGAGTCGATCCATTTAATCTGGTGATTAGCGGATCCCCAATTATTGATCTCAGAATGGTGGCATTATGGACGGTGATTGAACGTTGATCGCAGTGTTTTGAGCAAACTTTTAGTTTACTTTGTGAATGTTTATGTGCTCTATAAACTCCAGTGATTTCCTAAGTTTGCTCACGGAGTGTCTATCATCATGCATTTTTCGCAATGTTCTAACAGATAGCAGTTGCATGTTATCTTGACGTATATAATAGGCTGACTTTTATTAAGAAATAAAATGTAGTGCATTTTCTTTTTCAGCTGAAAGTGTTGGAAATTCTATTAGCTATCTGCATGGATGATACTTCTGCATCGCTCGGGAAATATCAGTACCCAGAGTCTGCCAAAGTGCATCAGGTAACTTCACATGGTGTTAGATCATAGAATAATAATACCTTTGTGATTGTTTCAAGTGTCATGTTAAACCTTTTGCACTCTATAATTTTTATTAATGTCACAAATTGTTGCTACTTGCATTCTGAGTTTCATTTATTTACGGATGTTTAAGTATTTGTTAAATAATGATCGTGATGTATTCTTCAATAGTGTGCGCTTAAGAATAATTTAATTCTCAAACTTGTATAAACCTTCTCATTTCAGTGAGTTTAGTCATAGTTTCTTATAAAAGAATGTACCAAATTGTACCGCGGTAAGTATGATAGACCTGCTGTTGGATTTAGGCCACTCCTAAGGTATGACACTCAGCCCGCTATTGTTTCCGTGTGCAGGTGATCTGCGTGCTAGTGCGGTGCTGCGACGTGTCAGGGCGGTGCGTGTCGGCCGGCGCGAGCGAGGGCGCGGCCCCGCTGCCCAACCCGTTCAGTGAGCCCGCGCCCGTGCATAACTCCGCTGCTGCGACACACCGACCGCCGCTTTCCTCTGCGGCCAGCGACGTGCTCTACAACCGCGCAGGGTACGTATCAGAGCATCGTTTCTGAGGCGGTGACCTGCGAACAATGACTAGTCTACTAATCGTTACCCACTCAAAGCGTGAGGGGATAGTCGGCAAGAGATTATGGCGTGTGCTGAAATTGTGACATTTTGAATTGGCAACACGAGCGGCTTCCCCGTGCATTATTCCGCCTGTTTCTGCTGCTGGATGTTAAATGTAACTGATCAATATATTTCAGGACGTACATGAAGAAGCTGACTGAGGAGTGCTGCGGGTGCGATGAGGCGATCCGGCTGCTGCAGTTCCTGTGCTGGGAGAACGCAGGGTGGTCGCGCGTGGCTCTCGCCGAGCTGCTCTGGCAGATGGCGTACGCGTACTGCCACGAGCTGCGTCGCCACGCAGACGCACTCTCCGCGCTGCTGCTCATGGAGGACTCCTGGCAGCATCACCGCATTCACAACGTCATCAAGGTAAAGTATTCTTCAACTTATTTCTTTCATGTTTCAACTTATTTTTACTATATATTTTTTAGATTTATTGATAACTTTAATTTAAATTTGATTTAATCAATAGTAATACATTTAAAATCTGTTCAAAAATTATAATAATAATATAAATTGTATTAAGTATATAATACTAAAACCAAATAATTAAGTAACTTCTTATATTTGTATGATAATAAAAGGAGATGTAATGTTGTAGGGAGTATCGGAGGAGCGGCCCGGTCTGCTGGAGACGGCGGCGCGTGCGCGCAGTCACTACCAGAAGCGCGCGTACGCGTGCGTGAAGCTGGTGGTGGGCGTGATGGCGCGCGCACCACATGCCGTGCGCGCCGTGCACGCGCACCACGATGCGCGCCGCCGCTGGCGCACGCTGCTCGCCTGGCTGCAGGATGAACTAGAGCGCGTAAGCACTACGATTATTAAAAGCTAGACCCTATAGTCTTCAATACATAAATTACGGCTTCAGAGCCGTAATACAATATGCTCTTCAATTTTAGGCATAAAACGCGAGATAAGAAAAAAACTAGGTTTTGAAGAAGGAAAAAAATTGTTAGCCACTTGCACCCATATAAACCCATAGTAACTGTGACGCGGAGTTCGACGCGTTAACATAAATAAGAATGTTCAATCAAGTATCTGTCACAATTCCTGGCGACAGTTTCCTTCTCATTTCCGTTCTATTAACTTCTCTTTTCTGTGCATAAAACGAAAAAATAAAGCTATATCTGTCAATAGTCTTGACAATTACTGCGAAAAAAATCGTCTAATGCCTATACTTAAGACGAATATAAAACAAGTAAACCATTTAAGTTGTAAATTTTATGTTAGCAGTTAACGAAATCCACTCTAAAACTATTCCGCCAAGAGCTTTAAGAAAAACTACTTTGGTAAATGTGAGATTTTAAGTAAAAGTAAAGTAAATATTTATTACTGAAACGCTTTTACAATAAGTTGATATGTTGAGTTTTCCAAAATTTGGATCTGGTATTTTCAAGGAAAAAAATACAAATCTTTTTACTACAGTTTTTTTTTTTTTATAGATCTTTCTATTTGATAGAAACATTAAGTAAAAAATCCAGTTTTCGTTAATCTTTTAGTCAAAAAATGTGACAGGGCTCTTAAACCTGTAAAAGTAGTTATTAGGATTATAAACTGAGTGTTGGTTATCAGTATGGGCCGACCAGCTACGGTTCGTACGGCACGTGGTCGCCGCCGGGCACTTCCAACGAAACGTCCAGCGGATACTTCCTGGAACGCAGCAACTCCGCCAGAAAGACTCTCGAAAAGTAAGAACTTTGAATTAATATTTATTTACCTCTTTATTTGTACCCTTCAAAAAATTATACATAGAATTCACAATGCGTTGAAAATTATAGTCAATAAACGTTCGCAGTTTCATATATAAACATAGCTATATACAATTTATATCGAAACAAAAGTATTTTTCCAAAACCAACCGTATATTTACGGCTCAGTTCTCTAATGTCAGTTCGATTTGCAAAACTTCGTCTAAACTGGTTGACCGTCGTTGAGCAAGCGAGACGGAGGTTATGTCTGAATAGCAAGTGGGCACTTTTCTCCGAGAGAAAGAGACTATTTTATCTTTCTCTCTCGTTGGTCAGACGGTGGTTCGTCAGCCAAGTTGACGGCTCTTACGGCTTGTGCAAGTATCGCGTGACTGTGGATCCAATCTGGCTGCGTATTGAGTCCAGCCAGATTGAGTATTGCCGCGATTAGCGCGTCATAGTGGCATCTTTGTATATATTTTTTTTGATCATTTTATACCATTTAGATGACCTTTGTGTTTTTATTAGTAAAAAATTAGGCGCTCAGTATATATTTTATAAATGTAGTGAAATCTTTTTGCTGTTTGTGTTCCCTACCTACCTATTACTTTTTTGGAACGAAGTTCCTTATCGCGCGTTGTGAAAGGGGGCTAGACGGAAAAAAATCTTACGAAAAGTTGTCACGACACTTTTTGCTATAGTATTGTAAGCTGTGCGGCGTCGCATGTTTCTCTGTCTGTCTCTCTCTCTCTTATAGAAAGGAACTTCGATCCATCCGGGTGTCCCTTGACACCTCTCAAGTTTTTTTTTCTTAAATACATATATAGCATAGATCTACGTCTTGTAAAAATAAAGGGTCGAGTTGTTTACTCGTTTATGTACTTGAATTGATTCTCGAACAGGTTGTATAGAGTAGTTATATATAGAGTAGCGTGAACCCAAGTAACAAGTAGAATGTATCAGGGCGTACCAGCTGTGCCCCGAGGACGAGGAGGAGGAAGAGGAGGAGGGGTCGGGTCGGTCGGGGTCGGCGGGCGGCGGCTCTGCAGCCGACGACAGCGGCTCTGAGAGCGCGGCGCCGGCGGCCCCGGACCCGCGCGCTGCGCCCTGACCGCGCGCGCCGCCGCCCCGCGCTGCCTCCGCGCCCCCGCTGCACTGACCGCGTGCCCCGTGCCCCACACCGGACACACAGTTGTAGTTTTTTCTGTGATGCTAAGGATATGTGTAAAGTTTGTTTTCGTCGGCGCTCGCACTGAGAGTCGAACCGCCGGAGCCGCTGGGACCCGTCGATCGACTCGAAGGCTCGCTTCGAGACTGCTGTAGTATTTATTTTTTCGAAGTGAGATTTATTCATATTGCGTATTCGACGTGAGAGTTTATTTAACTGCGCGTAGCGCGCGCTTTTATCTTTTTACTGTGTTAAATACCTTGTTGCACCGATATCGTGAAAACTGACTGTACTTTTTATACATATTATATGTCTCGTCGTTTAAGTGTGATCTCAGACATAATTTTTAGGTACTTCGAAATTCTAAAAATTTAGAAGTCAATTGTTTAACTAATTTTTAGATCGGTGACCTGTGTCCGTTATACGAAAATGAAGTAATATAGTATAGAAACTACAGATCGAATCTTAACCTTTGCTTACACAGCAAAGTTGTTAAAAGTTGTTTTTTTAAATATATAGCCACATTTTAATATACTTAGGTATCATGATAATGATATTCATAGGATAATAATTTTTGGCTACCAAATAATTATGTTTTTTGGTTATTATTGATGTCACAAATTAGCTAAATCATACCCTACCGATAGTGGCCAAACAATCGAATGACGCGCTGATATCTAACAAGCTAGAGAATTATACATGATACTCTAGTTTAGATCGATTTATAAAATAAGACATTTTCTTACATTAGTTTGTGTGAAGAATATGTTAACAACAAATTATTTTATTTAACAAAGATAAAAGTACATACAAAAATACTTAAGTTTTATAGAATAAAATTAATGTGAACCTACTGCCATAAATAAATCTATGATAAATTTTTATCCAATGTCATACCTCTTATAAATTAATTGGTTCACCTTATTATAAAGCTATGCTTTGCGAATTCCATCTATAAGATAAGTACAGAGGTCAGAAAACATGTTGAAAAATATTTTTGACTGTGCAATGTCAATTTTTAAGTCTCTTTGGTGGTCCGAAAGGGTGTGAGGGCATTTCGATCTCGCTAGTCTGCGCGATTAGTTATAGTGCGTGTACAATGTACATGCGCCTAATTTTCCCCACTATCCCCTTTTTTCTCAAGGTGTTTGCTGGTAACTGTACAAAAACTATCATTATAACCGCGCTTCATACTTAACCACATAAATTTCCACTGATGCACTAATAGACTTAAATGCATGCATTTCATTCTTAACGCTTATATAATTTAGTGTTTAAAACAGGCATGTCAATTGTGCCAATCTGGTTGCATCTGTCGTGTGATTGAAGCTGGGAGATGTTCTTGTAATGTTTAGCTAGGCTTTGTCATACTTACAGATCGAGGGTGGTGTGATGAGTTTCTGTCAAACTTAATTTTTATTTGTGTTGAATTTTAATCATTGTCTAGCTCTCATATTACGCGACGCGCCTGCTTGCTTGTGGCTAAAGATTTTAAGACATTGCTACTAGCTATCGTGCAAGTATTTACAATTAGAATTGGTTTTAGATGTCGATGACCGAGACCAAAACCATTTAATTCTATTTCTATAATTCGATTAAACACTTATGATAGTCTCACTAAAATAAGTTACGTAACATATTCAATTAAAAAAAAAGTATAATCAATAATGTATCTGAAACAGTTTCTGATACTTAGCTAATAAGAAACAAAATAAAAATTTAGTAAATATTAATAATCATTTAACAATTTAAATAGTTCGTAAGCCAACGATGACGAAGCTTTCGTTTACTTAATATAACTTTAAAAAGAAACCAAAGCTTAGTCTGGAGATTTTTAATGAAAGTTATTTGAGACAAGAAATAATGCAAAGAAAAATGTATTCTAAACACTTAAATGTACTCCAAAGTACTTTAGTAAAACGATAATTTATAAATACAAGCATATAAGAGTCACTATACATATTCTAATCATAATTTTAGAAAGAAATACAAATTCTCTAAATGAATAGTCAGACGCAAATGCATTATAAATAAATTGATCTTATGTATCATAAGGAACTAGAGTAAAATTAATTTGTTACATTGTGTAGTGAGAAATTAGAGTCATTTAAATTGGCCTAAACATACCTGTTTGAGAAATACTTCTTTTTTATTAAACAATATGTAACAGAAATTTATAGTAATACATTTCTGTTGGATGTTGATCTACCCATCAAAGTGAACGAACGTGAAAACGAGTATGCCAAATTCAAGAAAAAAAATTGTGCCATAAGAAATGACACATCACATGATCCATTTTGTATGAGGACACATTGTAAAAAAGTACTTGTGTTTAGCAAACTTGTATTCTACAAGTTGTTCACTTTGATGGATAGATCCTAAAGTATTATTAGACCTTTCTGTTACACATTGTATAAGCTTGCTTATGTCTATCTTTAAATAAAGTAAAAGTAGTAATAGTTGATAATTACTAGTCTTACAGGAATATGTTGCCACTTTGTCAATGTTCTGCTTTGTAATATAGTGTTATTTATTTTTTTATTAAACGTTGTATATTGTTTCTCCTTGTATAGCAATAAAATTATATAACAAAAAAACAGGCTATCAGGCGATGCACACCGCTATAACAATAAGTTAGTGTATATGCCTATAATTTTTAGTAAAGAAATAGTCTTACAAAATGTCCCTATTAACCTTCGCCTCACTTTGTATTTGACAAAACTAAAACCACCGTGACTTTCTGTGAATATTTTGTTATGCATTGTAATAATTTAACTAATGTTTTAATGTGGGTCTCACAGACCGTGTGCCTTAGTTTTTATTTGCTCAAAGCTTGCACCTGATAGTCTGTACATTGACCTAGATATTAATCTATGCTTTCACCTTTCTCACATCATCTGTAAAATAGTGTTTTGAGGACAAACGAAACTTTGTAAAATATGATATTGATGCATTTGGGCATGTGAAAGGTGAATGTATATAACTTTTTACTGTAGCTTAATTTATTTTAAAATGTTTTATCATATGGTTTTGTAAAACAACATTATAATCACAAAAGTGACATCGGTTAGAATACAGGAATGATTATTGTGAATAAGAAACCTGGTCGATTAACCATTGACTGTGTTGTTGATGTTTATTACCAAAGATGGAGTGTGTAGAGGGGAACCTTTTCATATGTAAATTAATAATTGAAATATTTTGTATCTTTTATATATTGCAAAAAAATAAGATAATCGTGGTCGACGAAGGGACTAGTGTGATCGGATTAAGATTTAGATAGGAAGAAAAACAATTCGAAATAAATCTACAAAAGGAATATAATACAAGGTGGAACTATTTTGAATGAAGCTAAATATATTTGGCATAAAAGAGTTCTACAAATCTTGCTTTGAGCATGAGTGCAAAAAGACCAGTACCATCGCAAAAGCGGGCCATTGCGCTAGTAATAGAGCTCAATATTAAAGTTATAGCCCATTACAAGCAATACAAACTAGGTGGATAAAATCAGCTTGTGATTTTTACTTAAATACAGTATTTTGTTTAATTTATAACTTTGTATAAAGCAGTTTCATGTAAAAAGTTAAAATTGTGGTTGATTGTTTGTATAATGATCAAAATGTAGGCAGTTTGTTTTTGTACAACATTTCTATGGCTGAACAGTTTTGACATAATATGTAAATGCTAGTAATGTAGCATTCGAACACATATGATAACTGAATCAATAAAATGAAATAAAAGTTACACTGAAGTTTTATTATTTAATAGTCTATAAAACTGATATTTTTTATTCTCTTTTAAAAAGCTAAACATAAAATCAGCGACAACAAAATTAAAATGTTTTTATAATTAAAATTCTTACTGCCACGGAATGCCCTTACAAAGTGCGCTCTTTACGCCAAGCCATTTTTACGTGTTTACAGATTTCCCAAATAAATTCAAATTACTAAATTATACATAATAGAACAAGCTTTTATTTAATTCACTTCGATTAGATGAACTATTATAATTATATAGTATCATAGCGTGGCCAGCAGTGCAGTCATTGCGGACCAAGGCTTGTATAGTGCCTGCATGCGAGTAATTAAAATAAAACCAGCTTGGTATAGTTTATTTTATTTTAGGCAATGATGATTGTACTGCCTATACTTCTTACCTATACAGCCAAATTCTGAACGAATTCATATTCATTTATTGCGTAATTATTATTTACGAAATTGCTGGTGGCTAAAACTCACCAGTAATGAAATTCCATTAGGGCGCCTTATTTATATTCGAGTAGCGCGGCAAGGCTGACGTTGCTCAAACAAGGTTGTAAAAAAATGACCACATTATAAGCAGTTTTGAGTAAAGTTCCAAGTTCAACTTATATCTCGGGGTGACGAGCGCAGCATAGATCAGAGGAGCGCAGTGCATTGCCATCCAGGGTTTTGGAAAGTTCAAAATTCTGAGTGGCGTTGTGCTGTTATGGGCAAGCGTGAAGAGCCATCAGGCGAGCGACTTTGCTCGTCTCTTCACCCAGTATCATAAAAAAAAAGTTCAAGTGATATCCGTAATTGCCTTAGTAACCTAAGTAACTAAGTATATTAATATGTAAAATTCCATTTAAAGTTAGGTACATTATACAATTCATATCAATATCATAAAATAGTAAGGCCAAAAAAAATCTGCGATACCTAAATTATTTACGTAAATATGTAACAATCGTGTTTGCAACGATATGTGACCTGTGACCCATCGCATCATTATGATATTGATAATTCAACCGTAATTATGTTTCGTGTTATCTTATACGCTGGTATTTACATCTTCAGTCTTAAAGCTGGAGCCATAGAAAGTGCACATCTTAAGAAGATAAAAATGGAAAAATACATCAGTGTAAAAGAGTTAGAAGAGGCAGCAGCTCTGGTGCTACCAAAATCTGCAAGAGATTATTATAAGAGTGGAGCAACTGACGAACAGACTCTCTCAGAAAACAAAGTCGCTTTTCAAAGGTAAGTTCAATATGTGCAATGTGCGTACTAAAATCAGTGCCGTAAATAGGGCTGTGTTAGAGGTGCCCAGGCACAGGGTGCAGACTGGAGGGACGCAGAAATGACCAACCAGGACCGAGTTTTGTTTTCAAGGCCGCAGTTACAGAATCTTGTACGCTCGCGCGTTACGGCACTGACTAAAATAGTGCTATTTTGATAATGCATTTTGGACAATTCGACTTTTTGTTTCAGGTTGCGATTGCGTCCGAAATGCTTAGTAGGTATCACCGGCTGCGATCTTCGCAATACGGTTTTGGGAAGCAAAGTCTCAATGCCGGTAGGATTGTCACCTACTGCCATGCAGAGGATGGCTCACCCTGATGGCGAATTAGCGAGTGCTAGAGGTAATTTGACACAAACCACAAAAGTTTAGGATAGCTAACTGATTAAGCGCATACGTTTTATTCGAGAAAAATACTTGAAGTATTTTTCTCGAACATGGTATTTAATGTGAACATTATTTAAACAACACACATCTCGACCTTGCCTAAAGCGGGCAATTTTTCTCTTGAGATTTAATTACCAACGTGTTTTCACTAAAAAGAGGCAAATGCTCTGTTGTAGTTGACAACATTTTTGTTTTCTTCGAGCAACCTATTTTTTATTGTGTTCATATTTTTTTAAACCAACTTAGACGAAAATATGACTTCAAGGTCCAACACAATGTAGTATAGTATGAAATCTTTGGTCCATCATTTGTTGGCTAATTTTTGTCTCCAATATCTTGTACATGGTGCGTACAAATTTTTTATGTGCAAATAGGTTCGATTATTTGTTCCATTAAAAAGAGGTAAATGCACAGAACACCCCAAAGCCGGCGGCCCGGCGCGGCGTCTCCGCACCCATCTAGAAATGTCGCTATTTTTTTGAAATTTGGTTGCCAGGAATCATTTTTATAGTATGGCAGAGTTTGAGAAAAATACTATCAAGCAAAGAGTACTATAATATACGTATCAAGCCTTGGCTGCAAAGAACTGGGCATTTTTGGACTTCAGTATGTTCACCTAAGATTATAATGTATTATATATGTATTAGTATAAATATGTAATCTTTGATGTTCAAATTTTGACGTTCGTCCATAAATGTTTCTTGCATGCCGCTGCAGTAATTTACTTGCAAGTTTCTTTTTTCATGCTTTACGTGTACCTATATAAACCAAACAAGAAACCATGAAAGTTTCGTATTGCAGCTGCACAAGCCGAGGGCACCATTTTCACCTTGAGCACCATATCTACGAGTTCTATTGAGGAAGTGGCGGACGCTGCACCTCATGCTATCAAATGGTTTCAGCTCTACATTTATAAAGACCGGTAATTGCATCTGTCTTTCTATTATTATTCGACCATAACGAGGTTACATGGAAAGTGGAAGGAGGTCATTTATCACCTGTATTATTTTTTTCGTGATGTCCAGGCTAGTCCCAAAAAAAGTTAACTCTTTCTAACACAATGACCTGTTTTCGGCTTAGTAGCATCGTTCAGTGTAACCCTGAATGTTTACTCCGTTCATTTCATTCCATAGTTGAAAACTTTTTGTCGGATTTCAATCGATAATTTTCTTTCAGGGAGGTGACAAAAAATCTTGTGCTCAGAGCTGAGAGAGCAGGCTTCAAAGCGATCGCTTTGACTGTTGACACACCCATGTTCGGATTACGAAGGGCGGATGTTCGTAATAAGTTTGCTCTACCGTCGCATTTAAGGTATAGTGAGCCTACTATTCCGTAATCATGATTTACCAAAAGTAATTCAAACGAGTTCTATTGCGAATTGTGAAGTTTAAATACTTATCATAATAGTCTTAACGTCGCAACTAAGATCAAATATTCTATAGCATCGACAATAGCCAATACTAACCAAAAATGGGGCATAATAATATTCTATTAAGTCTCTTAACAACATCCGGCCAGTGGTAAAATTTTGACAGCTATTGAGAGCGCTTTCAAAGTCCTCGCAACTTTGATTTGGGTTTTTAGGTAAGAATTTTGCTTGATCCGCAGATCAAAGGTCTCTCAAGAATGTAGAAAGTTTTTTAAGTAAGACGGTAAGTGTTTTGCAGCTTAGTTACTTAACTTTATTTCATTACAGACTAGCCAACTTTGAAGGACACCTATCAACAAAAATTCAAAGCTCAGAAAAAGGCAGTGGCTTAAATGAATACGTACAAAATTTATTCGACAAGAATCTGACATGGGAAGAAGTTAAATGGTTGAAAAGGTAAGGGGTAGGGTCTGCGTCTTTCGGCTAAGTGCTATCGCTTTTGTTAACCTATTCATGTAGCTGCATTAATTGTAGTAATTTATGTATTTCAGCATAACAAACTTGCCTATCATAGCAAAAGGCATTCTGCGTGGCGACGACGCATTGAGAGCTGTGGAAGCTGGTTGCTCTGCCATCTTAGTATCCAATCACGGAGCACGGCAATTAGATGGGGTACCAGCCACGGTACGCATGGATTTTATGTTTGGTTTTATTGTTAAATGTATAACATTTCACGTAATATATTTAATTGAGTAATTTAGTACCTACTGAGATAATAATGTTATCATGTTTAATGTTTCAGATTGAAGCTTTGCCTGAGGTCATAGAAGCCGTTAAGAATTTTAATGTCGAAGTTTATTTGGATGGAGGGGTTACAAGCGGTACCGATGTATACAAAGCTCTAGCACTT
The DNA here is from genome assembly GCA_949125355.1 of Agriopis leucophaearia. NCBI lineage: Eukaryota > Metazoa > Arthropoda > Insecta > Lepidoptera > Geometridae > Agriopis > Agriopis leucophaearia. Next base: position 11,800,976 of record OX421264.1, read on the forward strand.
GGGGCTCAAATGGTAAGAATTGCATGTGTTCCCTCGTAGTTCTACTCCTATACAGGGCTATTGATAATTAGATGACATCACAGACTAGGTATAGCTACTACGTAGCCCAGACTTGTAGTTACGATTATTTTCAATGGAAACAATTCAGTCAAATACCAGTGGGGCGGGGTGAGGGGTTACTAAATGATAATTGGCTCATTCATATCAGTAGTGGTCAACTGATGAAGTGTCTGAACGTGTTCGCCCTGCATTAAATGTCTAGTTTTAGAAAGTCTTTGAATTCATCACATTTAAATTTAGAATTTACTTTCCGCGCTAGCGGATAAAAAATATTTTTGCGCGCAGATTTTAAACGATAAAGAAAGTCTTTCCAAGCAGGATTTGACATAAAAATGATGACAGTAAATTCGAACCCATTGGCTCCAAACTAGTTTTCACTTAGTTTAATTAGCATTTAGTAACCCCTCACCCCGCCCGGGTGAGGGGTTACTAAATGCTAATTGGCTCATTCAATGTCAGTTCAAAATGTAAACAAAGCATAGTGATGGCGTACCTACGGTATTGGTCGGAAATGACGTGAGGTTCAGTGGAATCAGTGGGCGTGTTTTTTATATCAGTAGTGGTCAACTGAGGAAGTGTCTGAGCACGTTCGCTCTGCATTAAATGTCTAGTTATAGAAAGTCTTTGGATGACATCCTCTCGTAACCAGCTTCCCTACGTAATACATAAAAAAAAATGTTCCATGGCTTTTAAGTTGTTTTGGTAGCGTGCAAATGTCTGTTCCTAAGCTGCGTACACGCCCGAGTGTTCTTTCTAATTAAAAATAGGTTAAAAGGTTTATAATAATATGTTAGTTAATAGGTTTTTTTATTTAAAACCCGCGTGCCCTTATTTAACTACTTTAGTTGTTTTATGGAAAAAAATATACAAAAAAGTATTAAAGGCCTTGAAGCTAAAGCTCCAACTACTGTAACTAATAATTACACTTTTCAATCATACATTTCCTCGGATTTCGGAAGATACATCATATAAAAGCTAACTAACTTTTTGTAGTGGTAGGACTCTTTTGCAGGTGTCCGTCTAGGGAAGTACCACACCTTTGCCAGTTATTCAACCGCCAAGCAGTAGTGTGAAAACACTACTGTGTTCCGGATTGAAGGGCAATGTTTCCAGCGAAATTACAGGGCACACAGAGATTTGACATCTTATATCTCGGGGTGACGAGCGCAGTGCATTGCCATCCAGAGTTTTGAACTGTTGAAGTTCAAAATTCTGAGTGCCGTTGAGGTGTTATGGGCAACTTCGCTCGTCTCGTCACCCAGTATCATATTAAAAAAAACTAATTATACCTACCTACATTCTAACAGGTGTTCGTTGGGCGCCCAGTTCTGTGGGGTCTGGCAGTTGGTGGCCAAGCAGGTGTGCAGAGGATGTTGAACATATTCCGAACTGAACTTGAGTACACATTACAAATTGCAGGTACCTACTCTAAATTACTTTTTTTTATTGATTTCACTTGTAACTAACGAATTAGGTATGTAAACCAATATAAAAAAAAACGATTTTAACCTACATTTAATAGGCCTGTGTCCTAATTTTTTTTACGTCATAAAAACTGATCATAAATAGAGCCCATCAACGAATACAAATTTAAAATTTGTTCAAAAATAAATAAGTTACTTGAACCTTACATTGACTTTTGTCTTGCTCTCTCATAACCCTAGAGAGCGAGAGAAAGCTCAATGTAAGGTTATTACATTGAGCTGATCTGATGATGCAGCCCATAGGTGGATAGTGAAACCATTCAATGGCTAGTAGTAAACCCGTCCATTTTGGACTCATTTAATTTGTTTTAACAAGTCCCATACACTTGGTAACGAGGATCTGATGATGGAGCCAGGATGATAGGATAGTGGCACTCTTCAATAACTACCAGTAAACCCCTCGAGTTTGGATTCTTTTGCTTGTTTTGACGAGTCATTTATGCATCTTTTAGTTTTTGAAACTACGATAATAATTTAGGTGTCGCAGATTAAATAATATATCTGTAGTTTTTTTTTATTTAGGAATAGGCTTGCGTTTGACCGCCAACTCGCCTGATTTTAATCGATGATGCGGTCTACGATGGAGTACGCTTGCCTAGAAGAAACTGATTCATTCGTAATTTGAAGACATCCATAATGTAACTACCGGGGAACACCCATTCAGGCAGCGCATTCCACAGACTAGCAGTTCGCACAGCGAAAGTGGAATCAAAGCGCTTCGTACGGTTTTTGGAATATCAACCATAAAGCGTTGTCGATTTTTCGTGCCCGTTCTGGCAGTTCTATAGAAAAAAGGGCAGGAGGGAATTAGGTCATGCTGATCCGATGTTATATTAATCCCCCGTTTTTTACACAGGCACCCCTACAATCGGCGACATCTCTAAGGACATGGTGCGCCACGAGTCTGCTTACAGCAAAATATGAAAAAGTTACAATAAGAGAATAACAAACTGAACAATCGAAAACAGCAAATTTTTAATCTATTTAATTTCTCAACAGAATAGTTTAATATATTTAAGTTATTTAATCGGTAAACACGTTTTTTCTTCTTCTCTTTGAAACAGGACAAATCAAGTTTATACGATAGGATTCTACATTTTGGAATAGTTATCTATTTAATATTCTCTGCAATTATTTTAGTAACAATTTTCTGTATAATTTGTAGAGAACTATGGGTGTCATATAAGACTGTCGCGGCCACATTGCTGTAGATATTTTCTGAAATAAAAATAAAACATATTTATTTAAAGTACTTCGTAGTAAATAACTGTGATGATCATTTTATATTGAAGTGTTCCACACTTAAGGATTTACTGTTTTAACCGATTTCAAAAGGGATAGGTTCTCAGTTCCGTTTATTTTATGTACCTACACTTATTACTCTGATATGGGTGGACCAATTGTGATTATTTTTAACCGACTTCCAAAATGGGGGAGGTTCTCAATTCGGCTGTATTTTTTCAATGTTTGTTACCTCAGAACTTTCGACTGGGTGAACCGATACTGATGATTTTTTTTTACTTGAAAGCTGGTATTCCCGTGTGGTCCCATTTAAATTTGGTCCAGTTCTGTAATTTTTATGAAGTCGGTTTTTATATTGATAATTATTTATTATGTAGAAGAAACCTCCCGAGGTGGTCCCACAAAAATTTAATTTAGTTTGGCTCAATCGTCTTTTAACCAGATCCGATAATACGAATACTTTTGTTCGAGCGCCTGTTGATTTAGCAATAGCAATATTTTTTGCGTTTTTTTTTATTGATAGTCATTAAATAAATATCTGGGATATTAAATATCTGAGACATTATTGCACACACGGTCATCTGACCCCAAACTAAGCAAAGCTTGTAATATGGCAGCCAGAGACTGATATACGTACATATATATTTTGAAATACATACTTAAATAGATATTAACACCCAGACATAGAACAAACACAAATGTTCATCACACAAATGTTTGTCCTAGATGGGAATCGAACCCACACCCCCAAGCACAGAAGTATGGTTCACTACCAACTGAGCCACCGGGGCAGTCAAATAGTCGGGGCAGTTGAATAGTTTATGACATTAAAACTGTTAATAGCGCAATCACCTTGAAATCACAGCCATACAAATTGATGCCCATCTTCAATTTCTTCACAGTTTGCTTCAATTGCTCATTCCTTGCCATTTTCTTTTTTAAAGCCTGTGTGTCGCATGTTTCACAGGACTCGGTTCCTAAGCTAAAGTCAGTGCAGTCCTTATTTTTTGACTTTAGTAACTTGTTAAAAACTGCGTCTCTTTTTTGCATATAGTTTAGGAAGCTAAAGGAAGCCTCTGCCCGTGACGCATGCGTTTTTGTCCTGTCTACGGAAAAACCTGAAGGCTCATTCTTTTTAAAAATATTAGTTACTGTTTTAACTAGTGTCGAGCAAGATTCATTGATTGCACTAAAGAACCTCGAGCTCAGAGGTCTATTGCTGAGGTTCTTATCGCTATTCCTTGGTGTTCTTAAAGGCCTCCGCTTTACCACTTTTCTTGTTCTCTGCAGTGTTGTTTGCGATTGAGTTGAAAAACTCGACTTGCGTGTGGAAGTCTTGGAGTCAATTAGATTTGAAACTTGTTCACGTTTTGGCGTTGACGAAAATAATGGCCTAAAGTCTGTGGGATTAAAAACCGTGGGCTTCTCGTTAATTGTCGTTCTATTGAAATATGGTAAGTCATTTTCAGTGTTTGCAAATGTTTGTGTCTTAATTACTGTTATATTTTTCTCGGCTTTATGATCGTTAAATAGTTTAGATCTGTCTGCAGGTTTTATGTGGTCCCTGTGTTCTCTTGAATCATTATTTAAAAACGAAAAAGACAGCTCTTTATCATTATCGTACTGTAATCTATCTCTTTGTTGTTGATCAACCAGTGTCTTGGTTTTATTCCATTTATTTGTAATAGGAACCTCACTGTTAAATCTGTGTCTGCTCGAGTTTATAATCATAGTAGAAGGGCTCCGAATTAAAGAATTCATATTTGCTTTAGATGCTGGTTTCTGCGGAGACGCAAATTGACTTTGTTTCAAGATGAATACCTCTTTCATAACATTTTGCATTAGTGTTGCTGTGTCATCTAGTTCGCCTGTTTCATCGTCGTATATTTGCTCATTATTATTTCCATCCTCTTTATTTTTAATTATATTTGTTATATTTTCTTTGCTCGCTTGATGGACTTGGGGATCTGATTCTGCAATACAATAGACTACGCTGTAATTTGATTTCTTTACCATGGTATTTATTTTTAGAATTTAAAACAGAACAAACCTCTTGAACGCAACTCAATGTGATTTAAAATAATCATTGCCTTTTGACCTATCTGCAAACAAAATGAGATAAATATTATGGCAGTAACATAACATGCTAAGATAACAATTACACGTTTGACCGGGCTATATTGGAATGCTATTATAATTTGGTGTTATGGTGAAATGTCGGTAAATACGTCATCAGGTGGACCGTTTGCTAGCATAATGTTTGTTTTGCTTTAGGGAACAAAATCTCTACTCTGTGGATCTTTAATTTTTACAGAGATTTAACTTCTAATGTCTCAGAGCGACGAGCGCAGTGAGCTGCCACGCATGGACATAGACTTCCAAAAAGGAGGAGATTCTCAATTCGAATGTATTTTTTTATGTTTGTTACTTAAGAATTTTCTACTGGGTGACCCGATTTTGATGTTTTTTTTTTATTTGAATGCTGGTGCTTCCCGTGTGGTCCCGTTTCAATTTGGTCCAGTTCTGTCATTTTTATTTGTTTTTATATTGATAATTATTATTTGTTGAAGTTCTATATTCTGGGTGGCACTGAGCTGTTATAATCTGGTTTAGTAAAAAAACAAATCTAAATTGGCGCCCCTAGTCCCAAAGTAAAAGTTGTTCATAATGATGGGTACTATGTCCCCTTTCGGCTTAGTTGGCACACCCTTTCCGCGTAACCCTGTATATCATTATAACAACACTTCTGTCCAATAATTCTATAAATAATTAAAATTGAGGCCTACCATTTTTTAATAGAAGAGTGAAATTGATAGCAAAAGCTTGTACCTACTACTTTTTTGCTAATTATAATAAGTACCTACACCTACTGCCAATGCAAGACACAAGCCACAATGTATATAGTTTAATGTGATGTTTACTATCAGGCGAGTAACATGCTCGTGTGTAACTCAGTAGCATAAAAAGAGAATCGCAAAGGCTGGCCTATTATTCAATACAAACGGTAGGTAAGGTATTTGTTCAAAACACCTGAGATCCAGGTCCGTACAGGCGCAAGAAGTCTCGCAGGTCGTTCAGAACTTGACCTTGTTGAAGCAGTAGAAATCGTGCGGCTGGACACTGCACAACTGTTATTAGAAGCTGCAGGCATTTGTCGTAATGTAGGAGATCCCTGAAAATTTAGTTACGATGTCCATTTTGCTCTCCTTATAACAAATGCAGTACTTGCAAAATAGCGGTTTCGAGAAAAACGCGGGAAACGTATTTTTGGATATATTAAACAACATGCGCACCGCGACAGGTTTTCGTCGACTCTTTTTGTCGTGCCAAAGCGAGACAGGCGTATATAAAACCGTAGGCACCTTGTCCCGTTCTCGCTCGACATGGCGACGACAGGATTATGTAGCGGTGTGCATGTCTGTTTTATAACTTTTAAGTGTATCTAAAGAACAAGATCAAAAATATTTTTTAGCATAGATTATTCCCAAGGGAATGAACTTGCAGTAGGTACATAATCGTAATCTATGGTCACTTTTTTTGCAGATATGGTATCCCAAGGGATACCATATCTGCAAAAAAAGTGACCAAAAAATTACGATTATGTACCTACTGCAAGTGGAATTAGTAGGGCAGCATTATTAGGTAAGGCTAAGATACCACCTTGTTGGTCTATGATAAGATACCGACATGGTATAGCGCCTGGCAGCGCTTAACTTTGTTTTTGTTTTGTTTTCATATCATGCTATCAGGGGCCTTACGGCTAACTCTTACCGCGGGCTTGAATTAGCGCTAAAACAGCGCAGTTCGGAAAATTACGTGAACGTGAACCTTAACGCGCAGAGATACGTTTTGTGGTGTCGCAACTTTTCTCTTCATCTAAACAGAATCGCTTAAAACTTAAACGTAAGTCTTTTGACTATAAGCAGATGAGGTGAAGGCTTCTTAACGTGGAGGGTGCTGCCCCTGTGGAGCCAGCTCTTTTGCACAGTGTAGGTATATGCTATATGCGTAACCTTATATAAATGTTTCCTTAGCATAGGTACCTATAATTAAAATTATTCTAAGACCTAGATAGCAAATGACCGGCGATTGCAGAATAGAAATACTAACCTGATAAAAATGGATATACCATTGCAATTAAGAAATAGTTCTATATTTCTATTGTGATTTTGCAGCAAACTTTGAAGGACCACGAATATTTCTATGTTTGTCTGATTACACCTTTGAATGCACTGAAAAATAAGGTTCAATATAATAAATAGCAAAACTCTTAACATCTCATTTAAATATATTATTAATTCGATATTTGGTTTATTTAAATAATTGCCCATATAATATAAGTTGACGTATTTGGAATCATAAAAAAAATACCTGAATTAAAATAAAGACAAACTTAACTATGAAAATAAATATTTTTAACTGACTTCCAAAAACGAAGAAGTTATCAATTCGTCTTTTTTATGTTTGTTACCGCAGAACTTTTGACTGCGTGAACCGATTTTTGATGATTCTTTTTTTATTTAAAAGCTAGTGCTTCCCATTTGGTCCCATTTTAATTTGGTCCAGTTCTGATGAAGTCGATTTTTTATATTGAGTATTATATTTTAAAACGAAGAACAGAAAAACTTACGGCTGGAATCAAATGAGTGCAGTAACTTTGGTTGAGTTCGCTGGCACCGCACGCGGCACTGAGGCACTGACAAAGAGCTTTCCAAGTGTCTTGATACTAAAACAACAGTAAACTTATTTAAAACCTTGCACTGAAGTTATTATAAATACATAAGGACACTCATCAGCTGAAATTCCATGAGACTACATTCTCTACGCCTCTTGATTCAGATCAACCTATGTATAATTAAAGTACCTATAGGTGCCACGTAAGATGTTTAAGTGTAAATCCTGGCTCGAAGGACCATCGGAGTAAAACTACAAGCCTAGGATTTGTTCAATCTTGGTTAGATTCGACTAGCGAGAGACCGGGGAGAGTAGCATAAACAAAGGGAAGCATATACCCAGCAGAGTCATTCAGGGCTGATGATGATGAACCATCTTTATAGGTTCATCATCAGCCAGTAAACGTCCACTGTTGAACAAAGGCCTCCATCTTAGATAGGGGTGTTGCCATAGTACCCACGCTTGGCAGGTGGCTTGGGGATCGCAGTACGTTCACTGTGTACTAATAGGACGCTGCTGCCCATCCCCGTCGCAGTTTTAGGACTTACCCGGGTCTTTATGGGTTGGCATCAGTAACAGTGCATGGTATGGATGCAAGCATGGATGATAGACTACCGGACAAATTATTTTTACTAGCGACCTGCCCCGGCTTCACACGGGTGTTAGCTCGGCCTTCGGCCTCGTTACTATGACCCGCACCAGCAACATAAAATTTCATACAAATCGGTCCAGCCGTTTTTAAAGTAGCCTATGTGCTATTCCTGACTATAATCTATCTGTGCTAAATTTCATCAGATCCGTGCAGCCGTTCTGGCGTGATTGAGTAACAAACATCCATCCAACCAAACTTTCACATTTATAATATTAGTGGGATTGTTTTACATAGCCGATCACCGAAACCAATACAAAGGAAGATATACGCATTTATACCTATTTGCTAGAGAGCGCACTAAGGTATAGTGCTTATATACAAATGACGTCACTTGCAAGTACACCGTTCAAGGTACCTATATAAGCCACATATACCATAAGCCACTATATAAGCCATAGGTAAGCCACAATACAACTACTTGTACATAACTACCTATTTAGACGTAAGAAATAATATTTACCATCATACAATTAGTGAACATATCTGACATAGTGGCCAAGCAGCCGCTGACCCTGGTCATATTCTTCGCATACAACGCCAATGTTTCCTGTTTAGTCGGTCCATCGTGTCCCACATCTACGTAAAGAAGTGTTGAGAGGAAATTCAACGCGTATAAGGCTTTACGCGGAAGACCCTTCGCTAGCACAAGATTAATTTTATCGTATACTGCACTAGATTTGATGATAGCTTCGAAATTTGCGTCTGTCTGTAAATAAACTGTCAAGTATTGTAAAAGTACAACTAACTTTGACTAAGCACTAAATACCTATAAATACGGCAAAAAAGGTTAGTAAGTAATTATTGTGAGTAGTACATGCCCTTATACTATTTCCAATGCTGTGGTACAGTAAAAATAACTTACATTGAGCATTAAACATGCTGATAGGACTGAAAATAATTTAGTTTGCAAGTCTAAATCATTCGTTGTATTCAAAAGCTCTAGTGTTCTCCGTACATCAATTTGATTGGGAAAATGTAATGGCATCGCGATATCCTGAAATGAAAGTAATTTATTATAATATCTATATTGGTTAATAGATATACCACGGCTGTGAGTAATAGGTATATAACTATCCAAAAAGCATTGAAAGTTCAGCATCACTAATATAATTCTGGAATTCGTTATTTCCAAGCGATCATAACTTAGATTGTGCCACCAACCAAGTATTTATTTGACTCAGTATAACACGTTCTAATTCTTACCTTTAAGACAGTATTATGTTCGATATTGGTCTTTATTTTATTTATAAAAGCATCTATGTTTTGATATTTTTCCATGTTTTTATTCTAAAAAAAATTAAAACTTATCTAGCAGAGCCGGAGTTTTGTTTCCAATCAAATATCAGTTCCCGCCTTAAAGTTGTAGAGTTTTTTTTTTTCGTGCTTTTTTTCTCATGGCGGGCTCAGTATCCGTCGGACATATCGACAGACGACTCAACTTAAAAAAATAAATTGTAATTGACTTCTCGTTTAACATCCGTCTATTTTTTTCCATTGTTACTTTTCTGTTAATAGTGTCATCAACCAGCATATAGGCTTCTATTGATATCTGAAAACAAAACTAAAAGTTGTCAATCACATACTGCATGGCTAGCATGCGCACCGCGACAAAATCTTGTCGTCACTTTGTAGAGCGAGAACGCGATAAGGTGCCTACGGCAAGGAATTTATATACTACGTAGTATAGAAATTCCTTGGCCTACGGTTTTATCAAGTATATAAATTCCTTAGGTTTTATACACTGAAGTGAGTTTTATATACGCCTGTTTCGCTTCAGCGCGATAAAAAGTGTCAACAAAATTTTGTCGCGGTACGCATGCTAGCTCGGCTGGAGTGGATAATCATGGATAATTATCATCCATTTTACGCACATACACTTTGTCTCGATAAAACACAAGAGCTTTACAAAATAAAACAATCCTGCGACATTTTTTTTTCACGTTGGTGCTAAACCTCCGGTTTGTTATTTTGTCACCATCAATCAATGTCACTGTCGAAAAAACAAACCAAACAAAAAAATAACCTCTTAAGTCAAATCAAAACTGCAAAGTTCCAAATAAATCGTGTTTTTAGGGATTAAAACAATAAATAAAATATTAGGTAACTTAAACAGAGAAATAATAAGATGGATGTCGGAGAGTTGCTCTCTTTTAAGGTATGTCGATTGTTATGCTATAGGATGTTAGCTTTGTTTTGTCAATCAAATATATCCAAAACTACTAACGCTTGCTATGTAACCAAAACCAATAATATCTGTATTTTGTGTCCAGCCGACGCCGACGCCAAAAAGACCGAACGATGATGATAGCGGAGACTCTGACGATGAACCGTCCAGGTCTAAAATGCGGCGCATCACCAAGTCTCGGTCAGATTTATCAATGCTGGCTCTTGGCAGAAACTTAACTAAAGAGCCGGCAATATCTGATAAGGAAAAAGAAGAGATCTTAAGATATGTAGAGAATGAAGTCACAGAGGTACAGCACAATGCTAATAAACAATATGCATAACTTGTTGATTATCTTTCATTATATCTCAATTAACTATACAGATAGTATCAAATCTTCACATTCATTTCAATTAGATACAATGTATGGTAAAAACTGGTATTATTTTACTACCTACAGTTAAAATGCAACTATTGCTATCTTGCAGGGTGAAGTTCTTGATGAGACTGCAGTAAAAAAGCTTGTTTTGAACTTTGAGAAGAAAGCTTTGAAGAATAGAGAGATGCGGATAAAATTTCCAGATCAGCCTGAAAAGTTTATGGATAGTGAGATTGACCTACATGAAGCACTACAGGTTATTTTGTTATAATTGCCTCTGTTTCCTCTGAATTCTTCTATAGGTGTAATTGCAAGAAACAGAATATGAAAATATCTCATTTATTTGAAGTACTAACAGTTGCCTGTACAAAATCACAACTTTGTACATAATATAGACTTTCATATAAACTTTCAACCCCATTTTGACCCTCTAATCCGTCCTAGACATATAATCCATTCTTGCCAGATGTCTACACCGCTTGGAATCTTGCTGAATAAGTAGTTTTTGAGATTCCATGATTAGTGAGTGATAGATATTTAGATTTGACAATGAAGTCCAGATAAATAATCAAAAGAAAAAAGAATAAGATTAGAGATAAAAATAACTGGCGAAAATATCGATGAACATACAAAAAAAAAACAGACGAACATAGTACCTCCTCCTTTATGGAAGTCAGTTAAAATCTTTTATAAATGAGAATGTACAAAACTTTGTTTCTTTCTTTTTGAGATCCAGATGATATGACCCTAACCCATTTTACAAGTAAGAGTGTTCCCCTTTCATTTAGAGGAATTCTGAGTTAAAATGATTGTTTTGTTATTTCGCAGGAGCTGAGTGCAGTTGCAACAGTACCTGATCAGTATCCCTTGCTTGTTGAACTGAAATGTGTGAATTCGTTGTTGGAATTGCTTTCACACGACAACACAGATATATCCACTAAGGTGGTCAATCTTTTGCAGGTAAACTATTGCATTTACAATAACCTGTTTAGATCCGTGGTAGCAGTAATATCCTCATGAAATTCTACCACTCAGGAGGTACTGGGTTTGATTCCCGGTTTGAATGTTGAATTTAAATATCTGCTCTGGGTCTGGATATTAATAGTTCTTTTTTTAGTGTGTGTTCCGTGGCAACCCCGATACAGAGAATCCTAGTAGGGAGCTATAAATGTGAATCATTGTATCATTGTGATTTTGTATCATTTCTTATTCGAGATGGGGGCAATACGTCCTGCACTGACGTCCCGCTTGTGGTGTATTGTCCATTTCCCCCTGCCAGCAGTTATCCCGAGCCAACCCCACTCCTTGAAATATCGGATGAGACTCTGGGGCGCTGGCACAGTTGCTTCAGTGTAGATGGAATTATGCGTAATGACGATGAAAAGCAGTCAAGCTGATATGGTAACGTGGATGATGAAGGTAGCGAAGCCTCATGCAACCCGGTAGCGATTCTAGTTTCCTCTGTGGCTTCACAATGCCACAGCACATGCTCTACAGTTTCTTACTTCTTCATGCATCCACGACACAGTGGACTGTCCGTGGCTCCCAGTTTATACAAGTGGCTATTCAAGTTGCAATGACCGGTTATTAGGCCTACAATCAGGCGATGATCCTGTCGTTGCAACTTCAATAGATTCTTCAAATGATTTGTATTATTTATTTATGAACTAATATTTTTGGAGTATACTTTGCTATCTCGCGAAATAGATATACCGGATTATAACCGAGTATTCGGCGCAATACCCGGACCCGGGTATGTCCTAAAACTGCGACCAGAACCACCGGAGGATGGGCAGCAGCGTCCTAATAGTACACGGTGAACGTACTGCGATCCCCAAGCCGTCTGCCAAGCGTGGGGATTATGGCAACACCCCTCTCTATGAGGGAGGCCTTGTCCAACAGTGGACGTTAATTGGCTGATGATGTGTGATTCGGCGCAATACCGGATTAAACAAAACATAATAATCAAATTGAGTTATTATATTTAATCCACGTAGCAAATATTCGTCTTATTTTCATTTTACAACAAAAAATGCTTTTATAATAACCTCTAACTACAATAGCATGTAGTGCAATAATCTCAAATGATTGTGATTGCAATCAATTCAACAAGTCAATGAAACATGCTAATGTTGTTAATTTTGCTGATGAACGAAAAGGGCTCATTTCACCCGATCGTTTGTGCGCCCCCGCGAGCTACTTGTTACGATACACTAATCGGCAATGTTCGGTCGGATAACTGGCTTCAAGATTGGCTAGATATTTGATATCTGGCTAAACAGCTATCCGTTGTATCTTTTTAGCCGTATTACCAGCATCCTTAGCTTCGCAGACCTCAACATTTTGCCCTAATAGGAAAAACCATAAATTTTCTTTCACATTAAAAAGTACCAAATCTTACAGGAACTCACAGATGTAGACATCCTTCATGAGAGCGAGGAAGGTGCAGAGGATCTGATCACTGCTTTGGCCGAAGCTGAGGCTCCAGCACTGCTGCTCCACAATCTGGCTCGGCTCGATGAGCAAGTCCCTGATGAAAGAGATGCCGTTCACAACACGCTCGGTATCATTGAGAACATCACAGAGTTCCGACCGGAGCTTTGTCCCGACGTTGCTAAACAAGGATTTATGCAATGGATACTGAAAAGACTGAAGGTAAAAATGCTACTGATTTAATTACATTCCGTACGCTTGAAGTTCAGATATATGCTGAACTACTACAACCGTTCTTAACCTTCCGTTTTTGATGTGTGTAATTTAAACAACGCAGGACTTAATCAAAAATTTACTACATCGATTTTACCTCCTTAATACACCTCTTTCGTAAAACCAAAAACAGCCAAACTTTAAATAAAAATTATTAAGTAAACTAAGAAAATCTGTTATTTTATTGCAAAAGTGTTGAAACAGGAATTTTTATTTGAACTAGTAACTTGAATACCAAATTTCATGCCTCTAAAACACCAATAAAACTTTCCATTTAAACTTTCAACCTCCATATACCCCTCTTAGGTCAGTCCTGCTAAATTTCAGCTTCGTAAGTAGTTTTCGAGATTTTGTGATGAGTCAGTCGGTCAGTGAGTACTTTGCTTTTATATATATACTAGCTGCGCCCCACGGTTTCACACGCCTGGATACCCTCGATAAAAGTAGCCTAAGTTACTCCTTATAACATCAGTTATCTACCAGTGAAAGTCGCATCAAAATCGGTCCAGCTTTTTTTGAGTCCATAGGTAACAAACACACATAAATAGATTTATATATATACTAGCTGCGCCCCGCGGTTTCACCCGCGTGGTGATGAAAATCGGTGAAGGGATATGGAAAATAGATAGTAGCCGATTCTCAGACCTACTGAATACGCATATAAAATTTGGTAAACATCGGTAAAGCCGTTTCGGAGGAGTACGGTAACTAACATTGTGACATGGAAATTTTATATATAGTGATGATGATGATTGTATCCACAATACTTTCATGTAGATTTACACAATTTTATAATTGACACATAATATAATAAATTTTTCTTTACAGATGAAAGCACCATTTGATGGGAACAAACTATATGCCACAGAAATCATATCAATTCTTTTACAAAACACTCCTGAGAACAGGAAATTACTTGGAGAGCTTGATGGAATTGATGTACTATTACAACAACTTGCTGTAAGTTATTCCGTCTCTATCACCAAGCTGTTTTTCTGTCACAAAACCATAATTTCAAATGAAAAATTTCAAAAAGTAGCAATCATACATTGTGGCTCATCATTGGCCACTTCGATCAAATTGGCCATTTTATTCTACATGGCATGATATAATGTTCATATTCAAACTAAACTGCGAACCTGTTTATTTACTGCAGTATATTGGTCCAACTACAAAATTATTTTTGAAAGAAGACTAGCAAAAGCGAATATTCCTACATTAAGCATTTTAACTCTCTTAGTAGCTTTTTATAACTATGTTAACAAATATTGGAAGTCGATTTTAACCTACTTCTAATGGTCGTATAGAAACTTTGCAAGTACCTATGTTTGTAATCTCACAGATAATCTCCTATAGATTTTGCACTCAAGACAATCTTAGCTCATCGTGCGTCGATGCAAATAGGCCTACAAACATCCACTCTCTGTGATTAATTGCTAGGCAAGGCTAGCTCTAACGTTTAGCTTTGATTCCACTTTTATTGTGCGAACTTAAAGTCTGTGAATGCGCTGCCTGAATGGGTGTTCCCCGATAGTTACAATCTGGGTGTCTTCAAGTCAAGAGTGAATCGGTTTCTTCTAGGCAAGCGTGATCCATTGTAGGTCGCATCATCGCTTAACATCAGGCGAGTTGGAGAGCAAGCGTATTTTGAAAAAAAAAAAAAAAAGATCAATGGGAAGAAAAAGAAACCTTGTCTCAGAACCGACAACTCGCGTTTTCCTAAAATTTTGGTGACTTTGGGTCCGAACAAAGATCGAGTAATAAGGTATCTATCAGGGTAATCTGTATGTAATCCGATGACAATAGATATTTTGGTACTGATAGTACCAAAATATCTATTGTCATCGGATTATAACTTATATAACTTATCTGATGTTGGAGCTAGGAGGTAGATAGTGGAACTCTTCAATGGCTATTAGTAAACCCCTCGAGTTTGGGTCCATATGGTTTGTTTTAACGTGTCACATACACATGTTTTTTTTTTAAATTATAATAATGACTTATTACGATTTACTGTAGCTGTTACTCTTTGGTCTCTTGATGTTGTTTGTTGTCTTGTGCGTACGTCATGACAAAGTTTAGTTTTTCGCTGTAAAAGCATATTTCTGGAGCTACTTATGTCTTTCACGAAGCGCGATAAATTCCTCGATACATCAACAAGCCCAAAAAATATATTTGACTATGTTGTGTCAATAAATGTATGGTAAATGGTAGTAAATGACCAAAGCACAAGGCTTGTATATGCTATAGATTTAGGTGGGACAGTGACGCATTGTGATGTGCTATTAACTGCGTGGTTTATTTAACTGTTCAGTTTTACAAACGTCACGACCCGAGCGGCGCGGAGGAGCAAGAGGCTATGGAGAACATGTTCGACTCGCTGTGCTGCGCGCTCATGGAGCCTGCCAACCGCGACCGCTTCCTGCGTGGCGAAGGGCTTCAACTCATGAACCTCATGCTAAGGTATACAAGTGCCATTCCGATGCAGGCAACCCAGGCGCTCTACGCATCTACTGAGCTTTATCTATGGGTATACTGGTGCAAGCTTCAACTGTTTCACATGGCGTATCGTGGCGCTATCTGTGACAGCAAAACTTTATCAAAATTCCGTTAAAACATTGCTTTCGTTAGACACAAAAACAACAAAGAAAAACAATGCTGTATTTTCAGAGAAAAGAAAATGTCCCGGAACGGATCTTTAAAAGTACTGGACCACGCCCTCGCGGGCCCGGACGGGCGCGACAACTGCAACAAGTTTGTAGACATCCTCGGCCTCCGCACCGTCTTCCCGCTCTTCATGAAAACGCCTAAACGAAAAAGAGTGCTTACTGTCGACCAACACGAAGGTATTATTTTACTTAGGCCTTCTATATGGTAGTTTAAAAACGGTTTGCGCCTCATCTTCTCAAATGTTATTTAATCCTCTTTAGGCATATTTTTTTACATATATTATACTCTGCTGCAATTTTGGTGAAAGACATGAACGTGAGAATAAATAAACCCTACATATATTAACATACGGTTGGGCACGTAACTTAAGTCTTAACTCAGTTTCAAAAGCATCGCCCCTTCATATGGAGAGCCGGACAACTTATAAGTCATCACCATAATCAGGAGGTAGTAAAATAAACATTTGATTTCACAGAGCACGTAGTTTCTATAATAGCTTCAATGCTGCGCAACTGTCAAGGCAGCCAGAGACAGCGGCTTCTAGCCAAGTTCACAGAGAATGACCTCGAGAAAGTTGACAGACTGCTTGAGCTCCACTTCAAATATATGGATAAAGTGGACCGCACTGAAAAGGAAATGGAGGTAAGCATGCTCAAGTCAAAACACGCAGCACCACTGTCCAGAAAGTAACTATCAACTCGACTAGGTCTGACCTCCGTCTAATGGTAGGTTAGGTACTATCACAGGTCACAGTGAGCTAAACTATTACTTGTACAAAATTAGAGCTAGTCTTCTGTTGATTGTGTGTGTGGTCTAAACGGTCTAATAGGAAAACAAGACTAGAGAATATGCTTCTGAACTGCAAGGCCACAAAAGACACGATTAAGATCAGGATTCCTTAAAGTAACTCCACAACAGGTTTCTTATAGCACAAGACCTGGGGAAATAGGGCTGGAACGGAAGAATTATATCGGCGACCCAAAGCCGTGCTCCGTTATAGAGCTTAATTGGTTTGGTTATGTATTATAGGCTTGCAGGGGCAAATTCATAATACACACCAAGTGTGACGTCAGGGCAGGTCTTATCACCGCCAACTTTGAATTAGATCACCGTCCATTCAAAATTTGCCTGAAAATATCTACTTAAATGTGTACATAAAGATTTACGAAGCGGCAACGTCTCTCGTGATGACTTGTTGAGTTAACAATGAATAATAATATGTTTTGGATATGTCAACAGACTGAAACGGAGGATTTGGATGACGATGCGCAGTATTTGAAAAGATTATCAGGTGGCCTGTTCACGTTACAGCTCATAGATAGAATTATTTTAGAGGTATGTGATCTCCATTCAATTATTGTCTATGCCGTAAATTGAACATAGTACAGTTGAATACATGCTGATGTGTTGTCAGGTATGTACCGCGGGTCCTCCAGCGATCAAGCAGCGTGTGCAGCGCGTGCTGTCTCTACGAGGCGGATCATTGAAGATCATTCGACACGTTATGAGAGGTACACCAATTTATTCATTTTATATAGAAAACCACGGATCCTTATGACGATAGACACGGCAAGTTCACCTAATTTGCAAATCTTTCCTGTCTAAAGTCGTTTCAATGCTCCAACAAGCACTCTGTATAATTTAAACTATCACTAAATTGGTCTCGTGCTGTTATAGTTGATACAAAAAGTGCGGCACGCTGGGTTTTCATACAAATTAACGTTGCGATGTCTATCTTGATAAAGGTCAGTGCAGAACTGATAGAAGTTAGTAGAATATCTCGATTTTAAATATAGGTATCCAAAAAAATATCAAAGGTTAAAGTCCGTAAAAGAAGTAGAATGAGCTTTACCCATTCATAATAATTTGTAGCTACAACTAGGTACTTTATGAAACAGCAATTTTTCTTTTACTTATTTATTTAGTAATAGGCTTGCGTTGACCGCCAACTCGCAATGTTAAGCGATGATGCGGTCTACGATGGTTTATTTATATTCAATTTTCTGTTTGGCAGAATATGCTGGAAACCTTGGAGACGCCGGCAGCGAGGAATGGCGCCAACAAGAACAACAGCATATATTGCAACTTGTAGATAAGTTTTGATTAAATGTATTGTCACTCAAATCTAATCGTTTAATTTTATTTATGGCACTGTGTGTCCTAAACCCGCACTTCAGTCTCGCTTCTCCGTGACTTAAGTACCTAGTCCATTTTTACACTGTGCGAAAATGAATCTTCTAGTTTCACAGATGCTTAATATAACAAGAGAAGATACTTCTAAATGTTCTTTGACACTTCGAAATTTACACCACACAAATGTAAAAAATAGGGTAGGTTAGCAAGGCGCCTAAAAACAGTTTCATGCTGTAGAAAAAGTGCCAACGCAATGGGAGGTTATTCGAAAGGCAACACAAAAAATAGTTTATAAAAATGCGATAGATGGCGTTGACGAGACACGGATCTGAGATTTTTCAAAACCACAAAGATAGGTCAACAGAGAACATCAGAAGTGAAAACTTAAGTAGTAGTTCACCTATTCTACAAAAGATGGCACTGTTTTAAAATACACGGTACAGCGTTCGGTGACGATGACGCGAGTTCCATGATTTTTGTTCACCCAAAAAGTGCTCAACGTGCCTAAAGAAGTTTTCACTTCAAAAATCTTGTATAGAATATCTATGTCTGTTTGTCATGCTTGTTTTTGCGTTATTTCGTAGTAATTTGATAATCTCGCCATCTATCGATGGTCGCAGAACTATGTTCCTCGAGCTGTCAGAAAACCCTCCCATTTCAGACGAAACTCACTTCCACTTCTAGATTTGGTTTTCAGTTTGTTGGTTAATCGCATCTATTATGTATTTTACTCTATAATACTAGGTTTTCATAGCTTTTAAACAAATCTTTTCAATACATTAGTAAAATTGCGTGTTTATGTGACACGAGCTATAAAGTAGTATTAAGATTCACTTGACAGTTTCAAAGTTAATCAACTGCAAAATAAAAGTTAGGAAATCTTTACTAAATATTTTAATCAATGTTAAAAATATTAACAGAACAATGTATAACATACACAACAATGGCATAAAACATGCAGAATGCAACTTATATATTGCACAAATTTTTGAAATCATGCTTAAAATCATAAATAATTTTGTGCTCTTTTGTATGAATATAACATCCTAAAACGTCCTATGGATCACTGGTATATTGAGGAACTTTCAAATAATACATAGCTCTATACGTTATTGTCTCTTACATTACAATATTCGATGTCAGAAATTTAAGTTATTCGCCTCGTAAGTACTAATCCGTATCAAACTGACAGATATATTGCTAATGTTATTCAAACTACGTGATAGCTTCTCAATAAGTACACAATTTAGGTGTTACTAAATAATAAATAGATTATAGCACACTGTCTAGGACACTAACCGCCAACACGACCTACAATTAATTACAACTAAAATGTATAAAATCCATTAAAGTTACCAGTATACCGATGATAAAACTAAGATTAAAAATAGGTAAAATCGTTTGGTACACTGAATAATTTTATTACGTGCATGATATATTCAAAAGTACAATATGATTGAGCCCCGGAGATAAAAGTTATACACGTAGTCACCATTTTAGCACAAATTTGTACTTAGTCTGTCCATTGTGTTAATCGCTTTGTGACAGCTCATAAAAAGTTGACGACATAACTTTGTAAAGCGTCGCGTGTAAAGAGGTCATGCTAGATGAAACATATTTATTTGTATAAGATATTATTTGCTAGACGCTTTACAAAGCTATGTCGTCAACTTTGTATGAGCTGTCAAAAAGCGATTAACATAATGGACAGACTCTAGTTTCCAATCTTGGAGTTATAACTTCATCTGACCGACTGTCTCGCTGATGATGGGACGTCTGATCGCCAGGCAGCTGTTGTGGTTTAAAACTGAACTCGCACGACGCATGTTTACGAATCTTATCCCCAATTCTGGGCTAAAGTTTGTGACTGGTTTGTGCACAAGATTTTGTAAAAAAAAAAAACAAACAAACAATTGATGCAACAGACTAATTATATCTAAATGCTCTATGGAAATACAATTATCACAATGGCAATATTGCCAGAAACGTTGGGTATAAAATGTTAGAATCTATAAAAACCAGGGTTTATTGGCATTGGTTTTTAACTATTCCTCACCTCATATAACTATTTAACACTGTAAAATATAACAATTAAATTAATAACTAAACAGTAAAAGGTTAACATAATCTTGTAGTAACTGTGTAAATACTATTGTTGATAAAATTAAATGCTGATGTTGCACGCCTGGTAAACATCGTAGTGTTTGTTAAATAATTTGATAGTCTGCTTTGTTGGATTGAATGTTTATCGGTACTTACCGCGCATTCTTTTATTTAGGTAAAACAATAGGCACCTAAACATTACACCTTAAAAAAATATGGAAATGCAATGCCTTAAAAGTAGGTTACTACCTATTGTATTAGGTACTTTTTTCTAGAATGGTTCGTGAAGTGGTTGACATTAGAAAAAATAGCAATTTCGATCGGGAAGATGGATTTAAGTTAGTGGCGTCGTGAAATCCTATAATAAGCAATTTTGTACAAACCGTGGTGTAAGTACAAGTAGCGGCACGAAACTCTAGCGCTGACCGTCATTGCGTAGAAGTAGAATAATAGGTATCACAGGGGGGCCATAGGGACGAAGGGTGCGCGCGTAGCGCCGGTTGGCCAGCCGATCGTATTCCGTCCCCCGCCTCGATACGACGCTCCACGGACTTCTGACTGAACAGTCGCGTTCTAAATTGTATTGTCTTTGCCGTTCATTGTTATTGTTTTTTGTTAAGTTTGAGTTCGTTTGTTATTGTTGGTTTTTATATTAGTGTATTTTAGTAGATAGTGAATATGCCTAGAAGAAATACTGTTTTGAAAAGATGGGCACGAAAATGGTGTATGACGTGCAATGTTTTGTTAAAAGAGAAACCAATGAATTGATTGATTCTGTAAAGCAAATAAAAAGTGAGATTGATAAAGCAACGAGTATTTTGCTCATATGTTCTTAAAATTATTTGGTTATATCAATTAAAGTTATAATTGTATTATGTTAGTGACTGTACTCATAAGCAGCTATCCCCTCCACATTTCGCTCAGCGCTAAACTTACGTGCCGCTACCTATACGAGGACATTTACCGATACAGTCAGTGTTGTGTCGTAGATAAACCTGCGATTTTTAAAGATCAAGTGAGGGTAGAAAAACAAAACACCCGTTATTCTCGACGGACTCACCCGCAGTTCTCAGTCAGCTCATGACCACGGCAATTGTAACATGGGCAAAACGTCGAGCTAATTACCTATTTTTACCTAAATAATGCGCGATAAGTCCTGATAAACTATTTATTTATTTTAATTGACTGCTATTTGTCTGGTGCTTGACCGTATGAGCTTGTGTTTGATGAATCCATACAAATAAATACGTTAATTTTGACAAACATGTAACATTTACCAAGGCCCGTACCGTCACCTCTTTAACACTATTCAATTTAGATGACAGCGAAAAGTTACGCGATCGCAAACCGTATCGCGGTGCTTTAAGGTTCACGTTTCCCGCAGTCACCTAAATTAAATCGAGTTTAAGAGGTCACAGTATAGGGTCAGGCGTTTTATTATATCTGGTGCTGACAGTCATACCCAATTTGGATAAAAATGACGTAATTTGTATTATTACTCAACTGGAACCATTGCCTCCACTACTGTCACAACCCACAGCACGACTCAAAGTGATCTGTAATATCACTGGAATGCTAAAGAAATAACATTTGGGGCACAGTAAGCCATTTTTAAATACAAAGTAGGTACATTACAATAATTAATATCCATACTTTTATAAACCTCAAAGTAAACTACGTAAGGCAACAACTGACTACGTCAATAATAAAATTCTGACCGCATTTACATTTCGAATTGTAGTGAAAAATGTACAATGATAAACCCAAACCGTAAGATTTTCTATGAAAATCGAGACTTACAGCGTAAGGTAAATGCGCCCAGAGTTCGTTTACAAAGGTGCGTCCGACACAGAAGGCACTACACGGGAATTGAGTAGAGTAGTAGTTAGGAGCAGTCTTTGCCCATCATCTTGGTGAAAGCCTTGGGAATGTCTTCGTTAGTCTTGGAGACATTGCTGCCTCCGAGGAGAGACGGCGCCGGTATCGAGCCCGTTTGGATGCCGTGCGCCGTCTTCAGCAAGTCGTAGTTGATCTTTTCGGTAACTATTGAGTCTTTTCTGAAATAAGTATGTTTTTTTTTTTTTTTACCGTATAAAAGAGCTGGTAATCTTCAAACGACTGAACAGATTTTTTATAAATAGCTAAGTACATGCTCGATCGTCTTTTTTAATTTATTTTTATTGGTTGATAAATATGTGATATGATATATGTACTTGAAATAATTTTATTATCTTTGTTTTATCATATTCTCTGGTAGCCCGGATAATTGATAGGCATTGGTGGGGCCGAAACCAACACCAAGAGTTGGAATAATACAAAAATACATTTTAACTAAAAAAACTACTGAACCGATAAAAAAAATCTTTCAGTTGGGAAGCTATACTATTGCCGGGTGACACAGGCTACATTATGTTTTGTATTTGTGTTGTACCCGTGCGAAACCGGGGCTGGCGGCTAGTTGTGTATAAAATGCAATATAAATAAAATATAAATATCTGGGACATTATTGCACACACGGTCATCTGACCCCAACCTAACCAAATGAAAGCTTACTTGTAGTCAGGGTGGTGTGTGACGAAGGAGCGCATCCAGGTGGCCATGGTGGAGATCTCCCCGGCCGCGCGCCGCTGGATCAGCTTCAGGTACTGCTGCACGGAGCAGTGCGTGTCCGCGTCTACATCCATCCCGGACAGGTACGATTCGATTAGCGGGATCAGCCCCGGGAATATGCCCGACTGGAATATACACACATTATTTAATGAGTATACATTTATTGAAAACGCAGTTTTGTCCGCAGAAAAACGCTGGAAGCAGGCCGCTTCCAACCGGTCTTTTTGAAATCGATGGAGGAGGCCTATGTCCAGCAGTGGACGTCCTATGGCTGAAATTATATGATGATGATGATACATTTATTACATATTATACATTTATAGTGATGGTGGCCGAGCGGTAGCATGTGCGCTTTACAATCTGACGCCACCCGGTTCAATCCTGCTTGGTGCAGACCAATGACTTATTTGGAGCCTAAAATAAAATATGTGCAGTTTCGATGTCATCGCTCAAAAACGGTGAAGGAATATACCGCGAGGAAACCGATAAAATGAAAAAAAATCTGTAGGTAAACCAATAAAAAAAAGGAATCGAGCGATACCTTTCCGTTGACGATCTCGTCAATGGTCATCTCTGCGTAGAGCTCGTTGGTGTCGGGCGCGTGCGGCGCCACACTGCTAGGTGCGCCCACGTCGCGCCGGAACCAGAACTTCTCGCCCAGCACGGCACCGCGCCGCTGCGCGCGCTGCATGTTCTCATCCACCTGACAAAAACTCCTATCGTTATGAACAACTTTTACCATGCAACCAACCTTGAAAAAGCTGTTCTATAGAAAAAGAAAAGAAGTTCATTTACACTATTAACTGTATGGAGCAGCTAATATTTTTTTCGCGATTTCAAAGTTTGTCTCACAGTAATGAGTATAACGGAACCCTTTTCGGCTTGTACACCCTTTCCGAGTATATCATACTAGCTGCGCCCCGCGGTTTCACCCGCGTGGTGATGATGATGTTGGTGAAAAGTAGCCTATGTGTTAATCCAGGACATAAGCAACGTATATTGCCCTGCCCCGGTGGCTCAGTTGGTAGTGAACCTACTTCCTGCGCTTGGGGGTGTGGGTTCGATTCCCATCTAGGACAAACATTTGTGTGATGAACATTTGTGTTTGTTCTATGTCTGGGTGTTAATATCTATTTAAGTATGTATTTAAAAATATATATGTATGTATATCAGTTTCTGGCTGCCATATTACAAGCTTTGCTTAGTTTGGGGTCAGATGACCATGTGTGCAATAATGTCCCAGATATTTATTATTATTATTATTATATTCCAAATTACATCCAAATCCATCCAGCCGCTTCTGCGTGATTGAGTAACAAACATCCATCCGTCCATCCAAACTTTCACATATATGATACTAGCTGCGCCCCGCGGTTTCACCCGCGTGGTGATGAAAATCGGTGATGATGATGATGATGAAAAAAAAGCCTATGTGTTAATCCAGGGCATAAACAATTTATATTCCAAATTTCATCCAAATCCATCCAGCCATTTCTGCGTGATTGAGTAACATACATCCATCCCAACTTTCATATATATGATATTAGTGTGATTTTGAACTGTGAGATCGAAGGACCAATGTAATTTACCTTACTGATCGGCATGACGAAGTTCAGATTATAGGACAGGATGACCCTTGTGAGCAGAACTACAAAGCAGACATAGGCAGCATTTTCAAAGTCTGTGAGCTGAGCCTCGCACGGTCTGAACTCTACACGCCAGCCGATGGGAGAGTTAGGTGGGGGCGGCTTGAACCGCATCGTCTGCCAGTTTGTAGATTGGATGTTCTGTGAAGAAAGAATGTATTTCATAATATACATCTACCGATTAACCTTAATATTTTGACATTTTTGTACAGTACTGGCGATAGCTTAAAATAATGCCGTGTCTACGATCTCCACTCAGGACCACATACCAGAACGGTATGCAGTTCTGTGGCTGTTATGTTATGGCCATCTATATACGGGGTGTTCTTCTCCCATCTCTGCTCTTGACAGAGGACACTTCAGAATAACTACGAGTATGAGGCAACATTTAATAAAACAGTCGAGTGCGAGTCGGGCTCGCGCACTGAGGGCTCTGTACCACCACATAACACAATAAATATCAATTTAAAAAAAAAACAGGTTTCTTGTATGGGAGCCTCCTGAAATATTTATTTTATTCTGTTTTTTAGTATTGTTGTTGTTATAGCGGCAACAGAAATACA
Source organism: Agriopis leucophaearia (assembly GCA_949125355.1). Taxonomy (NCBI): domain Eukaryota; kingdom Metazoa; phylum Arthropoda; class Insecta; order Lepidoptera; family Geometridae; genus Agriopis; species Agriopis leucophaearia. The sequence continues at coordinate 11,826,062 of OX421264.1, forward strand.
TCAACTGTGAAAATTTCAACTGTCTAACTATCACGGTTCATGAGATACAGCCTGGTGACAGACAGACAGCGAAGTCTTAGTAATAGGGTCCCGTTTTACCCTTTGGGTACGGAAACCTTAAAATCGTAGTCGGTGGTCACCGTGCTGTCGTCAAGAATGGTTTCATACAAGATAAAGATATTTTATTTGGATAAAACACGAGTTAATCATACACACATTTAAAAACGCATGCACAATATTATAGGTGTTTAAACAATATAAATCACTTTCAGTTACAAGATTATTTACGGGTTTTTTGTGTATTAGTCACTTTGTATCATGTTTTACCTAGTTAAATATCTGGGACATTTTTGCACACACGGTCATCTGACCCCAAACTAAGCAAAGCTTGTAATATGGCTGCCAGAGACACGTACATATATATTTTTAAATACATACATAAATATATATTAACACCCAGCCATAGAACAAACACAAATGTTCATCACACAAATGTTTGTCAAAGATGAGAATCGAACCCACGCCCCCAAGCACAGAAGTTAATTTCACTACCAACTGAGCCACCGGGGCAGCCAAATATGTATTCATTTATTTAGTAGGCATACAAATCTAAAGAGATGGCATAAAAATACCGTTAATATTATGTATTTATACTAGCGGACCCGGCAAACATCTTGCCCGCTACCGGGTCTAATTCTGTTGTCAAACCATCCAGGAACCCATTGCAATATACACACAAAATTTTACCCAAACCGGTCCAGCCGTTTATGAGGAGTTAGGTGACAAACATACGTACAGAAGAACACTGTTTTAAACTATCACGGTTGTTCACTACAGTTATATGATTATTTACGGGCTATTTACCATGGTAAGGTTGTGGAAGGAGCTCCCGATATTTCGGCGCAGTTACATGCACCATGTTCACGGGACGACTGAAGAATGCGGGTGGTTGGTCAAAAAGTTCAAAGTTAGATGCAGACAAAACGATCTACCCTCTTTCCTAATTTTACAGAAGAATTATATATAATAAGATATCAAAATTGAACTGGGCCCCGATTCTACTAAACCAATTGTTTTTTATATTGTTGATGAATTTCCTCAAAAATTTCCCTTTTGACACTTTTTGTATAAATAAATTATCAATAGTAAAAAAAATATCCCTTGAAAAACAATTGGTTAAGTAGAATCGGGGCCTTGAATTTAATTAATTAATCGAATAAATTGAAAAGATTAATAAATAAATAAATATCTGGAACATTTTTGCACACATGGTCATCTGACCCCAAACTAAGCAAAGCTTGTAATATGGCTGCCAGAGACTGATATACATACGTATATATGTTTACATACATACTAAAATAGATATTAACACCCAGACATAGAACAAACACAAATGTTCATCACATAAATGTTTCCCTAGGTGGGAATCGAACCCACGCCCCCAAGCGCAGAAGGTAGGTTCACTACCAACTGAGCCACCGAGATAGTCAAAAAATGCAGAATAAATTAATAATATTATGTTATTCTGCTAATTAATTAACAGATAGACAATTCTACAGTTGTAAAATAAACAATAAACCTACTGCCGCCATTACTAACAATAATTACAAATGAATTCATATTGGATCATCGTGCTGCTGTCCCTCCTAAGCTAAAAAGCGTGAAGTTCTCGAACCTCAGACAAAAAGACAAACTAAAATAACAAGTTGTTACTAACCTCAAAGTGGTCGGTATCGTTCTGGTCGTCCTGGTGCACCCGCTCCGTGAAGAGTGAGACAGAGTCGCGTATGAAGAGATGCGCCACGTGCATCGCCAGCGGATGGTCGATGCCGCCCTCGCGCAGCCGCCGGTAGATCGCCGGGTCGTGCGTTATTGGAATGTCATTGTATCTAAACGAAATACATAATCATCTATTTATTTGGGATCAAGATGAATTTGGAAATTCCCAAAGCTTATATCGGGTGTAAGGGAAAGGTAAACAAAGACTTGTGATCCTTGATACGATACCAAAAAAAGATGTTTTATTTATTTATAAAAAAGTTCGCAATGTAATGCAAATAAAATAGTAGCTGACGCTAGAGGTCAACGAACTACCCGCGCTGCGCCATGTCCCGCTTGTACGCTTTACATTGCTGGTTTGCAATATTATACACTACAAAACTACAGTAAAAGAATAAGTGTTAGGGAAATGGGTATTCGATTGTGTTTAGATAGTATAGCGTTTCAGATTCGGAAGTGTTTCCCTTACACCAAGTATAATTGTATAATTAAAAAAGTAAAAACCACGAATGCTCTAATAATAACCTACTGTATATTTTATAGTATTGTTATATATTTTTAGAATCAGCTCAATAAGTTTTAGACGAAATTTCACTAAGGTCAGGTCAGCCATTAGTCGCGAAAAGGTAACAGGGAAGCAAAGTTACTGTCGCATTTGTATTATTAGTGTGGTTATGAATCAGCTAAGTATACAGAAGCTAATTTCAGACTACGCTATAATATAATAGCATATAGTATATAGTTCATAGCACAACAATATCGCGCACCATACATTATTATGGACACGTTCACACTTAACTGTACTATATATTATTGGCTCCTTCCTTATTTCCTTATTTGCTATACTACATAGAACAATAGTATGGGGTAGTCTGAAATTAGCATAATGAAGAGCGTCTGAAACTTACTTCTCATGTTGCGGCGAGAGGTAAGAGTCGATGGAGTCGTAGCGCGACTTCTGTATGCGGAACTTGTTGTTCTTGAGCGGCTTGAGGCCGCGCTCCTCGCGCGTCCGACAGTCCACGGAGGCCGAGATCACGTTCCAGCGGCAGTCTACTTCAGTTAGCATGCCGCGGTAGATCGGCGACGCCGCTGACAGCGCCAGCTAATTAATGATGATGTGCATAAGTACAGATACCGGCAAATTATTTGAAATGATGACCTTGACTGCGCCGCAATAGTCGATTTTTAGGTCTCTTTGGCGGATCCTTCGGGATTACGTGGGGGTTTCGACCGCACGAGTCAGCGCGATTAGTTGAAGCGGGTACATGTGTGCGTGCTCATGCGCCAACATTTAAAAATATATATGTATGTATATCAGCCTCTGGCTGCCATTACAAGCTTTGCTTAGTTTGGGGTCAGATGACCATGTGTGCAATAATGTCCTAGATATTTATTTATTTATTTTATTTTTATGGTTCCGTAGCCCGCCAAGGAACCCTTATAAATTCGTTCTTCCCGTCCGTCCGTCCGAATTTTTTAGAACCTTCTAACTTCTATAAATATTAAGATAAGTGCATGAAACTTGATACAATTATTGTTCAAAATTTTTGCCAGTCACTTTTAACAAATATGGACTTTATTGATGAATGGTTTTTGATTTTTGTTACGACTGATGACTAAGTACGTTTCGAAAATACTCAACTTATACGGTACATTGAGGGTACGTTCTAATTTTAATATTCATCGGAGTATGAGTAATGACACATTACATTTTTATGGTAATGTCAATCACTGCACTCAACGGCCATAGCACGTTTTCAAACATTTATAAGATAAAATATCACTGAGTGAGAATAAAAAAATATAACTGATTGGGCATCCTTTTTAGAATAAAACTACGAATTGTCTAAATGGCAACACTTTCGTGTTAATATTTTATAAGATAGCGAAGGAGATAGAAAAAGAAATTTTTCTCGAGTTTTTTTTCCATCTACTCCGCCATCATCCAGCTTTGAAACAACGAAATCGTGTCGCCTAGCGAAGTATTTTGTATTTATCAATTTGCGTAGTGTTGTTTCTGCAAAGCTCACCATGATGGGGCAAAGCGGCGCGAGTTGGTCGTAGAGCGTGCGCGCCTCGGTGATGCAGCACGCCTGGAAGGTGAGCTGAAGGCAGCAGCAGCCCATACCGAACCCCATGGCGTCCATGTACACGCAGTCTGGCTTCGCCACCTCCGGCTCGAGCGTGTGTGAGTCATCCACCGGGATATTCGTGTTCACGTCGCGGAATACTGTTACAAACATCAGATAACACTACACCCAACTGCGTAAATGGAAACGCTACCTATGAGGACTCTGATGCAACACTTTTCAGTAATTGAAGTTATTAAATATCATAATATGTGAAAGTTTGGATGGATGGATATATGGATGGACAAGAGAAATATTTTTTTGTGTTTTTTGTATTTGAACGGCTGTCAAGGCATTTTTGTAAGAAATTTGTTGTAGCCACTTGCACCTATATAAACCCATAGCAAACAGAGTTTCCTTCTAATTTCCGAGTTTCCTTCTCATTTCCGTTCTATTTACTTCTCGTTACTGTGGATGGATGGATGGATGTTTGTTACTCAATCACGCAGAAACGGCTGGATGGATTTGGATGTAATTTGGAACATACATTTCTTATGACCTGGATTAACACATAGGCTACTTTCCATCACCATCATCACCGATTTTCATCACCACGCAGGTAAAACCGCGGCTCGCAGCTAGTTAACAAATAAAACATGAAATTTGATCCAATAAACGCGTGTGACTAAACCTTGTTGTATTTTTAGTAGGTATGTACTGACAAAACATTTTTTTTTATTGTTCATGTTGGTCAGTCATCTTACACGTGGATCTTGTACCAGATAGTTGTTGATAATTTGAAAACAATGTTTACCTGGCAAGTTAATGGCTACTTTTTCTCCTCTTCTCTTCCTTATATTAGAAGAGAGAGTCTTGAACCGAGGATGCCCGGGGAATATAGCTTCGTCCGGGAAGAAAAGAGATTTCGTCACTTCTCCAGTTGGATTTGGTGGGTATGGGGGGCTTGTGAAGTTTGGACATCCCAATCTGAAAATATTGTTATCAATATGACCTCACTACATATTATACAATACATATAACATTCATACACAACAAGGTTATATTATAACCCAACATTCCCAACACCCTAATTTTCACCATTCTTTGGCAAAGCTCGAATAGTAAACATTTTTTTTGCTAAACCACTAGTTTCATATCAATCAAGACCATCCTGAAAATAAATAAATAGAAAAAATCTGGTTAATAACCGACTTCAAAAAAGGAGGACGGTTCTATGTTCTACTGTTTTTTTATGTATGTTCACCGATTTCTCTGACAACTGTTGACCGATTATTATTTTTTTCCTTTTGTTCGGTAGGTTATACTTCCAATTTGGTCCCATTGTCACACTAGTCAGGATTTGATGATGGGATCCCAGGGAAATCGAAGGCAACCCTCAAATTTTATAGGTACTTATTACGTTTTTTCATAACCACCAAATTGGAAGTATACCTACCCTACCGAACAAAAGAATATATATTTGGCGGAAAAGAAAAATCGGTGAACATACATAAAAAAATACAGTGGCACATAGAACCTCCTTTTTTGAAGTCGGTGAAAAAGGGTATAATTTTCAAGTTTTGTGGTCTAAAATGTGTCACATCACATCATCACCCAATTAACGTCCACTGTTGGACAAAGGCCTCCCTCATAAAGAGGGGTGTTGCCATAATCCCCACGCTTGGCAGGCGGCTTGGGGATCGCAGGACGTTCACCGTGTACTATTAGGACGCTGCTGCCCATCCTTCGGTGGTTCTGGTCGCAGTTTTAGGACATACCCGGGTCCAAAATCTCTAAAATGTGTGAAGCCACATTAATGACAAGTCCAAAACATTAATTTTATTGTCTCTCATAAAATTAAGAGACATGACTTTCGAATATTTGATCGAAGGACATGACAAGTGATTAGTAAGCTGTTTTCTTGAAGTATTTCTGAAACTAAGTGACAAAAAACTGTTGTGTCATGTTGTAAATCAATTATGTATTTTACACCAATGACATCATTTTCGTCATCATCATCATGTCATAATCCCCTCGCTTGGAAGCCAGCTTGCACCGTGCAGTAAGAGCATGCTACTGCCCATCCTCTGGTAGTTCTGGTTGCAGTTGCAACATCCCAACCCAGTAAAACTCCAGTAAAATGATGGACAACCCAGGTCCATCATTTTAGCATCAGTGAACAATAAAAAATTGCTACAAGGAAACGTCTAACGACATATGCTTATATGAGTATGACCAATCCCTTCATTGGTTCAAGTTGTAGTTGGTACCAAACTAATGTTAGTAACAGTTTTATATTGTAGGTACAGGGTGCATAAATCATTTCTTACCTAGGGAAATTAGTAATGCTCATGATTACTTCACCATCCTTCAGGAAAGTGCTAGCTTCAGCTCGGCGGTATTGCATGTTGGCTTCTACAATATTGAAATGCGCCAGAAGACCTCCATAGGGTTTTCCTGGAGTGCCTTCGACCATATAGGCGCCATACTCGGGTCGCCAGAGAGATTTGACATCTGAAAAATATAATTTAATTTTATCTTTTCTATTATCTTTTTTTTACCATATCCCTTAATCTTTAGCGGGGTTGACTACTTGGGAAAACGAGGCCTACTTGAGTAAACTGGAAGAGTATGGAGGTAGTAAAGACAAAATATTGTCGATGTTTGGCTGCTAGTCTGTGCAACATGGAATTTCCAAGGATTTTCAAATAATTAACACTAAAATCCTTTTTAGGGTTAATTATTTTTTTACTTATTTAGACGATAACCATAATTAGTGCCAAGTTTCTACTGCTTCCTAAACTCAGTAGAAGTCTAGTGATATCTCTTCACAGTTCTGCAGTAAGGGTGTATTCACGTAGGAAGTAGGTTACCAGCGCCGATCTACCTGCGCTTATCGGAACTAGTCCACGCAGGTCACATGCAGGTAGTCGGCGCAGGCAGTCTCTATACTCTGTTCTACCAGCGCTTATAGGTGCAGGTCGGAACTTGCCGGCGACGTTCGGCACTTATCGGTGCTGCCGGTGCTGGTTCGGCACAAAGTATAGAGACTGCCTGCGCCGACTACCTGCGCGTGACCTGCGCGGCCCATTTCCGATAAGCGCAGTTAGATCGGCGCTGGTAACCTGTTTCCTACGTGAATACGTCTTAATAGAAATATAATTTATGGCTTACAAGACAGCTTTTACAATTAGATCATTCTTGATCTTATCATAATTATCATAGAGATAAGATAATGAATCGTAATACTCATAATGATCTTTTAAAATAACAAAATGTAAGTAATGTTATAAGTTTATGTCATAAGTGTCCCATATTGACTCCACGATATATATGACAATAGCTTTGCAGTTTGAAATTCTGTAACCGTCAGCTGTGGAAAGTCTCTTCTATTATTGACATACACAAACCAGGAATGAAGTAACCTCATATAGACCGATAAGTCTCATTGCAACTAAATCAAGTCTTTGTAAAAAAAAATGTACATTGAAAAAATCCTATTGCGAAGATTAATACCAATCTTAGAGAAAAACTAAGTTATTTCTGACCATCAATTTGGATTCAGGCAACGACACACTACAATAGAACAAGTATACCGGGTATATGAGCAAATAAGGAAGGCCTTTGAGTAAAAAGAATACTGTTCCTCAGCATTCCAGATATAACCAGATATTTTCCAGATATAATATAGCAAGCATTTGATAAAGTTTGGCACAAAGGCCTACTGTATAAAATAAAATGTTATCTACCACACAACTATTACCTTCTGCTGCTTGATAGATAGACTGTACCAAGTGCAGGATATAAATGCGAGCTCCCGATCCTATGACATTGGAGCCGATGTACCCCAGGGAAAAGTCCTAGGACCAATCCTGTACACTCTCAATGCTGCAGATCTTTCCCAAGTAGAAAATGGCACTACAGCAACATTCGCCGACGATAAGGCTATTCGTGCCAACAACGCCAGCCCACATAAGTATCTGCAACTCTGCAAAAGGGCCTGGACAAGACTACAGCCTGGTTGCGAAAATAGAGACTCAAGACAAGCGCATCGAAATCTGTTCAAGTATCCAGCCTTAGACAGGGAAACTGTCCTCCAGTAAAACTCGACAGAGTAACACTGCCTCAACAAGACAAAGTTAAATACTTGGGACTCCACCTAGACCACTGTTAAACTTGGTAAGATCACATAGCAACTAAGAGAGATGAACTCAAAATAAGATATATAGGTAGCTGTAGCGACAGAACAGCAAACTGTCAATAGACAATAAATTATTGATTTATAACAGTGTGCTCAAGCCAATATCAATGTATGGTATTCAATTGTTGGAAACCGCTTGTAATTCAAAGATCCCAGTTATCTAAAGGATGCAAATCAGTATTTTGAGAACCATAAGCAAAGTGTCCTGGTACACAACCAATGCAGAAATCCACAACAATCTCGAGATAAGCACAGTTAAAGAAGAAATTGCAAAAACAGGTAAAAAAACTACAGACATCGCCTGCATCGACTCCAATAGCTTGGCTACTGAACTCACGGAACAAAGATACAAGTGCAGGCTAAAAGAAAGCGCGTTATTAACAGCGATTGACCAAAGGGTCAGCAGGAAAATACAAAAAAGAAGATGCCCTCACAGGAGGGCACATTTTACACGACATACCCTGCTCTTAAAACATCTGCTTATAGCACATATAATGATATAACTGATCGCAGATAAAATCAGAACACAGGAAATAAAACATTAAAAACTATTGTTGATTAATTGCTCGAGTCAGGCTTAGTGCGGGAAGAATCAACAAATAACTTGCCAGTCATGGGCATTCAATTTACTATTCAGATACCAACATTGGTTATATCACTAATAACATGACTTGCTTAACACAAAAAACTCAAGGTTATGTGATATAAGCAAGGATATTTAAAAATATGAATAAAACTTCACAGTAAAAACGGCAATAGTATGCAGTGCTTATATAGGCAGGAAGCACGCCAGTACTCACAGTCATGTATTTGAGAAATGAGGTGTAATAGTATAGCAATAAGGATTATTATGACTGGATGACTTATCTATTTTATAAGTCATCATGAGAATTAGAAAGGCCACACAATGCTTCATTTAAGGCCATCATACCAGTAAAAACTATACATGTATATCTGAGTATTGATTTATACAAGCTGGTGGGCTACAAAAACCTCAAAAACATTCTTATAATAATCATACATTGAATTTTGTCTTGCTCTCTTATTAGCAGAGCGAATGAGACAAAGCTGGTCTGTGTTCTGAACGTTGCCATAAAAGCCATTTGTCATGCAATAGCTTTTGTTTTTTGCAAATGCCAATGTTAGTTTATAACTTTTGATACATTGAAATAAATATAAAAATTAATGAACTAAGTTTGGTGTTTATATGTATAACTTCAATTATAGAAGTTTCTAGATACTTCTTCTAATTCTTATCCTAGTTACAATTTTTTTTGTTAACAACAGACTAGGCTTGCATTTGTCCACAATCTCACCTGGTGGGAAGCAATGATGTGGTCAAAGACACACTTGGAATTACCCATTCATTTTTGGTAGGTATTTTTTAAATTGTATATTCCTTATTTTTGTTACTCAGCAGTCATTGTTTTACTTTTCCTTTGATCCTCATCATTGATCATAATATAGGAAGCAGGAAATAAGTTTATGATATATTAGCTGTGGCCTGCTGCTTTCCAGTGTCTAGGATAAAAAGTATTTCTTAGCTGTTATAATTGGCTGAGCGAAGCAAAATTCTGCAGAAACAGAAGGAAATTTCTGTATACATTTGTTAAATGATAACTTAGATACTTTTGATGCAATCTTCATTAAATTATGTTGGCAAAAAGTTCATGTAAATACAAATTATAAGAATATGAGCAAAATCAGTTCAGAGGTTGTGGAGATAAAGGGGTCGCAAGGTTAGGTTAGTATTATACATTGTAATTAGTGTGATTAGGTTAAAAAATAGTTTTTCCCAACTTACTTTGTGGGTCTGCCAATTCTTTTTCTTGTAACTTTGGTAAGATTTCATTTGCTCGAAGACTGACTGTGGCACGCTGATTTTCATCATCAAACTTCACTATTATGTACTCTACCTAAAATATTATTATTTGCAATAAATAATTAGAAACATATGAATAAAGATGAGTAATTTTAGAAAAGATTGTACTATAGTTTAATTCCAAAATAAAATAATTTAATAGTAGGTACTTATACAGGGTTATGCATATATGCATATACCCTGTACTAAGCCCAAAGAAGGTTGTACTCATCATTCTGAACACCTTTTATTATGGGAACCAACTCTGAATTCGCAAAAAAAAGAACAGTGTTTCATACAATTGTCAAGTGTCAATGACTGTTATCTATAGAAGAGCTGATTATATTTTTGCGATTTATATGTTGATCCCATAATAAAAGTTGTTCATAATGATGACTACAATGACCTCCTTTCGGCTTAGTACAGGGTATATGCGTAACCCTGTATATTTTTATACAGCTATTTCCTTCATATTTTTTTGTAAATTTTACACCTAATCATAGTCTGGGCAATGAGCTGCTGGTCAAAGATTATTTTATTAGTTACCCTTTTCTACTATTCTCATAAATGTACATACTTCATCTCCCCACTTGAGGACATCGCCAGTGCGCTCCTGTAGCCTGTTGTATAGGTTAATGAACTGCTCGATTCCGTGTTGACGAACATGCTCTGCCAACGCCTTGGTCTCTTCCCAACTGAGAGGACTCCCTTCAGTTAACAAGCCCATGTTAACAAAATTGTACTGCTTGGTCTTGAGACACAGACGCTTTAAAGACACTATACCAGAGCGATATGATGATACTTTTAAGAGAATGTTCATGAAAATCCAATATAATGTTTGGTTGGTTGATGAACACAACACAACGATCTTTTTTTACAACGATTCTTACGATCTTGTCTTCTCTGAATAAACTTCAATTTCACTATTTCACAAAGTAATTTTGTAACAGTTTATACGCACAACTTCACAACACGATGTAGCTTAACTAAATAGCAGTAATTTTCGCCGAAATAAAACTAAAAGACTTTTGCTTTTGTCAAATAGTTTCAGAATTTATAATTTATTACTATATACAAAAAAATGTTCCATATGTTTCTATACTTTCTATCAAAATTAGTAAAGGCTAGCATGATATGAAACAGCAATAGTGGAATACCATGGGTGCGAGTTAGAAACAACATTGGGTTTGCAATCTATACATGTTAATGATATAGATTGCAAACCCAAACAAGGTGATTGACAGGGATGCGTTTACGGCACTTATCCAGACTAAAACTTATACTAGATGAACGATAAAACACCCGTTTTGGGACTCCACGAGCTGAAAAATTATACCGGCGAAAATTTAAACTGCCCGTTTACGGGCGTCCGCTGGTATAAGTTTTCGCCTGACTAGATTAAATTTTATCTACCTTTTGAGGTCGCTAAATTTTCGCCTGCTGTCAGATTGACAGCTGTTGAGGAGGTTAAGCCGTTTTTGATATTATTTTGTTCGAATCTTTTTGTTGTAGATGTTTTTATTTAAAATAAAATTTTATATCTATATAATGATAGATTGATATTTGATATTTTACTATTATATACCATTTTAGTTTACTATATTTTACTTGACATTTATTTATTATTGAATTTGACAGCTAGTATTGACATATATGACATAAAGCTATGACGCCGTTCAGCGAACCTCCGTTAGTTTAATTTTTCACCGGTGAAAAATTCGCCGAGTCCGTAAACGCTCCCCTGATAATGTCAAATGGTTGATGTTTGTCAAAAATAAAAATACTTGGTGGTTTTAAGAGCCGTAACAGATGTGTCAACTTGGTTGACAAACTACCGTCTGACCAACGGGTATAAGTAGCTAACCCACAGACATATAATTAAATGTCTGTGAGCTAACCAAAGTCAGGAGGGAAAGAGAAAATTGTCAGTCACTTTCCCTCCTGAAGGCGCCGGCGGCGGTTCGTTGTTCGTGCGTCTGTTACGGTTATACGACAGCAAATATGTGCGACCGAGGCGGTATGAATTTAAAGGATTTAGCCTGCCCAGAGCATGAAAAAAGAACTCCAAAGAACTCTACTTCATCTGTGCTTGCTTCAAATGCTACATTTCATTCTCTTTGCTTCATTTCATTCATCTGAATTTCGAAGCCAATTTTTATTTTTACTTCATTCATTTTGTTCTTACGATATATCGCTGTGTTTTTCTTTTTATTGTTTTTCTTTTACGTTCAATCGAAGAGAGTTCACTGAGACGTTCAATTTATATTTTGATAAAATAAAGAAAATATTTATTATTCTGAGCACGTTTATAAATAATATGCGTACGAAGCCGATTTCAAGTTGAGTTGTGTAAACAACACGTTACCACATTATTCAGGATGGTCCCCGTAGCTATTGAGGGTTGCACCCAGGGTGCTGAAGGAGGTGGGCCACGGGGAGGTTCAATCTCTCTTGCTTTACTGATAGACTTTATCGTCCAAAGAACCTACGATGAGCTTACAGTATTGGCTGAGTTGTAAGTACCTGACGATTTGTGAATGTAAAAGTTCTTGTAGAAGCATACTATTATGAGTTTGTGTTTTTCAGATTGCCTCGAAAGACTGACATGGAGCGTAAAATTGAGATATACAAATTCAGTGCTCGGACTCGTCAGTTATTTGTTCGACTACTGGCCTTGGTGAAATGGGCTAGCAGCGCTACCAAAGTAGATCGTTCTGCACACATTATGGCTTTTCTGGATAAGCAAGCACTTCTCTTTGTGGAAACAGCTGACGTGTTAGCAAGAGTGGCTCGTGAAACATTAGTACATGCTAGGTAAGTTCAAAAAATAATTATTTAAGATGAGAACAAAATTTTTTGGATAAATATATATTTTAAAATATTGAAATTTAACAGGCTGCCAACATTTCACATGGCTGCTGCAGTGGAAGTACTTACACTAGGCACCTACAGCCGCCTACCTGCTGTTATCCGTGAGCGTTTAGTGCCACCTCCATCTCTCACTGCGCCTGAACGCCGATCTACCTTACGTGCATTGGCACATACAGTCAGACAGCGACTCACCACTGCTTCTTTGCCTAGTGATGTTCGTAACTTAAAAGTGAGTTCAATATTCCACTTATCTGAAATACTTGTCTATGATTTGAGTAGGAGTTGTTTTTGAGTATGTTTATGACAAAAGATTGTATATTTGAATACATCTCAAGACAAATAGTCTTGAAATAAAATGTCGAAAAAATAAAAATGGGTAAAATGTTGAATGAAATTTTGCAAAGAATCTGAAAAACGTATTAATTGAAAAGTGCTTGCTATTATTCGGTAGAAATTTTTCTAAATGATAAAACATTACTAACAAATCAGGCCGCTCCATACATAAATTGTCATACCCTAATTGGGTCATTGTGTTAATATAAGTGTTAGCTATATACTTACCATAATGTGGAATAAGTGAATGATTTGATTTTGAACTTTTGACTTTGAGATGTATGAAAAAGTATTTTTTTTACCAATGAAAAACTGGAGGAGGTCCTCTTGTCAGTAGAGGCCCTAAGGCGGTGCAAGTGATATGACCACACCGGGTGCTGTCATGTGAGGGCCGACCACCAACCGACACAACGAAATTAAATCTAGCTGGCCATATCACATTGCTGCAGCGGTAGCGTGGGCGACGGGGGTGCAGGCGGAATGGGGTTGGAAGTTAAGTTTCGACTTTCTCCCTCTTGATCCTTGGGCAGCAGGTGTATGCCTACAACTGCCAGAGCTTACGCTTGCAGATGCACAGGGCTCATAAGTCCGGAAGGAATTTTTCACACAAGGCAGTGTGTGGCGCTTCAGTGGTAGCGGCTTCTTTAGCGGCTGCTATCTCTTTGGTATGACCACATTGCCCAGTGCAAAGAGGACAATACCAACCTGTTCAACCCTTAACCATCACCTGACCAGGTTAAAGCATCCGTTTGCTTACTTCTAAATGGCAGAGGCTAACGGCTTTACTCACCCTCAGAGAGGGCAGAGCTATTAGCTGACCATTTGGAAGCACAGTTCTAGTTATACCCGGTTCCAGAGGCTTCAGCCGACGTCCTGGAACACCACAAGCGATTCAAATGGCCCAATAACTTTTTAATTTTAATACTTCTTATTCTGTAGCTTTGCCAAAAATATCTGTCCTGTTGTAGGTGGAGAATGGGCGAGCAACATTCACAGTTGGCCAAGAGTTTAGCGTGTCACTCACAGTAATGGGTGATGCGCCTAACTTGCCTTGGAGATTGCTGGATATTGCTATACTTATTCAGGATAATGAAACAGGAGGTAAAGATAACATTCATCATAATAATGTGCTTTTCTCATCTTTATCACACGTTTTAAGCAGTTACAATACCTAGTAGAGTCATACCAATTTCTTTCAGATGGTTCATGACTATGATTATGGTATTATGGTGGTAGTACGATATATGGCCGGTGTCCCAGCAGTGGGAAAATGATAAGCTGAAATGGTGATGATGATTATGGATCTTTGTCCGACTTTTTTAGCTTGTGTGATGTAAGATTTTCTGTTTAACTCTCGATAAATATAACCAAAAAATTACGTTGCTTGGCAACTTTTTCTGTCATATTGTACAAGCCTACTAAAAAGGGAGAGAGTGCTTCCTAGATCAGCTATCTTATTTGGTACGATTTTCTCCAATATTTCTGTATAATAATTAATGTTATTTTATTATGGCTCAATATAGAAATCGATTTTTTCTTGTGCGCAATTAAATTGCATATATAGATCCTTGGTCTTTTCAAGTTTACAGAGGTGACAGACACATCATTACCTATTATAATTTTTTGTTTTAGAGGGTAAGCCTTTAGTACATAGCTCACAACTGGCTTGGCTTCGCGGCGTGGCTCAAGCTCGGCTTGCAGCCGCTGGTTTGAGTGGTGCTCTTGCGGCGCTCCGGTACTTCTGCCGCTCTCTCTCTCTGGAACTCCTCTACACACAGACACTGAGGCTCTGCCGTGACCGCCTGTCGAAACATCTCCAGGTGGACAGATACATTCCTGGACAGAAGCTGCAGGTCTCTTACTGGAGGTAAGATCTTATGAAGTAACAACAGTGGTGTTATCAGTAATCTGTATGAATGTAATGTTTCATAACTCATGCCTCCTAACCTGTTGTTTCCTAACCTACCTCCGACTTCATTATCATCATCATCTACAACCTTTATCCCATTGCTGGTATTATAAGCCGCTCTTGCTATGCTACCAACTTTTATAATATATCCCATATTTACTGCAATTGTCTCATAGTAATTAAAGACATATTTTTTAAATATATATACGATTGTATGACATCAATCAAGTCATCCTAGAACTCCTTAAAGAAGTGAAGAATGGGCTGGGCTCCTGTTACCTCTGTTCCAGTGGTGTCGATATGGGTGATTACAATTGGGCCAGTCCGCGGTGACGGGTGTTACATTTGTATGCATTCAAACTGTTATAATTCCTAAATAAGAAGAAAAACGTCTGCGTTATAAATGTAGTGAAATTAATTTTAATGATTTTTCAAATTAAAACAAATAAACATAAGAAATTATTCAAGCGTTTAGATGCAACAATAGATTTACGCCCTGTACCCGTCACAGGTTACGAGTACTGCAAAGTACTCGTAACCTGTGACGGTAAATATGCTACCTTGTTGACCAATCATTAAAAGTTCAGCTAAATTAGAAATTTTTGTCGCAAAATTTATAGCTAAGTAGAGCGTTAAAGAATCTTCCTTTCAGATAACTCCGAAGTGTTTTGTGCATATATTATTTTTCATGTCTTTTTTTACAAGAAAAGCTTGTGACGGGTGTTACAAGGTTTGTGACGGGTGTTACAAGATTTGTGACGGGTGTTACGAGTGCAAATTAAACAAACAAAATTGTACATGTTGAGACTTATTTATTATTATAACAATTAAAAACTGGAATAACTATTTTTATATATGACTTTTGGCCATTATCATCAACCTATGAGACAAATTTATAAAAAAAAACATGTTCTCTATTGTGAATAGAGTGGGAACAGGCAACTTCTGTAAACTAAACACTCTCTTTGCTCTATCTAATATCTGGTTTCTTGAACTATCACTTTCTGTAATTGTCTCATCTATGTCTTTCTTCTTTTTACGTTTCCAATCATTTTCGTTGTTTTTTTATGTATTTTTTTCAAATTTATCATTTTTTCTCTGCTCTTTTCTTTGTTTGTTTTCTCCACTTTCTAAATAACCTTTGAACGTAACTTTAAACAA
Source organism: Agriopis leucophaearia (assembly GCA_949125355.1). Classification (NCBI taxonomy): domain Eukaryota; kingdom Metazoa; phylum Arthropoda; class Insecta; order Lepidoptera; family Geometridae; genus Agriopis; species Agriopis leucophaearia. The sequence continues at coordinate 11,842,249 of OX421264.1, forward strand.
AATACATTTTTGGGTTCTTCAACTGCCTCATATGAAATGTAGTTTCTTCCTAAGTAACTGAAATAGTGCTGTACTTGCAGACTAACTAGATCCACACTGCAAAAATAAATTATTGATAAGCCAAGCAAGCACTCCAAAGCCATTTTACAAAAAAATAATGAATTGTTGCGGCAAGGCACAACACTAAACATTTAAGCCTAATATTGTCAACATCTGAACTTATTACATTACTATTGTGCACAAAAAAAAAGTATAACATTAGTGAGAGAGATTGTGACGGATGTTACTTGTGACGGGTGTTACACAAATATACCCACCCTGTATTTTAATGTGAAGTCTTTTTAAAGCACACAAATACTTTTCAGGTATTGTTTAATCACATACCCTTACTTTCGCAAGGTCCATTACAAAATAAAACTTAGTATGCTCATTTAGCATTAACTTTTCTATGCATTTTGTGACGGGCGTTACACCGATACTTGCGGCTACAATTTTATCAATAAAATTATTACTACTTACCTGATTAAATCCAACTTTTTTACAACAAATAATAATGAGTCGCAGCATCGAGAGCAAATTAAAATGACAGGCTGTCAATGTAATTGACTAAAAAAAACGTGTTAGCATTTTAGTAATTTTTTTCGCTGCTGCACTGACTTTGGATTCTTCAGACTTTGAACAAAATATTACGAAAATTGGCGAAAATATTGAAAAATTTCTTATAAATTATGAAAATAAAAAACATAAAGCCTATAAATTTTCTATTTTGGTATACATATTTGCTACTTTATTTTTTTACTTTCTGGTATCGATTACCGCGGATTGGGCCAATTGATATTTTCTTAAGTTTATTATTAATTCATTTATAGAGCCATGGTGGCTGAGCGGTAGCATGTGCGCTTTTCAATCCGATGGCACCCAGTTCGATTTTCGGCCTTGTACTAATGAGTTACTTAGGACTTACATAAATTATGTGCAGTTTCGATGCCATCACTCGAAAACGGTGAATGTTTTCCACATGGGAAGGAAACCTGTATTTCCAAAAACCCCAAAAGTTCAAATTCATAGTCAACACGCACTGAGCCAGCTTGGTGGATTAGAGCCTATCCCCCCCCCCTCTCTCTCTGAGAAGGCCTGTGTCCCAGCAGTGGGAACATAATAGGCTGGTAATGATGATGATTATTAATTCATGGTTACATTCCCAGGGAGCTGGGTTGCGAGCTGGGTTACAGGCTGATAATCGGTGCAGAGGGCGGGTCTCTGTGCGTGTGGCACGTGCCGGCGCTGGCGGGTGGCGAGCGCGTCGCCACCGCGCTCACTCCACACGCGCCCTCCATGGAGCGTCTGCTGGCGCACACCGTGCACGTGCGCTCGCGGCAAAGGCTCAACGACCTGAAGGTGCTGCTCAACGATCTGGGGGTAAGACTTTTTTTCTTAGATGATATCTTAATAGTGATCCTCAATTGTTATAACATTTTCCCATAACCCCCAATATGTGGTTTTTATGGAGGGTTGAAGTGAAAAATGCTTCCATCCATGTGTTTAAGTTGTCATTTGTGAACTGTGTGTTGTGATGCAGGTGGAGTGCAGCGTGGGTGGATGGCCATGCGTGCTGGCGTGCTCAGTGGTGGCGCCTTGCTTGCGTGCCGAGCAGCTGCTGGTGTCGGTAGGCGCGCATGGCGGACGGCTGCGGGCCCGCGTGCCCGCCTACCCTGCCACGCCGCGCATGCCTGACCTCGCCGCCGCACTCGCCGTCCCGCACCGCGACACTGTCAAACAATTACTCACGCAACTCAGGTATAATCTATAGGTATATGAAAAAATCGATCAGTGTATGTTTATGGACTGCAAAACTGCTGGACCGATTTTGACGGGACTTTCACTGGCAGATGTTGTAAGGAGTAACTTAGGCTACTGTTATCGAGGTTATCCACGTAGGTGAAACTGGGGAGCGCAGCTTATTCATAATGTTTTTTTAAATTTTATTAGTTAAAACGATATTAAGCAAATTACATTATTTAATTATAGTTTTTCATATTCGTAAAAGAATTAAGTACATGTCACAAATTCTGAAGTAAGTATTAAAAAACCCATCATAATTTGATACATAGGAGAATAAGATCCTACATCAAACAGAAAATTGAGAAGAAACTCTGTATTATCGAAGCCATATTTTGCACATGACAGTAAGCTGCTGCTTTATGAATTTTATTTAATGTATAGTATTACTTAGTACATACAATAATTGTTGGTGAAGATTTAATTTGACGGGAATTGGCCTGAAATTTTAGATAAGATTTATGTGCCTCATGATGAGGGATGAAGGTTGCCTCTGTAACCTTTGTTGCATTACTACCAAATATGTTGTTTTCCCATAGATTCTGGTTGGTGGCGCGGCGTTGCGAGAAGACCCTGCAGCACCTGCCGGCGAGTGTGTGCGAACATCTGCCTTTCCTCCACGGACCCGACCATCCGCTCAATAAGCTGTCGCCTGACCGCCTATACGTCACTTTGCACCGACACACGGATCACATACTAGTGAGTTTAAGAGCCCTTAAACATTTTTTGACCAAAGAAGTAACGAAAACAGGATTTTGGCGTTCTGTATCTATCAAATAGAAAGATCTGCAAAAAATTCAATTTCTGTAATAAATAGATCTGTATTTTTTATTGAAAATAACGGTTTCCAATTTAAGAAAAACTCAATTTACAAAAGTAGTTTTTCGCCTTATCCGCCTTTATTAGATGACTGTATACTTTTTAATTTTCTTGGTGATTATGATGTATTCCAGGCCGATATCGGCCACAACGACTGCTTTTAATAAATTAGGTTACTTGGCGTCCTCACATGGCTAATATAGTCAATTTTGGCGGTAAAAGTTCGAAAACAATTGCTACATGTGAGGACGCCATTGACATTTGTAAGTAATATTGGAATTAATTGTTTGGCGGTAGTTGTTCTTTTGCTTATTGCCCTCTTAACTGACAGTGGTTTTGCATTTCCCCAGAACCAATTACAGATCATAAATACATTTTGAACGTATGTTCTTCAGATAGTGGAGATGAAGGAAGTGGCGGCGGGTTGCACTGCCACGACCAGCAACACTGCTAACAGCGGCAGTGCCTGCTGCGTCGCGCTGTGCTTCCACCTGGCGGGCGCGCGCCGCTGTACGCCAGACGAGTGCGAGGATGAGGTTAGGATTATTCTACAAATAGCTATTGGTAAACTCGATCCATGTAATTTTTTTTTTGTTTTGACATCTGCAATAACATTGTGAAAAAACTGAATAAAAACATTATTGTTTTAACAAATATACGCGGAAAAAGTATACTAAGCCGAAAGAAGGTCACCGTACTCATTATTAGAACAACTTTTACTACAGGACCGACCCTCAATTCGCGAAAAAAATACAACTTCCATAGAAAAATGTCAGTTGCACTCAACAAAATGTATGGAACAGCAGTTTTTTACGATTTCAGGGTCGGCTCCACGATAAAGTTGTTCATTGATGATGATTATAATGATGAATTACTTCTTTCGGTTTTAGTACATCTTTTCTGCGTAAACCTTCACTGTAGTATATCAGGCACCTGCTACAGTTTTATGTTAAAAACCCTAGCATTTTTTTATTTATTAATCTATCTAAACTGACAGAATCTGATACCCATCTCGTCCAACAAACTGTCAAATAAAGACACGGGAATTACTCACTTATGACGTACAGAGTGCGAAGCGAGACGGACTACGCGCGCGAATTTCCTTGAAAAAAAACCACCGAATGCGGTTGTAACTATAGTAGGAGTAACCGCCTTAATCATACGTGAGTAATTACCGTATCATATAAATAAAACATACTTTTTACGTTGTAAATATTGGAATCCATGTCCTATATTTCACTGTATTGCTAATTGTGTAGCATTCTAAATTGATCTTTATGCGACGTTTTTTTATCTTATTTACCATTATAGTAGGGGAGCCCAAGCGGGGATTTCGGGATTTACTAAAGCACGGCAGATTAATATACAGGGAGATACTTTGTATCTGGTTAAGTACCTCCATCAAATATGAGCTCTATATATAAGGCAGCACGTGAAGGATAAAGGATCAGATTTGTAAAAAAAAATTGATCATCAGAAATTCTCGAGCGCGTCAGATTAAGGAAGGGTGAGTTAATTACATGCTAAAAAGTGTATATTCCACTAATCTGACAATTTGAGAGTGACGTAAAAAAAGGGGAGGGCAGCAAAGTTGTAAAAAAAGCGTCATCTCGACATTCTCGAGCGTAGCCAATTTTTTTTTATTTTGAAGGAAATAATTCAAGGGTAACGAAAAATATATAATCTGACGATTTCCGCAAGCCGATATATTAAAAAATCGTCGATAAAGTTTAATGCGTGCAGCTGGGTGATGCCTATATTTCCCTCTCCGCGTTGCTAATTCTCTCTCACTTTTTCTCTATCTATTACTCTCTCACTCCGTCCCCACTTTGAATTTTATTGCCATGACGCCATCACAGCTGATCACAGAGACTCGTTCATGGCGTATTATTTATCAACGTGTTTCCAACGTTTTGGCTTATTTTGTTATTTTAATATTTGTCGAATCGTCAAACACCAGCATGCATCAAGTTCCGATAGAATGTCGAAACATCAACTGTCAGCCCTCTGCTGCCATCTGTCATATTCAGTTCTGTTTCTTGTCAATCTAAAAATATCGACGCGCCTACATATTAGTAATGTGAATTAAAGTTTATAAACATATAAATAATATGATAAAAAAAATTAAAAAAATGGTTTATTTTTTTAAAATTATTTTCTTATAAATACAAGTATTCTACTTAAAAAAGATACACTTATTTATTTGCATGCTATTTCCTGAGCTTCTCAATTAATTAAGTTCAATGATTAAAAAAATTGAAAAAAAAAAATTTTTTTGTCAGATTAGGCGAATCCCTTTAGATAATCGTCAGATTATGAGACTGCACGTCTAGAACATAAAGATGAACCATATATATCTTAATCTGTCGCGCTTGAGTATTTGAAAATGGCGAATTTTTTTGCACATTATTATAATGGCCGCGAGTTTGCGTTAGGTCGAAATCGTCAGATTATTGAATGAGAGCTTTTTTTTTGGTGCACTTAACACCCCCTTAGAAAAGGTGACGCGCTCGTTTTTTTTTTTTTTTTTCATTTTTAACCCTTACCTACAACCACCCCCGCATCATGCAAATGATCAGATTAACATACGTACATTATTAAAAATACGTAGGACATTGATGCTATCAATATCTGTCGCGCTCGAGTATGTCCATTAAACAGTATTTTTTTACATTTTTAAAAATCTATAGCTGCTGCCCCCACCGATGAAAAGGTATATATTATGTAACATTTTTTTTCTTCTTATCATCTAAGCTTTGCAACCTAATAGGTCTCTATGACGCTCGAGTAAATCCCCATTTAGCATCGTGGGCTCCCCTACTATTATCAGAATCTGGTGAAGAAACCTTTTACATTATTGCTTGATTATTTTTATAACTAGCAATATTATATCCTCATAGCAGGGTTCATCCACGGTGCCAGCAGGCGCAGCTCGAGCGTACCTCCGCATCCATTCGTTAGTAGAACTCGACACGTTCACACTCACGCACGGGCCCTTCACTCCTCTTGATACACCCGGTGAGTGCTTTAGACGGAACATACTCGTATCACTTGTCGTTATGCGTGACTTGCTCAGTAACTTATTAAAATTGATATCTCTTCACGTTCTGTGACCAGCTGACAGAAAAGCTTCCCTTACTCTACTGTCTTTTGCCGATAATCGACACCGCTTCATGGTTGATATTCCGAAAACCCGCTTACGAAGTACGAAGCGCTGTGATTTCACTTTTATTGTACAAGCTTGCTAGTCTGTGGATTGCGCTGCCTGAGTGGATGTTCACCGATAGTTACAATCTATAGTGTCTTGAAATCGTGAGTGAATCTGTTTCTTTTAGGCAAGCGTGCTCCATTCCATCGTAGACCGCATCATCGCTTAACATCAGGCGAGTAGGCGGTCAAACACAAGCCTATTATTTAGTATATCAAAAAATGCTGACACGTGGTATTTTTTTTACTGAATAATCCAAGACCTCTAGCGTAATGCACATTGTTATTTGAATTGATTGTACAGGTATGCAGCCAGGCAAGCGCAAGTTGTCTGGTGCGGCAGCACGCGCGGTGCGCGTGCGCCAGCCGGCGTACTTCCTGCCGGAGCTGGCACACGTGGTGGCCGCCGCCGACGAGCGTGTGCCTTTCGTCAACCTGGCGCAAGAGGTAACTAACTACTCGCACTTTCCTGGCACAAGCTGACCGCCGGTGACGCTAAAATAAATCCTGTGACGTTAAAAATTTTCATAAATCTTTTTACATTTCCTTATGTGAGAAAAAGATGGCAACAAATTTAGAGGTGTTTGCTTAATTCGTTAGTAAATGTCTGTAATGTTAAATTATTAATTAATACTATGGTATGTTTTTTTGGTGTTAGTATTAAATAAATAAAAATAAGTTATTAATGAATGTGTATGTGTGTGTGCGTATAGCTGGCGTCACGCGGTGTGACGCACGGCGGCGTGCAGCCCGAGTGGAGCGGATCGGCGCTGGCGATGCGCGTGGTGGCGCTGCCGCGGCCAGCGGGTGCGGAGGAGCGCGCTGCCGTCGCGCTGCGCGACCGTTTGCTCGCAGCCACCGTGCGCCTAACCACCAAGAACCAGGCGCGCGTCTGGACCGCCGAGTTCGTCTTCCACGGCTCACCCGTGCGCACGCCCAACCCTAAGGAACAAGGTAACTTGCCATTTGCAGCAGATACTCGTAAAAACTGGAAAGACTATTTGTCCATGACCCGTGCTAGACTTCAGGGCGTCCAGACATTTAAATTCGGCCATGGGTCTTTTCCATATGATTACAGTAAGTATTTTGTTTGTAGGCGAACGTCGTTGCGTGTATCTACAGTACGAGCTGGGCACGGACGCCGGCCGCACGGCAGACGCCTTCCTCGCAGACTGGGCCGCCATTGTGCATCTACACACCCTGCTGTATAACTTCACGCTACGAGCACAGCACGGTAATGTGCAGTGATTTTAAAAGTAATTCAAGATATCGCAGATCTGTTTTTCTAAAGTTGTTTGTTGTAACTTCTTTACAAATTACGTTATAGTTCGCTATCTTTACACAATGATAATATTTCGAAAGAAAAAAAGGATAATTAAAAAATAATTTGTATATTTCATTATACATGGAATACAAACTGTTGCAGTTGCACGTGAGATATGATCGAGTAGGTCATTAATCAAGATCAATGATAATTGAATCTAGGATAAAGGATCATTTTGGTATAAAATTCCAACTGAGTTTATTTTCATGTTTCAAGTCATTGTAGCAGAGACGCCTTAAAATTTGACTGACATTGGCTCTAAGACTTATCCCACTTGTTGGCAAGTGAATCCGTTCTTACGACCCGTCCCTTGATACTCCCTGACTGACTGGACTAGCGGGATTATTATGGATGTCTGTTTGTGATTCGGATTGATGGCGATCGCGAGATGCAAACGGGATGGCACGCAATCGGGATCACAATCCGATTTACAAATGGTCATCCATACTAAGCCCGCTGGTCAGATTTTATGATGAAAATAAAACATGTTATTACCAAAATGGCTTATTACCATATAATGTGCAGAGCGCGAGACGCTATGGGCGGGCGTGTGCATCCGTTCGTACACGTACCGGTCGCTGGTGATCGGTTGGGGCGGCGCCCTTCGCGCCACCGCCGTGCTGCAGTGGTCGGCAGCGACACAGCGCTACACTGTGTGCACGCCCGCGCACCAGCCCGCCGCCAACGCACACCACCTGCTGCACCACCACCTCGACCACTACATCAACTGGTACGTACTGCACCACGCCACGTGCTGCAACTATCTCATATAATAATCAGATTTACGCGGGCTTTTGGTATATAATTAGCATAGTTTAAAGATAAAAGCTTAATTATTTGTAATAAATTTATTTTATTATTGTTAAACAGGAAAATGGCGGTGCTATTCAAGTGTTTATGCCAAAATAAAGTATTTGTATTAACAACACAGTAGTTGCTTGCTATAAGTTTCTAATCTTGTAACATTATTGCGAGTGAAGGTTTCTTCTAGGCAATAGTGCTCTGTCGTAGACCGCGACATCGCTTAACACCAGGCGAGGTGGCGATCAAGTGCAAGCCTATTATTTAATAAATATAAAAAACTTGAGCAATGGCCTCACGCATGGCCGCCTGATTTCTACGGACTGTCATGCACATTATATGTATAGAACAAAGAGCTTTCTGAACAATACTTTGCGTTCTCCACTTCGAGCCTGTTCATAATCCGACAAAATTCGTTCGTAAATCATCATTGCGACTTGCAAGTAAAAAAAATAAGACTTCCACTGTGGAGGTTATATCAATGAGGTTTTATACATTACAGCCACAAAGACTTGATGTCGCTGGGTGTGGTCCTTCGCGAGACGTACCAGCCGCTGCTGGCGCTGTCGCGACTGCCCACGCTCCCACAGCTGGGCCTGCACCACGTGCGCACGCAGATGCCCACACCCACATTCACGCTGCTCGCACACTCGTGGCGGAAGGTACACACGTCCAAAAAAACTCATTTTTTCTCTTTTAACACATACGCACGAACTCCGACTTGAATGTGATTTGTCAAAAAGTCTGAATGCATAGATGGAGACTTGATCTGGCAGGAAAATGCCGGTATCTGTTTCAAGACACAGGTATGTTCAAGTTGTTGATGTTTATCAACAGTTTCCACAATAGGGTAGATGACTGATGTTTATATCGTTGAAACCGAAAGCTTTGATGTAGAATTATAAAAGTAAATATAATATAAATTGGTTATTAATGTTCTGATATAAATAAATATCTAAAATAAATATCTGGGACATTATTGCACACATGGTCATCTGACCCCAAACTAAGCAAAGCTTGTAATATGGCTGCCAGAGACTGATATACATACATATATATTTTTAAATACATACTTAAATAGATATTAACACCCAGACATAGAACAAACACAAATGTTCATCACACAAATGTTTGTCCTAGATGGGAATCGAACCCACGCCCCCAAGCACAGAAAGTAGGATCACTACCAACTGAGCCACCGAGGCAGTCAGATATATATGTGTTTAAAGTTTTTGGTAGAGAAAACTCTCCCTTTTCCACAAAAGAAAAAATGACGTCACGCCTGTGTGCGCTATACTTATCAGAATATAATTAATATGGCGTACAGAGAAGTGACGTCATAATTTGCTGTTTCGTGCTCTCTGTCTAGCATGACATTAAAATGCTTATAAGTTGCTTATTTTTGATCAGATTTTTATTATGTTTTCATTAATAAGCTATATTTATGGCCTACATTTTAATAAGACAATAAAATAAAACAGTCATCTAGCCTATCCCAGTTACTAAGCCCTGTCACGCCATTAGTTCTCAAGCATAGTTTGTGGCTTGTTCATAAAGTGGGATCCACTGCCGAACAAAAACGTTAGCGAGCCCGCGAGCCATGGGTATAAACCGCCAGTAGATCACCCACTAAATCGTTGTCTAAATTGTCACGCTGACTCTGTGCATGCTTGATATCCTAGTCCCTTGCTGGCTGACCAATGTATCACTCATTCATTGTTGGTGTCCTCCCACAGATCCGCATCATATACGCGGGCGCATATTCCATAGAGGTGGGCATCCGCGGCGGCGGGCTAGTGACCATTCGCGACGGATCTTACTCCAAGTTCGACCGCGCCTCTGTCGTAGACGAGTTCGCGCCTGCACAGGGACTCAAGGTACGAACCACTATCATATCCTAGGGGCAATTCAAGTAGTAAGCATTTTTTTTTGGTAATTATAACGCCCCCCACCTCGCTGTCAGCAAAAGTAAGCAAAGCTCTTGCCCACCCGTCCTATTCTTACGTAAACATTGTTTTTTTAATGGTATTGGTATTTTAGTTACTAGGGCGCAGGCCTGCGGTTTTATTCGCGTGCACGTTCCCTGTTTTTTTTTTTCAGGATTAAAATTATCCCATGTTACTCTCTAGCCTTCCAACTATCTCTATGTAAAATATCACAACGGTCCGCGTTGCTCTGTTACTGCCTGAAAGAGTAACAAACAAACACACAATATATATATAGCATACTTAATAATATCATAACATTAAGTATGCTTAATATTATAAATGCTTTTGTATTTTTATATTTAAGTATGTAGATAGCTTCTAATTTGTGGTAGAATTACTGATGTCGCATTTTCTTATACTTCTTTGTGAATGTCATGTTCGAAAGGTGTAGATAACATTTTTAATTTCCAGGCTTTCTTGTCAAAATACGTGGACGATATAAACGCTCGCCTCCTTGCTGAAGACGACAATCCGCCTTCGCCGATGTCACCAATGCCACCAGGTAAAAATAAATATAAAAAATATAAATAAAAAATAATACTAACCTAGGAGGGTATTATAAGTTTAACAAGCTTTTATTTAATTTTTTTTAAAAACCTTTTACTTTTGAAATAAAAGTTTTTTTGGCGGTCATTTTGAAAATATTACATAATTGGGTATTGCTTATTGTATTGTCACTAAAACGGTGTATGCAAAACTTCAGCAATTGTGCTGAAATTTTAGAGAAACTGGTTCTAAATCAGTTTGCAAGATTTGAACTAAACAAAGCATTGCAAGTTAAATAAAAGCTTGTAAAAATATGTATAACTCAAATAGTACAATATTTTGAAAGAAATAAAGTTATAAATTGTTTATTCGTTTCAGGTGGGCTTCGCTTCCCTGCGCCATTGACGCCTCCGCAACCACACACCCCACATTCTGCGCCAGTCACTCCGCACCCCGCTTCCCCGGCTCAACATCAGGTATATACTATACACTCATGCAAAATAAGAATTAAATAGAAAAAAAAACCGTAGTCTATCAACAGCTATTTAGTTCTGTCCTACTATGTTCAAACTACTCGGGATTATGATTTGGTACGCTCGAGATCGCATTTATCACTCTTACACTGATTTTACTTCTGGCCGCAGCGTGCCTCTCGCTCTGACAACTTGCTGTCAGAGCGAACGGACAGAGTCAATGACAATGTCAGACTTAAAATAATAGGCTTGTGTCCTAATTTTTTTACAACCTCATATGTAAAATGATCATAAATATAGCCCATCATCAAAAACTAAATTAAAATTTATGAAGAAAATTCATATTCCCATACATTTTGTATGGAATGGAAAGAATTAAAGTTTGTACCAACATTGACATAATACATCATAGAAAAAAAGCATCTAAGTCTAAAGAGGTTGCTGTCGCTACCAAGAGGTTACTTCAAGGAGGTATATAGCGCGGGTGAAACCACGGACAAAACATTAGGACAAGTCGGTGGTGAACGGTCTGTAGCTACAACTGAAGCGTTGTGATTTGTACAGATGGGCGGCGGGTCGTTCAACATGACGTCGCCGCCGGGGTCCGCGGGCGGGTGTGGCGCGGCGGGCGGCGCCGTGTCCGCCTCGCCTGCCTCGCCGCTGGCGCCGTCCCCGCACGCCGCGCCTGCCGCCTCGCCCCACCCTCCTCCGACGTCGCCCTTCACAGCTTGGCCAGCCTCGCCTTCGCTACCGCGCCCCTCGCCCGGTCACCACCCCTCGCCCAGACACCACATGGACCATAAAGGTAATCTCAGAGCTGTCATGGCATATTAGAACCGATACTAATGATTGCGCGAGACAGTAACATCTACCATAGGTTACTTATATACAGGACTTGCAATTAATTTTATTGTCTCATAAAAAAGGTGAACATAAATGTAGATGATCACCGAAAACAAAATTAAAATGTGTTCAAAATAAAGGAATATTAAGCATTTCAATGTCTTGCTAGACAGAGCGCGCTTATATACTTTCCAATGACATCACTTGTAAGTACGCCGCCACAAATTCCATATTAAACTCGCTATGCGGGAAAGGGATAGAGCATTATTTCCTAATCCAATCAAAAACTTTAAACACTCATATAATTTAATTATGTTTTTCACTAAGCCTGTTTCTTTTTCAAAAGAATTTAAGAAAAAAAGAAAGTGAAGATCATTTCGGTAGCCTATTTCGATCGTGCTATAAATACTGCCATGGTGAAAGTTAAGTAAAGCAACCTAACCGGCAGTGTGTTGATGTTGTCAGGTCCGCAAGCGTCGTCGTCGACGTGCAACCGCGTGCTGGTGGGCGGGCGCGCGTGGGCGGGTGCCACGGCCACGCCGGTGCCGGTCAGCAAGCTGGAGACATTATGTACGCCGTGCGAGCCGCCGCCGGGCGCGCCGCCCGGACCTGCGCTCGCGCCGCTACAGCGCTTCCTCGCCTGCGTTTATATGAAGCGCACGCTGCAGCGCTTCGTGCAGCAGGAGGATTATGTAAGTACAGTAGTGACGCCGTGCGAGCCGCCGCCATCTCCTTCGGGGTAACATTTTAATAAAGAAACTCAACTTCTTAACTTGAATAATATTTTGACACTATAGGTTCTTGCTAAATAATTTTACACCAATTCACGAAGTTAACACTTAACTGCTAATTATTTTGCACAAATTGGCAACACTCGAAACTTTAACTGTCCAAAACTACATGGAAGCCATTAGTACAGTCCACCACTTTACTAGGGCATAACTTGGACTTAACCGTAACGTTATTTATGTGTAATAAATTATTTCTAGTAGTACTAATATATTTGATTTGTCTTGCAGAAAGTGTCTTCGTCTTGGAAGTGCTTGAATCCCGAGCGTAATGAAGGATTCTATTATTAACTCCTTCGCTACGTTTGGGAGTTAACTCGCGAAGCCTTCATTACGCTCGGGATTCAATATGACGCCCGTGACTTAAGACATTATTTTATCCCCTTGGTGAATAATCTACTATTTCAGTATGTGTAATGTAAATTATATCCTTCGCTATGCATGTTATTTGCTAAACAAGCCTATTACGAGGCCTAATGTTCAATTTTCGTAGAAGAGAAATCTTTTTTTTAAACCGACTTTTAAAAACTTTTTTTTGAAATATGTATTTGTTACCTCAGAACTTTCGACTGGATGAACCGATTTTGATGATTCTTTTTTTATTTAAAAGCTGGTCCCGTGTGGTCCCATTTCAATTTGGTCCAGTTTTGTCATTTTTATGAAGTCGGTTTATTATATTGATAATTATTTTATGCAGTTGACGATGGTGTGCGTCGAGGCGACGTCGCTGACGTTCCGGTGCGAGAGCGCGGGTCTGGCGGCGCGCGTGGCGCTGCACCCGCAACACATGCAGTCCCTGCACTTGCACCTCACGCCCCTCCCTGACCACAAGGACACCTGGCCCCCTGAGGAGCTGCAGGTAACACTACTCGGAATCACTAAAAAATTATGTATAACGCTATATGTATTATGTAGAAACTAGCGTGTCAACTTGGCTGACGAATCTGTCTGACCAACTTTGCATACCCCTTTAGTTCTGCCAGGTTAGCATACGCACCGTGACAAAATTTTGTCGACTCTTTTTATCGTGCCAAAGCGAGACCGGCGTATATGAAACCGTAGACACCTTGTCGCGTTCTCGCTCGACAAAGTGACGACATATTTTGTTGTGGTGTGCTAGCCATGCAGGGCCTAGATAATTATGTTACCGTAATGCCGTCCGCCACCATCGCTTCAATTGGTCGTGAAAACTAAAAATATACGCGACTTGAGAACCTCCTTGTTTTCGTCGAATAAAAATATATGTGAATGTTTGGTATAGGTGATGGAGAAGTTCTTCGAGATGCGTGTTGCGATCCCGCCGTACCGTGCGACGGCGCTGCACGGGTGGGGGCGCACGTGGGGCGCGCCGGGCGCTGCGCTGCCGGCGCTGGTGGCGCTGATGCGCGCCGACCTGGCGCCGCCCGCGCCCGCTCTCTGGACGCTCACATGGGCCCTGCGCATCCCGCCCGCCGCGCCGCCCATCGTGCCCGCCGGACAGCCTGCCGTGCTGCTCGCTAAACATAAAATACTATTCTTTGTGAGTACATAACATCACTATTTCATTTATTCAATAAACGTACAAAACAGAATGCAGGAATTTTAAGACAACACAAAGAACGCGTTGATGACGGTCGCCAGTAGTGAGTATGAGTATGAACACGTCACGAGAAAAACCACAAAAAAAACTTTATGCCGTGTTGTTTCTTATCAGTGCTGTTAATGTCCATGAACAAATCCACGCGATAAACTGTGATTCACTTGTATTGTTGTGTGCAGATCTGCCTGACGCGCGGCGACACACAGCTGGTGCTGCCGCTGGTGTACGACATGCAACTCAACGTGACGCAGCTGGCGGACAAACAGAATGCGCAGCCGCATCTCATCGCCGTCAGCTTGCATCTCAAACGGTAACCACTGTCCACTGAACTGGCCTTCCTTAACGGATCCGCGACATTTATAGCAGAATAGCAGCTCGCCGCGGTTTCAACCGTTATCCTTATGGAAACGTATATTTTCCGCGATAATCCAGTATATGATTAAACTACTTATAGATGTCAAAATTATTTGAATTTAAAATTGAAACTACACTTTTAGTCAATGAAACGTATATTAATTTTATTTTCAGTAAATCCTTGATGTATGATAAAAATCTGGCAGAATTCGGTGATACTGATATATACTACCCTGATATTCAATACTCATTTGATATTATAGTCAAATATTACTCAGTAATTCTAGTCGGCCGCTTAGATTTTTAGAAAAAAAAAGCTGTAGACTCTCAGCCTTAGCCAGCGTGTTTCTTTTATGAAAACGCATATTCCTCCCTCCTGACTCCTATCAGGGCAGATCAAAATTCTGTCAGTCTCCTCAACCTCTATTAGGATATAACGCAGCATTATTGAAATAAAATATACTTGTAAAATGTTGAATTTAATGTGAACAATTTTTTATATTTGTATTCGCCCACTTATTACGTTAAAGTCAGTTATTAATGTGATATATTTGCGTAGTCTCTTTTTTAAATAAATAATTATTTTGTCTTGAGTGCGGAATTTATAGTAGGTAATATGTCCTTTGGTTTATCAGTCTAACTAACTGGTACCTCCCGTCTCGCAGGTTCAACGAGTTCAACCAGTCTCACGCGGAGTGCACACTGTGGCCGGCGGTGCGCGACCTCCTCACCAACTTCACGCTGCCGCAGGACGCGCCACAAGCCGCCGCGCCGCCGCCGCCATAGCACGCGCTCCACCGTGACACTCTCTACCCCTAGCACCAAACAACAAGCGCCTCGGAGACAATCTGCTAAGGTCACATGTGGATACTTATAACATCAGAAGCATCACAAATACGTTGCTGACCCCTTTAGAACTCTATTAACTCTCCTTTTGAAGAACCCCATGTTGTAGCTTCTCGGAAACACCGCGGAAGGTGGCTCATTCCACATTTATTTCACTCTGATCGGCAATCGAAATTATTTATATCACATTATCTCTTTTAATAGACGTGCTTACAGAAGTAATTGGGTGCTGCGGCCGATATATTAAGCATTTTATGAGAGGTACAGGCATATAATTATAATTTCGCGTCAGAGTCGCCGAAATGACTGATTTGATTGTAAATATTTTGAGGTATCTAAAATGCGGTCGTAATCAATATCGTAGGATGTAAGTGATAATAAATATGATTTTTATTTGATGTTAGACTTTGAATCTTCATGCTAGAGTAATTTATTATTAAACTTTCTTTACATAAATCACATGTTTTATTGACTTAGTATGTAGATTATATTAAGGTCCTTGATCACTCTAAACTTTACTGTAGATAACCAAACCATGTGGTACAACTTTACACTACATATAATAGTATATACTATATATTACAATAGAACTCAGTGATTTTCTTGAAACCCGTTACCACACTGGGGATCAAAAAATTCAGAGCAGTCAAAGTACTGGGCTATTGTCTTATAAATAGGTTTAAACTTTTTGGTAAAACTGCTATCGACTTAGCCTCCATACTAATTATTTTTTTGACATTCATAGAGGTTGTCATTAGGTTTGGCATGGATATGTTACATTTCGACATTAACTTTCACGTACAACTAAAACCAAAACAAGATGTAAAATTTTAATTTCAATATATATTTTTTGGTTTCTAAATTAAAGTACGATGGCGAGAAGAACCGCCAATTCCTTGGAAACAATCCTTACATACGAAAATACAGATTTTGTAAGTAATACGTTTATTTCTTCACTGTGTACTACATTACTACAAATATCCTATTATTTACTCTAGGGTGCCTGTAGGTAGGTAGATATTGGATTGAATAAATTTTGTAGCTACTGGCCCGACACAGTCCCAGACTAGGTCGGGAAACTGGCCCTTCTGGCCCAATACTATTTATAAACAAGAAATTACATATTTGATTAAAAAAATAAACAGTGTTCCCGTTTTTTCCGGATAAATGTATTCTATTTCCGTCTTCATTGATTTATAAACTGTTGCCCGTGACTTCGTACGCGTATACTTTATATAAACTTTCAACACGGGGTTGAAAGTTTATATATTGATCCTTTTTATTTGGTCCTTTCGCCAAATCCAAAATGAGTGAATGAATATTTCCCTTTTATCTACACTAATATAAAGAGGTAAAGATTGTAAGTTTGTATATTATATAGAAGGTGCATTTCTTTGTCCGTCTTCATGATGGATACAATTTCCTCTCTTCATCAAGATGGGTTTAGTCTTACTTTCGCTCACCTAAAATTTCTGTACCTCATCAGCTTAGCATCAGTCAAATAATGATGTTATATACATATTTATAAATGTAGAATAGAAGAACAAGAATACGGTAGATGCGGTTGCACGGTTGCCTGATAGAGATCGCTTTAAGCGATAAGGCCGCCTGTTTAAAGCCTAGATAATTACTGTAATGTATAATGTTATCCTTGTTTTTGTGGTTTTTAATAAAGAGTTATTGTATTGTAGATGTGATTCGCTAGATATTATTCCAGAGCCAATGGTCAGTGCAATGGTCGACCACTCACATCCCTGGCATGGACAACGCGAGCGGCCGCCCCCGCAACCGAGAGGTCGGCCGCAGACGGCTCCGTCTTGGCTCCATGGTGCTGGGCGGACTCTTAACCATGCACTGTAGAGTCGCTGCCTCAGCGCTCACCGGGGGGCTTTGTAAGAATATAACACATCACAGAACCAGGGGAACCTTACGCTTATCTGATTTAAGCAATTCTGTTTAGGTGATCAGAAAAGTTGCTCAACCGCAAACCGTGTCTCGGCGTGTTAAGGTTCACGTTCGCGTGACTTTCCAAACTGCGCTGTTTCAGCGCTCATTCAAGCCCGCGTTAAGAGTTAGCCGTAAGGCCTCAAGCTAGGCGTGTTTACCACACTGTCATCAGTTGAGCTGCGGTGAAACGCCTAACCTGTCAACCATTAACAAAAAACCTTTTCTTATAATATAATCTATATATTTGACTGCCCCGGTGGCTCAGTAGGTAGTGAACCTACCTTCTGCGCTTGGGGCATGGGTTCGATTCATGTGATGAACATTTGTTTGTTCTGTCTGGGTGTTAATATCTATTTATTTGTATTTGTATTTAAAAATATATATGTACGTATATCAGTCTCTGGCAGCCATATTACAAAGTTTGCTTAGTTTGGGGTCAGATGATCGTGTGTGCAATAATGTCCCAGATAATTACTTAATCTAGTAGTATATACGATATAAACCAGTGTTTTTTCAAACTGTGGGTCGCGACCCCCTGGGGGTCACCATGCCTCTTTAAAGGGGTCGCGAAGCATCGATAAAAAAAAAATACTAAGAAAAATTTATTAATTATAAAAATAAAAAAAGATTGTACATATTTGATATTTGTAATATAATAAAATACAGAATATAAACAGTTTTTTTTTCATACTGAGGGGGTCGCGACGTGAAAAAGTTTGAAAAACACTGATATAAACTGTTGCTTGCGACTTCGTAGGCGTTGACTTTCTTATAAACTATGTGCCCTCCCTTAAGTCGGCCCTTTCGCAAGATCGTTTCTTAAACCTATTCGACGACACACTTGATTGGCAATGAAATTGTCTCATGTGGAGAGAAAATATAAAACGATGACTTTCACACACGATCTGCTCAATTCCAATTAAATTGTATCTTGTTGAATAGGCTTGTCAGTAATGTGATATGTCTAGTTCATAAAGCCAAAAAGCTCTCAGTATACAATTGATATTGTTTTGTAGTTGTGTTCTTGTTATTCTTGATAACGGCGGTTGCTGCGATGGCGAGTCCTTTGCGCCACTTTGAAGTGTACCTCGGACAGTGGAGCATCAGCGGGCCTGGCCGAGCATTTCACATCATACCAATGCTCGATGGTAACTACTATATTCACCTACTAGCTGACCCGACAGACTTTCTGTCTAAGTTTCAATAAATTTTGTTTGCGATCGTTTTGTGAATTATTTTGTTTATCCCATTCGATTAAAAGTTATCCCGAGATGGTAATAACTCAAACTGATTCAAACATCGTTGTTTTTTTTCGCGATCTTCGTTCGTTTATTGTCAGTTGAATTCATAGATTTAGGTTGCGTAGCCAAAAAAATTCGAGGTTTGTAGTTGAATTGATGATGTTTTTAGTATTACGTACGTACCTAGTACAGTCATAACCTTTTACTGCAACATCGTAATACCCTTCGATGTCGTTATAACAGATTTTGACTGATATTTTGATATTTACATTATCTTTGGTTTTTAGTTCATAAAAAATCCCATAGTGTAAAAGGACGTTCAGATTTTCCCGAATTTTAAACTTAGAAATTTACTTTCCATAACCTTTTTTTAGACTTTTACGAACATATTAAAACAAAAAATAAATTAATTGCCTGAACCGATTTTGATCAAGTTTTTTTTTGTTTGAAAGATGTCTTGATCGAGACTGTTCTTCATCATCATCAGCCAGAAGACGTCCACTGCTGAACATAGGCCTCCCCCTTTAACCTCCACACTGAACGACAACCTGCCATCTGCATCCACTGGATGCCCGCGACTCTCACAATGTCGTCGGTCCATCTAGTGGGAGGCCTACCTACACTGCGTCTTCCAGTTCGTGGTCTCCACTCTAGAACCTTTCTTCCCCATCGGTCATCGGTTCTCGAGCGATGTGGCCTGCCCATTGCCACTTCAACTTGCAAATTTTAATAGCAATGTTGGTGAATCTGGTTCTTTGGCGAATATCTACGTTCCGGATTTTATCGCGCGAGCATAGCTCTCTCCATTGCTCGTTGTGTGACTCTTGAGTTTTTCTAAAGTCGAGAGTGTTATTAGCTCATGAAAATATGTTGAACCGTTTGAAGGTTATCAGCTCTTTTATCTGGGGTTTTCAAAATGTTCACTGTACATGTTAACTAATTTTACCAATAAAAATCTATGCAGGTATCGGCATAGCAATATGTACAAATGCGATAGTTCGTGCCATCAACTGTTGCTTCATTGCTGCGATTGCTTCGATGTACGTTATACATTCAGTGTCTGACGACGAACTGCCCTTCAAGTATTGTAGGTAAATATAAAACAAAATATACACTCAGCCGGCTAACTAAAAAAAAAACACGTACCTACCTGCGTAAATACGTATGGAATTCCGTGCAAATGTTGAGATATGAAATTAGATTTTGTGTTAAATTCGATGCGTATTTAAATGTTTGTATTTGGCCCTCTAATATCTTCATCCTTACGTTATTTCGGTACCCTATAACGGATATGTACCTAGTTGTTTGTCTGATGAATAAACACTGCCCCAGTGCTACTTGACTGCCCCGGTGACCCAGGTGGTAGTGAACCTGCCTTCTGCGCTTTGGGACGTGGGTTCGATTCCCACCTAAGACCAACATTCATGTGGTAAAAAATTGTGTATGTTTTATATCTTGGTTCTTGGTGTTAATATCTATTTAAGTATATGTATTTAAAAATATTGTATGTATATCAGTCTCTGGTAGCCATGCTACAAGCTTTGCTTAGTTTGGGGTCAGATGACCGTGTGTGCAAAAATAACCGTTTTTAACTCCATACCTACCTAAAATCCTTTGTAGAAGAGGCAACAAGGCCAGGGCGTATACAGGGTTACGTGGAAAGGGAGTGCTAAGCTAAAGGGGACCGTTATTACTCATCATTACGTACAACTTTTACTATGGGATCAACCCTGAAATCACGAAATAAATATCAAATGTTCCATACATTTGTAGTTTTAATGACCGTTTTCTATAGAACATCTCATATTTTTTTCGTGATTTCAGAGTTGCTCCCATAGTAAAAGTAGTTCATAATTAAGGGTACTTATGTACTATGGACCCCTTTCGGCTTAGTGCACCCTTTTCGCGTAACCCAGCAGGTTCAATTCCTATATTTGAACTAATTGTTTAGTGCATTTTTTTCCAGAGACTTCAACATGGCTTCCTATAAACCAACTATTAAGGATATAAAGTCAAAAATGCTACAAGAGGTAGGTGTTACAATTATTTTCTAAAACATATATAGCGTATTTAATGTGTCTATATATTGAAGAACATGATTGTACCAATATTGGACTTGCGTAGTATTTACATTCTCTTATGTTCGTGTTGCTTTATAAAGGGTTTTCCAATAAGAGGTGTTATTTTGAATAGCCCGCTATTTCGGTAGATGTCACTTTTGAAGCTGTCATTTCTTGGCATTTGACAAGTAGAAACTACGCCATTAATAAAAATGGTACGATACATACACGCTTCAACAACGCATTGAAATTATTAAAATTCACTTCACTATAAAAATGGTGAAAATTTGGCAGAGACGGTTCGTAAAACTCGAACATTTTTGGGTCGTCGTGAAGCACCTTGTCGGACCGCAATACAGAAATTGGTGGAAAAATTCGAGCTGTTGGGACAAGTTAGTGATGAGAAGAATAAAACCCGTGCACGTCGCTCAAGAACAGCCGAGAATATTGCTGCTGTAGCCGAAAGTGTTGAAGAAAACCCAGGTTTGTCCATTCCTCGTCGTTCTTTGGAATTAGGTATTCCACAAACGTCATTACACCGTATTTTGCATAAAGATTTGGGTCTTAAGGCTTATAAAGTCCAGTTAACACAAGAACTCAAGCCGGCCGATCATCAACAACGTCGTGACTTTGCTGATTGGGTCGTTGAAATGCATGAAAATGATCCGGAATTCCATCGAAAAATCATCTTCAGTGATGAGGCCCATTTCCACCTCGGTGGCTTCGTCAACAAGCAAAATTGTCGCATCTGGGGCTCAGAAAACCCAAGAGTTATTGTTGAAAAGCCTCTCTATCCTCAACGTGTGACTGTTTGGTGCGGTTTATGGTCCGGCGGAGTCATTGGACCTTACTTTTTCGAAAATGAGGCTGGCGCAACAGTTACGGTGAATGGATTGCGCTATCAAGAGATGATTAACGATTTTTTATGGCCGGAATTGGATGGTATTGATCTGGACAACGTTCACTTTCAACAAGACGGCGCTACGTGCCACACAAGCAACGAAACCATTGATCTTTTAAGGGAAAAGTTTCCGGACCGTGTTATCTCTCGAAGAGGTGATCACAATTGGCCACCGAGATCTTGTGATTTAACACCTTGCGACTTCTTTCTTTGGGGCCACGTGAAGGAGAAGGTCTACGCCAACAGCCCAGTATCGATTCAAGACCTCAAAGATGGAATTCGTGAGGCTATCGAGGACATAGAGCAGCCACTTTGCGATTTAGTTATGGAAAATTTCATGAAAAGGATTTTGTCCTGTAAGCGTGGCCGTGGTGGTCATTTGCCTGATGTTATTTTCCACTATTAACGGCATACCTTCCTCTTTGTAATGAAATAAACATCTGATGATTTATAATAAAAAATGGCATTTTTCTTTGAATATCAAAATAACACCTCTTATTGGAAAACCCTTACTTAGAGAATCTTATATTACACTAATCACAATAATATCATATATGTGAAAGTTTGATCGATTTTCGGGTGGCTGTGACCGCTGTGACCACAACCTTTTTTGAGGGCTGGATCCGCGCCTGGTGACAACTAGTCTGGTATTTTAAACACTTTTTGCAGTCTAAATTCTCCATGGAAGCTGAAATGTTGGTAGACGACGAAGAACATCAATATTACAGCACGTTCTCAACCACCGTCGGTCTATCTCCTTATGCGTGGAGGAATGTCACTTTGGGGTAAAAAAAAAAAACAACATAATTACGCAATACTAAGTAGGTACGCTACGCTGACTGTTTTTGTCGCAATTTTCCAGTTTTATCGCGATAAAAAGTATCTTTGTGAGTACGTCCGTATAATGTATTTTACACTACTTACTTTCTAGCCATATTTCGTCAAAGATCCGCTCCGCTAAAGGCGCGCGGCTAACAAACTCGCGCATGTCAACTTTTTTGAAAAAAGATAATACCATTGAATGCAAATAATAAAAAAATACTGATTGGGCATTACACGTACCTAACATAACATTGCAAATAGTCATCATAAGCAATTCTCGTAGGATGGCGGAGATAGTTTTCTTTATATATTTTTTTATTCAGATATAGGCTTGCGTTTGACCGCCTACTCGCCTGATGTTAAGCGCGGTGTGGTCTACGATGGAGCACGCTTGCCCAGAAGAAACTGAAAAAATATTAAATTATTTTCAATCGACTTCAAAAAAGTAGGGGGTTCTCAATTCGGTTGAATGTTTTGTTTTACAAACATTGCCATTTTAAATAAAATACACTAAAAGTTTCAAAAATATCTGAAGAGTAGTATAGATAGTTCTCGGTTTGTTTGTCTGATTACCAGTAGCCCTGTATTTGTATTCCAGTGCAAAACAAATCGGTAGACTTGGTCAGAAGTTACACATGGAACCCTATCAAATTGCTGTGTGCAAAGAAAAGTACAGTGGAAAATATCCCGTTCTGTATGCTACTCCGGCTTATAACTTTTTTTAGTAAGTTTGCCTTTTGATCGAAGTTTTACGTAATTATAATAGATATCTAATATTTATAGATTTATAGCCCCGTTAGTCCAGTTGGTAGTGAACCTGGCTACTGCTTGGGGGCGTGGGTTCGAGTCCCTCCCACGTAGGACAAACATTTGTGTTTGTTCTATATCTGGGTGTTAATATATTGTTAAATATGTATTTAAATGTTTGTATATCTTTGGCAGCCATAATTATTACAAGCGTTGCTTAGTTTGAGGTCAGATCATCAGATGATCGTGTGTGTGCAAAAATGTCCCGAATATATTCATTCAGTAATTTGGTCCCAAATTAGCTACTGTTGAAATATGGTTGAAATAATAACATCAGAGTTGACTTATAAAGCTTATACTTGTAAAGCTATGGTATACTTTGGCGCATTACATTTTTTCAGCGTGGAAATCGTCCATTTGCGCGACGATTATAACATTGGACAATTTAATACGTCATTAGTGTTAGCTAACGTTGTTATTTGGAGCACGATTTGGATGCTGATGATTTCAGAACGTTTTCGTTACGGGAAAGTAAGTATAGCGATGATAGTATGAATGACGACACAATTTTCATACATGAGGCCTTTGTTTATGGATACGTGCGGCGTGCGTGGTCTTTGTTTACTGAGACGCGGGGATTTATATGGACGTTTACAGATCAGATTTGTTTACTTTTATTTTATGTAGCATACCACAACACCGCACGATGTCACCTACTTAGGTAGAAGCTTTATTACCATGTCTCTGCCACAGCCCAACTCGTTTCATTAAAATGTTTCAGTTGATATGGAATAATATATATGTCTGGTTTGTGATAATACCTCTGATATGGGGTCTAGTATTATCTACAGCAGCAATTTCTAGCCTTCTTGACATGCAGAAATCTTATATAAGGGTATTCCGGATCGGTGCCAAAGAGCTACTTGCGGTAAGTAAAAATAGGGTAAAGTTAATCACAGATTAGAAGTTAATTAAGGGTCGCGGAAGGATTTGCACCCTCAGGCGTCCGTCCAAACACAAGAAAATCCTTCTTTTTTTGTGGTCCCAAATGTAGTGCTGAATCACATTCATGACTGCTTATAAAATGCTGAGCAAAGCGAAGCTGTACTGTAAGGAAACAAATTGACTTTTGTATATAGGTGAATTTGACGATAAATTGCGTACCATTTGTCCGATCGTTATGAAGGCAAGTAGTTTATGCAAATAGAAGCTTGAATAAATGAGCAAAATCTGTCAAGGGGTGTGAAGATATACCTAGGGGTCGTTTGGAGCGACTACTTACAAATTCTTAAATTTTCAGACTATTGCTGATGCCCTGGAAGTAGCGCTATACATACACTCAGCGGGCGTCGGTACAGAAATCATTCATGGAAAAGGATTAAATCACTATGGTATACCTACATGTATTGTTTTTCCTGCTTATCTAAGAGAATAATCAAATCTCTTCAAGTACATATCTAAATAGTCGCAAGTGGCAAAGTAAGGTGGCTTAAAGGAGAACTACGATCCATGCTTTCTTTGCAGGCTATATTAATTGTGATATCTTAATTTTATCTTTACAAGCGTTTTTGGTATAAGTTATCCTTGCCCGTAGCTTCAGGCCACATTGACCCACACTTGAATGCTGAAAATATTTGGCATTCTGTTCTGTTGCTGGTTGTGTCCGTTCTGCATTGTATCGGTGCGGCTCTCTGTGCTCTGGTGGACTCTACTCATCTAAAAACAAGTGCCGCTACCAATATGGGAGAAAGTAAGTGCACTAAGTATAGGTAGGTCATGTCATGAGTATAACCTTAGTGGGGTTTTTGTGACAATGTACCTGTATTCATGTTTTTTTTTTATATATAAAATAGATCTACATCTACGATCTATTTCTTGTTTTCTGTTTTTATTTCATTACTCTAGTGCTGTTGCCTGCGACTTCGTACGCGTAGATTTTCATATATACTTTCAACCCTTTTTTCCTCCCTTAATCCGGCCCTTGCGCTAAATAACATCGCCTATAGGTATCATAGATTGGTACTTCAATCTGGGTCATAGCTAAGCACATTCGTGAAAACCGCATTTAAATCCGTCCAGTGGTTTAGTAGATGTGCATGGACAAACAAATATTCTAAAAACTGTCTTTTTTAACGTGTTCAGCCGATTTATTATTTTAAGACGCCCTGTGTTTTCAACCGACTTCTAAAAAGGAGGAGGTTAACAATTCGATTACCTCAGAACTGTTGACTGGGTGAACTGATTTTGATAATTGTTTTTTTATTCCCATTTCAATTTGGTCCAGTTCTGATGAACTCGGTTTTTAATATTGATCATTATTATTTTATTAGTATATTTTATACATAATATTTTATTTATATATCTCGCAATTATAGATTTTATTATACCTATGTATAAATCACAAAATAAACTTTTCTGAATATGATTTTTTTAGGTACTATGTGGATACTACCAATGTACTCACAATGCACTTCGTTGGGAAAATATTCTCATTTAATGTGAGTCCCGTTTGCGATTATTTCGATTTGTTTTGCCTTTTGTTTCTTCTCGTTCATTTTAACTTTGTGTTACAGGACTACACTTATATTCGGAGGCCTTGTGTTTTCTTACATAGCTGTTGCATTTGTTTTGCTCAAGACAGCTTTACATACAATTTTTGAATACCGTGTGAAACTAGTGTAAGTATTTTCAACATGTTTGGCCTTAGTACGAGCACTTGCGAAATAGTTATCGTTACGTAAACGATAGCAAAATGTATGAAAAATTGAACAGCGCCTCTATCGGACGTAAAAGGAAACTGAATTTTTCATACATTTGCTATCGTTTTCGTAACGATAACTTTTTCGCAAGTTCTCGTACTAACCCCACATGGGGCAGACAGACATGTTGTCTAAAAGCCCCCAAAAAATTTAAGATAAAAAAAAAACCACTTATTAGCTTCACTGAATTGTAACTACCTAATTAACTATGTTAACAATTTTAACCTACTTGTGATTTTTTTGATCTAATACATTCGAATAGACAATGAAACTTTACAAACATTTTAATAATGTAAAACGCAAACGTAAATAAGAAAAAACCTGCCAAGTGCGAGTCGGGCTGAGGGTTTCGTACCACCACATAAAATACAAAAAACTCAATATAAAACAAATATTTCTTTTGTAATTGAGCATTTTTCAAAGAAATAACCACGATTTAAAGCTACTTAAATTTTTAATTTTTAAAGTACAAAAAAATAGTGCAAAAAGATATCTCGCCCAGGCGGTCACCCATCCAAGTACCGACCGCGCCCGACGTTGCTAAACTTGAAATTTGTCACCGATTCGCACTTGGCCAATATTTATTATTTGTCGTTTTACTATAATTATAGTGTGTAACTATAAACCATGCCAGAGCAAATACAAAAATACCTACGTTAAAAAAGCGTTTTTGTTGTACGCCGGATCTTACTCCCCTCCCCTCCCCCCATCCTTACTTGACAGATGATAAACATCGATAATAAATAGGGTAGTACCACAGAAAAGAGAATTAAATAGAACGAAAATGAGAAGGAAACTGTACTGTGTGGAAACTGTATTGTGACAGATACTTGATTGAACATTCTTATTTATGTCAACGCGTCAAACTCCGCGGCACAGTTGCTATGGGTTTATATGGGTGCAAGTGGCTACACCAAATTTCTTACAAAAATACCTTGACAGCAGTTCTATTTTAAACAAACAATTGTTTTCTTTTCTGTGGGTTGTACAATCCTACAGTATTCGAAGCGTCTATGCAGCGACCGCCATGAATGAAAGCGTTCACGCAGAAAAACTTGGTGTTGCCCGTGTTATGATGCGTCCCTCACTATAAACAAGGCCTTACGTATTCTAACCTTTTTATTATAGATTTGTGGAACAAGTGGTCGTCGGCGCTTTAATTCTCACATGCATGGGACTCAGTTTACCTTATGCTACTAATGTATGACATTGTCTCATAATTTACTCGTTATATGTAGTCTTGTATGTAATCGTAGTCCTTTTACTTTTTTTTTATGATATTGGGTGACGAGACGAGCAAAGTCGCTCATCTGATGGCTCTTCATGCTTGCCCATAACAGCACAACGCCACTCAGAATTTTGAACTTCAGCAGTTCAAAACCGCACTGCACAAATGCACTGCGCTCGTCACCTCGAGGTATAAGATGTAAAATCTCTGTGTGCAAAACGCAGAGGGACCTCGACGCAGAAGAGTGCGTGTGTCTGTCTGTGGCATCGTAGCTCCCTAACAGCTGAAGCGATTTTGATTAAATTTGAATCTCTTGTGTATTTCCTCTTCAATGTCGCAGTATAATAAGGAATATGTTATCTGGATCTGTTATCGGGATTTTTAGAATTTTTTAATTAACTTTTTTTTATCGCTAATAAGTCCGCGGTTGACCACCAACTCGCCTGTTGGTAAGCGACGATGTGGTCTAAGACGCACGCAGACTTAGAAGATACCTATTCACTCTTGACTGGAAAAGGCCCAGTGGCCAAGTACGAGCACTTGCCTTCGACCAAAATAAAATGAATGGACGGGCCCTAACCATTGAACTTGATCAGTAAAAACGAGTCAAAACCGTCGGACATATACTTCAACACCTAATTATAAAAATGTACATTATATTTGTTACAAAAAATAGATATCGGTTTTATTTGTGTATTTAAACTTCGGTTAAGCATACGAATTCATAATTTTGTCAGATGTTTCGTTATCGCGTAACAATAGACTCGTGTTTCACTTCCTACGGCTAGAGACCGACTGAAACGAAGTGAGAGCTAGCGCTCATTTTGTAATCTTCAAAAATGCGCTTCTACTGGGCCTGTCCATTCATTTTATTTTGGTCGAAGGCACTAGCGAAAATTTATTGTTACGTAAACGATAGCAAAATGTATGAAAAATTTAACAGCGCCTCTATCGGACGTGAAAGGAAACTGAATTTTTCATACATTTGCTATCGTTTACGTAACGATAACTTTTTCGCAGGTTCTCGTACTAAGGCCACAGATTATTACTCCTACTTGTTTGTAGGGTGGTTTAGCGCTGCTCGAAAGCGTGGATGCCTTGATATCGGGCATCGCCACGGCGCTGGTGTGTTTGTCAGAGCTCGTTGGATTGTTGTACGTGTACAGATCACATGACTTTGTTTCTGATATGAACATATCCCAGGAAGATAGTGCATGTCCCGCACGTATCGACTGGCAATGGCAGATGATACCATTTATGACGCTTGTAAGTGAATAGTACAAACACTAACACTGCTATGACATTGTTTTTAAACCTCGACGCAGAGGGGTGTTATAAATTCAACTTGTGTCTGTCTGTGGCTCCTAAACGGCTGAACCGATTTTGATTGTGTTTGTTTATAAGGTGATTTGATCAAAAGTATTCTTAGCTATGATTCAAGAAAACCTATTCGGTCGTTTTAAGATTATCATTAAAATAATTATCAATATAAAAAACCGACTTCATAAAAACGTCAGAACTGGAACAAATTGAAATGGGACCACACGGGAAGCACCAGCTTTGAAATACAAAAATAATTCACCCAGTCAAAAGTTCTGAGGTAATAAACAAACAAAAACAGTTGAATTGATAACCTCCTCCTTTTTTGGAAGTCTGTTAAAAATATATGAATCTATAGTAATTGTTATTACTATCGGTTTGATCTGACTGTATTCGTGTGTTGAGTCGCAAGCACATCGGCTGGCCCGCAAGCGCGTGGTAATAACGGCCAGCGCCACGTGACTTGCGCACCCGCACTAATGCTATAAGGCGAAATGTTTCCCTACACTGAGAAGATTGTAAAAGAGACAACCTACTATTACTGTCACTTATTTTACATTGCAGATAACTATATTTCTAAAGGCGCTGAAACTGGTGCAAGCGGAAATGCCGAAAAAGTTCATGTACATAGCGCTTGCGCCGGTGGTGGGTGTGGCGCTGGCAGTGCCGCTGCGTGCTATTCACAACGCTATCGTGTTTATGCGGCCCACTCCACGGCACGGAACTTGATTGTATTCTAGTTTGTACCGGTCAATCCACATCCAGTCACGTCCCGTCTAATGTTTTTATTAAAATTCAATAAAAAGACTACTGATTGAAAATAAGTGTTTATTTTATCAATCATTTAAAATATGTATTTATAAATATAGATCTTTGTACAATGCATTAACATGCGTACACATGATTGCTGATATAGCCTTAATGAGACTCGCATAAACTTAATAGGTACGCAACTTAAATCAAGTTACAAATACGAAGGCATTTCGCATGAGCTGTGCAGATTGATGCATATATTTACACTACACCGACTAACCAGTTTTATGATATAAGGCATTCGAGTAAAATGTCCACCGAAAGCGATGAGCCAAATAGGAACGCTGAGCAGCACACGAGCATACTTAGTAAATAGCATTGTTTAAATAACAGAAGAGCGCTGTCCACTTGGCACATCCGGCATTGACTCTAAGTACGCTATTACAGTAGGCCCCATAACAATGGCAGACAAAAATATTGGTTCGACTACTCTAACCTAATGCACAATTAAATTAAAATATCACAATATGTACAAATTATACTCAAAACAATCTCAGTAATATCAATTGTGTGACGTCTAGGCGGGTGTAAAATATCATTACAATCAACAAGAATATTTTACTGTCCCTTAACTGGCAACTGGTGGCTGTAAGTCATCAATAAAGTACATGAATTCACGTTTGTCCACATTCGTACACATACTAGTTTCGTAATTACACATTTATATTTTCGTAGTGAGCATTGTTGTGAAACAAAACTAGTACATTTACGAATTAGTACATTTCATCGTGAATAACATCTATCTACACGTTTTTAGTTACATTACGAATCAAATAATTAGTATTCTCTCTATAGGCCGTCGACTTTAACAATTAATAATACTATCAATTCCATCTCCCACGGGACAATACTAACGAAGGCACTCGTAGCACTCACAGGACCGCCGAGCCTGGCCCGACATTACAGTCCGGTAACAATTCTATCGTCACACTCCCGTCTCATAAATATTAGCACTGGTCATGAGTTTAGAACACCTGTTCATAAAACAGTAGCACAATTTAAAATCGGCACCATCATCACGTCCCTCGGAATCGTTCACACAAACACGGTATAGTCAGTCAGTCACTGGAACAGATGAATCACGCCGGCCGGCGCGCCGGTAGCGGGGAGGTGGGGGGTGGTCAGGCGCGGCGCGAGGTGCGCCGTCAGAAGCGGCGCAGCGCTGCGGTCGCGCCTGCTGTCGCCTTCCGCGTCGGCTGCACCGACAGCGGCGCCACCAGCAGCTCGCTGCAACCCTCCGACCCGCCACCACTCGTACCCACGTCCTGATAAGATAACCCTTCATTAAAATACCAATAACAAGGATAACAATTACATTACAATATAATTATTATCCAGGCCTTGAACAGGCTGCCTTACCGCTTAAAGCGATCTCTTCCAGGCAACAGGGATACCATGAACCTGATACACATTCATGTTACCCACTATACATTATGTACACTGCGATTATTTTATTTTTAGAGTTGCTGGGTGAGCCACAATTCATACCCGCCTTCAGATAGGTCCTATAGAAATTTCATCAAAATCGGATTAGTAGTTTTGTTTTTAAATCAACATAACTGGAAAAAAATTGACATCCAAGTAAACGAAATTGCGTTGTTACTTATTTTGAAGTCGGTGTTTTTTTCATTAATAAATAATTAATTACATTTACTGAACAAATATTTCCATTCGATAATTCGTAATTCTTTGACCACGTGCCTCCGCGGCAAATCTGCCTCATATAACATTTTTATCATTTACACGCTGATATAACGAGTGTAAAGAAAACGCAACATGTACTTTTTTAAACATTTGGCATCACCACACTCGAGGCACTCGAAAATAGTTAAAAGTTAAAAAATAAAATGTCACCTCTATACATCGTGGCATCGGATAGACTAAGAGAAAGAAAAAAATATAAATTAGCTGATGGAATGATGTATGAGCATGAATGTATCATTTTATAATTGATTCTTTCGACCCTACGACTTCCCTTGTAAACACCTAATGGAGTAATACTAAATTGTTTGCATTATATATGAATATGTATGAGATATCTCCAGGTGAAAAAATCATAGGCAATATAGGCAGCTTCAGCTTCATGTACGTTTTTCTTTCAATTGATTTAGAGGCTTGAGCTTGACCACCATCTCTCTTGTTGTTATATGTTATAGCTATGATGCGCTCTATGATGGAGCACGCTCGCTTAGAAGAAACTGATTCACTTGTGAGCTCTTGTGACTCAAGGACGTTCAGATTGTAAATATCGGATTGAAGTTCAGTATGAATGTAGTGATGATATAAATGGTTTTGCAGATACTTACATTGATGTTGTTACAACTGGCGAGCTTCATCTGCGCGAGCTGCGAGGCGGGCGTGAGGTTGGCCTGCGACCCGAACGGTGAGATCATCGACGACATCGCGCGCTTTAGCTTCGACGGCGTCTTGTTGAACGATAACGCGCGACCCACCTGCGCACACGCACCATGTTCAATCAATATAACTATAAATTGTACATACACATGGAAAATACACCTACAGTGCGACATAAAAGATTAGAACGGAACTAATACTTTTATCGGTAAATTCAGATGTGAATCTAGAATTATTTTAATGCGGTGACATTTTGCTTCAAATGAAGAGTTCTACTGATTTTCTACTAAAGAGTGTTCAGTATATATCACAAGCTGCTATAACGTGGCATTTATATGCAAGGTACAGATTATTCTCTACTCTTTTATGTCGAGCTGTATAAATTTGTAGCATCAATGTGATCAATTAATAGGTGCACTTCATACATTTATATTTACATCTGGAGAATAAATCTAACCAGTCGTCGTCTCTACAACTGTATTGTGACTAAAGGATTCCCATGCTCGTGATGGTGCAAATGAGATCCTTGATTTAAATGTGCAGATAGGACATGCTGTCATCAGTGTAATTGGGGAAGACCACCTGTGCAATCGATCCTTAGGTATTTAGTTAGTAAAGTTATATGAATACTAAAGAACCAAAACCAATTTTCACCCATTACAATTACAACGAATAACCGAAACCACAAAGAGAAATGATGTTCTAAAGGTGTACTACGATGACTTAGAGTATACGACGTCACAACGTCAGGTATGGCACGCTCACGAAACACTGTTAATCACAAATGAACAAAGCGAAGCGTTAATTCCAGACAGTCACTCCGACCCTTTCTCGATGGAGACACCGTTGTAATCTCATTCGTCATCTCAAACATTGCTACAGTGACGCTCACAGAACATTAAATATGATGCTGATAATGGAAGTCACCGAGGGACCTACGACCGGTTGAATCGTCTCTGATTCCTGTGTCACGCGCGTGAATGTGAGCGGTTAGTGGGCTGTGACGGGAGAGACCAGACGAGACGTGGGACACATCGGAAGAACACGGGAAGCAGTGTTAGTGTTGGGACGGAGTGTGCGAAGGGTGTGGCAGAGCCGCGTCAGACCTGTGCGAGTAAGTGAGCGCGCAATACCCATGTGTCTAGCAGCCCGGCGCCCGGCTCGGCGCGCAGCCATCCGCCCAGCCCGGCCAGCGCCTCCAGCTACAACACAACCACGCTGCGTACTGCGCTCCGACGACAACACACCACTGCCTCACTTCACTTGACGACGCCTACTACCAACTAGGCTACCTAGTCGCACACCAGGTAATGCTCACGCATACAATTTGTAAGAGCGTGTGCATTGCTCACTTGGCTATATACAATGATTTTAACTGATTCTTGTATTGAAGTGCCATTAATGTTTTTATTTCATATAATTGACAGCATGGACAGGAATTGTGATGTGCACGCGTGAGTTAGTGACAACGTGCGTACTGCGTGTATACTTTCAAGAAGTATTATTTTAACGGAACTATGCGTAATTTTCTCTATTCCAAAAAAATACACATTAGTATAGCAAGAGTACAGTTACCACTACACCGATTAATCTCCCACGCCCTTATTCACAATCGTTCGTAAAGCTAATATAAGCAATAAAATGCTTTGTTACTCTGTGACAAAGTGTCACGCGCGTATAAACCAACAATACGCATTTGACCTAAGATATGCCTTTTGAACATTTCTAAATTAGTGAATTAACATTCTTATTGATTTATCAACAGCAAAAAATCAGATTACTTAAATGTACACCATAATGTACAATCAAGATATCGTAACTTTACTAATTTTATAATTTTGAATGTGCAATGATGGTTACCAATGGTAGATTGCCTGATTAACATTGAGATATCCAATGCAGACAGATACATGCCTTAGTTACACAGATGCCATTATATCAAAATTGCAATAGCATTTTGATTCCTTCTTACATACCAATAGATATGGTTATGCATTTGTTATTTCTATAACTATAAGCTAAGCTAAACAACTATGTTTTGTTTTTGTAGGACATGCTTTAATACTTCAAGTTTCTTTATTCTTTGTACATTTTTGCAATTCTTTTAGAAGACGCATTTTGAGTTTTTCAAAACATATTTCATAAATAGTTTTACCGCATCATTATTTTACATATTTAATATAAGTTTAATAAAATATTCAAAAGCCATTACAAACTAACTTTTTATAAATTCACAAAATACGTCTTTGTTTGTGCATTAAGATATTATGTTAATATTTGTTAGTCATACCTTGATTTTTGTTCTAGCAGCGAATTTGGACATTTTTGAAAACGTACTGAGCGCGAGGTCACTCGTATCGATAGCGAGCTGATGCGACTCTAGACACACCAAGAATTTATCCTGGAAAAGAATATACAGAGATGTTATGAAGGTGGTAACTTGGTGCCGAACTTCATAAAACTATATTCTATCAGAACTCGAATTGTCTTTTTCTTTCGTTTTATATTTTTATCATTTAATTAGTTTCCTTCTGGTTTCACCTAATCATGCCCATGTGGTAACATCAAAATAACAAACGAACATGAAAAAGACGATAATTATATTATTTTTATAAATTTGTGGTGAAGAACAGATAGATCCAATTTTTTATGATAACTCTTTATTAAAAGACCACATAAACAAGGAAAATGTTTTATTTTGCAATTATAGAAGTGTCTATCTGTTAATAATATTAATTAATCATAATTATGAATAACATGATATTTTAATTATTATTTCGATTATTTAATTAAGTTTTTTTTTATAATAATATTTAGTGTATTTTTAAGCCATCTCTCTAGATTTGTACACCTACTAACTATGCAAAACATGATACAAAGAGACTAATATTTTTTAAATGTGTGTATGGTTTAATCGTGTTTCGTGCAAATAAAATAATCTTTATCCTATCTTGTCATGAAACTATTGTCTAGGATTTTAACAGGCCTTATCGCTTAAAGCGGTCTCTTCCAGGCAACCATGATAAATATAACAAGAGCATATAGCTGTTGGACCCGGGTATGTCCTAAAACTGCGACCAGAACCACCGGAGGATAGGCAGCAGCGTCCTAATAGTACACGGTGAACGTACTGCGATCCCCAAGCCGCCTGCCAAGCGTGGGGATTATGGCAACACCCCTCTCTATGAGGGAAGCCTTGTCCAAAAGTGGACGTTGATTGGCTGATGATGTGTGATGTGATATTGCTGTTTAACAAGATAGTTTTATACGTCAAAATTTCCCCTGCCCTCTCACTCTAACTCTAAGAAATCTGCGGATATCACGCAGAGGTAAGTAAGATTTAGACTTTTAAAACAGATTCTTTTAAAAATCTAGTTAAGTAACAGTTAACTTACTGCGTCCGCCTTGCAGACGGTGTTGGCCATCTGTCGGCACAGCTGGCGCAGAAAGTGCGTCTTGTCGACCGTTTCATCCGTAATCATAAACGAAAACAGCTTCTCCTTGAGCTCCTGGTTATTCCGGCACATGACCGCGAACACGTTGTGGCAGTCCTCAGCTTCTCTGATGTCAACGACTCTCTTCACAGTGCTCAGCGGCATCAGTGATATGTGCCGGTATGGCTTGCTCGATCCTATCCGCATCGTGCCCGTACCGTTCGTTGGACTTTTACTGTTAAAAGCCTACAAGAGAAAAAAGAATAATTATTAAAAACAGCTAAAATACGCTTCAATATCTAGAGATGTCAAATTTTGTAAACAAGTGTGGCGGTTGGCAACCAATGAATGCGTTCCAATAATAAATGTCAAAACGCTATGTTTGTCTTTCTATACATAATTAGAAATTTGGATTTTACGCCTCAGAAAGATAATTTTTCATGACAAAAATTACATATAAATATTAGAAATAAACAAATACTGATGCTGTGTTCAAAGTTGCTCAATTTTATGACAAGCTGAGTCCTGTACCCCTAGTACAAGATTTGATAGTTTTCGAAAACTTTTTTCGTTTTCGTTTTGTTCCATACATTGCTGGGCTAAAAGCTATTCGAAACCTTCTTTCGTATTCGAGTGAAGCAACCTATACTGCCGACTACTACCGATTTTAGTTCTTCCGCGTTTCCGCTAGAGGCGCTTTGCTGAAATGTATAGAACAATACGAAAAATAAAAAATAAAATCGAAAACTATCAAATCTTGTACTAAGGGTACTGCAATTTTTCCGTATTTCTAATGGGATAAAAAATATTCTATACAATCAAGTCAGTCTTCAATCCTCATGTTGATAATTCCTTGCCCATAGTTCGTGGTCTCAATCAATATTCATACCTTTGCACAAGAAAGGTTCCACAAAAAAATGCAACAACTACAGGTTGATCTCACTTATATCACATGCAAGTAAAGTGTTGCTTCACATACTTAACACTAGACTGCAGGCCTATCTCGCTCGGCATATTGCACCCGAACAAGCTGGATTTGTGAAGGGGAGAGGAACACGCGAACAGATACTAATACTGCGGCAAATCATCGAGAAGGTCAGGGAATTCAACACGCCTATTTTCATTTGCTCTGTCGACTTTCGTAAGGCATTTGATACTGTTATCTGGGAACGTCTCTGGAAAGTCCTATTAGAAATGGGGGTACCAAATCATCTAGTATTCCTTCTCAAACGACTTTACGAGGATGGCACAGCAGCGGTACGAGTAGATGATGTTCTCTCTGACAAATTTAAAACGGAGTCCGGTGTTCGACAGGGATGTATATTGTCGCCACAGCTCTTCAACACCTACACAGAGTACATAATGCGGATTGTCTTGGATGAATGGAATAAGGGTATCTCGGTTGGGGGACGCGTGATTAATAACTTGCGATACGCTGATGATACCACAATTCTTGCACAAACAAAAGAAGACTTAGAAGAGCTTCTGATTCGTCTAGAAACCACTAGTCTCAAATTTGGACTTGCCCTTAATAGAGACAAGACAAAAGTAATGGTAGTAGATCGAGCAGGACACAACACTACAAGAGTACTGAGTGTAGCAAACTGTGAAGTGGTACAAAAATACATCTACCTCGGCACTACCATTTCCAACTCTGGAGGATGCGAAGACGAGATCAAGCGACGTTGTGCTATCACGAGGTCGGCAGTAGAACGACTGGGAAAGATTTGGAAGGACAGGCGTATAACCAAGAAAACAAAGGTTCGTCTAATGAAGTGTCTCGTCTTTCCAATCTTTCTCTACGGAGCCGAAACATGGTCTCTGAAGCTGCAAGATCGCCGAAAAATCGATGCACTGGAGATGTGGTGTTGGAGGAGGCTATTAAAAATACCTTGGACAGCGTTCCGCACTAATAATTCTATCCTCAAAGAGCTTCATATACAAGATAGACTATCGTCGATTGTGCAGTTGCGAATACTGAAGTTTTTTGGGCATATCTCCAGAAACATGAACTCGATGGAGAGGCTTGTGGTACAGGGCCCGGTAAAAGGCAAGCGTAGCCCTGGTCGGTCACCAACTCGCTGGACCGACTCCATCAAAAGTGCCACGCAGTCTACCATGGTGCAGTGTGCTCGCAATGCAACCAGCCGCCAGAAATGGAGAAGCATTGCTAGACAAGCGGCAGCCCTGGGAACGGACGACGACAGCGAGCAGCCTTTTTGTACCATCAACGCAATCACGACCACTCTGCCAAGAGTGCACGACTAAGAAGAAGAAGTTCGTCAAAATCAGATAATGAAAAAGTATTATAAACAGACTAAAGGACAGTTACTTTCGTATTTACCATGGTGTGTAATAAAGGTGAAATATTAGGCGACTCACCTTAGATCTCTTTTTACAAACTTCCATCGTGTCAGTGAACAGAAACAGCACTAAATGGTCCCCTCTGCCTGATAACTCTTTGGACAGCTCCACCACTTCGCAGCGGGAGACGAACGACCGATGCGATGACACGAGGTGGGCCTAAATATAAGACATTTAGTTCAAATAATGTCATGTCATTTGTCGATTCCTGTATGGGGCTCCATGGAAGCCTCATATCAACCAAACAAGGGAGATATGGTAAGGTGGTGTGGTGGGTGCGGACGCATCAGGCATAAATCAGCCTTGATACAATTTAGTCGCACTCAACCTTCAGATGATCTTCTCGCCCTTTTATTGCATGTGGCCAATTACTTAGTTTATTGCTATCGCTGAAAGTTTCTTAGTGTGGGTGCAAAATGAGTGCCATAACTTTTTTTTTATTAAGTTTTTTTTTTTTATACTTACAGCATTTGCGAGTAGTTTAGGAGTGTAGTGAAAAAACTGGATGAAAAACGGAGACATACACGAAAGATAACTGATATGACATATCTCCCTTGTTTGTCTAATCTGAGATGCAAGCTCTCTGCAAGATTGATGACGCTAGTCCAGTCGCTTAGTATCCAATATTTTGGTGTATGATGAACAGTTTTCTTTATTCACTCAAGTAGCCGAAGACAAACTCATTGGAGTCAATGACGTAGCGTGGATTTTTAGCACCTGGAGCCATATTAATTCAATCATAGCGCCCTTTATTTTCGCGATATTTTATATTTTATGTATAGGATATATTTATATTTGACTTATTTATAGAGCTGGTACAACCAGCTAGAGCACACCAATTTCGTAAAAATTATAAAATTATACTTATCTGAAGTTTGATATAAGTAATTTTAAAATATAAGGTTGTAACTTTTTTCTATTGTATTGCAGATTTATGGTTGAGAAGGCACTGAAAGAACGCCGTATGGGGCGGCTGTTTTCATGGGCTGCCCCATGAAACCTGCCGCTCGCGACAATGTACCCTAGCTATGGGGGCTGCACGCCGCTGCTTGGCGTCAAAGCAGCCTTGTCATTTAAATTCTATTGTAGGCTACAACATATAGGGTTAATATTTCAATAGACAGCGGCTCGCCTTCAAAGATGTGTACTCACCGGGCACTGGTCGATGTCGTTGTAAATGTCGAACATCTGCAGCTGTCCCTCTGTCTTGCGCTTGTCTTCGTTAATATGTGACATGACCTCCCGCAGACCGGCCAGCGCCGCCACCAGCGCAGAATGGTCAGCATTGTTTTTGTGCGTGTGCTTCAATATGTCTGCGACACAACACATTTACAATCTTAGCTTTATAGAACTTACACTATTAAAGCTCTGTTTTTGTTTTCAGATACAGGCCCTGATGTTAGTTGATTCCCAAGCCGCCTGCCAAGCGTGGGGATTATGGCAACTCCTCTAAGAGGAAGGTCTTTGTTCAGTAGTGGACAACGTTTACTGGCTGATGATGTGATATTCCGGCCCTGACACTGAAATGTGAACCCTAAATAGCAGAATTTCCAAAGAGGAACTTTAAATACCTGTCCCAATTTAAAATTTGTTTTGCTTGACTTATGCGTTATAAATTGGCACTGGAAATTACTATAATATATAATACCTTTTTATGCTTGACAGGCTAGGCGTTTGACCACACCTCACTTAACACGATAATATTATTTCAATGCGTGTCTGAGTCGGATAGACCTAGTGTTACGTGGTATATACATAACTACAATCGATATTGACAACCGAGAATGATGCAAAATTCAAAATACTTCAACGAGAGAGAGAAACAAAGCGACAATAATAAAATGAATGCGTCAGTTTACCGACAGCATTGATTTCAGGTGTCGGAGCACCGCAAAAGGGTGGCAGCAGGGCATAATAGTGTGACAATTATTTCACCTTTAGAATACGGTGGGCGAAGTACGAGTATTCAATGGGTATCGAAATTTATACAATTTCGAAATTGAAATTCGATGCTTATTTTAGTCGCACTTCGTCCACAGTATGCTTACTTCAAAAACAAATGGAATTAAGTTAAAGTTACCTTCAAGTAATAAACTTATGCTAGGTAACCGCTGCACTGGTCTTATTAATAATTCCTGTAAGCTCTGTCTACCACACTCGGGTCTTGTTTGGCAGATTTTCAGGAATGCATGAAATCTGAAATAGAAAATAGATAGAGATTTTAAAAAAATGTTACAAGAAATGGTAACTTCTTGAGGGATGATATTTGAATCTACAGGGTTTAAGGAAAGGGTATGCTAGAGGGGAGTTTGTTTGTTTCATCATTATATGAACAATGTATACCATGGGACCAACCTGAAAATGCGAAAAAAATATCGGCTATTCCATATATTTTATCACGAGTGAATAACCGTTTTCTATGGAACAGCAGTTTTTTTTTGCGTTTTCGTTATCTATAGTAAAAGTTATTCATAATGATGAGCATAATGAACCCCTTTCCCCTAGCCTTTTTTTTTGTTTTTTTTTTGTTCCACCTGTACCTTCCCCAACATAAGCCGGGGACATTGTCAAGCTGAACTTATTGCTTACGCAGTTTTCTGTATTGTTAACATTAATTTAGCCAGATTAGGTAGCCATAATGATGCAATATTATCACGAGAATAATAATATAACATGAATAGATAGGGTTAATAAAGTAGATATTGTTAGTAGTTAGTTATATAGTTTTTTTTTTGTGTAAATATAATAAATTGCAATTTTTTTTTTAATATCTATATATATATACACCTTAATTGGTACAGTAAAATACACTTCACATAAGTAAAACTTTTTTTTTTCCGCTATTGTGTAGCTTTCTTAATTGATATTGGTCATTATCACATAATAAATAAATCAAAAATGAAGTTAGAATGGTGTAACATGCTTGCATTCATTTATGGCAGTTTAGCAGCTTAGGGTTAGAATTCCCCTAGCCTTAACCTTCGCCCCTAATACACTACAGCATTTTTCAACAGTCTTAGGTACCAAAATATATCTTTGGAATAAAAATAAAAGTTAGCATTACCTTGGGTTCTCACGGTCGCACTGTTGCAGCATCTCTTTGGTGTTTTCGAAGAAATTCACGAAAGGCGGGTACGCCTTTACCATGTCCGGTGTGTACTTCAGTACCAGGCGCCCTATACTCATCTCCTCGCCCCAATGTGTCTGAGTGTAACGCAAATCTTCTAACATCCGTCTGTAAAGATACATTATACATATAGATAAACTGGGTCTGGTATCTGGACACAGGGTGCCTAAGACACATGCACTGTCACGTTTGAATATACTTCTCTGTCAGCAGGGCTAGCACTGGCCGTGGACAAATTATCTTTCCACCGTTTTTATCCGCGCGAAGACGCGACAAAGCTAGAATATGGATACGTTTGTCTCTTTCTCGCGGGATAAATACGGTGGAATGTCTACGGCCCGTGCTAAGCCTGCTGGTGCATACTCGTATCACGGTTATATGGCAATAAAGTACTAAGAGTATTATAGAAATGAAAATACCAGCGAAATGCGTAGTTCAACAGTTAATATGTGACGAGTGCAGTGCCGTGGAGAGTTTCGAATTGTAGAAGTTTGTGGCACTGGAACAGTTTTAGCCAAGTGTGGAGCTTACCATCAAGGAAGGGAATAGCTCATCACTCAGTTGCCATCACTTTAAAACTACAAATGCGATAGTTTTTGTGAGTTTTTTAAAATCATGATAATTTTATTATGCTTGCGTTTGTCAGAATGTCACTCTCTGTTTGTTATCTTTTCAAGGATAAAGAGTTTTTAGATATTTTGCATGCAAGTAATGTGCATTATGAACACTGATACTGATGAAGACGGATACTTTTTGTATTGAAAAAAATGCAAGTAAAGTTAACAACGCGGGCTTTTACCCGCGGGTTATAGTAACCGGCAAACATCTTGAGCAAAAAGTATAAACTGTTTTATTATTAAACCCAACAATATTTAAACGGCTAAACTGATATTCTTGATTTGACAGCTAAGAACGCTCCCGATCAAGTCACCTTTCAAACAAAAATAAACTAAATCAATTTAGGTTCAGCCATTTGAGAGCTACGATGCTACTGACAGACACACATATTAATATAACACACGTTAAAATTTATATCTCCCCTCTTTTTGCGCCAGAGTTTAATAAACATGCAGCAAACTGGGTTTACATACAACTTAACGAGCTCGCGGTGTTTTTCCTAATAACGTTCTGCACACACACTATAACAAATCGCGCAGACTCAGGCGGTCGAAATTACTCGTTCTACCAAAGAGACCTAAAGCCTGATATTGCACATTTTTCTAGATATTTGCCGGTCGCTGTACTGCTTGTTTTAAATATAACAAAAATTGTATACTTTCAAGATACATTACTTACTGATGTAATTCATAAATAGGCGGTAGGTTTCCAAATATAATTTTGAGTTCAGTGTTATTGAGCAATGCTTGATTTTTGCCATTACTGCAGTCTTCCTCTGCCATCTTCTCTTCTAACGGTTGTTTAAACATCTGCAAAAAAACCTTCTTTGAGCACTAAATCTGAGACATCATTGTTGCTTCCGATTGAAATTAAACACTTTGAACGGATTATCACGTGTATTTTTTGTGCCTGCCACGACACTGCAAAGTAATATAAAATAATACACATGATAAAATCAGTTAAGTGTTTGATTACAATCACAAAAACATATCATGAAGAAATAAAATCTAACATAATTCCAATTATTCTTGTTTTGCAGTTGTTGGTGGAGTAGCATG
Source organism: Agriopis leucophaearia (assembly GCA_949125355.1). NCBI lineage: Eukaryota > Metazoa > Arthropoda > Insecta > Lepidoptera > Geometridae > Agriopis > Agriopis leucophaearia. Next base: position 11,884,390 of record OX421264.1, read on the forward strand.
TCCTTCCCGACCTTCATCAGTTGAAATGTAAATATTTCAAAATTCGTACCGTTACTATCGTGTGCAGTATTCCGACGTAATTCGATTCTGTCTGTAGCAGTTCCATGAATACTTGTTGTCGCGGGGACATAAGTTTCCGGACTACAGTGTCGGGTACCTCCGATTCTGTTCATAAAAGAAACATAAAATGTATTATATTAAAGTATTAAGTTTTTTTTTAAATAGACATCCATCTTCAATGTATACGATTGAGGAGCTTATCGCCAAGCTAAATATCATGAGAGACCAAAGCCCAGACTCCGCTGAACAGGCCACTTGCTGAAGTCTCCGACTGGCGAAAGACAGCGCGAGACTGGGACTGATGGCGTTTTCTTATATTGGAGGCCAAGACCCACTTCGGGTCGCTGCGCCAACGGAGTAAGTATTTCTAATGTATCTTGTGTGAAATCAAACAAGTAACTTGCGTTCCGCGTTATGGGAAACGCAAACGATAGATTTTTAATTAGGCTGACAATGGCGTCGGGAGGCGGCGGGCAACTCGATGGCCAAAGCGCGCGAGATTTGGCCGAACTAATACGTGCACGTTGTGCCACAGTTGTGACTATTATGTGCTCTATTTTGACGCACAAAGCCTCGCACACTAAAAGCATGTTGTTTCTTGCTTATTAAGGGGCCTACATACCCGTAAACTGTCGGTGAAACCACCGACAGTCGTAGCAGTAAGTAGATAATTTTAGGATAGGACGTGATCAATGTTTGTCTTACCTTCGAGCAGTTGCTTGCCATCGGGCGAGGGTGTGCAGTCGAGCAAGTTTCCAGAGAGGCTGAGAAAGACCGCATCTCCGACGGAGGAGCGTCGCTTGTGGAGCGCCGCCTCGCCGCCGCGCAGCTTGCGCTTGCGCAGCCGCTGCAGCTGAGCTGGCGTGCCTCCTGCCGCGCCCGCTCCACCGCTCACTCCACCACCGTCTTCCGCCGCACATGCGTTCCCCGCGCCACCACCAGTGCCCACCGACGACCGCCGCGACACCTCATCCAAGTACTGTCCATAAGAACACACTATCATGACAATTCTAATTCTAGATTGATACATAAAACAATAATTCAGATCGTTGTATAAAAGCTGACATCTGTACTGTATACACACAATGAAACAAATGCAGTTTTCAACAAATTCATGTATGTGTGGTTACGGCTTTTCTTAGCAGCAATGCAAACTTTCAAAAGAATGTTGCTTTCGACCTGCCGTGCTTTTTGTCTTGCTTAACTGGCTGCCTACACACTAAATAGTATTTTTTTAAATAAAAATAATTGCAAATAGTGCAATGAAAACATCTATTTGACCTTTTCTTTTTTAGTATATTGTTTGTAAAACCAAGACTAATGTAATCTTACGTTTTCCATATATGTAACAAAACATTGTTACATATATGGAAAACGTTGCTGTAATTGTTGCTTAGTGTGTAACTCACGTCTTTGAATAGATATTCCTGCTCGTCCTGAGCTTCCTCGTTCTGGACCGACGCCCAGAACCATTCTGCCTTGACGACGTGCACCTTCGTGGAGCAATCCGGCGCCGCCACTGTACTGTGCTCGTCGACGACCTGTTACAACATTTCATATCAAAACAAACTACACTAATAGTATAATTGTTTGTCAAAAAACCTCCACCTCTTATTTTTATGGGCGATTTGAATGCACACTTTATTTTATACATATTACTTAGGTATATTAATATAGCATAGTTCTCTTGTGCGCGCCCTAATAAGCGGCTACTTAATTTTGTGTGTTATTTCTCGTGGCATGCACTCGAGACCGATTCGAAATATGGGGAAATACAATTCGGCGTACGCTCTCAGTGAAATCGACCGTCTGACCGCCTAGATTCGAAATGATGGCTATCGTTTAGTAAAACTGAATAAAATGGTGTTAGTACCGGCAGCGATATTCCATGGCATTGCGATATGGCGCGGACGTCACGGATGGGGGGCGTCGAGGCGGGCGGCGGCTGGTCGCGGGCGGAGCGGGGAGCGGGCGGGAGCGGGGCAGGGGAGGGGGGTGCGCGCACGTGGCGCGGCGAAGGTGCGCTGCTGCCGCGCAGCTCGGCGCCGCCGCAGATGGAGTGCCGGTGAGCGCGCACCCACACGCTCTGCGGCGTCTTGAACACAGACGAGTCGTCCAGCTCGTCCACGTCGGCGCGCCGCACGGGCGTCACTAGCCCAGTGCTGTCCACTGTGTCTACCTGTACCGGCGATATGTCCAGGTGCATGTTATCCACATCTCTGTTTGGCGTCGAAACGTTCTTCAGCTCGGATGGGAGATGGCACGCGTCCACCTCCACTGTGTTCCTTTCTGCTCTCTTCTCGTATTTTTTTTTCCGTTCGCTTCTAAAAGAGGCGGTGAAAGACTTCACGCTCCGTCGGAGTTTCGACGCCGATTTCGCTGTTTTGGAAGCGAAGGAGGTGTCGAAAAATCCGGATTGCTTGCTCGTGTTCATGGAGCAGATGGACGTGTTGTCGTCTTCTCTGAACGGTGAAGACGTGGACGCTACGAACTCTCCGGCGGGGTTGGTCGGTTTTAGCATCTCCGGGCTTACCGGTTCCACCACAATGTCGCCGGTGGTCTTTGCCACAGGGTCTTTTCTCGTTTTCTTGAATATGGCCGGTCTGTTTTTAAATTTAAAAGAATCTTTTATCTTCAGCCTTTTAATGGATTTCCAGTTACTGTCCTCGCTCTTATCGGGAGAGAGATTGACGTCAATAGTGCTGATTAGAAAATTTGAGTCTGTAGAATTGCGGCTCCTTTTCTTTCCAGATGAAATGGTGGTTGTGGAGTGTTGCAACTCCTTGTTTCTCGTCGTGTCAGGTAACAGAAATCCAGGTTCATCTTTAGAATCCAGATCGCATAAGCTTTTCGTGAGGGACGAATGCAGAGATCCGGCTTCCGTCAGACAATCGACTAAGTTAAATACGTTCATTGACTTATTTCTAAACACTTCTCTTTTGTCTTTGAGATTCACTCTAACAGATTCGTGAAGTAATTGCGTTATATCCTTATTTTCCTTACCGCACATTTTATACTTGCGCAGTTCTACTTGTTCAGTGCTGCTATTGTCCTCGATCATTATGTCGGGTGATTTGCCTACATAAGTAATACTGAAGTCACCAGATTGATCTTTGGATGGGGTTCGTTTTTCTCTGACAGTTTCGCGAGCCTGGTTCAGACGCTGTTCGAAATCATCCCGAGCTTGTCGCTCGCAGGCGTCCTCGATTTGTTTGGAGGGAGAAGAGCGGCAGCCCGATAGACGCGCCGACAGTCTACGGTACAGGGAGCTTTTTGGAGTCGACTGGGAACGGGTGGGTGTGGGTCGGGAAGGCTTGGCAGAAGACGGGGTGCTCGGGCGAGGGGATAGGATAAGCGAACGACCGAAAGTCTCCCCATTGGCCATTACCTGAAACATGTGTGAACACACCACGCAATGATGTAGTGAAGCCATTCCAATACAGACATGCACGACGATAATTTATTATTATCGTGATATAACTAGCTAGTTAGACACAGAAAAGCAGATTGCCTATCGAAGACTGTAGTCCTGTGGCTTGATGTTTTGTTTCTTTGATATGTCAGTAAAGAGTTATGTCTTAGAAATTATAGATTTTGAAATAGCAGTGTTTTCAAGAGGTGATTATGACAAAGGACGAGAGCAGATATTTTACAAAGCTTTGATACTTTACACAACACCATGGTGACAAAGTGAAACTTAAACAACATTAATATGGCGCTAAGTGGCTGCGTCTACGCACATCGTAATGTTCCGACAAGCAAATGAATCCCGTGCGATAAAATGAAACAGTGGAGTGATTAAAAAGCTCTATTTCTACATGAAGTGAACAAAAACACAAAGTGACAAACAATGGGTTGACTTCGTGTCGTGGCTAGGAATGTAGGGTGCAATACCGGCGCTATCGTGGACAGATTATGTCACCATTAAATACTACGATGAAAGATTGTGCATACAAACAAAACATGACGGCCTACAGCGAAAAATACCAAAGAAAAAATCTTTTCAATTGCAAATATGTGTGAAGCACGCCAGCCTGTACGTAACATCCTTTTGTTTGGTTACGAAACGTAAAAATGCTACTGACATTGACTCGCCACTCGAGTGGTAATCACTTGTTTGCTTACTGTGAATTGCTAAACAAGCAATGACTGACATTGAAGGTATTGCTAAATAATGCAGGTGCGGAAGAGAACTAATAGGTAGAGCATACGCTACGGTGTAATAAACCACCTAATATACAACCGACTAATCAATAAAGTCTACAAAGTAACTAACTAAGAGTGATTTGTGTTCCCAAAGGTGCTACGTGCATGCTGACTTCATAATGCTATAATTAGTTGCTAATATGCATAATGTAGCAAAGAGTATAAATAAACAAATATGTGAAGTATTCAGAGGTAAACGTTCTGTAATAAAGTTGTGCAGGACAACTTTAGAGTTTCGTCGTTTCTTTGTGTATGTTTCGACTATTTGTGAGACTGAGCCGCGACTGCACGTGGTTCGGATTGGCAGTTAACGTTCATGAAACGTTTGACTTGTACAAATGTCGATGTTTACATTCGACTTACGTAATTTTCAAGGCCTAGCTATTCTTCTATTTCGTTCTGAAAGCACTGAAATCGCGCGGCATTGCGCCAGACTATCGATTAAAGTCCAACTTTCTATCAAAAGTAGAATTAATAATGGCAAGGGATTCGTTAAATTACAAGTTACCATGCGTACTAGCGCCGCGATATCCGCGCCGTGTCGTGCGGTGACAGTGCTTTTTGAACTACACTAATATTCCATGATCACGATACACATAAATAATATAAATGTGGGTAGACTTACAACATGCGTGCAATCGGGGTCGTCGAGCGGGCAGGTGGCGCCGCCATTGCTGGCGAGCACCTCGGCCATATGCTGCGTCTCATCTTCAGGGAAGCCGACGAAGCAAACGCGCGCGCCCGCAAACACTTTCAACTTGTGCTCCTTCTGTAACGACAACACCGCGTATGAAACTAAATCTGACTTATTACACATAAATTTAAGTCGACATAATCTTGGTCGGTAATGAGCAGAAAATCGATTAGTCGCAGAATGGCGAATGCGGAGGCTGTGGCGACTAAGAGGCTCTTATGGCTGGGGCGGCATGTGACATCCATCAGAAATAAGAAAACGTAAATTCTCACATTCATAGATGGTATATCCAGACGATATTCCATTCGAAACATTAATGCTTGGTTCGAAACGTTTAAAACAGTTAGATATCTTACTCGCAGTAAAAAATGGCATGTGGTATTCAACATAGCACTGCAAACTGCCTTTCTTTAGATCTAATTTGGCAACTTCCTGAGCACGCTACTCAGTTTGGTTGCAGGAAATACACGTTAGCTTTTGACACACTTCAATCACACCTATTGTGATTGGCACTATTGCTTTAGAATATCAATCGAAACATTTAGCTTTTGTATTTACCAGCATCACCACTGGACACACTTGTCAAAATTAAAACAAACCAATTCAAATGTTGAACGAACAACAGACTAATGTAATGTCACATTAATATCTAAAGGTTGCCTTTGAAAATAAGGAACTGATCGTCAAAGAGCTGCATAGTATAAATGGAAACTGAAAAGAATAGTCTAGTTGGGCGTTAGCTTACGTTCAGAAATCACATTTGACAGGCAGACCAAACACACATACCACAGTCTTGCAAGTGCTGCGCGTCTAATTAAGTGACTTTTATCACCCATTTCGGCATATTTACAAACAACGACAGCCCGTCGTCAGCTCGCGAACGAAGTCAATGTGTGGCAAATTTTTCTTATTGGTGCTTGAACAACGTTGGTCTCCAATGAACAGGTTACAACAGTTCGTTTTCAGCTTACGAAGATGCAAATTTTTCTTATTGGTCCTTGAGGTCTCCAGTGAGTAGTTTGAACTAACATTCTAATTGCCCTGTCAATAAGTCGATTACGTTATGTGTAATGTATGTATTATTATCAACTTACAATGATAGGGTCATCGGTGGCGCTGCAGGCGGGGTCATCCTTGCGGTCCCAGCACGCGTCGACCCAGGAGCGCGCCAGGACGGGCAGCCCAAATAGCGACGCGTACCGGTACTTCTCGCCTGTCGCCGCGGCCGCGATTAGGTGCGTCACCTTTCCCGACATGTCCTTGCGGATCGAGCCGCCCATGTAGTGGATCAGTGTTATCAGGTACGTCTGTCGAAACCAAGAAAAGATAGTCAGATGCTGTCGCAAGGAATCTATATCATGGTAGGGCACATGATATTTCTCGCCTGGCTAGCTACAACTCTCAAGTTGAAAATGAGTCGCCAAATAACTGTTTTTCGACAGCTTTACCTTCTACAACACCGTCACGTACCATCAGTTGAACTGTGCTTCGAAGCCATAATAAAAGACTTGTAGCGAGATGAGACAAGTAAAATTTTCTTATAATGCAGATTGAAGATATTTACCGATATTAATGTGCTTGTTTGATTGTCTGTACCATTTTTCTCAAAAACAGCTGGGCCGATTTGAATACTGTTTTACAGATTTCATTGCGGTGGTTTTACGTTTGATCAAATATAATTAGCCGTTTAAAAGTTATGAGTACCTACTATTATCGATTTTGTGACGCAAAATGGGCCACTGAATGGCCTGGTTGCGGAAAACGCCCGCTACACAAGTAACAAGTATTATCGATTTGTAGCGAGTTTTATATTAAATTTATACTTAGTTCAAGATCATTTCACAGGCTACATTAAATAAGATATTTTCATGTCACTTGTCATAATAAAAATGTATTAAAAGGGAGGGCTCATGTAATTTTGCGTTGTACCTGTTGTGTAGTAACCTGTTGTGCCAAAGGAAAATATATTATCCCAATGACACAACCAAATGACGCCAGTAGTGCTATTTCCTTAAGCACTACCTGCTGTGCCAAAGGGAAGATTTTCGTCCCAATGACACAACTAGGCACAACTTGATAACAAACCTTATTGGTGATACTTATTTTTACAGACATCCAAAATGGGTGATGGGAGTGCGAGAGCTACTGCGTCGTCACACCGAAAAAGAACAACAGAACCTATGGGACAAGAAAGATGACTGCAAGCATGCAAAAGCTGCTTTCCCAATTCTTGAAAAGAAGATCACGAACAATCTATTGAAGTTGCAACGACAGGACCTTCGCCTGATTGTAGGCCTAATAACCGGTAATTGCAACTTGAATAGCCACTTGTATAAACTGGGAGCCAAGGACAGTCCACTGTGTCGTGGCTGCATGAAGGAGAAAGAAACTGTAGAGCATGTGCTGTGGCATTGTGAAGCCACAGAGGAAACTAGAATCGCTACCGGGTTGCATGAGGCTTCGCTACCTTCATCATCCACGTTACCATATCAGCTTGACTGCTTTTCATCGTCATTACGCACAATTCCATCTACGCCACTGGAGCAACTGTGCCAGCGCCCCAGAGTCTCACTCCGATATTTCAAGGAGTTGGGTTGGCTCGGGTAGGTTCTGGTAGGGGGAAATGCACAATACACCCCAAGCGGGACGTCAGTGCAGGACTTATCGCCCCCATCTCGAATAAGAATAAGAATAAGAAGACTTCCAAAAAGAAGGAGGTACTATGTTCATCTGTATGTTTTTTTTTTGTTATTTACTACTTGACACATACGAGAAAATATCTCTGCTCTCACTTGCACGAAAACAAACAAAGTATCTAGTTAGTCCAGATAAATCTCGGGATTTGGTTTGCACTGACACAAAAACGAGGTTCTACATTTGAATTTTTAGTTATAATAATTAATTAGTTAGCCTTAACTAGATACTTTGTTTTTGTGCAAGTGGGCCTAAGTAACCATTCGCCTAAATCTAGTTCTTACTAGTTGCTTGGTACGTCTAAATAGGAGCTTATAATTTATTATTATGCACCTACATTAAGGCTAGCCAATTATGGTTGGTTGATGGCAATAGATTCACAAACTTAAATTGATGTAAATTGACAGGATTTGTTCGATAATATTTTATCACACGAAACAAGGATTTAATTGATTTGCACTTAACTTTAATCAGAACAATGAATTCTAGGCACAATATTTGAATGATCCATAAATTTGCGAACCGTATCAAAATTCTTGTTATCTCTATCTAAAAATGAAGTCAATAATTTAAATAAATCATTCGGAAACTGTTATGGCAGACACATTCCGCATCTGCATATGTATTTGAGTTTTTCATGAATGAACGCATGTGCCCCGTTGATAGCCAATTTGTTGGAGGCCGCCCAACTGCCGCGTAGTATCATAGATAGGATAGGTTTGTAGGTGGGGCTCACGCTAGCTTCGAGAAATAGAGATACTGCGACTAGGCCCATGCTGGTTGCCTCACTGCTGGAGGTCACACTCGAAATACACGCCCAATACATTTGGATTGATAGTTTTTATCACATGCAACAAGTTGTTTGCATAAGGTCGTTCGAAACGATTAATTAAGGCTAGAAAAAAAACTATAAAAGAGCAGATAATCTTCAAACGGCTAAACAGATTTTCTCGAATCATAGCGTTTTTTGTGACATATAATTTTACATTTGTGTTTTTTACTGTTGTGAAAGTATGAATAAGTAACTATGGTATGGGTGTTTTAGCCTGAAATAAATGAATTTGAATAGCTAAGAATACTCCCGATCAAGTCGCCTTTCTAAAAAAAGAAAAAAACTAAACCAAAATAGGTTCAGCAGTTTGGGAGCTAAGATGCCACAGACAGTCACACAAATAGACACGTTAAACGAATATCACCCCTTTTTGCGTCATAGGTTACTTAAAAATGTAAAACTATACGCGTCTAATTTTAATAGTTGAAGTCGATGGGAAACATACACTAGAGCAAATTTACAACAGGACGAACAACGAACCAACGAACAACGACAACGAACAAGTAGAAAGACTGCACACTATCACCCCTTCCTCGTGAAAATTCCAAACATTCGTACACAACGATTTGGGTCGTCTTTTATGATACATACTGCCCAAGAATGGAACTCCCTGCCGTCCTCCTTGTTTCCTGAGAACTACAATCTAGGCATCTTCAAGGCTAGAGTGAATAGATTTCTTCTAGATCAACGTGTTCCATCCTCGGCCACACGGTCGCTTACCATTAGACGAATTGGTGGATAAACTTAGATCTATTCTATTTTTTTTTAAAGTCATGTGTCAGGTCAGCACGTTAATGTAATCGTTGAAGAACTGTTGAAACATTATTCTTTAGTTAGGAAGTGGTACTCACAAGTTCATCTTTCTTCCGGAAGCCCGAGAAGCAGATGACGGCGCCGCGCATCGCCAGCGAGTAGAGCGGGCGCGTGTTGGCCGGCGGCGCCTCATCGCGCTCTGCTAGCTGCAGCACCGCGGTCGGACCCAGCACCCTGAACATATTACACTTTACTGAGTACATTAGTCAACAATAGTTTATCATCATAACATTACACCAATATTAAAAATTCGAATGTAACTGTCAGTCTATCTGTGTTTGCTAACGATAAAGTACGAGGAAAATGCACATCGTAAGGACGAACACAGGATATTTACTATCTAGGAAAAGTGCAGGAGTACTGGACAATACCAGGGTGCACCCAGTTACACTATATTGAGCACATTATTCCATACACTGTACAGACATAGGATTTACTAAGCTCGCTAAAGCCGTGTACACTTGTATAATTCTAGCGAAAGCGAATGCGAGCGCTCGCTTTTGGTAGGACTTTATGTGGCTCTAGCGAGCTTAGTCAAACTTGGGTCTTGTAACTGCGTCCTTTTCTGCCTTGAGAAAAGCAAAGTAGACGATTGTCGATCACAGCTACCACAATAGGCATGTGTCCTATTTTTTTTATTACCTGATAAAAAAGCTGATCATAGAGCCCATCAACGAAAACGAAATTAAAATTTGTTATTTTTTTTGTATTAATCGTCGTTTAATGCTAGACAGAGAGGCACCATAACAAGTTATGATATCGAGCCTTGCGCGCGCCATAAAAATGCTTTACTATCACATGCTTTGCGGGAATAGGACAGAGCATGAGCTCTCATCCCCACCGAAAACTTTGGACGCTTATATCTCAGAAATTTATCAACCAATTTAAATATTTTTTTCAGTATGTGTAATGTATTTAATTATATTCTTCGCTAAGCCTGTTAATTGTAATTAATGAAATATCAATCAACTATCCAATTGGCAGCCGCCTGAAAAGTCACTCGGACTATGCAGAAGTCAGGAGCTATCAAATAATGGAATCAAAATGTATGTTTGCCGATAGCAAGCAGACATTTACACTTGCTAGAGTTTTGTTGATTTTCATAAAGCTGTAGAGTCATACTTCATGCGAATAAAAAGAAGTATACTTTTATTCATAGTTAAATTTATTTGTACTAAGAACATGACTTGCCTTCTCAATATGCGCCACTTTAGTTCTAGCAGTTTTACTAAGCATTTTTCATTCATTTTGTCAGTTTGATAAGTTTACGCCTGAACTCTCCTGAGAGAGATCAGAAGACTTTATCATTACACAGCCCCTTTAGCTCAGTTGGTAGTGTACCTGACTTCTGCGCGTGGGGGCGTGGGTTCGATTCCCACCTATGACAAATATTTGTGTGATGAACATTTGTGTTTGTTCTATGTCTGGGTGTTAATATATATTTAAGTATATACGTAAAAAATATATATGTATGTATATCAGTCTCTGGTAGCCATATTACAAGCTTTGCTTAGTTTGGGGTCAGATGACCATGTGTGCAATAATGTCCCAGATATTTATTATTATTATTTATTTATTACTGAACTTTCCACACATTACATAAAACAAAGAATAAAAAAGTAACAACAATAAGAAACAAACTGCATAATAATAACAATATTATAAATAAATTAAAAATTGAACAATTACTCTACCAGATACTAATAAAGGTAGACTTCCGTGCATCGCGTCCGAACGCAGCCGCGCGCGTTTGATGCACGCGTCTAACGCGCGTGGCTGATGCGACAATTTTTCGCACTATGAAAATGTATGGCGCTGCTTCCGAGGTCTGCGTCAGACACGTGCGACCGATGACTGACGGCACCATACATTATTAATTTGAATCAGCCGCGCGCGTTAGACGCATGCGTCAGACGCGTGCGTCTGTGATAGGTCGCGATGCACGGAAGTCAGCCTTTACAAATCAGAGGTTATTATTATTAACTTCGGCGGTGTCTCCGAGAAGCTACATATACAGCTATGGGTTTCTTCAAAAGAGGGAGTTAATAGACTTTAAAGTTCGGCAACGTTAATACGTTGCCAACCCTTTAAAACACACAAATACAACACAAACACATATGACAAATGTGATGCCTCTGGTGTTACAAGTATCCATAGGCAACGGTAACTGATTACCATCAGGCAGCCCAACTGCTTGTTTGCCAACTATGGTAAAAAAAACATTACTAGGTAATGTGTGTACCTACTAGATATACAGTTAGTATTATATTCCTATGAATATCACTAACATCACTGTTCTAAATAAATATTTTAATGTGATTGCTGTTTTTTACATTTTGTTCATATGCCGAACATGTACTGGTTATTTCAATAGCAATAAAACGCGAACGCTCGAACGGCAGATAAAGTATTGCCAATATTGATTGCGGATATTTTGACGCAACAGATATTCAAGATGTTCATAAATCATATGAAGTAAAAACTGCGAGAGAAATCGTAAAAAGCATGCGCAGCGCTGCTTTAAATCGAGCAGTACAGAGATAAATCGCAGAATGTCGATAGTCGATATGAAATACAAATGTTACACTGAAGTGCTCTTATCGCTCTATCGTACAAAACACACTAGATAATATTTAAAATAGCACAGTCACACTAGCTAGACTAATAGTTTTAAACTGATGGATCTTCGAAACGATCGAGGTACTTCTGAAATCGATTTCACCGACTGAAGGATACATGAAATCGTTACCATAAATTGGCGTTTAATCGAAGCCAAGACCTTAATAATTCGATTCTAACGTCGATGCTATTAAAATTGGACAAACGCTAAATGGAGAAATAGCCGCGAGAATGTTACTCTATTCAAATTAATAGTAGCTGGCTGGTAGAAATATAGATGTTTGTTGTGGGTGGACAGAATCCATTTGATGAATCTATTATTCACTAACTACAAGACGTCTTCGAACATGTCATTTGTAACGTATGAAGTATTATACCAATTTACTAATAAATTTTATAATAGTTTAAAAAATAAAAACCCTACTACGACGAATTATTGTTCATCTATATTCTATATAGGCTAAAAATTTACATATGTTAAGAATAAACATTAGAAAATGGACCATGGTTCGTTTACTATTTGTGTATTGTTGTATGGGCCTTGAATGCCTATTCATTACTACAGTAGTAAGAAAATCCGTGACATACTAGTTATATACCTGAGTTACACCTGTGAAAACATTTAATGAGTCGGAGCACGCACACCGCCTTGATAGCTCAGCCTACGTTTTGCCGCTAAACAAGTAAATAATAAGTATATATAAAATAACGACCATGTCTTTAACAATACTATCACGAGCCTGGATCTGCTACTTGGAGATAACTGCAGATAAGGCTCTATGATAATGTAACAAATGATCTAACATGCGCCTTGGTTGTACAGTTCTATGATCTGCGAATGCGCCTTAGTCGTTTGATCAAATAGATTTCACTGTTGCTTACTACAATTTGTTTCTTTGCTATGAAATACGCGTATACGGTCAAGGTCCTTGACAAAAAAAAGTAGAGTCAAGGATGACACAGTTTACAGAAAGAGAAGTATGCAACCATTTGGTCCAGAAAAATGGCAAATCACACTCACATCATGAATGCGAAAGCTTAAGAGTATGTGTGTTTATTCCCACTAAACTACATAGCGGCTGTAAGGATTTGGATGAAATTTAGTATGAGAACTTATTCCCAAACGGGTCCAAAAAAATCCACCTGCTCCAATTAATATTAAAACGTAAGTATTTATTTTAATTCTCAACGAGGTCCAAGGACTAGAAGAGTAGAGTTCATTTAAGTAAAAACACTCCAGACAAAAACTACATATTTACCCGACTGCCTTGCTTCCTTCCGAGGGCAGTGATTTTAAATAATAATTTGAGAAATACAAATTATTATAAATTACTAAAAAGTAGTAATGTAATATTTTTTTTCAAGTGTGTGTTGAAAGAGTTTAATATAAATACCTATGTACGTTTTCGTGATAAGGAAAAGATTCATTCTAATGTTAGCTACATAAGAGGTTAAGTATTTTGTTATCCTCTGCAGTGGTTATATATTTGAGCCGTTTGGTCCCTTGGGGACCAGGAGCTCAACACATTTTATATGGGGTGAAGAAAAAAAAAACTGGTTAATGCGACGCGGTACCAAAATGCTGGCGTGTTTCTGGCTAAACGCATAAACATTGCCTTTATTCAGCATGGAAATGCCGCCAGCATGCTGGGTACGCTGCCAAGTGAGCTTGAGCATTTGGATTGTCTTTAGACATTCAACGGTCGATGGGCAGTCTAACTGTTTTTGTAATGTTAGAGTGTTAGCTTGTATTTTGTTAAATTTATAAAGGCACTGAGAATAATATGACAAAGAAGGTAATAAAATAGCGCCCATTTAGCTGATCGTAGATGAAACAAATGTTGGACCTAGTTGAGTATGATAGTTATTTGTTTACAAGAGTGCAAAGTTGCTTTTTAACCGCGAGCTCAATTTTGTGAACGAGCAAGCGAAGGATTCTAAAATTAAAATTAGAATCCTAAACATTAGCGAGGGAATCATAAGAGTACGAGGTGAAAAATCTTTGCACTCGAGTGCAACACGTAACTTTTCACCCCACCTCAGCAAGGAAATGACCTAAGGTTTTAACAATATGACTTGAAAAGAAAATGAGCGCGCGCAAAGCAAATTTTAAAAAAGTACACCAAGAAGGTCCTCTGAGTTTTTAACATATTAAAAAAAGTTGTATGATAAATTCAGCACCATGGAGGTAGAAGTAAATAGGTTTAAGAGCGTTTTCACATTATCCGATCCGATATCGGTGTCGGACGACGATATCCGACATCCGATAGCATCCGACACCATGTGCTATTTTCACATATTTCCGACAAAATCGTTCCGATACGGCCATTTGCTCGATAGCTTAGTGCGGGCAGGTCATCATGGCAGACTATAATAGACAACTTTATTTGCTGTATCTATTATATTTGAGACGCAAAAAAAGATCTGTCCACAGACAGTATTGGATACATCCCATTGTGGAAGCTAGATATTCAGAGGGAGCATTTTATACTCTTTTTAGCAAGCTACAAAACGCACCTAGAAAGTTTTTTAATTACTTTCGTATGAGTGAATCCACATTCAATTATTTGCTAATTCATCTCACAAACAGTATCAAGAAAGAAGCTCAAAATGGCCGCCGCGCATCGGGCTCTACGCACACAGAGACAATTTAGATAGACGTATAGCACACATACAAACATTATCGCCCGACGGCTCACGGGCGTCCGATGGTGCCGCCAGCATATCGGTGTCGGCTCCGATATCCGATATCGGGCCGGACAATATGAAAGACAGGTACATATTTCATACATTTTACTTACCCCGATATCGGCTCGGCGTCCGACACCGATATCGGATCGGATAATGTGAAAACGCTCTAACGATGTTTTATTTTCACAAAATTAGTGCACACGATGTTCTAAATTCAATTTACTTTATCCTCTAGCGCAGGGGTCTCCAAACTTTGAAGCCTTGGGGCCATAATATTTTTTTCGGTATATGTTGCAAGGGCTGTAACAATTTAAATTTTTCTGCCCACCTAAGCAAACATAGGCTTTTATTGATTGCATTTCAATTACTATTGATTGTGTATTGTGACACGTAACTACATCTAGTGTCGAGTAGTGTACTATGTACGGTTCTAGGTACTATCTTTTTCAGCTACAGTCTTCAGTCCTTGTGCGGAAAATGCTTGGAATTGTCTGAATTTCTAAGACCAGTCATATCAGTTGTTAATTTTATCAGATCCACAGGGCTGAATCACCGACAATTCCGCGAGTTTCAATTCCTGTCGCGGGCCGGATTGATGGCAGTGGCGGGCCGGATTTGGCCTGCGGGCCGTAGTTTGGAGACCCCTGCTCTAGCGGATAAAAACTACTTTTGCACTCAGATATCGAAGAGCAAAAATACTCTTTCCGAGATGGGGGGATGATAGTTAAATTATTTTGGATAGTTGATTTAATAAACGTTACTTTGCGGAAGTATATCTTTAAAACTGTTTTTCTGACGAATTTCTAGTGTATTCCGCGAAAAAAATAACTTTTTTTTAATGGCGTACATATATTTATTTACCATACATAGGCAAACAAGCTGACAGGCCGTTAGATGGTAAGCAATCACCGTCATTTATGGATACCTGCAATACTGGGGGCATCACAGTTACGTTACCGACCTTTAAAGACTTTATTATCTACTAGCCGTCCGCCCTGGCTTCGCACGAGTGTAAGCTCGGCCTTCGGCCTCGCTACAAAATATAATATAGCCTATGTCACCCGGGGATAGTGTAGCTTCCCAACAGTGAAAGAATTTTTCAAATCGGTTCAGTAGTTTCGGAGCCTATTCATTACAAACATACAAACATACAAAAATAGGTACAAATCTTTCCTCTTTATAATATTAGTGTAGATTACCAGTTTTGAAGAACTCCATATTATAGTTACTTGGAAATGCCGCAGGATGGGAGCTCATTCCACAAATTGCAGATGTCAGGAAATGGTTACAAATATGAATGATTCTAAGCCTTGTAAACAATGACACATTGCTTAATTTGGGATCTTATCGACCATGAAGAACGACTTTTCTAAGAACACTAAAACGTACAGACCACTTTCCTTCTCCCGAAATTGAAATGATTCAAGTGAACTGGAGCGCCTTTATTAATAGTGTATTTATTGTGAGATAATTAAACTGCTGTCAGATGTAGTAGGCGTTAGAAAAGTGCGCGTCGTGGATGACGTGTGATGCGGACGCGTATCGCGTTTTGTTAGTTAGACAAAGTTCCCAGGCGACGACGTGATTTGGACCGCACGGCGACGTCACAGGATACCGCATAACTGCCACTGAACCTACGTGTCGTTTAGAAATAGTTGATGAGTTACATTCGAATTCCACGCGAGGATGAATACGGCCAGCGATATCGCACTCAATTCAGATTAAATTTTATTTATATTTTTGA
The DNA here is from genome assembly GCA_949125355.1 of Agriopis leucophaearia. Taxonomy (NCBI): domain Eukaryota; kingdom Metazoa; phylum Arthropoda; class Insecta; order Lepidoptera; family Geometridae; genus Agriopis; species Agriopis leucophaearia. Next base: position 11,900,743 of record OX421264.1, read on the forward strand.
ACCCGGCATTGTCAGGTGTGAAAGATTACATCACATACACAAGGAGTATATAAGACTATGATGAATTTGATATTTATTACTTTTGATATCACTCTGGAAGGGAAAAAAAGGATACAAATTATGATTGTGTAGATCGATGTTATGCCGTGATGTTATTGTTTTATTTCAAGTGAATACATTCTTTCAGGGCATTGGCATAACAATCTCCATCAGACGTAAGATTACACAGTCATAATTAAATGCACGAATGCAAAACACATGTGTGTCCTTTGATTCTCTTATAAGGTCATGCAGGTAACTTATCTAGTCAGTCGTATTATTGAGTAAACTACACTTTTTTATCAACATAATAACATTTAATATAAATACGGGAGTAATCGTTAGGTGCTCATTATGATTGACAATGTCAACTGGATGGCTTTCTTTTTGTTTTATTAGATTTGTTTAGCATCTATAGGCTGTTGTTTAGCAAACACGCGGATGTTACTTAAGTTGATTCTTACAAGTCACATTTAGCGGCCACCGATTCCGGTGTTTGGGGGTCCATCTCGGCGACTAGCTCCTGGGGAAGATGTTCCTCCTCGGGAGTAGGCGGCAGCCGCATGGGCCCCATCGGAGCACATTTACCACCTATCGAGCACTAGTCCGCGCACACAACACAACCACCTGACTAGGTAAACTAGGATGGCACTCACTGACACTGTGGAACATTGTTATGAATGAACCCTCGCACTACACGCCCGGCTCTCATGCCGGACATTGATATTTCGCAGTTAGTCGTCGTTCGGTATAGATCGCGCGAATTCGATATTTTGTTCGATAGTTTATCGTAGCAGCCGTGAAAACAAAGGCACAAGCGGCACGCGCGTTATGCGTTTCACGTTAGATTGAAAAACAGTCGCGAGGAATGTGAGGCCGAAAATAGCGAGGAGCGTCGCGCGGCCACAAGGGCGACCCTCGCGCTACGCCCGCCGCCGCACCGCCGCCGTCGCTGCCGCCAGCGTCGGCGTCGCCACGTCCCGCGCCCTCCTACACTGTACACACACCTTTATTTACATCCATCCTTCCATGAAATACAGTCACCAAACATACGAGCGTTTTATGAGTGGAAGGTCCCGCGAGTATAAACAACCCCGACTTCATGTTCAGGGTGAGGCTCAGACGTGTGTAACGAATGCGTGTAAAGCTCTATTCATATTGCTTTGCAACGTAATGTATTGTACTGCACTACGTTGTTTATCGTGGCCAAGGCACTAAAACTCCACAGTAAATGGAATCCTACATTTCAAAAACATCCATGGTGCTAGAGAAAGAGCTATGATGAATAATGAAGCTCGGTTTTCGAGTTTAATAATAAATATTGGAGGTGATCAGCAACATCACGATGAATTTCTAACAATATTGTTTATCGCATTAGAATGCCAAGTTAGGCGAAGGAAAAAAAAACACTTAAAGAGCATATTCCCGTTTAACCAGAAATTCTTAATTTTTCCACCTGCCACAATGAGTCATTATGCTCAGAAGTGTGATATGTAACTTTCCTGAGGTTGAAATTCGCTCAGTAAACAATAAACACGCACGCACATGGGATGTGCAAAACAATAAACAATTAAATCTCATCAGTGCTTCTCAAATATGATGCACCGCACCGTCTGTACCACTTCAAACGCATTGCATCGCACATCGACTTCCATTGAATCGCTGAGAAATATTCCAGTGGCCGTTTTCAGAAGCATGGTAATGCTGAATATACATTATTAAATGAACACGGTCAATGATAAGGGGCGGCCAAATTGCCGGCCGTAAATCAAGCGCGAGCATATCGTAGTTTCAGTTGCAAACGTGCTGCTGACACAAAGGAAACCTGAAAGCGGAGGGTTGATGAACTTCCGAGACAATTATAGAATCAATGATAATTATAAGTGGACAAAATATGTGAGTTCGATTTCATAATAGAAGCTGCAAAATGCACCCGACAGACTAAATCGGACAGTTAACATAAGAATAGCGAGACAAAGTAGGAAAGGAGCAGTAGAGAGAGATGTTTTGTTTTAGAAGTCATAAATCGACAGTAAGCTTGACACCGAGCACAGCACGGTGCGCCGGCGCACTCTTGTTGGCATTCCACGCCACGCTCGCTACGAATTCTTCAAATGGCACCTACTCTTACTCGTAACCACTGAGTCACGCTCTTTTAACGAATTTCTAGGTTGGAAACTTTACTTAATTATACGCCGAAAACCCGAACATCATTCACAGATACACTTTCACAGAAATTATACGCATTTGTTATCATAACGGATGATGTGACTAATCTGACTTTAGTATTTGACTTCCTGGATTTAGTACCTATTACATTCGGGAATTTTTTGCCAATACGAATGGGACAAACAATTTTTTTTTTTTTTTATTAGAGTTAATAAGAGTTTTAAAGCTTCCACATCTATTGAAGACTAGATTTTAGTTATAGCTGTTACGATAACCGCAATACAAAAAGCATCATGATAACGGAATACGTCGTATCGCACGCAAACACAAATTTATATGTGCGTACTTGTTTGACTAACAAAACGCAATAGTTCAGGATATCTGATTAAGTAATTTCCGTTCTAGTTATTGCAATATCAAAACATAGATGTAACTATTTACGCTTGCACTTCCCGCTGTAGTGGAAATTAAACGATTCATTGATGTTCGATACCGATACCAAATTACGGAGCTGGGAAGATTTTACAATATTTAACAGGAAGTTAGTAACTAGACTTGGTTAAGATGAGATGTTTCTATTGTTGAAAAGCTGAGGCAGATGAAAGATGTGTCATGCCTTGAGGTGACCTCTTCATTATGATGAAATGAAACTGGTCAATGCAAAGTTGCTAATTCATTACCGAGTCTAAAGCGAGATTTATCGGAGCGGTTCATCTTAATGAGTACTATTTTAGAATGAGTGAGCGTCAGCAGACGTGCGGCTGTCTCTACTCGCAGTACCTACACCAGAGCGGAGGCAGCGTAGGAAGACAACAGAAAGCGGCGGTAATGTAAACTCGCAACAAAGCATCTGTCGCGGCGTCTAGCTCGTTAGTAGTCGACAGATCGGGCTGCCAAAATAAATGTCAATAACGACTCGTTAGCGAACTTGTACACGTCTTTATACATACATACGTTTTCATATTCTTGTCGTATACGACATAGACGCGGGCGTCCTTCGAGTTTTAACTGACGACGATCAGTTCATGTACGAATTTCGAGATTGGGCACGCATGCCAAATGAGTTGTGGAAGCAAACAACGTCATTGCAACTGAACAGGAAATAGGCACCGAGACAAGCGAATGTGAGGATTGATGTCTTAGACCATAGGGGAAAATGCAATAATACAGTCTTGCGCGTAATTAAAAAATATTCAGTCAACACTCTACTACCTCTAGGCCAAATCAAGTGGTAAATATTGATGCCATAGTGCGATATGACGAAAGTCGCTAAGTAGAATTTGGTCACCTATAATGCAGGAAACCTATCAGTTTACGCGTAACGCTGTCATTTCATAACTTCCTACAACCACGCACCAAGATTTATCACAACAGCATCATACGGCGCGGCTAACATCAGCAATCGATTCTTCACGGGAACATCTTGCTTTAAAAACATCTCACGTTTTATGGAGATTCTTAGCTTGGATAGATATAAATATACTAATATAATACTTAACTACAGACTATGTTTCAAACAGAGATTTATGAAAGATTTTTGAGCATAAATCTTTCATCGATTACTGCAGAAGTCTCAATTCTAAAGCTTTGGTTGAAACAACTTTTTTTATACTAAACTTAAATAAACTTCATTGGGAATTGAAGCAAGGAGATGAAATCAACGGTAGTTGGGTCTGTACGCAAAGTCGAAGAGGTCACCGTCAAAGGGTGTCAAAGTCTTTCTTCGATTACTAAATATTGCGTTTGGTTGCAGAAATCTCAATTCTAAAGGTTGGGTCCAAACAAAACCTTTTTTGTTCTTAAATTAAATTAAACTATTGGGAAGTGAAGCAAACAGATGGGATTGTACCTGTATTTGGCTCTGTGCGCAGTGTCGAAGAGGTCGCCGTCGAAGGGCGAGGTGATGAGGTAGGATGGGTGCGCGGCGGGCGACAGCGGCGGCAGCGCCTCGCAGCTCGGCGCTGCCGCCACCGTGCCCAGCCGCTCGCACGCCGCGCGCACCCGCTCGCACTCCAAACAAGTTTCATTCACGTACACTATCGGACTCGCCGAGCCTGCTGAACAACAACACATTTTTCACATTTTTATTTACAAATCAAATTGTGATAGAATACTTAAGATTCTAATTAATGATAGCATTAGTAAATAAAAGATTTTAATTCATTAGGTCAATGTTAGCAAGAAAACTGGACACTAAAATTCAAATAATCGTCCATCTATAAGGAACGATTGCAAGTTAGAAGCTACGAACTTCGAAAAACTATTTAGATCGAAGGCTACGAAGCAAATGTCTGCTCAGTGGAGAAAACTTGTGAAGATTTGTAACATCAGGCTAGTCCACGGATATGTATTACGCCGTAGCATTGGCTTAACAATATGGACAAAAATAATAGCGTCTTTGGATCTGTCACATGATTTCGTTTACATGAGGCGAAAACGGGACTAAGTAATCAACAGCCCACTAGATTAATCAACAAACATTAACGCGGGTCAAAGCAAACTTAATTAAACTGAGATAATGATATCAGATTGACACTAAACAAGCGATTCACGACCATGGCGAAGGCAGTTTTATAGCTCCGCTATCGATATGATATCATTGGAGGTTATAAATATTTTACTGCTCATGTTTATTATGCAGAATATTACTAAAGATGAATCTTCTACGAACCTGCAGCCTTCAATACGAACGGAAACTTCATGTGTTTCGCTCTAACATTTACAATGGAAGGAGCAAAAACATAATTACCCAAGTGCATTACAATCTGAATATGTACACTATCACGCGTAATTTAAATGCTAATAATGTAATGTAAGTAACGCTTAGATCCCGTGGATAAAATATTTAAGAAGTGAATGGAAAGCCGGTAAAGTCTCTTAACCATTATGGTTACAGTTATGCTATGGTCATCTAGCATCTAGTAAAGCCTTGCTAATATTATGATTATTTTACAGGTTGTTTCATATCATTTCACAGCAGTTTGTCCACTTTACTTTCATATTGACAGCAGTATGATAAGACATTGCATAGTCTTTAAAGCATCCGCTCAGCTAAATCTAGTTAATCAACTAGAATATCCTCGTTGTAGGTAACAAAGTTATGAATAACGCGGAATTGTTCACTTGAACAATAAAAGAAGCCATTAAAAGAACGGCAGATACCAAAGAAGGGTATTTAATATTTCGCGTAAGGAAGTCGTGCTGTAAACACGATTTATCTGATTACGACAAATCCCCTTGAAAAGAAACAGACGCTGGCATCCAGCGCAGCGCCTCCTTTGATCCTTCAAGAATTTCCAACAGACAGTGGTATGCGATCCGACTTCAAACTCTTGTAAACATCGGTCATCGGCACACATTATTGTTATTTCGGTTGCAATTTAGCAGCCAACCTCAGGTAATTTATGCCTTTCCTGTAATAATTAATTTTGAAAATCACCCACTTAGCACTCCACACAGACGTGGAGTGCGCGATAAAGTCATGCAGGTGACATGATAAAAAACTACCGAGTGTATCTCACATTGCGAGCCTACGAGTAGAACAATACCGTACGTAACGTAGATGTATGCGTTACACAGAAGTTGACGATCGCTACTCACTAAAACATATGAACTAACTAGCTTATCGGTTTTTTTTTTTTTTGCAATACCTATATGGTACCTTGTTGTTAATAAAGGCGGAAGCCCTAAGGGAGCCTTAAAGTAGTAACTCCGCCTTTCGTCTTTTTCAATGGAGTTCAAAATTTTAAAGAGTAAAAGAAGAAAAACACGGCAGAGACGTTACTATACCAAAGCGTTTATTAGGAAAGGGGCTTGTGTTTTGTGCAATGCAGAATCTCACAATCTGGCAAAGATATCATCAATGCACTTCGAGAAAACTTTTCGAATGCTACTTGATAAAATACTTTTCGTAGTAAGAGAGATTATACTGTTGAAATTGGAACACGCCCTCGATTGATAAGTGTTCAGTAGATATAGTCATTTGAATAAAATTACTTGTATCGTGACCTTTTGGGACGCGTTCTCCCACGTTAATGGTTCAGGGTCGTTGAGTTCGCTCGTTCGCGACAGAGGGAACACCCGGCTCTCTTGGCATAAAGCACCGCAAAAACATTAATAGGGTGTCGGTGCCAACACCCATGTTGGACACCCAACGCACACTCAAAACAGCGCACTCGAGTAAAGTGGTGTGATGACATTATTTGTTGGTGATAATGATATGAAAGAGATATAGATTCAAGTGTCTCTCCAGTGTCGTGTACAAACAAAACTACTATATTTATTTTGTATTTTAGTGAACAAAATAAGGAAAATTGCAAGGTCAAAATTCATGGACGACCAAGCCGATATTGTAAGCGCAACATCAAATGTTTTTAATTCTTGATAAGATCTTTATGAGATTCTTCAAAGACTCGACTAAACTAAAAGTTCTTAGATAGAGCCGTTTATTTATGCTATGGAAGGTAATATAGCAATAGAGATAGGTAATAGAGTCTTAAAGAGTCGGCAACGTATTTGTGATGCCTCTGGTGTTACAAGTATCTATAGGCGACGGTGACTGCTTACCATCAGGCGGCCCGTCTGCTTGTTTGCCACTTATGGCATTACCCTCCTTGGCAGTCCGATAAAAATTAGTTTTCATGTTCTGATCGATTATGAAATAATAAGTTAATTCGCACTTATTGCGATGATAATATTAATAATACATCACAATAGAGTCAATGTGATTGTGTTAATTGACTAATTGCAAGAGTTCTTATTTATGAACCAAAAAAGTAAGCAATTTTAAATGTTGGTACTGGAATATGGTTAGTTTCACAAATAAATTTAATTTGTTGTTTTTACGAGGTCAGTGACGCCGATTCTGATGTACCATTTTCTGAACTAAATTTGACAGCTCTAAAATTGTTGCCATCCTTTTCTGACGTATTGAAATGAAAAGAAACGCCGATAATTTTAGTCCTGTCAAATTAGTTTAGTTTAGAGAATGGTACAACAGAATTGACCCCAGTAAATATCTATACACGTTATAGCATGATCAAGAGGAGTAATTTTAGTATGAGTATAATTGTCTTATTTTGATTAAGAGTACAGACAGGCTCAGACAGCTTAATAATTTTATTCTTCTTATTGGTGATGGAAGTTAAAAGTTCACCAAACCTATAAGACATGAAAATGAATGTATTAAGTACAATGGTCATGGGTTCACACCATGCCTCAAACTCATGCGCACTCAGCACTCACATCCTCCCCCGAGGTATGACCGCAGTTGTTCTACCAACGCTAGCATAGCTGGCGCGCGTGCCAACCACGCTTCACGCCATCTGCAAGAGTGGCGACGCTTATATAACGCTTCACGACTGACATTCGCTTGTGTAGCCTGTTAACTTCGACGTTCTATGTCAAGGTACAAAAGAAAACAAAGCTGAATATCCAACAATGTTAATTATAACCAACGGGGGTAAGTAAGTATTTATCTGGAAGATACAATATAACAACATTTTGTTAACATTACAAGAGACATTAGAAAGAGAAGATCAGAGTTTCTGTGCATCTCTCGCACAATTTTTCTGGCCACACGAAGTTCGGTCACGCAAATGAACAATCCACAGTAGGTAAAACAAATAACATGCCTCATCCAGAAATATTGCGCGAATTTAATGTAGCGGAGCTGTTATTTAACTAGGTAGATATCTCCTATAGGGGAACTAACTGCGCCCGAAGGTTTTGGGTGCAGTTTCGATTTTTAGGGTTCCATACCCAAAGGGTAAAACGGGACCCTATTACTAAGACTCCGCTGTCCGTCCGTCTGTCTGTCTGTCACCAGGCTGTATATCATGAACCGTGATAGTTAGACAGTTAATATTTTCATAGATGATGTATTTCTGTTGCCGCTATAACAACAAATACTAAAAAACAGAATGAGATAAATATTTAAGGGGGCTCCCATACAACAAACGTGATTTTTTTGCTCGATATTGATAACGGCAACAGGTAGACGCAGGAAAAATTCACATAATATTTCGTTATATATTCACTTCAAAAATAAACAATTAAATTGAGTACTTAAAATAAAAAAAATATTTAATAATTTATTTTCTCATGCATTTCTGCATTGGCAGAAATGTTGAGATTATATTTATGAAGAGTGAGGTGATGTTTAGAAAAAAAACCTGGTAGAAACCTAGACGTTTTTAATAACATTGCAAATTGTACTATATTTCTTTTCCATTTTTATTTTTATTTTTTTAATACTTTTGTTGTCTTTCTTGGTTTTCTCCACTTTCTAGATAACCTTTGAACGTAACTTTGAACAAAATACATTTTTGGGAGCTTGAACTGCCTATAAGACCATACGAAATGTAGTTTCTTGCAGTACAACTACATCCATACTGCAAAAATAAATTATTGACAAGCCAAGCAAGCACTCCAAAGCTATTTTACAAAAAAATACTGAATCATTGCGGCAAGGCACACCTTGAGGACATTATCATCAACATTTAAGCCTAATATTGTCCATATCTGAACTAATTACATTACTATTGTGCAATAAAAAAGGTACAACATTAGTGAAGAAAATTGTGACGGGTGTTACACAAATAAACCCAGCCTATATTTTAATGTGAAGTCTTTTTAAAGCACACAAATACTTTTCAGGTATTGTTTAATTACATACCCTTACTTTCCCAAGGTCCATTACAAAATAAAAGTTAGTATGCTCATTTAGTATTAACTTTTTTTTAATTTTACAATTTTATCACTAAAATTATTACTACTTACCTGATTAAATCAATTTTTTTTATAACAAATAATAATGAGTCGCAGCTTCGAAAGCAAATAATAATGACAGGCTGTCAATGTAATTGTCTAAAAAAAAACGTGTTAGCATTTTAGTAATTTTTTTCGCTACTTTACTGACTTTGGATTCTTCAGACTTTGAACAAAATATTACGAAAATTGGCGAAAAATTTGAAAAATTTCTTTTAAATTATGAAAATTAAAAACATAAAGCCTATTAATTTTCTATTTTGGTATACATATTCGCTACTTTTTTTTTAAACTTTCTTGTATCGATTACCGCGGATTGGGCCAAAAGTAACTGAGTAAAAAATCATGGTTTAATAGACATTATATAATTTTTTGAAGATGTTAAAATGGTATCATTGACAAGTGTTTTTTTTTTTTATTATATTAGTCTTGCGGTTAACCGCCGGCTCTCCTGATGTTCAGTTTCCTTCGGACTTATTCTAGTGCACTCGAGATTATTTTAGTCACTCATAGACTCATGACATTTCCAACGAGAGAAACAATGTACGAAATAATCTCGAGTGTACCAGAATAGGGTCCATCGTATCAAAATATAATTCACCCAGCTTGAATATTATACCCACTTGAACCTAGTTCCAAAACCAAAATGTAAGAAACAAATTTCACTCAACAAGAGGCGATATATATTAGGAATGCAAAACCAAATATCTTAAAGTTTATTTCTAAGACAAATTGCATTATAGTTACATGTTTGAAAAAATTGTTTACCATTTTTGACATTTGTGAAAAAACTTCGTAAGAGTACACCAGTGTCATGACATTGTATTTGGAATGAAAACTGAATCAATCTACATATTTGATGCTATAAATAATGATGATGATACGAGATCATAGTATAGGTTATCGAATTTATCAATTGACAGCCACATTGAGGTGAGCACATATTTATTATGATAATTAAATTCTAGGTAAGCAGTAGGTATAAGATGCATTTTTACTAACAATAATGATGAGGATAAACAAATCTAGGTAACTAAAAACTTTTGCTGACTTTGTCAATGAGATAATGCAATGCAATGAACAATTGTTCTTTCTTTATAATTCTTAAAACCACAACAGTATTTTTGGTGCATCATATTATACCAATTTTTACATCTGATCAAAAAATGTACCAAATCACATTTTCATTTTAACAGACCTATTCTATGATACATGAGGTGACCAGACAAATTAATTTTTTCATTCCCACTTTACATGTCGCCATATTGTAGGTATTTATCATGCATTTTTGCTTTGCCATGTCAGGTAAATTATAGGTACAGTGATAGTGTCACACTTATGCACTTAATTGCCTGCCTACAATTGTAATTTTTTGAATTTTGCCCTAAACAAAATCACGCTAAAATATTATCCAGCTGGACCAGAAAAAATCCCCACATTTACCTGCGAGGGAAAGGGAGTGTTTATTTCACCATTGCTCTGTAACATTACAGGTCGGATAACATCTCTGTGTTTGCCTACGGGAGGAAAGGGAATATTTATTTCACCCTCACAGGTCGGATAACATCCCCGCGTTTGTCTGCGAGGGAAAGCGAGTACTTATTTCACCGTTGTTCTGTAACATTAACAGGTTGTAAAAAAAAAACTCTATATCAAGTATTGATTTTAAATTAACTTCAAGAAGGTTGAGCATGTCTTCCTTGTCCAAATTCATTTTATCTGAATGCAATAGGATCTAACATAAACTTACTGAAGTTTTTTTTAAGTTGCAGGAGACCGTAATGTTTGGTTAATGTGTTTTCCTTACAAGTTTGTTATTTGGCTATAGGCATGCAACATACAGATTTCCTGTATGATTACCAATATTCTAGAAACATCATGTATGAATGTATCTGTTGTGAATGATGTACTAGTTTCTTTGTGTAAATGGTTTGTAGCTAATAATCTTTTATTGAATCCATCAAAAACAAAATGTGTGAAATTCTCATTACCTCAAGTTAAACGAGTATGTAGCTGCTGAAGTAATTTTTCTTAGGGATTCGTTTCTACGGGCAATATACATGATGGGCGCGAGAACACTATTTTACAAACGTCGGTATTATGACTGTGCCATCTTTATATGTTATAATGTACATGTAGAAATATATAAATAGATTAACAAACAGAACTGAAATAACAGATTATGAACTACACAATAAACATAAACTCATCCATCCAACACATAGGCTACAAACTAGTACCAAACAATTTTTTGGAAATTCATTAAAGTTTTACATTAAAATTCCTAAGAAATTTTTGCATTACTTAAATGAATAAAGGTTAAAAACTGTAGTCTAAATAAATTTAATAAGTAAAGCTTATTATAAGATTACGTTGAAGATAAATCTGCATGGACCAAAACAATAATACTGGCTCTGCACAATAATAATTAAATTGACAAGGCCTCTTTACAGCGGCACACATGTTGAAATCATGAATGGTTTTTAAATTTTTTTTTTTTTTTTTTAAGGGGACAAGACCCATCTACAGCCGTATTTCAACTTAAATTGTAATGGTAAAATGAAATTTGATGTAGGTATTTTTGTAACTTGACATAGCTGAGGGCTCCTTGTGTTTCTATGGCGAAAATAAATTATGTTTCCACCACTCTAATGATAGCAGCATTATGTATCATTTCAAGGACTATACTTGCATGTAAGTATACTTTCAACCTGTTTTAAAGGTCTTAACTAAAAAACGGCATTGATAGCTTTGCAGCTGACCTTGCACATTAATGTTATTTGTGCATGCACACTTTTGCAATAACCATAAAGTTTTGGGACATGTAATATAATTAAGTTTCATTTTTAAAACTATTAGTGGAAAGGTCACTGAGCATGATTTTTTACCTTCGAAAAATTATACATAAAATTAGGGCTGCTTTTCATCTGGGTTTCCCCGGATTTGTCCTAGTCTAGAGGACGAATGGGGGCGTTTCCAGGCATTGTTTTGAAAAAGTGTCCAGGTTTTACCCGGGGATTAATTGTTGCATCTCTTAGAGAGTACATACATTGTTGTTTTCTTACAAGAAAATATTGTAGTTTACTGGTGGATATATTTCCTTAGGAAGTTTGGTCCTAAATTAAAAACGTAGATTTCAATATCAATGTGACAGCTAAAAATACTGTTTTTTCATAAAATAATAAAAACCAGAAAACGACACTGCAAAGACACTGGTCTTTTGTGGCAGTTTATTTGAGCTCATAAATCTTGAGGAGAGTATGGCAAATGGAATACTTTTCTAATTATTATTATATGAAATATGCTGAATTAAACATAAGAAAATACTAAGTGTAATTTAATAATACATAAATATAATAATTTTATTGGGATGTTACCTTTGATTGCTATTTATGTGTAAAATAGCATGATATACTTATTTTTTGCTGTCGAATATATGGAAATATTGATTCAAAGATTACGTTTGGATTTTACTAGCAACTTGTCTCTCAAGGCAGACAACAGAACAGAAGCATCTTCTGTTTGATTTAACTGAATTTATTTTTGTTTACATATTTGCATACGACAAAATTATGTTCAAACGATGAGTTATATCTAAATAAATTACTAAATATAATAATTTTAAGATCAAGATAAACTTAAAACATTATTTACCATCATATTCTTGAATTTTGTCAGTTGTAGCGGTGCTTCCTGTTTGTGTCATGCCCTTAGACAATTCGTCCATCTTGCCGTCCACTGGTTCGTTACATCAATCATTAAAATTCACGACACTAATATCAGCAACTTAAACTTAAACACATTATAACACTGACCACTTTACGAATCTTTCAGTCTTTTTCGAAAATAATTAATTTAAGCCATTTCAAACACATTTCTTCAGAAAATAGCTACGGCTACGCCAGTGAATCAAATTGAACTTCACAATTAGTCATAGACAGCCTTTTAGTTTTTTTTGGCGAACAATCAGTCAGGCTGGTACCCATAGACAATCTTTAGACCGTTTTAGACGGTAGAAGATCTCTATATACACACAAAAATCCAAAATTTTAAAAAACTGTCTAGAGGAGTGTGATGATATGCAACCTTATTTTAGCTCTTATATTACTGACATAATCTGTCAATATTCGATGTATCATTCCTAATTTTCATTACGCTATATTAGCTGTATTTTGTTGAATAAAACCATAATTATTAGAAATGGTTTTGAATTCTACAATTTATTCAACAAAATAAAATAAAATGGACAAATATCTGAGGCCTGAAAGATTCGAAGCCGATCCCTCAGCTAGTTCGGACCAATCGAATCTATGGACTCATTGGAAGGAAACTTTCAATAATTTCGTTCAAGCAATACAAAACAAAGAAAAAGTAAGTAACGACTGCAAGTATCAATTATTAGTCAATTACTTATCACCAGTTCTATATAAACACATCAAAGATTCCAAAGAATATGACAAAGCTATACAAAAACTAGATGCATTATTTTTGAAACCACCAAACGAAATATATGCTCGTCACCGACTAGCCAAAAGGCAACAACAGCCTGGAGAATCAATTGATCAGTACATTCAAACGCTGAAACTCCTATCTAAGGACTGCAATTTTAAATTAGTAAACGCCGAACAAAATGAAAGTGAATACGTTCGAGACGCCTTTATCTCAGGGCTATCGTCATCGGCTATACGTCAACGACTCTTAGAAAATAGTACTCTTACTTTGGACAAAGCGTATGAACAAGCACGATCTCTAGAAATGGCACAAATCCAAAACGATAATTACCATCGAGAACCAACGTCCACTATAAATTGTGCTACCAATAACACAAAAAGACGTGATTTATGCTACTTCTGTGGAAATCCACGTCATCCTCGCAGTGCATGCCCAGCTTCCGATACGACCTGTACGAAATGCGGTAAAAGGGGACACTTCTCGAAAGTGTGTCTTAGCAAAGGTCCCCGGGTAGCAGCAAGTGAGACAATAGAAGAAGAACACGACAATCATGCATTGCCCACCTCATCATATCTCTCTTGCATATTGTCATCAACGGATCTCAATAAAGCAACTGTGCCGGTAATCATAAACGGCAAAACAACAGCGAGGGCACTCATAGACACCGGTAGCACAGCCAGTTTTATCGATCAACGTGTTGTTAACTACTGCAATCTGAGTATCAATCCCTGCGAGCAAAGAATTACAATGGCTACAACAAATCTATGCGCGCAAGTGAAGGGATCATGCAAACTTAAACTAAATTTACAAAATCAAATTATCGAAGTTAATCTTATGATTATGGATGGACTTTGCTCAGATATCATACTTGGACATGATGTTTTACAGAATCATAAAGCTTTAGAAAGGAATTCGGTGGTTCTCAACCAACAATCAAGCTATGCGTTCTATCTGAAGCAAATATCGAACCTGTCAGCTTGTTTACTAATCTACTACCGTTCGAGAAGCCAATGGCTATAAAGTCCAGAAAATACTCCGATTCAGATGCTACATTTATTAAAGCTGAAACAAAAAAAACTTCTAGAAGACAAGATTATCGAACCAAGTCTATCACCGTGGAGAGCTCAAGTTCTCGTAACGTCAAGCGAGCATCACAAGAAGAGAATGGTCATCGACTACTCAAGGACAATAAATAGATTCACGGAACTCGATGCTTATCCTTTACCGTCAGTAGATGGACTTATTGCAAAGGTTGGTAAATATAAAATATTTAGCAAAATAGATTTACGCAGCGCTTACCATCAGATTCCAATTTTAGAGAGCGAGAGACCATATACAGCTTTTGAAGCGGAAATCTATATCAATTTCGACGAATACCGTTTGGTGTAACCAACGGAGTAGCAGCTTTTCAACGAGCTATCAATACAATCATTGAAAAAGAACACCTACAAGGAGTATATGCTTACTTAGATGATATCACGATCTGTGGTCATAATCAGGATGAGCATGATGAAAGATTACGCTCCTTTCAAGAGATTGCATCTCGATACAATCTAACATTGAACTTACAGAAAAGTGAATTTTCAAAAAAAGAAATAAACTTACTAGGCTACAACATCTGCAATAACGTAATCAAACCGGATCCAGAGCGTCTTCGCCCTCTTTTGGAAATGCCAATACCCGATAATCTATCCTCACTCCGAAGGACCATGGGCGTCTTTGCTCATTATTCAAAATGGATCCCAAAATTCTCAGACAAGATAAAATTCCTTACAAAATCGGACAGAATCCCGCTGTCGTCTGAAGCAATACAAGCATTTCAATCATTAAAAGCAGAAATTGCAAAATCAGCAATCAACATCATCGACCCCAACATTCTACTAACTGTAGAAACGGATGCATCTGATCACGCTTTAGCTGCTACTTTAACCCAAAAAGGCAGACCAGTGGCATTTTTTTCAAGAACGTTGAGTGCACCTGAACGCAATCATTCAGCGATTGAAAAAGAAGCTGCGGCTATTGTAGAAAGCGTAAGAAAGTGGAGACAATTCCTTATGGGTAAGACATTTCAACTCATTACCGATCAAAAATCAGTAGCATTCATGTTTGATCAAAAACATAGTTCCAAGATCAAAAATGATAAAATTCAAAGATGGCGATTGGAACTCTCAAGCTATAATTTCGATATAATATATCGTCCAGGCAAGGATAACATTGTAGCTGACGCTCTCTCTCGAGCGAATATAACGGCAACGACTCAATCAAATAACGACAAACTCTCTCAACTGCATAAGAATCTATGTCATCCCGGTATAACGCGCATGGTTCACTGGGTTAGATCGAAAAATTTGCCATATTCAGTCGAAGACGTTAGGCGAATCACAGGGTCATGCCAGGTCTGTGCTGAAATAAAGCCTAGATTCCTTAAGACAAAGGGCACTTTGATCAAAGCAACCGCTCCATTTGAAAGAATTTCAATTGATTTTAAGGGTCCACTACCATGCCATACTGGCAATGGAAATCGCTATATACTCACTATAATAGACGAATACTCCAGATTTCCTTTTGCGTTCCCTTGCTCGGACCTAAGTTCAGAAACTGTGAAAATGAAACTAACAGAGCTATTTTCTGTATTTGGTATACCAAACTATGTACATTCAGACAGAGGAACAGCATTTGTATCAGCTGATCTGAAAGATTTTCTGCACGGGATGGGAGTAGCCACAAGCTATACGACACCATACAATCCACAGGGCAATGGCCAAACCGAGCGATACAATGGCATTATTTGGAAGACTGTGCAACTTTCATTAAAAACATCAGATCTCCCTATCACTCGCTGGGAAACAGTTCTCGCACAGTCATTACATTCAATTAGATCATTACTATGCACAGCGACTGGTTGCACTCCTCATGAGCGCATGTTTACTCACCCGCGCAGATCAGCGAGCGGAGAGTCAATGCCAACGTGGCTTACAGAGGCAGAGAAGGCACTTTTAAAGAACAACATAAAGAAAAGCAAATATGATCCAATAGTAGAGGAAGTCGAACTTGTCGAGACCAACCCTCTACATTCACATGTAAGACTGCAAAACGGCAGAGAGCTAGTGGTCTCAAACCGGCATCTAGCTCCCACTGGGAATGTGCATTCTGATACTGAGGATCCAGATATCGAAGATTCAGATAACGAAGAGCAATATGATACTCCAGATCAATCCCCGCACACATCCCGTCGATCATCAAGGGAACGACATCCTCCTGCCTATCTCCGGGACTATGATACTTCTTAACTGGGGGAGAATGTGATGATATGCAACCTTATTTTAGCTCTTATATTACTGACATAATCTGTCAATATTCGATGTATCATTCCTAATTTTCATTACGCTATATTAGCTGTATTTTGTTGAATAAAACCATAATTATTAGAAATGGTTTTGAATTCTACAAGGAGTTTTGGCGCCAACGCGTAAAAAATATCATGTCACCACATTGTATTTATTTTCCTAAACTTAGAGCCGTAACAGACACGTCAACTTGGCTGACGTTAACCACGTCAACCAACGAGAGAAAAAGAGGGAGATTAGGTACATATATTCTCCCTTTTTCTCTCCCGTTGGTCAGACGGCGGTTCATTTTAAACAAAAAAAATATTTTCTGTGGGTTAGATGTTGGATGTGGGTCCGTCAACCAAATCCGTCCCATCTGTTTAAGCTTTTAGAACCATGCAACGCGAGTTAACGCAGCTTTTTTATTTATTGTAAAAGCCGGGTGAGCCGGAACTCTGTACGTGATTTGGATTGTGACGTGATCACTCAGAAAAAATAAATAAATAGAAGCGTTATATCTACTGTTTCCCCTCTGGCATTTACACCCCTTTGGTCATCTTATTGATCACTTCATATGCAGTTGTGTGCGCACACAACTGCAAATGATATTCAAGTTTTTTTTGAGGTAATTCAAGTTTTTGGTTGCCTGGCTAGCGCCAGAACCTTCCAGTCTACAAGAACCATTATTATCACCACATCAATCCGAAGAGAAGTCTCTGAGGGACCATACAACTCCACTGAATCAGACTCCGACCATTTTAAGGGACTTTCAAATAAAATAAAAAATAACCAACCCATTAATTATTTATATCTATCAATTAATTAACCCAAGTGTTCATATTCTATCTACCACTAGGCAGCAGGTAAAATCTTTTTTGAGGCGATACCGCTTCAACTGGCAAATGCACAAGACGTGCGACGCCAAAATAATCTTAACTTTACTAGAAAAAAGAAAAAAAATTGATTGATGAGATATGACTTGACGGTGTGATGTGAGCTCCTTCGGCTTTATTTTCATTCGTCTAAAATCTTTGAAGTTTGAAGATTTTAGAGAATGAAATCGAAATAATTTGTGCAGGATAGGCTGTTTGTTCCTTTGTTCAAATAGAATTGGATAGAATAATAATTGTATCAACGCTATACGTACTGTTTCACTTGATAAGATAATATTATGAACTGATATTTGCATAGAGATTTTAATAGAATAATACAATGGGCTAGAACTCTACGTTAGTGAATTAACAATATTGGTACCATCCAAGCGCGTCGTCTCGTGAGTTTTTGGCATAAAAGCAACAGGATGGAACATTTCGGTCTCTCCCACATATTGTGCGAGCCAGATAAATATATTCCTGATACATTGGATTTGCTAGTTGACGAAGAGGCAAGGGAATATTGGCTTAGCACTTGTGAGAAACTAGTCGAAAAATATGTGAATTTCGCTCTTGCAAATAATAACGATGACCCAACTGTAGAAATAAGAGCTCTAAAGTTCAAGACCTGCTATGTCGAGGCTCTAAAAGAAATAAGAGTAAACCCTCTGTAAGTAAATAAAAGTAACAGATTTTTTAAATGAGACTAGGCTTTTCATGTCTATTATTTAACAATTGCATTTTTGTTTAATTATTACGCTAAAAGCCATGTCAATATTCAAATTTACGTATCTTGCCCGATGTAGCCAGCTTTGGAAACATTCGGATCTACTTCAAAAATTTGATAACATAATCAGAAACACTGTCAGCTATTTTGAACGTAGATTTAAAAGATCAGGGGCCTCACCCCTAGCTCGAAAAGTTGACCTGCATAGGTGTTATTTGTCTAAACGGTACCATCAACTACGATAAGCGGTAGTTATTTGTTAGCCGCCAAGCTTTGCTATTTTCACGCACACACGCATATTAAAAAGGATTTTCGTTTTATTAGAATATATAGTTAGACGCTTTTAAACGATGCAGCTTAAATGAGTTGGTTAATTTTAGGTACCTATCAGGTACCTACTAAAAGTTGGCTCGCAAAAGTGAAGCTAGGGGTAAGGCCCCAGGAGTGGTTACAGGCTTCACTTCCAGTGCGATTGGGGGGCCTTGGCATACGCCCCATTACTGGAGTCGTTTTATCCGCTTTCCTGTCTTCTGTTTATAGCATTCAACTATTAATCAAAATTTATATCTTCTATACTCTTATGATGTTGAAGTTTCATTCAGCTGAATCCTCAGAAGACCTCAAAAGGCGCAAATATAGAGTACCCTGGACAGTAGGTACATTTTTGAGCCTTTTGGGGCCGAAACCATGGGCCTGTGGGGTATGGGAGCAATTTTTTTTAAGATTTATTATCACGTCTGGAAGATGCAACTCCAGACCAAAATGCTGGCCTCTATTATGCTCAAAGAGTTATTACCACATTGCCATACAAAGTGGTAATGGGGCCAGCATTTTGGGAACAATTACCACTGGTAATGGTTTAATTGATTGGTTTAGTAGTTAGGTAATAATTTGTCATGTTTTTTAAAAATAAATTTTGAAGATGGAATGTTAAAATTACTGGAATTAAATTTGTGCACTTGGTGGTGAACTATACTGCCCTCATAAGCCCAAGAGCGGTATCTCAGCCTAGGTGTATTTCGAGAAAATCGAGTTTTTGTGAAAGTTTATTTTTCATTACCTTAATGACATATAATTTAATTTATTTTCAGTTATGTGCCTATGTTAGGACCAATA
This sequence comes from Agriopis leucophaearia, assembly GCA_949125355.1. Taxonomy (NCBI): domain Eukaryota; kingdom Metazoa; phylum Arthropoda; class Insecta; order Lepidoptera; family Geometridae; genus Agriopis; species Agriopis leucophaearia. The sequence continues at coordinate 11,920,215 of OX421264.1, forward strand.
TATGTTTAAAAACCCAATGTTATTGTTTTTTGTTTTTTATGAGATACCGTCATTTCGTTTAGAATTAATAGTTTTTAAACATGAGTTTTAAAAGCAAAAAATCTTTTTTAGTTATTTATTTCAATGTTCCAATGTAGATAAGGTTATTTTTCTTACACCATCTAGTGCGAAATTTTGTAAGCTATCAGATGCGCGAAAAAACAGAAATCTCATATTTTTTTTGAGTTACCGCTCTTGGGCTTTTTTCGCTTGATATAATGTACTAAACATAATCAATATCATAATCAGTCTTAGAAATGTAAGACAATAACAGGCTGTATTTAAAATTGCATTGTCAACTTCCCACTGATGAAAATAATAATTGTCACAAGCTATAACGAGATTAAGCAAATTTAAATTGACACATGCTTAATTAACATTATACCATGACCATACATTGCAAAACTCCATCTCTATTTTTATACATTACTTATTTTATAGCAATTACATGTAATCATTTATTTATTGTTGGCATATAATTTCCTGTTCTATTTTATGATTCTAGTGCCCAAGGACCATTGACTATTCGGTTACTTATGGACATAAATGAAACATGCCTTCGCTCTCAAGGTTTCTTTGATTTATGGAAAAGACAGAAGAAGTTCGAAAATGAGACTGCATTGGCATCACTTGGGTCCAGATTGGCAGAGTTAGACGCCTTACCAGATGACCACCAAAGATGGATAGAGTTGTGCCGAGGGGTACTTGCAGGTAATTTATACTATATAAGAACTAAGATAAGAATGCCGATGATAGCTCCAATAACATTGTAAAAAGCTGAATAAATTATGATCACTTTAAGTTTTTCTAACTTAAGATGTAGAAAATTCTGTAACTTTTTAAACTTATTTTGTCCTAATCTAAAATTTAATCTACGGCTAGGGTAAAATAATTTATCCAGCAGTATTTAATTGAGTAAATGTACTCTAGAAGAAAAACATTTTATATTTATTTTTTATAGGCAACATGTTTGACTGGGGTGCGCAGGCTGTAACAGCTATACTAAATTGTGGATTACATGAAGCCCTAGAAAAAATTCAACAAAGGCCTTGGTTGTATGACGGCTTAGATAAATGGATTGATAAGTTACAGGTAAAGAAAAGTACTATTTACACTTTCAATAAAAGAGGTAACCATATAAAATAACTATAATAATGGTGTAAAACCTAAAGTCAATAACAGGTCATGTAACTGAAGCATTTTTCTTCCAGAAAACTGTACATCATTGTGCTGCTGTGTTTGTAGACAACAGTGGAGTTGACATAGTCCTTGGCATTCTACCATTTGCGAGAGCATTGCTTCTGAGAGGCACAGCAGTGATACTCTGTGCCAATGAATGGCCAGCTCTGAATGATGTTACAAATGTAGAATTGGAAGACATTCTGCAACATGCTTCCCACATCTGCCCAGTCATTGCTGCAGCCCTCTCAACAGGAGATTTAGTTGTAAGATCAAGTGGACAAAGAGGTCCATGCCTCGATCTCCAAACTGTTAGTGTAGGTAAGAATTCACCATTGTTTTGTACGGTATACAGTATTCATTACTATCATTTACAATGTTATCTTATCTAATCAAATATATATATTTCAGGTCTTTGCACAGAAATGAAAGTGCGTGGAGTGGACTTAATTATATTAGAAGGAATGGGAAGAGCTCTACATACAAATTTAAATGCCCGCCTTGCTGTAGATTCACTTAAGTTAGCAGTAGTTAAAAATGCATGGCTGGCGCAGAGACTAGGAGGGCCTCTGTTTTCTGTCATATTTATTTATGAGGATAAACCTGCCCCTAAATAACATTACCAATGATTTATTTCACTTCCTGCAATTGTCTGACTGTCCCAGTATTCAATTATTAGAATGTATAGTATAAGCCATCTATCTTTTGATGATACTTTTAAGCCATAATGTGCATTCATATTTTAGAATGTTCACTCAAACCCTGTGTTGATGTTCTTATAGTCATTTACGAAATATATTGAGTGTTAAATGTGAATTGCATTTCTTTTAAAATCTTAGAAAATAAAACCAGATGTTACATTAGATAAGTACTTACTAAATAGCAAATCAAAGGCCAAATAAGGTGTCTATTGTTTATTTGCGTAAAAAGACCCATTTCATAAATTATCTATACACTAAAGGAAGGGTCACTACTTTTCAACAATTCATAGTAGATGAACACAAGAAAAGTTCATTTTATCAGGTTTTCTGTGAGTTCACTGTACAATAGTTCATTAAATGTATAATACATGGTATAAAAAAAACATCACCTAAATACTAAGAAATAATATCTCATGAACTAACACTTGTCTAATTCAATCAGGACACAACTTTCTACATACATGCCATTTATGAAATGGACTGAACAACATATTTCATGAAGTTGACAATAAATTACATAATAAGTAACTTCATCTTACTTTTTAAGTTATGCTTTTGCTACGATTTGTTTAGTTTCTGTTTAGCCAAGAGATAACTTTAAACAACAGATAAGCTATCCCAATAGCATAAGCAATCTTTTCTTTCTGTTGCCGTTGCAACTGGTCTGCCTCAATAGACATGACACGGCGATTCAGCTTCACAATCTGGCGTCGTAAATGCATTAATTCTTCAGAAGTTGAGAGACCTTCACCATTGCCCATTGGAGGGGTTGGATCTCTGGAAAGATTATATAAATTGACATCAGTTAAAAAGTTCCCTGTCACACTGGTGCTTATCTAGTCGGCTGGGCAATCAGTTCATTGACATTTCGGTTTAGGCAACAGAAGTCAATTACCTGGTTATCATAGAATGCAGACTAATAACACTCACTGGAAGCATTCTAAGGTTAATTTATTATTAATTGGTAGTCTGACCTTTTTTTTTACTATTTTATTTATTGTTAATTTTCATAGAAGTACAAAATGATCAAAAATCACACTTCACGTTTGTCCACATTCAAATCTGTAACAACTGAATAGATTAAATGTTTTTTTTTTTTAATGATACAGAGAGACGAGCGATGCCGCTCGCCTGATGGCTCTTCACACTTGCCCATAACAGCTCAACATTACTCAGAATTTAGAACTTCAGCAGTTCAAAACCCTGGATGGCAATGCACTGCGCTCATCACCCCGAGACAAGGTGTCAAATCTCTGTGTGCCCTGTAATTTCGCTGGAAACATTGCCTTGCAATCCGGAACACAGTAGTGTTTACACACTACTGCTTGGCGATTGAATAAATGGCAAAGGTGTGGTACTTCCCCAGGCGGACTCTGCAAAAGAGTCCTACCACTACAAAAGATATGCAGGTATCTTATACCCTTGATTTACACAAAGGCTACTTTTTATCCTGGAAACATTAACGGTTTCTAATAGCGGGTGAAGCCGCGGGGCGCTACCAGTAATATTATAAATTTGTCTAAATATAATTATGAATACTTGAGTTCAATAGCTTTAAACTTGAATGACAATTTTATTGATCAATCAAGTTAATTCAGTTGCAGACTGCCAAGGTATTTGTATGCAACACAACAAAATCAGCTTTCTATTGGATCCTTGTAGTTCACAGGTCAATATTGTGTAAGGTAATACAACTCGATATTAAATGTTCATGTACCTTCCTCACATAAATGCAATAAGTGTATGAAAATAATGATGATACTCATAGTTACCTCAATACCAAACGTGATTCAGTCATGGTCGATTCATTGAAGTTGTCAGGTCTTGGAGTGATGGAGCGGGCTCCGTCGCCCTGCGATCTGTACACGCGAGAGTTTCTCGGTGGGGAGGCTGGAGCGCCCGCTGCCGGGAAATCATCAGCCGATGGAAAGTAGTGCTGGTCTAGAGTGATGACGCGAGGCGGTGTGCTCACGCGAATCATGCCAGGGTCCGTCGGGAGGACTGCATTGTCAAGTTGGATCTCTCTCGGCGTAGCTTTCGTACCTTTTAAAATTAACAAAATTAAATTAATAGTACATTTTTCTATTATTCAAACTTCAGTGATTTAAAAATATTTCAAGTTTTAAATTAGGATAAAAACCTATTTGTTTATTAGTTCTACCCTTCAGAGAACTTTTAACAATTTAGCAAAGTGTGGGTGGATCTTTTGGTTTCAAATTACAGTTATTTACAAATTGGATTAATTTGGATATGCTATGCAGACTTACCAATAGTCACAACAGTGTGCAAAAAAGGTAAAACATTTTGATGAACTGTTAAAATATAAAATGTTTACAGATATTCAGAAGCTAAGTCCTAAATAGGGTCCAATTATATCTAAATTATAGCCAAGATAAAAAAAGGAACAGATTAGGGATGCTCAATACGCCTTTTTGCCTTTGCTCAAAAATATCGTCGATACTGATACCAATACTATTAGTAAATTTAAAATAAGGTAAAATAAAAATATGTTTTCGACGCTAAAGTGGTGTCCAATTCATTTGGATGGATGGTGCCACAAGTTTAATGTGTTTATTTATAGTAATACCACAGGCCATGTTTTCTTTACAATACATACATACACACACACACACATCATCAGCCAATTAACATCCACTGTTGGACAAGGCCTCCCACATAGAGAGGGGTGTTGCCATAATCTCCACGCTTGGCAGGTGGCTTGGGGATCGCAGTACGTTCACCGTATACTATAAGGACGCTGCTGCCCGTCCTCCGGTGGTTCAGGTCGCAGACAATACATACATATATCTTTGGAATTATCAAATGTCGAAAATTCTAAATGATTCCAAATAGCACTTTTGTGTTTTAAAGATGATATGATTTTGTAATTTATTTTATTCAACCAAGTAGTTATAAATGTTACACACAAATTAATTCATTACATACGATATATAATTTCGTCGTTTATTTAGCATGATTAACAAACGCTTAGAAACCCTACTAGTATCACATAAAATAAGAATCATCTCACAGGTACCAATACGTTCAACATTCTTCTACTATTAACCATATCAATATCTTTTTCAGTAATGACATACTTACCAATATGTTGGTCTTGTCCGACAACCAGTATCCTTTCAGGAACTTTCATGTCAAATTTTTCGTTGGCATAGTCCCAGCCACCTGACATTCCATTAGGTGTGTTCTCATCATCCATTATGTCACCAGTAGCCTACAGAATACAAGTATATGAAAAGAACAATCACTGGTTAGAGTCCTTGGATACCTAACATTGCTAATCTTCAGACTGGTGAATGGAAGTTTAATTTATTGAAGGCGACTTGGTTACATAGTTTTACCTTGATTCTCTGAGGTACAGTCATTTTGTGGCTGATAAGGCGGCTATACGCCTCTTCGGGAGCATACTGCATCTTTCCTTTTTGTTTTCTTTAACTGAAATCAGACCGTTAGACAAACAAAAGGAAAAGAACCAACCAATTTGGGCGATAGATGAGGGTAGAGATCAATTGAAGAAGACAATGTGTATAATGCAACAATGACTAGATTAGAATAATGATCTTACTAGTCAATAAATACGTTATCAATGCAATTTGCCCACTTATTCCATTTGGTTTTATTTCATTTGGTTAGAGATAATATTGCAAATTTATTAAACACAAATTAATGTGTCGTGTTTGACAGCACCACTTTTTTTTCATTCCTCTCCTCTGTGAGGATTTTGGCGTCGCACTCTTGTGCATTTTCCAGTGTCAAGTGTTAAATTATCAAGTTTGATGAAAATATGTTTTTTAGTCAAGCAAAGCAAGTCAAGCCTTAGTAAAGTGGTGAAGACTTTACTAGAGGCTTCTATGTAGTTTTGTAAACAACACGAAAATACATGTTTCACCTCGTTATACCTATATCACTTATTATCACTCGAGCATGTCCACGTACACTTAATAAATAATAATCCACCATTACGCATTAACACTCGAATATACACCAGTTAAGGAAAACAATAAAATAAGACGACATGTTTTTTAGGGTTCCGTACCCAATGGGTGTAAACGAGACCCTATTACTAAGCCTACATCGTTTGTCTGTCTGCCTGTCCGTTCTGTTTATTAACGGCTGTATCTTTCGAACCGTTGGTAATAGACAGCCAATTGATTATTTCACAGAATGTAATGTTACGTACGGCGGATTAACTAAGAAATGATAATAAAGTCAAAAAGTTAGGCTACACGCTTCCCCATAAAATAAACGTTTTTGGGATTCCGTACCCCAAGGGTAAATCATGTTTATACCTACTTAAATACTGAAAAACTACTTAAATTATTCCAAAAAAATGTAGTGCTAAAAATCTATACGCCCAGACATTGAGCGGCACACAATAAAAAGAATGTAACGCTACGGTACTGCAAACGATATGATCAAAATGTCATCAAATGGACGACTTGGACCGTTATTGTTTTGCTTGACTCAGACTGTGACTTGTTTGACGTTATGCAAGGCTCATTATTATTCTGAATGATGGACTCTGTATCCAGAAAATAGCGTTTTTGTCAGTTTGCACTATTCGACCAAATCGACATTCTAATTTGATAGACAAAGCTCGGTTTTCATTGGTAAGAAAATGATGTGTTCTTATCACTCACCAATGAAATCGAAAGATTTACGACATAATATCTAAAATGTCAAATGTGCCGTGGTAATCTGTCATTGGCGGTTTCTCTTTTGTGTTGTGCAGGCAAGATGAGTTTTAATTATTAAAATTACAAATGTATGTAGTACCTAGTCTTGTTCGATTAGAAATTAAATAAAAACTATGACAAAAAACGTGTTGTGCATATGTGATTCTTCTAACTAGTTAGCTTAATTTGTATCGATATAACGATATAACACAATGAAGACCACCGGTATTAGGAATACTTTAGTTGTTTTAGCCTGTCTAGGAGCTACTCTAGCCTCCAGCGATAAGCTACCGAAACGGGAAGAGAAGAAATCAAAGTCTGTGACGAGTTTCGTGAGTGCAAAGTGGGAGACGACTCCTATAGTTTTGGAATTAGCTGAATATCTTGCTGGCGAGAGTGCAGACTTATTCTGGTCTTTTGTGGATGGAATAAATTCTTTAAAAACCAGTTTAGATACCTTAGGTAAGTTTATATTACTTTTCCATGGTGGTAAGCTAATCTCTGCGAATTTCTGTTTTATCATTATAATATTAATTTGTTTCAGAGACTGATAAACAAGTGTATGATGCGTGTATTGGCGTTGCGAGTACTCTGCTTGCCCCGGCACAGCTGCGCATGGCTAAGCTGGCCCTGTCCATGCGTACCATGTCTCCCACAGTCCGCATGTTTGATCAGATCGCCACACAGAACAATGCTAAAGATGTACAATGTGAGGTGTTTGTTGCAATCGCTTCCAGGAAAGTCTGTGACAATGATGCTCTAAAGGATCTACTTAAAACTTGGGACAAGTTAGACATTGTAAGTATGTTTTAAACAATTACATCCCTATGCATAAACATTTGATTTAATTTAAACTATGAAAAAGAAAAATAATATGAAAAGAAGTTGGAATTTTCTGAATAAACCTGCAAGAGATAGATGCAAAGTTTTTCTGGGTTCATACTTTTTCATATAAGTAATAGTATTAACATAAGATCCAATACAAAAATAGGAAACCTTTTTTATACATGAAGTTCTGAAAAACATTAGTAAAAAGTGACTGTCCTTCATAAATACTTAAAGCCATATGAACCAAATTGGCTTTGACAAAATACTGACAAGATTATTTGAGCTTATGTTTAAACATAGGTTGTGAAGTAGCTCATTGAGTGCGTAATTAATGGGTGGCCCTGTAGTTGACGGGTATTTTTTATGTGTCATTGTGCTGTGAGTTTCAATGAATTTGAGCGATCGTCGCATGTTATAATAAATCGGGACAAAATTATAGGTTATGGGGACGCGGGACAATATCATTAAAATCGGGAATCGGGACAGGTGGCAATCCTGGTTGGTAGTGAATCTGCATTCTGTGCTTGGGGGTGTGGGTTCGATTCACACCTAGGGCCAACATTCATGTGATGAACATATGTGTTTGTTCTATATCTGGGTGTTAATATCTAGTATGTATTAAAAATATATATATATATATTTATGTATATCAGTATCTGGCCGCCATAGTACTAGCTAGTAGCTTTGCCTAGTTTGGGGTCAGATGACTGTGTGTGCAAAAATGTCCTGAACTTTTTATTTTACTAATGCAAATTTGACCTAACCTGAAATAAAAATGAACTACTTAATTCTGAAACAAAAAAAAAAGTGTTATACCTAAAACAAATTTATAATGAATCTGTAATAATGATCATACTTAATATAAAATCTGAAACAAGATGGTAGGTACTGGATGGACTGATAGAACTGCAGTAAATCAGTTCACAATTTTAGTGCGGTATTTATTTGATAATAGGCGAGCTGCATAGGCTGATATGTCTATATAACACAGTGTCAAAATTTTGTATTTATCTATTAAGATTATTTTGTCTATTCTTATCCATCTGTCCAGTTTGATTTTAAACGCATTTATTGATTTCTATGTGACCACATCCCCAGGTAACCAGTTCCAGTTGAAAACAACTGAATTGAAAACATCTAAATATCTTTGGAACCACTTGCACTAAAATTATGATAGTATAGTAACCCTGTATCTATCTTTCTGTTTGTTACCTTTTCATCATTGATCAGCTAATCCAGTCTTGTTCTTGTATGAACACAGTATCAGAAACTGGAAAAATGTGGGAAAACTGGATAATCGCACAGATAAGATCTCAGAATGCAGGTATATTTATTGTTATTTGGTTTTTATTTTCAGGAAGAGCATCTCCTAGGGACATATCTATTGGATCATTCGTACCCAAGCAGTGATAACAGGAGTTTGTCAGCTATTCTGTATGGTGAACTGGGCTCAAAGGATTTTGCTGCCAAACACAAAATATTGGCTGCATATGCAGACAGAGGTGCCATAAACTATGTTGTGAGGTGGAATGTAAAGGTTTGTATCATCTGAATGAACTATCAATGTACTTATGAGCATACCTAAGATAATTTTATACTTGCATTGACTATGCCAGCTAAGGCAAATCCAGTGACTGCTGACTGTGGTGATCATTTTACTAAAAAGTAAATTATTAATCACAAAACATCACTAATAACTTACCAATCACATCATTCACAAAACAAAATTACAAGAATTAAGTTCCAAATATGGATTTTTAGTTTTATGATGAAAAGCAACATCTCTCCTGCTTAAACCATGTAATGTTTCTAGTTGATTGAGTTTATACTTACTAATAATAAGAATTATAGACCACTAATAATGCTTAGATTGGTTGTAATAAGATTACCCAGAAACATGGAGGCCATCAGGAAAGCAACTGTAGCTCAGTAGCTAATTACAATTCCCATTGTACTATATAACGCATATAAGCGCTGGTCCAAATCCTGTCATATGCATTTTTGCTTACCTCATTTATGTTTTTTTTATAATTTCCTTTTTCTTCAAGTACATAAAAAAAGTCATAAAGTGCAAAAACATTGTTTAAAAATCAATAGACTGACTGAATTCCTGAAAGATAAAAAAAACGAACTACAGAGTGAATCTTACAGTAGTCGCTTAACATCAGGCGAGTTGGCAGTCAAACGCAAGCCTATTCCTAAAGAACATAATTGCCATGATGTGCACAATACAAATGCAAGTCTATAATGTGCAAAAAAAAATATATTGACATGTTTCTTGGAATCTGTATTGTTTTGTTGAAAACTACATAGTTTATAGCAATTTACTGCTAAAATATTTAATAGGTAAGTTCGTTTAATCTCTAATTATACTTGTTAAACTTCTTAGATTAACTTGATATTACTAGTAGTACCGCGCGTAGTATTACACCAATACATTTCAAAAATATTTTGCAATAATTTTTATTACCAGTGCCCATCATACATCGTAGATATTCGCCAAAGAACTAGAGTCACCGTCATTGCTATTAAAATTTGCAAGTTGAAGTGGCAATGGGCAGGCCACATCGCTCGAAGAACTGATGACTGACGGGGAAGAAAGGTTCTTGAGTGGAGACCACGAATTGGAAGACGCAGCGTAGGTTGGCCTCCCACTAGATGGACCGCCAACGACATTGTGAGAGTCGCGGGCATCCAGTGGATGCAGATGGCAGAATGTCGTTCAGTGTGGAGGTTAAAGGGGGAGGCCTATGTTCAGCAGTGGACGTCTTCTGGCTGATGACGATGATGATGATACATCTACCGTCTACACCAATATTATAAAGGTATAATAGGCTTGAGCTTGACCTCCACCTCATCTGATGTTAAACGATGGTGCGTTCAACAATGGAGTATGCTTGCCTACAAGAAACCGATTCACTCGACGACACCCAAATTGTAACTATCGGGGAACACACCCATTCAGGCAGCACATTCCACAAAACGAGCAGTTCGCACAATAAAAATGGGTTTTCGAAATATCAACGTATGGGTTTTCGAAATATAAAGCATGAAACGATGCTTGGTGCCCGCCCTAGCCTGATAGAAAACATGGGCTGGAGGGAATTAGATCATGCAGATCCGACGGACATTCTTTAAAAAGGATTCCATAAAAAAAAAACTGATAGACTATAGCACCTTTGCGTCGATTTTGAAGACTTGTCTCAACTATGGATTTGTAGCTGATGAGTTTCTTGAAACGTTTCTCAGTGGATTGCCTTTTTTGCCTGTAGCCATTATACATCTTAAAGAAAAAATGCATATTAAAGAATTTCAATTCCAAACCATTTCATTGATTGATTGAGCAGCCTTCTACCTTACTTCTAAATGAAAACGTAACAAAGTAATTCTAACTCTTATCAGTAACCTGCAAATACGTTATTGCTCTTTATACAATCATAGTGAATATGAAGGTTTTTATAACATCAACATTATAATCACAATCACAATTCTCATTACAGCCACGTGGTAAACCGAAGGTGCGACTGTCAGGCTATGGAGTCGAATTGCAACTGAAAAGTACAGAATATAAGAGTCAAGATGACTCCACGCCTAAAGAATCAGAAGGTGGCGAAGCACCTACCGTGTCTGAGGAGGAGGACGAGAATGATCCTCAAAATCAAATCGACGGATTTAACTTCGGAAAGCTTAAGTATGTATCCACATAGATGACGAGAATATCAAGTATAGACCTACCTTTTCAATTTATATAATAGGGTAGATGACCGATGCTTATATCTTTGAAACCAAAAGCTTTGATGTAGAATTTAAGAAAATATAATTTTTATTGGAAATATAATTTAAATCGGTAATTACTGTTCTGATATATAAGCGTTAAAAGTTTTTGGTAGAGAAAACTCTGTCCCTTTCCCACAAAACATAAAATTACGTCATGCCTCTATCTGCTATACTTGTCAGAATAGAATTTATATGGCGTACAGAGAAGTGACGTCATAATTTGCTGTTTCGCTCTCTGTCTGGTATGATATTCAAACATTTATTTTTGATCAGATTTTCATTCTGTTTTCACTAATCAGCTGTATTTATGGGCTACATTTTAATAGGACAATTGAAAAAAAAAGCTGTCTAGCCTGTTGTCATATGTCAGGTCTAATAAATTTTTAATTAAAACCTAGTAAAATAGAACACATATATGTAAGATGTGATGTGAAGCTCATCCAAATATCATAGATCAGAGGAAATCACACATTGTGCGCCGATTCTTACGATCTTTCTTGCCTCACACCTGTAGAATGTAGAATGAGCTACCTCCGCAGTGTTTCTGAGAAGCTACAACATGAGGTTCTTCAAAAGACGAGTTAATAGTCTTAAAGGGTCGGCAACGTATTTGTGATGCCTCTGGTGTTACAAGCTGGTATCCATAGGCAACTGTGACTGCTTACCATCAGGCGGCCTGTCTGAGTTTTTGCCATGCCACCAATGGCAATAAAAAAAAACATTGTTGCGGTTTTTAACGCTCTAATGTTGAATTTATTGTTTTAAATATCTTGGAGCACAGTAAAAAAAATATATTTTAATCCCAGGAACCTATTCCCCGCCCTGCGCACGCCGCTCGAGCGGTTCCGCCGCCACTTGTCCGAGTCATCGGAAGAGCTGGCACCGCTCAAAGTGTGGCAGATGCAGGCTCTCAGTATGCAAGCCGCGGCCGCCGTGGTCGATGCTCATGACTCCGGCGGCGATGAAGCGCTTAAAGTACTCACATCTATAGCGCAAAACTTCCCCATGCAGGTGAGATACCATAATTATCTATTTAAAAACCGACTTCATATTTTTTTTATGAGCTAATTCGGTTACTTGGTTGAGCATATTATCATCCAAGTAACAAAAGTTTCCAGTTATTTTGTTATAAAAAGCCAAACTACTGAACCGATTTTGACGAAATTTCTATGGGACCAAATTGAAAGTAAGTCCTTTCAATTAAAAAAAGAATTTTCCATATCGTTCCATAAATGACGGAGTTCTAGGTAACAAAAAAAAATACAACCCAATTGAAAACCCTCTCCTTTTTTGAAGTCGGTTAAAAAACAAATGCAAACTTTTGTCCGTGAGCTTAAAAAATCCGAGTGAAAGAATGATAGAGAGTAAAAATCACGGATTAAAATCATAATAGTTATTTGCAAGATTCTAATCATGGATCCTTACACAGTATTCTGAATTCTCTCGCCCTGACTGTTACAGCTGCTTTAATTTTGAAAAATATGACAAAAAATGGGTGCATGATCAAATAGTAGCTATATAATCAGCAATGCAACTTTTTAAAATCCTTGCAAGTCAGTTACAGTAGTTAGTAGATATTGCTTATATATTTGTATTTATATTCTAATCACATTACATACTGTTTAGAAACATATCCACAAATCGCGAACCTACAAAACACATTCTACCATCTCTGACACATTTCAGACGAAGTCCCTCATCCACGTGAACGTTCCACGTTCGTTCCGCGACGAAGTCCTTTACAACCAAGACATTTGGGCGTCTTCGCTCGGGCTGCGGCCAGCAGAGTCCCTACTACTGGTGTCGGGAGCCCAGTACGATGCTGAGGAACTGGACGTGATGGGGCTGCTGGCTGCCTTGAGGGAGGATATCGGACCGATGAACACTTTGCATGGCCTTGGTTTGTTTTTCAGTAGATTTGACCATAGGCGACTTCTTACCATCAGGTAGCCCGTCGCTTGTTTGTCTACAATACATTAATAATTAACAATATAAAAAAACAGACTTCATAAAAATGACAACACTGAACCAAATTGAAATGGGCCCCACACGGGAAGCACCAGCTTTCAAATAAAAAAAGAATCATCAAAATCGGTTCACCCAGTCAAAAGTTCTGAGGCAACAAATATAAAAAATAAAGTCGAATTGAAAACCTCCCCCTTTTAGGAAGTCGGTAAAAAATATATATAATGAATGTGGGCCTAGTGGCATTGCTCAATTGGCAACTCCCCATACTACATTGTATTCGTGCAGTAATTGCGCCGCCTGAACTAACATTAACTGAGATATATGTACTTATGTTTAAATCTCACAATAAAATGTGAGAGTGACAGGTTGTATATCATTTGACAGCGTTAGCTTAGTCGGTAGTGAACCTACCTTCTGCGCTTGGAGGCGTGGGTTCGATTCCCACCTAGGACAAACAACAACCTTGTTAATATGGGTATTAAATTAAAGAGCTTGAAGAGTAGGAAATTATAAAGTTACATCATTCTAAATTCAATATCGCCGCCGCTCCAGTAAGGTGATTCAAATTTTCTTTGACAAGGCTAACCTTGTTTGGAAAAAGTTTTTTTTACCATTCACTTATTTTACTCATATTGAACCTTTTTCGCTCTTTCTTCCTGAAGGTCTATCCAAAAAGCTGATAAACAAAATGCTCTCCCTCGAACTTGGAGAAGCTTATACATGGGAGGAGTATGGACTGGATATCCGCGATACAGCCATCACTTGGCTAAACGACCTAGAGGTTGATGATCGCTACCGACGGTGGCCAGCGTCATACATGGAACTGCTAAGGCCAACATACCCTGGCATGCTGAGAAATTTGAGAAGGAACATCTATAACTATGTAAGTAAAAAACATGCTAAAAAATACCCTCTTTATGACGTAAATGTGGTGTTGAGGTTTCTCAGTCACAAATTTTAAGGTCCAATACAATTTTTCAACTATGATATCGATTTTCACATTTTGTCTTCCATCTCGTGTATGTAAAGACCAGGTTGGTTAGCATGCGCACCGCGACAAAATCTTGTCATCACTCTGTCGAGCGAGAACGCGACAAGGTGCTTACGGTTTTATATACGCCTGTCTCGCTTTGGTACGATAAAAAGAGTCGACAAAATGTCGTCGTAGCGCGCATGCTAGTTCGGCTGATGTTAAAGGATTTGGTTTTTCAGAAGCTTCAAAGACTGAGATGTATACAAGCAACAAAAGACGCAATAATCTTTTACTTCTTGAGGCGTCAATCGCGAGATAAAACTGTTCTTGTTTTCATTGATCAAAATTCTTTCGGCATGTAATAATTTTATTGATTACTAGGTGCGCCTCGCAGTTTCACCCGTGTGGATACTCCTTATATTATCAGCTATCTGCCAATGAAAGTACCGTCAAATCCGATCCAGCCATTTTATACATTATCTAGTCACCCGTCCCGGTTTTGCACGGGTGGACTTTTTTTTTCAACATTCTATTAATACATAGCCTATGTTACTCAGGGATAATGTAGCATTCTAATGGTGTTTTTTTTTTAAATTGTTCCTATAGTTTTTGAGTTAATTCATTACAAATATAAAAAAATACAAGTCTTTCCTCTATATAATATTAGTGTAGATACATACACACACCGCCTTCGCCTTTTATATAAAAGATCTCACTAAATCGAGTAAACATCTGCAGGTGATAATAGCAGACCCAACATCGACTGCGTCCGGACCGCCTCTAAGGCTTGGCGAGACGCTGCTCAAGCATGCGACACCTGTGCGAGTTGGGTTGGTTCTTGCGCCTACCACCGGCGACAAGGCTCTGGAAGCAGCCATCCGGTCGGCGTTTAACTACGTAGCTCAAGAGAAGAATTCCAATAAGGAGGCGTATTACTTCCTTACTCAGGTGAGTTTTATGCTGTTTCTCATGAAAATTATTACCATTTCTTGTATGCCAGTTCTAGGTAAGAACTAGATGGACTTGTGGGTGGTTAGAGGACTTGTAGATGGTCAGAGGACTTGTGGGTGGTCAGAGGACTCGTGGCTGGTCAAAGTGCTCGTGTGTGGTCAGATATGGGGATGTGGTCTTTGTAGAGGGAAGGAGCGGAAATGGTTTAAGCATTTTCCGGGAGTGATGCCTCAGGCAGCGTGCAACGATCTAATCAAAGCCACCTTTAAAATTCAGTTCTAGATCACAACATACTAAAGAAAAATTTTTTTTTTTAAGTGGCCCTGGTACATGAAAATGGGAATGTTTTTTAATCGCTGTACTCGCTCCCTTGTTTTCATACTTCCACTATTTTCTTAAGAGTATACTTTTTTATACTATATATAAAAAAGTGGAATTCTTGACGGGAAGCGATGATGTGGTAGAAGCCATCTTTTATTAGTGACACAATCCTGAAGAAGCCTGGATTATACTTGTATGGAAAAAGAGGCTGACATGAAATCCTTCAAAATGAAATCATGAAACTAAAAGTAGCCATTATGTTGTTTTTTGTTACAGCTTTTAAATCCAACTAAAGACGAAGAACCGTTATCAGTTGAGCTCGTCAAGAAACAACTGAAGAAATACGCGAGCTCCAATGCTAACGTAGACGACATAGTGGACCAGGATTCGGAGTACAACTTCGGCGGACACCTCGCAGCGGAGTTTGTGGTGAAAACAGGGAATGATAAGTTCCCTCAGGTAAGCTCCGATGTCACAAAATCGTACTACTGCTAAAAAACAAAAGAATATAATCGTGGAAATAGGCTCGTGTATTTTAGACTAGCTGTACCCGCGACTACGTCCGCGATTTCTACAGAAATAAATAGCCTATGTCCGTCCTCATGGTACATACCATTGCCTCGCAAAATTTTATCGAGATCGGTTAAGCCGTTTAGCCGTGATTATGTAGCAAACAGACAGACGGACAGACTTTCGCATTTATAATATTAGTGTGGATTATAAGGAGCTGGTCCAAAATATGAAAATATGGAAGGAATTGGAAAAAAATCCTAGCAGTGAGAATAATATAAATTAAAAATGCTTTGTAAAGGTACGCGCTTATTATACCGAGGCGAAGAGGGCCGGGTCGCATCGCAATAATACCTTTCATAAATTATTTATGAAAATCCGACCCCCTGCGCTCTGCAACATAAAATGCACGCAAAAAAAGAAGTAATTTTCATTAATATGTTGCAATAAAAAACTATTTTGCTCAAAAAATCCTATAAACTACTACTAATAATCAGGATTTCAAACAAACACATTTAAACATATTAAATTGAACCATCTTTATTGCATCGGAAAAGGACAATCAATGTATACAATGTAACTTCCATATCCAGTTTCTTATTTAAAGAAACACTTGTTTATTTTCTACTGTAAATATTATTTAACTGATAACCACTGACTTGAAGTAAATTATTATTGTAACAACGATAACAATATCTTATCACTGCAGAGTTTCTCTCTGATCTGTGAAGGTCTCACTCGTCTTGTATTGTTTCTTTAAAATTATAAATCTCGGAACTTATTAAAATGGCAGCTTCTTCAGAACTTCCAAGTTTGGACAGACTTATATCCAATACTTTACAAGGCAAAGAGCTCGAGGAATATAACAGGATACACTATGGGAGAGCAGATCACCACTCAATTCAAATAAAGAGTGAAAACGCCGACTTTGCTCTCGGTAATAACTTTGAAGTGGCGGGGTATAACTTTCCAGCGAAAAATGAAGAAACAAGGAAACCCCGCATCGTTCGTGTGGGAGTTATTCAACATTCAATTGCAATTCCTACTGATGAGCCGATTTCTAAACAACGGCAGACGATATTTGAGAAGACTAGAAACATTATAGATTGCGCTGCAGCTGAAGGAGTCAACATTTTATGTTTACAAGAAGCCTGGAGCATGCCCTTCGCATTTTGCACCAGAGAAAAGCATCCGTGGTGTGAATTCGCTGAATCAGTGCTCTACGGTCCTAGCACAGTCTTTCTTAGCGAATTTGCGACGAAGTATAGAATGGTAATAGTATCCCCGATTCTGGAAAGAGATGAAGTTCACGGTGACACTATTTGGAATACTGCTGTGGTCATAAACGAATTGGGTAAAGTTATCGGGAAACATAGAAAGAACCACATTCCGAGAGTGGGTGACTTCAACGAATCTACTTACTATTACGAAGGGAATACAGGACATCCTGTATTTGATACGATTTATGGAAAAGTTGCCGTCAACATTTGCTACGGGCGTCATCATCCTCAAAACTGGTTAATGTTTGGGATTAACGGAGCTGAGATAGTATTTAACCCTTCAGCTACTGTGGCTGGGTTGAGCGAGCATCTTTGGGGTATCGAAGCCAGAAATGCAGCGATTGCTAACAGCTACTTCACTTGTGCAATCAACAGAGTAGGAACTGAGTCGTTCCCTAACGAGTTTACTTCTGGAGATGGAAAACCGGCACATAAAGAGTTTGGCCACTTCTATGGTTCTAGCTACGTGACTGCTCCAGACGGCGCGCGGACACCTGGCCTGTCTAGAGTAAAAGATGGTTTGCTGATTGCACAAATTGATCTAAACCTGTGTCGCCAGATTAAAGATAAATGGGGCTTCACTATGACACAACGACTCGATATGTATGCTGATAGCCTGAGTAAAGCTGTGAAGCATGATTATGAACCTCAGATTATAAGCAATATCAAGTGATGTTTTTATTTTACGTTAAAATGTTTTAAGCTTTATTCAAATACAATGTAACCATATATCTACTTGTTGTTATTAAAATTTGTGTTTTATTTCATCTCTTTAGTCATCTCCTTCTCCCGATACAGGATTATTTTTAATTCTTTTCACAAAATTAATAAGTTCCCCAATTTTTTTACTTATATTTTTTTGAAGCACGTTGTTGCTCTTCATTTTTGCTTAGGCCCCTGCATTGATTCTTATTTGAGACCTCGTAAGGTTATTGTCGTTTATAGGCCTGGGGACTTACGCCCCAGGCCTCTATTCGGGCCCGCATTTATCTATAAATGCGGGCCCGAATAGGTGCCGTTTGTAAAATCACGCGCGAACCTTAACGCGTCGAGATACGGTTTGTGGCCCCTGATTTAATATATTGTAGTTTTTTGGGGGGCATAAACGAATTAATTCAAGTTACAGAAGAAAAGTTATCCGGTATGTTGTAGGGAATCTTCCAACGAGAGGTTTTAGGTAAATTATAAATAACCCTGTATACCTAGAAAATATTGGGAATCGCAATCATATGTGACACTAGCTGTACCCGCAACTTTGTTTGCGTGAACATTAAAATAGTACCTGCAGACGGAATCACCGGAAATTGCAGTAATATGTTACTAACAATATTGTTTACAGGAGCTTTTATTAGTTGCTTATTATAATGTAAACATCACATAACGCAAAACATCAGACCAATATTTGCAATAAACAACGGAAAAAAAACAGTGAATTAACAAAACTCAACAATTCACTGAACTAAACGATAACGAAAACCTACTAACTAATAGTGCACAATCCTGATTTATCCTCCTTTCAGCGCAGATAGTCGATGAGCGTAACCCTGTTCAATAATGACTTCCTTTCGGCGCAGTGTAGCCCATGTGCGCAACCCTGTTTAATAATGACGCCTTTCGGCACTGCCTATGTGCGTAACCCTGTTTAATAATAACCTCCTGTCCGCGCAGTATAGCCTATGTGCGTAACCCTGTTTAATAATGACCTCTTTTAGGCTCAGTGTAACCTATGTGCGTAACCCTGTTTAATAATGAACTCCTTTTGGCGCAGTGTAGCCTATGTGTGCAACCCTG
This sequence comes from Agriopis leucophaearia, assembly GCA_949125355.1. Lineage (NCBI taxonomy): Eukaryota > Metazoa > Arthropoda > Insecta > Lepidoptera > Geometridae > Agriopis > Agriopis leucophaearia. The sequence goes on from OX421264.1 coordinate 11,939,227, forward strand.
CTTAATAATGACCTCCTTTCGGCGCAGTGTAGCCTGTGTGCGTAACCCTGTTTAATAATGCCTTCCTTTCCGCGCAGTGTAGCCTATGTGCGTAACCCTGTTTAATAATGACATCTTTTCGGCGCAGTGTAGCCTATGTATATAACCCTGTTTAATGATGAACTCCTTTCCGCGCAGTGTAGCCTATGTGCGCAGCCCTGTTTAATAATGACCTTCTTTCGGCGCAGTATAGCCTGTGTGCGCAACCCAGTTAAATAAAGACCTTCTTTAGGCTCAGTGTAGCCTACGGGCGTAACCCTGTTTAATAATTACCCCTTTTCGGCGCAGTTTAGCCTAAGTGCGCAACCCTTAAGCTAATAGACCGATTTAAATTGTTTACTTTTAATTTATTTATTGTTCGTTTGACAATATCTCTATGATTCATTTGGACTGGCCTATACAATAAAATGAAATTCCATCTTAAGATGAGCTGTACGTTCAAAGGCTCCTATACATTCCGGGGGTCAAGTAATTTGGACATTATACTAAGGGTTGTGATGTCTGTAATTTCTAAACCACGAAACCGATGACCTTGAAATATTTACGGTACAATCTTTAATGTACCTCCTTTCTAACAAAAAAAGAATTAAAGAAATCGGACTACGCGTTAATGAATTAAAATTAAGTACGCATTGTGACTTTCATCCCCTCTCCCACAGGAACCATGCTGAATTTCGGGATAAAAAGTATGCAAGAACCTACCTCGTAGTATGAACTCAAACCATGCTAAGTTTCATTTGAATCCATTCAGTACTTTCGGCGTGATGCGCGGTCGTGATACAGACAGACAGACAGACAAAAATGAAAAAAATTACAGTTTTGGCTTCAGTATCGATTATAGAATGCCGTCCAATTTTTTTCTTCAAAATATCTTCAATGTACAGAATTGGTCCTGTTACAGTTTTATTATAAGTATAGATTATGGTGATTAGATTTACAATCTAAATTGTAGAGGTAACATTTTTAAATTTTCTTAAAGGTGCGCATATATGATGCGACACATTTTAAAACTGATTTTCGACTAGTGTTGCGCTTCAATCGAAGTTGTCGTCACGCCATGTGTAGAAGATGTTATTTTTCTAATAGTTTTTTTTTTACTAATACCTAACACATGCCCGGTTCGTAGGTTCTGATAAATGGCGTCCCGCTGACGGAAGAAGGCGCGACACCCGTGACGTCATCGGTGGAGGTGCTGGAGGAAGCCCTCGTGTCCGCGCTGTCGAGACACACGGGCCGGCTGCAGCGCGCCGTGTTCCGCTCCGAGCTCGCCGACTTCGACGATGCACTTGACTACCTCATGAAGCAGCCACATGTCATGCCGAGGTACTACTATCTAGTCTAATATTGACGGAGTTAATGGTGCTGGAGGCGCTGGTTACGTAAGGACGCATGTAGATAGCTCGCCACGTATTTTTTTTAACCCCTGATGCAAACAGAGGTTTGTTATAAGTTTAGCGTGTGCCTGTCTGTGGAATCATAGCTCCAGAACGGATGGACAGATTTTGATTTAGTTTTTATGGGGACTTGATCAAGAGTGTTCTGAGTTTTAATTTTTATTATATAAAGTAGACGTGCGACTTGAAGACACCCTGATTGTAACTATCGGGGAGCCAATTCAAGCCATTTTTGGGCAGCTTAATTTTTCGACATTATTTATTTCAGGTTGAACCGCCGTGTGCTCGGCGCAGAAGCGTCTCAGTATTTGGACATGACTGGAGTGCCGTCTTCTAAAGAGTTATTTACTGAAGAGAAAGTACACAAGCTTTTACATCTTACAGGTGATAATTCGGACCTTATTTATCAAATAATGTGCTAAGAATTTACAGTTTGATTATAAGCTGCTGGTGCTATTACAGCTTTACACTCTAAATCAATTCAGAGTTTTATCACGATAGACACTGATATCATCATCATTTCAGCCATAGGAAGTCCACTGCTGGACATAGGCCTTCCCCATCGATCTCCGAATGGGCTGCGGTTGGAAGCGGCCTGCATCCAACGTTTCCCTGCAGTCTCTTTTAGGTTGTCTGTCCATCAACCTCAAGTGATCGTGTTTGCAATCAATTCAACAACTCAATGCTAACGTTTCTAACTTCGCTCATGAATGGAAAGACCCGAATTCACCCGAGACCCGAGATTGTTTGTGATTGTGTGCCACCTTTTTTTATGATATTGAGTGACGAGACGAGCGAAGTCGCTCGCCTGATGGCTCTTCACGCTTGCCCGTAACAGCTCAACGCCACTCAGAATTTTGAACTTCAACAGTTCAAAACCCTGGATGGCAATGCACTGCGCTCGTCACCCCGAGATATAAGATGTCAAATCTCTGTGTGCCCTGTAATTTCGCTGGAAACATTGCGCTTCAATCCGGAACACAGTAGTGTTTGCACAGTACTGCTTGGCGGTTGAATAACTGTCAAAGGTGTGGTACTTCCCCAGGCGAACCCCTGCAAAAGAGTCTTACCACTACAAAAAAACCAACCTACGCGATTTTGCTCGTTACGATGCGCCAATCGATGGCTTCTAAGTTGGCCGAATATTTGGTATTCGGCTAAACAACTATCCGTTTCATCTCTATGCACTGACGTCACGCTGATTCGTGACGTACACCGTATTTAAAGACTTCACAAACAAGTGCAGTTGATACCAGCTTTTTTTTCTGTAATATGGTTGGTTATTTGCAGGTCGTGACGCTCTTGCCACCGCTTTACCCATCCTTAAGTACTTCAGGAAAGGAGGGGTGAAGCCTGAAAAGATATCGCAAACTATTTGGATAGCGGGCGACTTGAATGATGTGGAATCTAGAAAGCTGTTGAAAAATGCACTCATTTTTATGGTAAGTAACAATACATAATACCAATACTAATGTGTGTACTTATTAAGATTCTTTTGTTGAATGAGATAAAGAAAAAACATATTTTTACATTCTAAAAATTATATTTTGAAAGTACTAATGGTTACCTGTTAAAGGCTTTAGAGGGCAAAAGATCCCCTGAAAACTTACGCTATTGACAGATCTCATCACATGTACCAAATTCTTCTGTCAACAAATGTGCTTCTATGCACATTTATTGATGAAAGTGACTCAACGAGACCGACAACCCTCAGATCAGACTGAAAAGAGAGATATGCCATAGTACAATTATCGTTCGTGTTCAAACGTCTAAATTTTTCATATATTATTTTCACTATACTGCTTAACCGCAGTTCACTTATAATTTTTTCACACACACGAAGAAACTCGTAGCGACACCAATGTACTAACGAATAGTCTATACTAAAAGAGCGATAAGTTCGTCTGCTGTGCGAGTTCAACTAAAGTCATCAAGCCTGATTTAGGCAAGATGCGTTCGCACGCGCCACGCTACCTTACCATATCTCCCTTGTTTGATATGAGCCACCCAACGACTTTTCATACTCTGTGTGAAGACAAATGCAAACGAATTGGGCTACAAGCTAAAGTTTTACTATCACTATGTAAAAAGTGTATGAGACAAATCTTTTTATTTTCTTACGGTGGGCTAGTATAAAAGGCACCCCTTGACTTAATTACAATTTAGCTTAATGTTAGGCTAACAAGTAATTTAATTCTAATATAAACTTTTATGTATGTTATTTTTAAAAACTAAAGAATGTGTCCAATAACACATTTCTTATTCCTCTTGATTAATTACTTGAATTAAGGGAAAGACACGAAGAAAAATCTCAGAATAAAAAACGACATTTCAAACCATTTTATGTTATTATTTAATTGCAGAAAGAATCGGGTGGCGTCCGCGTAGCGTTCATACCGAACGTGGACGGTGATTCTAACTCAGACCAGTCGCTCAACAAGGTTGTACTGGCGGCACTGCACATGCTCGAACCGCACGTCGCCACGGACTATGTTGCCAGGCTGCTGGAAAGCGAGGGTTGCCATGAAAGGCAGGATTGCGAGATTTTGGTAAGTCAATGATTCAGTATCGTAATCTAAACTTTTATGAATGTTGTGGTGATGAACCTTAGTGAATATGCTAAGAATACAAAAATAATAAACACGTGTTTCAAAAAATCTGAAAATAAAGTAAATAATAGTTTCTGCATAGTTTGTCACGGGTCGTGGACAAATTGTCTTTTCACCATTTTTATCCGCACGTAGCCGCGACAGAGCTAGAATATGGATATATTTGTCTCATTCTCTGGGAATAAAAATGTTGGAAAGACAATTAGTCCACGGCCCTTGTTAAGCCTGCTGTAGGATAGCAGGTGAAACCGCAGGGTGCTGCTCGTAACACATATTGTAAAGTGTGATCAATAATGTACTTTTTTTTCCTTTTTCTATTTAACAGCCGGAGTTAGTCCCTGCCCTGCACAAATACGAGTGGGTATTAAAAGCGACGCGAGTACTCTGCGCGCGAAGCCTAAAACTTCGCACTGGCGCACGAGCCGTCGTACACAACGCACGCGTCGTCGGTCCGCTAGACGATACTGAGCAGTTCACTGTAGAAGACTTCCAGCTGCTTGAGAGGTTCAGCAGCCAAGTCTACGGCGACAAACTATCAGAACTGTGGGACGCTAAGAAGAAATCGAAGCCTAATAATGAAGTTCTCGAGGATGATGGTAAGTGCTACAGGCCCCTATTTGTATGTTCTGAATGTATGTAAAAATTAAATGTTTACTGCTGTCTTATGTACTCCACATTAATTTTGTGATCCGAGGTTACCTCGAGCACTGAAGTTTCGTAAAAGGATCTAATCCGAATACCAGACTAGATTGTGTTCCAATTTCCAGCTAACTTTGTCTTCAGACAATATAGTAACACCCTTTACGATAATGCGTTCTTGCACTGTTTAGTAGAAGAAGAAGAAGAAGATTACGACGTGATCAATCTATCTCCTGAGGATCGTTTGAAGATGATCTCAGTACTGGCGTCCCGCGCTCCGCGCACGCGGACTCCACTGCCGGCGGGGCTCCGCACAGAGCACTCGCTCGTCGACCTGCCACCTTTGTTCGAAAACGAGGCCGCTGTTGAAGTAAGTTACTTTAAGATCCGAAGATTTCACTTGTCACTATCATATACAAAAAATTATATTGCTTTATTCGCATATTATATTTTACATGTTAAGTCCGTAGAACATAGTGTTTGTAGCGATGTGTTTGAAGATGGATCATGCAGTCCTTAAAGATACATATAGCAACCTGTCACACTACTGTCACAGTGTAAAAACCATACAGTGGTTTTTACTCCCATGAAGTTTCCACCTCTCTTCCGTATGTGGAAATTAATGAAATCGCATCTCTATATCTCTGTAAAATTACTTGTAATCTCGCACAGCACATGCTGTAGGAAACATTTTGGTGTGTGCGCAAAAACGTACACAGGTCAGCCCTGAATGTTGCGTACCGAGCTACTAAGACATGCCATGTATGCAGCTTGGTACTGCTACAACCGCATCTTACCCTCCGCACTCCGCACGATTGCTCTGTCTAGACCAGAGGTTCCCAAAGTGGTCCAGGTGTACCCAGGGTTCTACGTTTTTGTCGAGTTTTGGGAATATGGTAGAAATGTGGTTGCAGAGAGTCCACCGGAACCAGCTAAATTTTGAAAGTGGCCTATGAGAAAAAAAAGTCTGGGAACCTCTAGTCTAGACGACTTCGTTGGACGACTATATGCATTTATAGACTGTGCTTCTGTACGTTGAAAGAAAGAATACAATTTTATGAACACGCACTATATATTTCAGAAGCATACAACAATCGTTATATTGGGAAACACAAAGATTGATGCTAATTGTGATGGTTTGTGTGTCTGCAGATAGTGGCGGTGGTGGACCCGGCGTCGCTGGCAGCGCAGCGCGTGGCGCCGCTGCTACTGGTGCTGCGGCGCGTCGTCAACTGCCGCCTCAAGCTGTTCCTCAACCCACAGGACAAGAACTCAGACATGCCGCTCAAAAGGTACCCTCAAATACGCATCACGGCATTGTTGTGCAACTGATTGCACCTCACAAAGTGCCTTTCATGATTATTCCTGGCATAATAGTATCCTATGATATAAAACGCAACTTTTAAACTATCGTGATTTGAACACACGTTTTAAATGTGTATTGGTATTTATCGCGCATTACTTTATTTAGGTAAAAATCATAATAAAAAATCTTAAAAATCTTATTAAAGTTACCTTTCTCTCCACGTTTAGGCCATGTAAAAAATGGCCGTGATCACGAGCTGACTGAAAACTGCTGGTGCGGGTTTTGTTGTGTTTATTTTACCTCTTTTTCCTATGATATATACTTACATATTTCTTGCGTTTCGATAGATTTTGTGTTTCGACAGATTCCGATAGAGTTGAGGGATGAATTCCCAGTGACCACTGGGTAGGTGACGTCATCATAAAGTACAAGATGGCGAGATGGAACCGTGATGTGAGGTAGCATTGGATGTCTTTTTAAATGAAAGTGAGGTTTAATAGGTACATGATTTTTTAACCCCCGCCGCAAAGAGAGGTTGATAAAAGTTTAACGTGTATATCTGTATGACTGTCTGTGGCCTCGTTGCTCTCAAACGGCAGCACCAATATTTTTTTGTTTGAAAGGTGTCTTGATCTTGTGTTCTTAGACCCGTAACAGACACGCCGTCTGACTAACGGGAGAGAAAGAGAAATTGAGAAAAAGAGAAATTTTTCTCTTTCTCTACAGTTGGTTGGACGGCGGTTCGTCAGCCATGTTGACGTGTCTGTTACGGCTCTTAGCTATGATTCAAGAAGATCTAAGCGTTTGCGACATATGATCCGCCAAAAAACTGTTGTTGAGTTATTTTAAAGAAAGAAACTTGTTTCGTCAGTTTCTACCGCTACGTTCTGGAGCCCGAGTTGCAGTTCACGTCGAGTGGCGCGGCGACTGGCGGCGCTATAGCTCGCTTCTCTCGGCTGCCCCACGCACCTCTTCTCTCGATGGAGCTGCGCACGCCGCCCAACTGGCTCGTCGAGTGCGTCAAGTCTGTCTACGATCTGGACAACATCCGCCTGGCAGACGTCGACACTGTCGTGCACAGGTAACTAACTCATACAAATACAATAGTTATTTGTTAAGGCCGCTAAATTGTTTTAGGCGCGAGTACTTGTTTTGAAACCTGAGCAAGCGAAAGATTTAAGGATTAAAGTTGAAATACAGAATCCTGAGCGTAGCGAGGGTTTCAAAGGTTAAACACGCAGAAAAAGTTTGCTGCTGAACAAAACACACAACTTTTCATCTCACTTTAGCGAGGAAACCTTCTTGAATCAAACTATTTGCTATGGTGCTTTTTCTATGAAATTAGGACAGAACAACATTTTGTCGGGTCAGCTGTTGTAAGAAATAAAGAAAATATCATAAGATATATAATCACTCTAACTTAGACCACTGCTAGACCTGGCCTTTTTTCTAACGCATACTCATCATCATAATCATCATCAGCTAGAAGACGTCCACTGCTGAACATAGGCCTCCCCCTACGCATACTGCCCGGCACAAACTCTAACAATGTCCAATAACATCAATTTGCTTATCGGAAGTTTTGAAGCGCTAGCATCGTCTCAAGTCAATATTCTGCTTATTCATTTACTGCCTTTATCTATCAGTGAATTCGAGCTCGAGTACCTATTGCTGGAAGGGCACGCATGGGACACCGCACTGGGCACTCCGCCGCGAGGTTTACAGCTGGTGCTGGGTTCGCGCGAGAACCCTGAACTCATGGACACCATCGTGATGGCAAACTTGGGCTACTTCCAGCTGAAGGCTAACCCTGGCGCCTGGATACTGCGTCTGAGGCCGGGCCGATCGGATGAGATATACGAAATTGTTGGGTGAGTATTAAGGTTTCAGGTGCACGCATATTTTTCGTCTTATTTTATCCTTGTAGTTGTGATAATGGGGATGGTAAATTTTTTTTCTTTGCAATTGTAATTTCAAAACCATTTGGATGAATAGATAGACTATGATCACTAAACATCAGTTTTTGTTGAAAAATAATGACTGATGATGGATATTTATGAGATGAGATTGACCTTCATCTGCCCTCTAATTACATCTCATTGGCATTATATTGAGCTTGTTTCATGCCATATAAAAAAACATCTTAAATCAAAATCTCAATTATGACATTGACAGATGAGAAAGTTTTATTTTTTAACAGTTTTGGCAAAACACATTATAAATACTGCCTATGCTGTCGTCATCGCGTATAAAAGTTACGAAATCTCAAAATTACGAAATTTTCAATAAATAACTACCGCAAGAAAAACATATAGTTGAAAAGTGTAGAAGAAATTAAGAAACTTGTAGAAAGTATTGAGATTTTTTTTAACAAGCCCCATTGCTTTATGCTTAGTAATTCAGTGTGATCACATAGCTACCAGTGGCGACCTAAAGACGCCCAATCTTGTGTTTCTTTATCCTGTGTAGTCATTTAAAATCCTTGTTAGCTCTTTATTCCTATGGATCTTATGTTTTTTTAGACACGAAAACACAGACACACCAGCAGGCAGCGAAGATATTCAGGTGCTAATGAGTTCATTCAGAAGTCACGTGATCAAACTGCGAGTCAGCAAGAAACCGGAGAAGCAACACCTCGACCTACTTGTAGAGAACGATGACAAGAACTCTGGCGGCATTTGGAACTCTATTGCAAGGTAAGGCCCAGCAAAACAATCTCGGCCTACATTAATCCTTTGAGTCAAATGTGATTTATTTATTTCACAACCTGTGTGGTCCCGCTGTTGAACGAACGCTTTCTCCAATTCTTCCACGTATTCCTGCCTCTTTTTGCCAAGCTCGGCCAATAAATAGATAAATAAAAATAAATATCTGGGACATTTTTGCACACACGGTCATCTGACCCCAAACTAAGCAAAGCTTGTAATATGGCTGCCAGAGACTGATATACGTACATATATATTTTTAAATACATACTTAAATAGATATTAACACCCAGACATAGAACAAACATAAATGTTCATCACACAAATGTTTGTCCTAGATGGGAATCGAACCCACGCCCCCAAGCACAGAAGTTAGGTTCACTACCAACTGAGCCACCGGGGCAGTCTCTCATCGATAGGGGTAGAGGATGCGAAGGTCGTTACGTCACCTGGTTCGGGAACGACCAGGTGTCGTCGTCTGAATCTTCGTCAGTTTTGCCTGGTGCATGCGGATTACGTGACCTGTGGGGCTATTATGAATCTTTGATCGGGATTGCAAGTTGTCAAAATTTTGTAAAAAAAAAAGCGTTGTCTATTTCCAATTTCGTAGTATGAAATTGGAAATAGACAACGCTTTTTTTTGCGTCATAACCCCTTTCAAGTGTCAAAATTCTGACACTCGCGATCCCGATCAAAGATCCATAATACGGCTGCTGCTCAGTTTCATTTCAGTTTGGCGCTCTTTGACCCTAGGTCGGTAATACTGGTTCTTGAGTGAATTGTCGCTTTGGCAACTCTGTCGGTTCCTTGATGCTGAGAATACTGCGCTCCATTGCCCTCTGGCAAATCGTCACTTTGAGCTTTTGACGTTTAGTCAACAACCACAACCATACTTTATGCTTGTTGTTTTAAGGGTTTAGTATTTTGCAAACCAGCAATGTAAAACGTACAAAACTCGGGATCATTGCACCATCTCTACATAGTATAAAATAAAGTCACTCTCCGCGTCTGTCTGTCTGTATATCCGCTAACTCTTCCCAAACCACGCAACGGATTTTGATGCGGTTTTCTCCATCAGCTATATAATTTTTCACGGAAGGTTTATATATAAAGAATAAAAAATATAATAATAAAACCCCGTGCGAAGCCGGGGCGAGTTGCTTGTGCAGTTATAAAACTGCGTCGTGCGTGAGGAGATTGTTCGTTGACTTCTAGCGTCAGCTGGATATTATTTGCATTGAAAAAATTGTGTAGTGAACCTTGTTTAGTACTCAGACTTCAAATTCATGCCATAAAAAAAAACAATTGTCATTTTTTAATACTACATATCGTTCCATCTCAGTTCATTCGGCGGCGGCGAAGAAGCGGAAGCGCAAGACGAGACAATCAACGTGTTCTCAGTGGCCTCGGGACATCTCTACGAGCGGTTTCTTCGCATTATGATGATGTCAGTACTCAAGAACACGAAGTCGCCGGTCAAGTTCTGGTTTTTGAAGAACTATTTGAGTCCTTCACTCAAGGTATATATTCAGTTCTTTGTATAATGACATAGTATCTCGAAATATTTTTCTTACCCAAACATGAAAATTCAATTGGTTCGAATTGGCACAATAAAGATAAGATAATTTATTTTGCACAAAAACACGAGTAAATAATACGTTAAAAAAACACAATCACCGCATTCTGGCTAAGCAAAGCACATCTTTGCCCTGGACTAGCTTGTTTTCACCCATGTTTTCACCTTCAATTTTGCAACTGTCGTATTTTTCGGAATAAAAGTATTTTTGTCCTTCCTTCCATACATACTATTTTAATACCTTATTTTGTCAATCACTATTCCGCTATTTTAAACTAGTATCACGGTTGTTCACTACAGCTTAATAATTATTAACGGGACATTTACCGTGGTAAGGTTGTGGGTGTTCTCTAACATATATGTAATAATATAATTATGTATGTTATATTATGTGTATGTATCTTTGATAACAGTATGTTAATTAATGTTTATGTAGTTTATTGATTTTATATATATTTAGATTGTATGTATATATATATATACATATAAAGTATGATGGTTTTATTATGTAGTCTATTATGTATACATATATGTTGTATTTATTTGTAATCTATTGATTTGTTTTTTTGCATTGGTATTTACTTTCGTATGTTTAGTTAAGACCACTATTTTGTTAATGTAATTCCTTACCGTGCACGGTTGGCTGGAAGAGATCGCTTTAAGCGATAAGGCCGCCTGTTAAAAGCCTAGATAATTACTGTAGTTTATAATGTTATCCTTGTTTTTGTGGTTTTTAATAAAGAGTTATTGTATTGTAAGGAGCTCCCGATATTTCGGCGCATTACATGCACTGTGTTCACGAGGCGACACTGTCATCCCGTGAATAGTGGATAGGAATACGGGATATTTACATTATCACGGTAAATATCCCGTTAATAATCTAATAATTGTACTGTTTCTCTATTTTCTCTTTAATAAGAAACAAAAATATATAGACAGAGCTTTAGTACCTACATTGTGTAATGTAAGAATATTGTAATTGATGTTTTTATCAACAGGATAGTCTGCCCTTCATGGCACAAGAATACGGTTTCCAGTACGAACTGGTGCAGTACCAGTGGCCGAGATGGTTACAGAAGCAGCGCGACAGGCAACGCACCATCTGGGGATACAAAATTCTCTTCCTCGATGTTTTGTTCCCTCTACATGTCAAAAAGATCATATTCGTTGATGCTGATCAGGTAAATATAAACTTCAAACATTTGAAATATGGTTAGTTTTCATTTCTTAACCGACTTCAAAGAAGGATGATGGTTTTATGTTCCATTGGTTTTTTTTAAAGGACTTTTTTTGTTTGTTTGGTAGGGTATACTTTCAATTTGGTCCAATTGTCACCAACTCAGGACCTGATGATGGGATCCAGGGAAATCGAGGGCAGCCCTCATATTTTATAGGCACTTATTATGTTTTATATATATTTTTGAAGTCAGTTTTGTTTGATGTGATCTACTTATTTTGTGAATTGTGTTCTTTAATAGTTCATAACATCATAAAATGAAGTTTTGACGCATGGGCAGGTTGTTTTCAATCTTATAACTTCGTAAATAAGGTATAAATAAGTTTGTTTGTATTGCAGATTGTGCGAGCTGACTTGAAGGAACTGGTAGAATTTGACTTAGGAGGCGCTCCATATGGATACACGCCATTCTGTGATAGCAGGAAAGAGATGGAAGGATTCAGGTGAAGAATTAAACATTGCTATTTTATTACTGAAAAATTGTCAAGAATTATTATTTAAAAAAAAAAATTGTTAAGAATGGTATGGTAAAAGTACACCACGTTGTTACGTTATAGTGCGGGCGTTTTACGTAATACTCAATTAGGCCATCCATAGTCCATTTTTCTCCTTGTCTACTTGCGTGAAGCGGCTGCAGCTAATTCAACCAACCAGTCCGACTTCCTCCAGGAAGGCCAGATGCTGGCGCAGGCTTCACGGAGCATCCTTGGTGACCCGAGGATGTTAAAAGTATTCCACTGTGGTCACGTAATTTTACTGCAGAATTTTATGTGCCTTGATAGATCATTCGGGTCGTCTTATCATCCCCTAGCGGAAATAGGGAAAGGGCTCCATAACGTCTGTTCTTTGTCCCTAATGCTTCTTTACCCTAACGATGGGTGAGTCAGTTTCTTGATGGTGTCGAAGGCAGGTACGCGTCCCCCGACCACTATTTGTCGGAAGATAGGAGTTGAAGTCAGTCAAAAAACGTTCTCATGTTTTTTGTGGTAGGTTCTGGAAGCAAGGCTACTGGCGCAACCACCTGCAAGGTCGCAGTTACCACATCAGCGCATTGTACGTGGTGGATTTGAAGAGGTTCCGTCGTATCGCGGCCGGCGACCGCCTGCGCGGACAGTACCAGGCGCTCAGCCAGGACCCTAACAGCTTGTCTAATTTGGGTAAGGCTTCTACAAAACTAGTCTCTCTTAGCAAGGCCAACCATCGTGTAAGGCGCATTTACCACATTAGAGCATTTGCATTATACATGGTCGATTTGAAGCGATTCCAGTATTTAACCTTACAACTTTTCCAAATTTAGTTAGGCTTCTAGACTCTAGAAAAATCTAGTATATCTTGAAAGATGTAATAATGTGCGAGCAAGAGAACTGCAGACGAGAAAATTCCTCTTAACATTTGACCGTATCTTGCAGACCAAGACTTGCCGAACAACATGATTCACCAAGTGGCCATCAAGTCGCTGCCGCAGGAGTGGCTCTGGTGCGAGACCTGGTGCGACGAGAACTCCAAGAAATTCGCTAAGACTATTGATTTGGTGAGTCCAGCACATACTTGCTCAGCCGTTGAGATACAAATATTATAAAAAATGGGAACCATTTATACCTATAGACATTTGATTGACCTTTTGAGCCGATTTCAAAAAGGATGTTCTCAATTTGTCTGTTTTTTATGTGTTATGCGATATATTCACCAATTGAGGACCGATTTTAATGTTTTTTTTTAGAATAGGTTATACGTCAAGGTACGTCCCTCAGATCAGACAAACAAGGGAGATATGTCTTAAGCCATCGAGGTAAAATAGCTGTAGAGTCACAATCGTGCCAAAAAAATGTCCGAAACAAAACTCGGCGCACGCTACGCATTGCACAGACTTTTTGGTTAGTAATAAGGCAACTGCGATCCGACTACAACACTGCGCGACGCCAGTGCTATGATGCCCTATCGGACAAGCGACGTTGAACACTATGCAAGCGACATAACGTCTGAATTGAAGTAAATGTGGCATTGTCAACTATATAATTGATGTCTAGGTATGTTCAACGACGCTCGAACGTGAGATTGTGACTATAGGTATTGTATCTCGATGGCCTTATACAATTTATATTATCTTCTTGTTCAAATGTGTTACATAAAATTACAAAAAAACTAAGTATGTGTTATTCCAGCCAGAACCTAAAGTATCTACATTCCAATTTTAATCAAAATCGGTTTAGTAGTTACGGAGATACGAGGCAACAAAAATTCACACACACAAACTTTCTCATTTATGATATTAGTAGGATTATATACCTAGTCATAGTTGCAGTTGATGATCCTACATTAGGTTGTATTTATACTGGACACTTAAACGACTGGCGTGATGTTCTGTAAATGAATGTATTTTGTACGTGCTTGTACGTTTGTGATGGATAAAACGTACAACCACGGAGGTAATATCTAATCTGGACTTTTATAATCATCAGTGCAACAACCCGATGACGAAGGAAGCGAAGCTGTCGGCTGCGATGCGCATCGTGCCGGAGTGGACGGAGTACGACAATGAGATCAAGGCGCTGCAGGCGCGCGTGCGCCGCGGTCTCTACCAGGCGCAGGACAGCGAACAGGTAACTCACTAAAGCTGAAGCTCAGAAAAATATATGGAAGTGTTATATCTACAGTTTCCTCTTTTGCACTCACACCTATTGGCCGTCCATTTGATGACATTTTGATCATCTCGTTTGCGGTTGTGTGCGCTCACTATTGAAATGTGAGTTTGTAGAGTTCTTACTAGAATGTCAGTGTGTGCAATACGTGTTTAACTCGCCCCTTTAGAACTCTAGGTCACCGATCTAGCCTTCTAGTTGTCGTAATATGTTACGCTCAAAATGCGTTCGGTTCGATACACATAATATTTATATATGTACTAACCTTTTATGATATGTATTTCTACTCTTTTTTTTTATTTGTGCAGGAAATCGAAAGTCTTCATGAAGACACTGAAAGTGTAGTCAAACCAAGTAAGTACTAATTGATTTTTTATAATTTGGCAATATTACTGTTATATGATCTTATAGGAATTAGTTATGTTTCTAAACTAAGGAGTAATTCAATCGTTACCAACGCTTATGGTTGCCATACGTCCGGAATTTTCCGGACATGTTTGGATATTTAGGCTTTTGTCCGAAATGCGGGGGGAATTCTTAAACGCCTGGAATTCTACAAAAGAAATAAAAAAATTGAACAAATAGAAATGTTTGATACATTACACATAATGTATGTAAACTTCATAAACTATTATGCCGCGAAATATGAACTTTGAAGAAAAATTCCGGAAAATTCTTTAAGCGTCCGGGTTTTTCTCCGGACATGTTTTTTCTTCATCTGGTAACCCTACTTACACTACATCTTTAGCCAATTTCAAGAATATTAACAGTTTTTTTGTTTGCTTGTTTCAGAAGAAAAACACACCGAGTTATGATTGATAGCGTGGGGTAACTTAATCGCTTACATTTATATTGCGTTTTATTAATAGTCAATTTGTGAAGTGTCACACGGTGATAGTTTCGGCACTTATCACTTTATGATATTCCAATTTTGCTTCATCAAACAAATATTTGTATAACTTGCATTATACGAGTAAGATGAACGTAAGAAGCAAAATTGACCTTTCTCGGGTATTTTCTATATTATAATACAATATAAAAGTTTTTTACACAGGCAATGGGCATACCGTTTTCTGCAGAAAACTTTAATAAAACCACACTAAAAGTGGCTTGAATATTATATTGAACTAGCTGCGCCTAGCGGTTTCACTCGCGTGGATTATCCTTATTACATCAGTTATCTGCCAGTGAAAGTCCCGTTAAAATCCATAGAGATCATAAACAGATACATACACACATTGATTTTATATACATAAATAGATATCAAATTCACAACATGCTTTTCTTATTTGAAAAACTAGAAAACATTAATTTTGTTGGGATATCAAAAAATCTATATTTATCGATGATTCTAGATTCGAAGTTTCATAACAACCCTACTATAGTATGTTTGTAAAAAAATAATTAAAATCACCTGCATAGCTAGCATGCGCACCGCGACCAAGTCTTGTCGTCACTTTGTCGAGCGAGAACGCGACAAGGTGCCTACGGTTTCATATACGCTTGTCTCGCTTTGGCACGATAATAATATCGACAAAATTTTGTCGCAGTGCGCATGCTAGCCCGGCTCATTTTCGGAGCACCGTTAATACGCACGGCCCGGGCCCCGGGCCCGTCAAGTCAGTATAATTTGTAGCTAGCAACCAGTGCAACCCAGTTAATTCAGCTGTGGTTTAATTTACTAGCCTTACCTATATTTAAAGTTATTTTACAGTTTCTTTCATAAGCAGTTTGATTGAATGTTTATCAATTAAAAGTTAAATGTATGAATTGATGTCAGTATGCCATACTTCTAAAAGCATAAATCTAGAAACATGCTTTCATTTAGATAAGTTACAAAAATATAGTTCAATATGACACATCCTTTAATATTTTTCTGTATGTATGATTTTGTTATCATTATTTTGTTGTGATTTAAGAAAAAGTATGTGATTTTGTTTAGTCTATAAGAATGATTTTCCACATTGATTGAATGGGTGTTATTTTTGTATTTGCAATATTTCATGGGACTGTGCGTGCTGTACATAGCTTGTTAGAGAACAGAGATACTTACATTGTGTGTGTTTAAATGAAAGTAAACGATCGACACTAACCCCCATATTTATAGACGTAACCCTCACGTTCTCCTCAAGTGGTGTTTTTTATATGCCAAAACACCACTTTAGGGTGACGTGAAGATTCGAGGTACCATAAATCCATACTAATATTATAAATGCGAAAGTAACTCTGTCTGTTTGCTACATAATCGATCGTTTAACCGATCTCAAAAAATAATTGCGAGGTAATGGTATACCATGAGGAAGGGCATAGGCTATTTTTTTCTGAAGAAATCGTGGACGAAGCCGCGGGGACAGCTAGTAGTCTATAAATATGGGGGTAAGACTTATGTAACAGGCGTATTATTATATAGTATCGCACTACCACACGTATTTGCTCGACGCGATCGACGTTGATTAACTTCATTCCATCGATATTCATCGATACGATCAGACATCGATAGATCGTAATTTTTACGTCGCACTTAACCGTTGATCTCACGTAAATCGAGTTGCTGTGTTGTAGCACCATTGCGAGGTATGCAAAGAAGTACTAAATATACGGACAAATCCTACATGCACAGATACATTTTTCAATTTAGTAATGAGTAAATACCACTTAAACTAAAGTTCACCGTAATAACAGAGGAAGTATATCTTTTACCACTTTTTTGAATGTAAGGTAAGGTTTACAATAAGCTGTTAAATAAGTATCATTATTTTACATGTCTGCAAAACTGGACCTTAATAGTTCTTAAAGTTGTATGTTTCAAGTTAAATACCACCTACCCAATAGACAGCTACCATTTCTGTGTAAGTACATTAGCATTTGAAACACAGTTTTACTGAAAATAAACTGCGAATACTAATATGAGATTTTTTATTTATATTTTGGCGTAGAGCAGCACCAAGACAGACATCGCGCATTTTTGCAAGTCTAGTGTGTAGTTCAAGGACAAATAAAACGCAAATTTCTAAGGTACATGTTTTTATTTACAATTGATATTCTAAAGATTTCTATCGTAAACGGTACTATTGGGACAGAAACTTCAATACTTACGATAGATCAGTTCGAAAATGGATGGTTTTAAAATTTAAATACTTGTTTTACACCAATCGTTCTTGAATGCGGATATAGTAGGTAATATATACCTATCGTTGGGAAAACAAAAATCAATGCAAAAACCAAATGAATGAATGAAATGAAGAATAAAACCAAACACATAAGTTTTGTTTTTCGTAAATTGCCGTACCTAGTGTCAGGGCCGGATTAATCCTATTGGGGCCCTTAGGCAATGCCATTCTCGGGGCCCTTTTCGATAAGTTTCGATAGAATACTTCCATATTCAACCAAATGCAGTTAGATGGCGCTTTTTACAGTAAGTAAAATCATTTTTTCTACGGCAACATCACCGGATGTAAACAATGGGGAATGAAACGTGTTTTTTTTTCTTGGTGCGTGGCCCGCATCGCCTAGGCCCCCGTGGTCCCCTAGTCGATGGGGGACCCTAGGCAGTTGCCTCATCCGCCTTATGGATAATCCGGCTCTGTCTAGTGTGCGTCGCTGACACGATGGCTTCACAGTGTGGTGCTTGAAGAACGCCTAGCGAAATTAAGCCGTAAAAATCAATCGAGCGCTACCGAAGCTCCTTTAGACTATTAGACAAACCCGTTTTATTTTGTTTAGTCATTCTTAGCTTGAAATTATAATACTCTCATAATAGGTCGGGGAAAAAGTCTTTTCGTATTTTGTATGTATAAAGTTGTAGTAAAAATCTCATCGGTTGTACTGTTTGTATCTGGCTGGTTTTGATACCATTAAAAATATGATATTTTAAAAAAGGAATACAAAAAGTAAAAAGCAATTTCCCGCCATTTTTCAATTGTTTTTTTGTTTGATAAAATGAGTGAATCTAACGAAGAAATTCGATATATTGTGAAATTTTATTACAAAAAAGGGAAAAATGCGACACAAGCCGCGAATAAAATTTGTGACGTTTATGGACCTAATGCAGTGTCATCAAGAGTAGCACAATGTTGGTTCAAGCGTTTTCAGTCCGGGAATTTTGATGTCAAAGATGCAGCTCGCTCTGGTCGCCCTGTTACGGATAAAGTAGATGCTATTTTTGAAAAAGTGGACCAAGATCGGCATATTAGTAGTTACGACGTAGCTGAAGAACTGGGGATTGACCACAAAACAGTTTTGACCCATTTGAAAAAAACTGGGTATACAAAAAAACTCGATATTTGGGTGCCACACAAGCTCACTGAAAGAAACCAAATGAATCGTGTACTCATTTGCGACTCTCTATTGAAACGTAAAGAAACCGAACCGTTTTTGAAAAGATTGATCACTGGTGATGAAAAATGGATCACCTACGACAAGAATGTGCGCAAACGATCATGGTCAAAGGGCAGTGAAGCACCACAGACTGTAGCGAAACCCGGATTAACACGTAATAAGGTGATGCTGTGTGTATGGTGGGATTGGCAGGGCATCGTTCATTATGAGCTTTTACCGCCGGGAAAAACCATCGATTCGGATCTCTACTGCCAACAGCAGATGAGACTCAAACAAGAAATTGAGAAAAAACGGCCGGAATTGATCAACAGAAAGAGTGTGGTCTTTCATCATGATAACGCCAGACCGCACACATCTTTGGCCACTCAGCAAAAATTTAGAGAGCTTGGTTGGGAAGTGTTAATGCATCCACCATATAGCCCTGACCTTGCACCCTCAGATTTCCACCTGTTTCGATCTCTTCAGAATTCTTTGGGTAGTGTTAGATTAACATCAAGAGAGGACTGTCAAAACTACTTGTTGCATTTTTTTGATCAGAAGTCCCAAAAATTCTACAGCAACGGGATCATGTCACTACCTACAAGATGGCAACAAGTTATCGAACAAAATGGCACATATATATTATAATTAAATGTAATTAAACTTGAAAAAAATATGTCTTGAATTTGTTTAAAAAATACGAAGAAACTTTTTCCCCGACCTTATACATTTCTAGAATGTTTGAGCTACAGAATATATATAATACGTTACTATTCAAAATATGCACTACCACTAAATACATCTAGCTAGGTACATCAATGGTTAATCTCTAGTCCTACCAAGACAAAAACAATACACACTTGTAATATTAAAAGATCCAAGAGTACGTCATTAAAAGCCGTTATATACACAGCAAACTTATTACTAAATACAAGTAAATACGTATTATATTTATATCTGACGAAGCGGATAATAAAAAAATGTTTTGTGCACAACTATATACAGCATTTCTACTAAACTACAATTATTGTCGATACTTAACGTTCTAAAACACTAACAAGCAAAATTAACACTTCCAGAATGTCTTATTTAGAGGTAGGTAAGTATTATTAGAAGTGACACATTTCAATTCTCTCGAGGGTCTAATTCGCATTAACGTCGAATTATAGTAACTTGTTCGTCGTTGTATAATTATTAAACTTGATAGAGGTGCTAATGGAGCATTCAATTGAATTATCTCAAAAGAATCATACCATACTTAAATAGGAAGAAATAAATATGTTAAGTAGAGATCGTCTAAAATAAAACAGCGGCCTTTTTTAAGCACTATACTTGAATGCTAGCCTAGGTTGGAGGGATCACCGCTCAAAAAGGTCCGAACCAATAGACTAAAACAATACTAACTGTCAAGGTAACATGTGCATTTAAGCCTATGTTTGTTGTAAGAGAAATTAGACATTGTTCTAACGAAATAAGATTTTAATTAGTTTGTCGATATTTCTAAAAATGTAGCTTTACGTGAGCAAACTCAGAACACATTTTTCGTGAATTTTGTACTAGATCTTTGAAACTTTCACGATTTGAACACATGGCGTTTTTTGTATATATGTTGTTGCAAAAGGTTTCAATGCACGATAGGTTCCATAAACTTCCATGAGTTTGTAAATTAGGAGGCAAGCGCAATTTTGTTTGAAATGATCTCTGCTCACTAAATAAAATTGTTTATTTCAATGCTTAGTTCTCAACTATACCTTAACGTCAGGATCTTGAAAATCAATTCAATATTGAACAGAATTTGGCCTGTGAGTGTGCGTAATTGCGTATGTACATTACACATGCAAAAATAGACCCGAGATTCTGTTATGGCTTTGATATGTTCTTTATCATATCTGTAGGTGTCTTGTAGTTCTTTTTTGGATTGTATTCTTGTAATGCGATTTATTTCCAAATGCGATTTGGGTCCAAAGCATTGTTCTCCGAAAATAATGTTTTCATACATTATTCCCATCGAGATCCAAGAAATTTAAAAAATAAAAGACTGACCTACCTTTAATAAATAAACGATTGCCATTCTAAGTACAATACTGCGACGTATTAGTAGTCTAAAGTCTTCTAAAACTAAACTACGCTACACACTTAATTTCTATTTTAAGACAAATTATTACTCAATATCGTGATGACTAGTTTACATGCTATTTACCTTATCGCTATTCATAATATAATTTTGTTTGAACCATTTTCTTTGGTTTAATGTTACTCTCGAAGGGGAGAAATATTGTTTGAGCATATTTTATTGGAATGTGCAATTGAGCCACCAAAAAATGTAACTATCAAAGTGAATTGTATTGTTGTATTGAAGAGAAAAACAAAGAAGTTTTCTTCAGATTCAGATGTTCATTTCAGCTTAAATATTGTAGGTAGGTATCTAATGGCTGATGAGACCCATTAGTATAAATGCGGGTGCATTTACTCCTGTATGATGGTACGAGTAAGTAAGTACCCGCGTGCGGACTGCAGCGAACTTCCAGAGAGAGAAAAAACAAAAAGAAAATGTATCGAGGCTACCCCTGCTTAAAAATATTAAATCTGACATATATCTACTTGGACTTCGATGTAGCAACAAATCTGTGTGTTAGAGCAGGATACCGATTATTATTTCGAAAAACATCAGAATCAATACCAATTAGTTGACAGTAATCGTAGACGAGTTTTCCGTGATGACGGAACTTTAACTAGTTTGGCGATAGCAGTCTGTGGAGGAGTAGGCTAGTAGGGGCGGTGGCGGAGTGGAGCGGTGGAGTTCAGTTGCAGTAGTGGTCCTCAGTGGTGAGGCGGCAGAGCTGGCAGTCGACGCGGCAGCACCAGTGGTAGCGGCAGTGGCAGCGCTCCAGGCGCGAGGAGCGCACGGCGCGCCGCCCGCGGCCGCAGCACAGCCGTGCGCACCCGCCCGCCGCGCTGCCCAGGGTCGCGTTGCATTTCCTACCACACCACGGAAATATATTCTTTTTAATGAGTTTCAGAGAAAGCAATTAATGGGGAAAACGGGAGAAAGTAATGTGGAGCTTCCAGTTTTGATAAATTGTAAAAAATATAGGGATAATTTACTCGAAAATTTGCCAGCTATAAGGGCAACAACAATTCCATTTCTTATCTCGTAAGAAACCTTTCTTTACATAGGGGTAACATGAAACACTCCAAGATAGATAAGTTTCCGATTTTTCATCTTGAAATATGATGACATAACCTAACACTACACCTCAAAAAGACTAGGCCTCGTTTTTACGTTCAACTGACAATTTAATTTTTAAAGTATCGCTGGATATGACTATTAAATGATGTATGTGTTGTTGTTGTGTTACCTGCCATGCGTGCCGAGTGATCCGGCGGCGGGGTCTGGCTCGCAGTAGTCGGGGCTGGGCGTGACGTAGGTGAGCCTGGGGCGCGCACGGCGGCGGCGCGGTCGCAGTGCGGCGGCACGGCCTGCTTCCGCCGCCAGCGCAGCCGCAACGCGCGCCAGCGGCGGCAGCGCGCGCCAGCACGTGCGCACCGAGCACGACCCCGACACGCCGTGACACGTGCACTTTGTGCGCATGCCGGACGACACCGCCTAACACACCAACACCGTGTTTAACTTTTATATAGATAGGTCATAATTTCATAATAATCCCATGTTTCTATAACAGTCACTTGAATTGCGACAAACGCTATTCCCTAAACATCCTCTTTTAGAGAGGATTCAATGTACTTTAACTGCACTGCAGCTAGATGTTTCACACACGAAAAAGCGTATGGTAGGTAGGTACCTATAATGCGGATAAATAATATTTCACATTCTATAGCCCCACTACAGATTTCCTTGTGTAGGGGATGTAACACACGTATCTAATAACCGGAAAACTGAAATTTAAATTCATCAGTGGGAAAATGATAGGCTGATAATAATGATGATATAATGAAACCTTTTAAAATCTATTCAAATATCTATAAAAATCTCGTGTCACGGTGTTTGTATCGGTGTTATCGCACTCCTCCGAAACAGCTCGACAGATTTTTAGGATTATTTTATTTATTACTACTACTAAATATAGTAAATTATATAAAAATTATGTAAATAATAAATACTACTACTAAATATAGGTACATAATATAAAATTATGTACCTATATTTGGTAGTTGGATATGATAATAGGTCGTAAAGTTTTTGTTTAACATCACCATCATCACAATTTTTCATCACCACGCGGGTGAAAACGCCGGGCGCAGCTAGTAATTGTATAAAAGGTGAAGTTTACTGTTAGTAGGATTTGATACAGTCTGTGAAGGTAGACTTCCGTGCATCGCGGCTGATACTCAATACTCGCACTACGAAACTGTATTAGCGACATCAGTCGTAGGCTCCGCGCGTCTGTCACACAGTCGCAGTACACCTCGGAAGCGGCGCATACATTTTCATAGAGCAAGTATTGTCGCATCAACCGCGTGCGGCTGCAATCGGCCGCGATGCACGAAAGTGTACCTTTACTCTCTTCGTATCCTTCATGATTACCTTCCGTCCGAACCGGCCGTTGATGAGGTTGGCCATGGCGATGAGAGGGCGCAGCTTCTCGAGCCGCGTGCGCAGATCCACCTGCGGGTCGAAGCGTGGGTCGTCTGCCGCCATCCGATACTCGATGTTGCGGTACCTGGACCCTCGGTCTTCTATGTCGAACCTGCACGATATATACGAATAAGCATAGCCCTGGGATTCCAACGAAACAAATATTCATTAAGTTTAATGGTATATAAGATGTTGTTGAAATGGATTTTATGTTGTAAAATTCTATAATTCGAAAACTGACCGGATTCGATCCTGCAACGATCCATTACAAACTAAACTACAGAGCTCAGACACAGACAGCTTTAAAGCTCCGGATTTAATGAGCCATGTTAATATGGTTCAACTTAATTTATCATAGAAGTAGAGATAATAATAATAAAACGTTAAAAAACAAGTCTAAGCTCGATTGAAGATTTGCACTATACACTTCAGCTTCATCATCAGACCTTCGTCACAAAGTGTATTGAAACCAAATGAGACCAAGCTCGATGGGTTTGCTAGTAACTATTGAAGAGTTCCCCTATCCAACTCCTGCCTCCGTCATCAGATCAGTTTGACGGTTCCAAATATAGTATTGTCATCCGTATTACATATATATATACTTGTAAAGTTTCATATCGATACAATAATTGATTAGAAGTATAACGATATAGATACTATCTGGGTGTCTACAAGTCGCGAGTGAATCGGTTTCTCCTTGGGAAGCGTGCTTCATCGAAGACCGCATTAGCGTAGTCAAATGTGATGGCGATGTGAAGCGATATGACTATTTTGTAGAAGAACCCAGTCTTCAATTAAAAAAAAAAAACTGCAGATTGCCTTTGCAAAATAAAATAGATACATGCATTATAAATACTCATTTATGTTCACAATTGCGATACACATAGTCTAGGGCTGTACACCACTCCTAAATCGACCGATCTTGCTGTACATATCACGCAAACAACGTAAAGCGTCAACAGCAATACGGCAGCAGTTTTACAGTCGACACTGATCTATCGTGGTCGCCGCTCGGCCATGCAAAAACACATGTTGGTAAGTAGGTATCCAACGCTCACTGCATGAAGGATGTTTTTGTAAACAAGGATATTATGTCGTATACAAAAAGTGCTAACAGCTAGTGCTGGGCATTTTGCCAATTCCAGTGCGTGTTTATCGTACCTCAATCTAGATCTGAATCGTTTCCTTGTCGGCCGTCCGCGGCGCGGCGATCGAGGCAAGCGTTTTCGTCCCCGACGTCCTTTTCGGCCTTTCTTTGGTGCCATGGTGACGTTGGCTGGCGCTGGCTGGTCGTCCACCAGAATGACATTTGGCGGCACTGTCGTCGGTTCTATCGTAGTCGTGGTCGTGGGCAGTTCGGTCGTGGTTATATCTATTTCGAATAATTCTTCGATCTTCCCATCACGCACATCCATTTCGTGCGTGTCTAAAAACTGTTTGGCAAATCTGAAAATGGGGCGTTTCTTAAAAGAGAAGTACGCGTAACTGGCAAACAGGTACCTAATCTATCATCACCAAGACAACGAAAAAAAAACAGGATAAAATTGTATTTTTTATATGACTTATAAACCCCTGACGCAAACAGAAGGGCGTCATAAGTTTAACGTGTGTATTTGTGTGTCTGTCTGTTGCATCCTAGCACTCAAATGGCTGAACCGATTAAGTTTTTTTTTTAAATGTGACTTGATCGAGTTATTGTACATCGCGTACAATGTCATTCAGAACAGGGTTGAAAAAGAGCGGGTGGACTCTCTTTTCACATCGACTTAATATACAGTTCAAGAATTTATTGCTGGAATGCCTGGTACGACGCCGACGGTAACGTATTATACTAACGTAACGGTTTTGATATTTATATTTTTTATGGTTGATAGGCTAGGCGTTTGACCACAGCTCATCCGATGTTAAGTGACGGTGTAGTCGAAGATGGTTATCATGCTCTCAAGTGATGCTGCCTGGTCACACCGTTATGCCCTTGACGCGATTGATTTTTAACTTGAACGTACCCGATGTATTCTGGTTGAAAATCTGTCGCCAAGCATCTAACGGTGTGTAAACCTAATGACCTAACACCATGTAAAAATATGTCTCACCTCTCTGCCCACTGGAAGTTATCGCCACAACCGCCCCACTTGAACCGTGCGTGTGGTTCCGCGGGCGTGACTTGCGCCTGGCGCGGCGGACGTGGTGGTGCGCGCGGGGGCGCTGCGCATGAGCACGCGGGCAGCGCGCCCGCCGCGCAAGCCCGCGCCACCGACCACGCCAGCGCCGCCGCAGACATTGCGTACACGTACGCTTGCTCTCGAGTACCTGCAAATATAACTCAATTATTGACCAAGCGAAGAAAAGGTCACATTCTCAAAGGCCCGAAACCCATCTAAGACTCGTATTCTGGCAAATCTTCCTTGTGCTGATCACGCGTTGTATGCAGATTTGTTAGATCACGTGTCACGTCACCTAATCAAAGGATAATAAACAAATTGTCATTTGTATTTATTTATATTTGTTCGATTTATGATATTTTGCGTACCGTTGATTAGATCGTCATGAAATTTAGTAGGTATATACCTACATACCTACGCAATCAGTCCATGCAAATACAACCTTTAACTTTATATGACTAAAATCGATCCAGGGGTGGTTAAGATATCGGGGTAATGACGTCACAGTTCGGGGAGAATAACTGTAGCAATGAGTCTTAGTAAATATGTCTAAATTTTGAATCCCGCCGACACCTCTCTATACCTACGTTGGTATTACCGCTAAGAACTCCGCGGCTGCGAGTAAATTTTGCCAGCTCAACGTGACTTGTGGTTATACCTACTTACACATTCATAAACGTTCAACGAAACAAATGTGAAGAAAATATGGAAATATAATATGCGAGGTGTGATTTGAGACGACGGACATATTCGATGATACCTATCATAGTACTCATAATTTACTTGTAAGTATAACCAACTTTTACTTTGGGACTGACACTGAAATCGCAGAAAATTCAGCTGGTCCATAGGTAGGTACACTTCGCTGAGTTTTCTATGGAACAATATACATATAATAAAAACGTAGAGATAAAAAAATCTGTAATTGTGAGATAACAAAAAAAAAACACAGGGCGTCTTAAAATAAGCAGCTGAACACGATAGGACAGTTTTTAGAACTTTTGTCTGTTTGTTTGTTTGTTTGTCCGCGCACATCTCCTAAACCATGGGACGGATTTAAATGCGGTTTTCCCGAATATGCTTAGAAATTACCCGATTAAAACATAGGCTATGTTATATCATTTATTTTAATTCTTTATTATTACATAAAATAAATTAAAAAAATCAATGATTATTTTCTTCGTTACCCGAAACGTAATATGAGGATCGTTACATAGCCTCAAGCAAGGAGGTCCAAAGTAAAGAGAATGTTATTGACATAGCCATTATAAAAGTTTGAAACTGTCAACTGTGATACAGATAATCAGTTTAAATTTAAAGAAGGTTCCTTAACCTTCTTAAATGAATGAACGTGTAGATCAAGGATGTTATAAAAACATAGGCCATACAACCTCTTTGGTGATTCAATCCAAAGCATTTTGCAAGACAAGCATATGTCAGGGTTCCGTGGCCAAAGCTATACTTGTGGTCGTATTCATATAGTTCAGAAATTGCATGGTCAATATGGTCATAGAAAAATTCGAACGAGCGAAGCTGGACAGTCAAATTTCAGAGATGTATCACCCCGACATGACATGATATACTTTTTATGGTTTAGACAAAAAGAAAACTTCAAAACATGCTCTGCACTGTGGTCACATTATCTTTTTGATTTGAAAACTGTTGACGGTGTTTTTACTGTTATGCTTCTATCAATACTTCACACAGGGCGACTTAAAATAAGCAGCTGAACATGTTAATGCAGTTTTTAGAATTTTTGTTTGTTTGTTCACTCACATCGCCTAAACCCCTGGAAGAAAATGCGGACGGATTTAAATGCGGTTTTCACGAATATCATTCTTCTTCTTCTATTGTATTCTCTTTGACGAATATGCTTAGCTATGACCCAAGAGAATGTAATACTCATGACCAGATTGAAGTATAGGCTATGTTATTTTGCGCAAGGGCCGGAGGTTTATATTAAAATCTACGCGTACGAAGTCGCGGGCAAAAAAACTAGTAGTGATAATAAATAATAATAATAAATATCTGGGACATTATTGCACACATGGTCATCTGACCCCAAACTAAGCAAAGCTTGTAATATGGCTGCCAGAGACTGATATACGTACATATATATTTTTAAATACATACTTAAATATATATTAACACCCATCAGACATAGAACAAACACAAATGTTCATCACACAAATGTTTGTCCTAAATGGGAATCGAACCCACGCCCCCAAGCGCAGAAGGCAGGTACACTACCAACTGAGCTAACGGGGCTGTCATATCAGGGTTGGTCCCAAATAAAGTTGTTTACTATAATGATGAGTAGGTACAATGATAAGCTCGAATAAGTATTGTCCGTCGTCTATATAGATATACCCCGTACGTAGGTATTTGTGTAACCGAAAGTGGTACCTACGATCTACGATTAACAGTTTCCCTACTCGTTACAAACTCTTATGATAACCCAGGGGTCTTACAGCTACTTCTTAACGAGGGTTCGAAACGGCGCAGAGCGGAATATGACGTGAACGTGAACCTTAACGCGCCGAGCTACGATTTGGGGACGCACAACTCTTCGCAATCACCTAAACAAAATCCCCAGGATACCAAAGTTAAAATGTTCTACCTACACTAGAATCAGTAATTTAATCTTTCATAAAAATCTGTTTGGCAATAAAATGTTTTGATGAGGTAAACTTTCGTACTGCCTTGAGGCACTTTTATGTGAGTACGTAAGAAAGTTACGTTTTACGTCGTGATATAAGTATAATTAGATTTAGTACGAACCTACTTTCTGCGCTTGGGGGCGTGGGTTCGATTCCCATTTAGGACAAACATTTGTGTGATGAACATTTGTGTTTGTTCTATGTCTGGGTGTTAATATCTATTTAAGTATGTATTTAAAAATATATATGTATGTATATCAGTCTCTGGCAGCCATATTACAAGCTTTGCTTAGTTTGGGGTCAGATGACCGTGTGTGCAATAATGTCCCACATTTTTTTTTCCCAGTATTTTGGTAGGTACTTAAAAACATACTGGTATTTTTTTTTTAATTGAAACAATTTGAAATCGTAGAGCAAAAACGAAATATACAAATAATTAGAGGTAAGGTTACATTTAAAATATACGCGATAAAATCCGTATTATATGTTTGTAAGCGTTTCCTCTACTTGTACTTCGCTCATTATGTTATGTTTCTACAGTTCCCCTCTCGTCTCGCCCTTGTGCCCTTAGCATGAGCAATAGTGCATGTAACTTTATAGGATTAGTGACACATCGGCATTCTACGTATTTATAGATGTAGGTTGGTAAGTACCCAAGTCTAGGGGATAAAACCAGTATTAATTGACGCAGCTGCTGGGGTGGCAAAATTGAGATCAAACTTGCTCGCGCGTTTGAACATTTTTGAAGATATAAAACATACAATCACTGAGTGGGAGAATTTCAAATACGTCTGAATGATCTTCTTCTTATATATAAAAGGCGATATGTGTAATATAGATAAGGCCCCTTACGTACAAAACGTAGACTTATGTAACTACTTTTGTTCGTTATGTGGACGCGGCCTAATGTATTCCATTAAAATTTTAGCAGTGCTGATTACTGCTGATGAACAATTTTTCATTCAGGGATACCGTAATCGTTTTTAATCCCAATCTAATCGCGATAGAGCCCGCACACGGTCCGCGTGGGCTTCGAGAAACAATAGCTCGTCAGAGTTATCGGTCAGACATATCGCCGCCGGAGCGCGCCTCACTGCACCACCGCTCCACTGGCGCTTATCTGAATGAAGTCCGTGGAGCGCCCTGCAAGGGCTCCCTTGATTCATGCGTGTAATTAAATCTTTTGTCCGAGCCCGCCACTGATCGCATTGTAAGACGAACCTTCGATTGGCTCTCATTCAACTGATAAACGTTGAAAAAGTTGCCGCCCATCAATAACGATTTGGGGTTGATTTACGAGTACCTATGTTGCTCATTCAGCTTCGACTTTACTGTGACGATTTGATTTTACGTTACAGTTTTAAAGGAGCAGTTACACGCCCAATTTAAATTGCTTAATCCTGAGCAATGATGACATCACGTTAACATCAAGTCATTTACTTTACTGCAATACCAACATGTAAAGTTTTGTTGCTAGAAATACTGCCACATCATTGTGAGCAATATAGAGCGACTTAATAATGCAAGGCAATGCATCGAATTTATTTGAAAAATAAAATAAAATTAAATTTATGGCGGCGGTAGCAATACATAATATTTAATATGGAGCAATTAGAGAGGATATTGTGAAGAAATGAAGGAGATTGTTTCACTAATTGCTCCACTATCCCCGACAACTGTTTCCGAACAATAATTGCTGAAAATTGCCGTGTAAACAGCGCCTAGTACCTAAGTACTCGTACCTACCTATAGAATAAATTAAAAAGCCGCCCCCAGACAAATGGTCCGCTTATTATGGACGTAGGTATAAAACAACGCAAGTAATTTTACAAAACCATCACAAACTTTCTAAGTAAATTAGATAAAGAATGTAGAATCATGATGAGGTAACGTAAAATTAGACAAGCACTTATTTAACTAGGCACTTCGGGGTCTTAATGAAAAGTTATTCCCTCTTCGCGTTCATTACCCGAGGAGTCCGCAGACTTTACTCGCTTCGAAAAACTTTTAATTAAAATGTATCAAGTCGGGAGCACTTCAGATTCCTAACGGTTTTGTTGTAGTCGACGAAGTTCCGTGTCAATTAATTTCCTAAAGTGGGTAGACGGACACCGACAACAGTAACCAAAAACAATGGTTCCGTAGTCGGCCGCCAGCATCCGGCCCGCGCCGCTCGCTGCCAACTACACAATGTCGCCGACCATGCTAAAGCTAGAAAAACTTCCCCATTGTTCGTCTTCTTTCCTATTCCTAACTCTTAGTTGTTTTTCAACGCCTTGTACAAATATAACACTGATTGTGAGCGACTGGAGAGGAAAATAAGAAAGAAAGAAACACATTTGTTTTGCGTACAAAACTCTACAACATCAACGTTACAAAACAGAATAAATACAACAAAAAATAATAATAATACATGTTGAGTTGTCGTTGTAGTCTCTATATTTCGATACCTATCCTATATTGATGGATAAAACAAATGCCACCACATAATTTTTTTGGGGAAGTAGGTAAATAGCTTAGCAACGAGCCATTTATTTTGATTTCCGGGAAAGAAACCTGACCTGACATCATTATTCCGTAAAGATCAATAGCAAAGAGCAGTCACGTCACGATAGTCACGAGGACCAAGACGGCGCGTAATGTAAAGACAGGCGTACTTCCATGGAGCTTCCGTGCCGGCTCGCGGGGCATCGCGTGACGTCTTCGGTTATTTAATAAGGCTCTTCGGCATCAATACCGACATTTTACGCTTTTAGCTCGTTACAGCGCCCGAGGGAGGTACTAAACGAAAGAACAATAAAGCAATTTGGAAAGAATGAAACAATAGAATAATTTAAAAATTAATTACCCACGAAGCGATAAATATACGTGGATGTGACATGTAAATAAAAAGAGAGTATTCGATGCGGAACGAGGCAGCGCGCTCTACTGAAAGAAAGGGCCCGCGTCGTCACGGCCGCCGCGTCCACACAATGCAACGGCTATGATTTTAAAAGACGCAAACTTGGCTCCTCTTATCTTTCATTTAGTCAACGTCAGAAATTCCAAGTCACTCTACCGACGCAACGGTTTTTTTTTATACGTTGATTAATTTTAAACGTCGTTTGTCTAAGAGAAAACTAGATTGCTATGGCTTGTACTATTTTGCTATTAAACTTTTTTGCATATTGAAATATTATACACACGTACAAGATAGTCAGAAGAGACCAAAACTGGCCATCAATAACTCTAGCAACGGTCGAGGCCTTAGTGTCAAATTTTCGAAGAAGAGAGTTTTTCAAAAACGAACACAATAAATGCCTTGTTTCAAAAACAAACTTATAGCTACCTAAAAGGTGGTGGTGCTGTAGGTGCGACTGGGTTCACGGTACTAGGTGCATGCAAAAGATAACTCTGGGCCATAATACCGCGCTGAATATGCATGTGCAGTTACCTGTGA
This sequence comes from Agriopis leucophaearia, assembly GCA_949125355.1. NCBI lineage: Eukaryota > Metazoa > Arthropoda > Insecta > Lepidoptera > Geometridae > Agriopis > Agriopis leucophaearia. The sequence goes on from OX421264.1 coordinate 11,970,546, forward strand.
GCAAGTCTGGTGTGAATCGGGGTGCGAGCTCGATGGAGGAGCAGTTCCAGCGTTCACCGTGGTGGGCGGCCAGACAGGCGGCGCGGGCGAGGCGCGCGGCCGCAGCCACATGCGGCATGGCAGCGGGCTGGCGGCGGCATGCGCGCGCCTGCCCGGCCCACAGCGCGCCGCCCGCGCGCGCCGCCCAACACTCGCGCTCCGTCCAGTTGCCTTCACTCTCGTGCAGAGCGCTGCAACAATACATTCACCACATAACACTGTCCATTCCATACACATTATAATAGCATTGTACAGATAGTGATATCGAAGTATACATTGGATGTATACATCAATATAGTACAGAACATATATAGAGTTGTTTTGCTGCCTGAAGTATTAAGCTTTTCAAACTTTCTAGAAATTTGATTTGTTTAAACAGAAGTTATTGGTGCTAATAGAAAAAAAAAACTGTTAATCATTTGTGAAAGTTTTTCTTATTTAGAGCTATGCAATTAGGTACCTAATAACTAAAAATGAGCAGGATAAAAAGAATGAAAGACGTCACTTTCATTACGCTATTTATTATTTATAAATTAGTACGTATTATTTTAATTATGCATAAGTAATAAAGCATGAAAATATGAATTTTCATACTTGAAACTGACTGAACACCCAACAAACTATCCTACCATGCCTACATAAAAACTGTTTCGATACTAATTTTATCATAATATTCTTTGCGAACACTTGTTAACTTTGTTTTAAATACAATTACGAAATCTATAGTAAATACAATCATTTGGTCCGTTTGCTTCCATAGTCCGAAGTACTCGTTTGTGGTGGATCTGGTCGTCTTGCGGAGTCCGGTCGCTGGCCGCGTTGGAACGCTTCGCACATTTCGTACAAATAGTTGGGAAGGAAGTCCGTGGCCTCGCCGTCTCTACGGCGTAGCAAGCGATACGCTTCACGCAGCGTAGGCTTCGGCGTGAGTCGTAGCTCTAGCTCTACGGCGGTGGGGAAATGTGCCGCTAACGAGTACACGATCTCGAGGTCAGATGGCGGCGGGTTCAAGTGGCGGTAGTTGGACACTTTGTGCAGGAAGTACTCCGACATGCACATACGAGAGCCAGACTCATCGTACTTGCCGAGCTTCAGGTCGTACAGCACCGACTTCTGCCTGTCGAGCCCCCAGAACTCCTGCTCGAACGCCTTGTAGAATCCCTCGACGTTTTTGAACTCCGCCCTGAAGCACCGAGCCCACATCAACGGGACTCCTTCCAAGCAGGATATTATGAACGGCAGCTGCTTGTCCTCGGCCATGCTGAGCTCGGCAATGTAGTACTTCACGCTCTCTATGAAGTCCATGGGGTGCGTGTCGCCATTGTCATCGTAATGGGGCCGTTTGTTTATTGACGCGATTATCCATTCACTGAGATTTTCCGTCGACAGTTGTATAGTAGGTCTGCGATTATCGTTTCTTTCGTCATCGATTTCCTCAATTTTTGGCGTACTGTCATATCGTGACACGGAGGGTTTATCGAGGCCTTCGTCGGATTTACCCAAATTAGGGAGCGACATATGGCTGCGGAGTCGTGAGGATGGCATGTCGCGGTATATGTCTTCCTGGCTCGGGAACCGAACGCCAAACCCGAGCGACGTCGGTTTGTACTTGGAGCTTGTGTACAGATATGATTCCATCTTAGATGTTTCTCCTGGGATTGACTCTTTTTTGGAACCGGATAATTTATCCACCATTTCAGAGAGATTAGTTACGGAAGACTTGATTTGGCGCAAGTCGACGAACAAGCTCATCTTATCGCTCGGTGAGATTTTATTATCTTTACCGCTACAGCCGGAACATTTTTTCATTGAGATGATTTATCTGAATCGTTATGCCATCACTGCAACAAATCATTGCTACATTAGATTCACTTTTACATTATTAAATTTGTGCTTTGTGAATATTTTCTATTTCAATAAAAAGCATTATTTCTATCGCTGAAGCAGTTTATGTGTAACTCTAAATTCAGATTCCTACAACATACTAATGTTAATAATTAACACTATGGATGCTCTTATTTAAGGGTATCCAAAGCCGGATTTAGGGAAAGGCAACCGGGTCTTCAGTCCCGGGCCTCCACAAGAGAGAATGAGGGAAGGAATATTTTTTAATGTAAAATTTTCTAACCTATACCGAATAATATGCAAAAAATATATTTATCAAAATGTTCTTGATTGCTTAGAGGAGATAGACGCAGCAAATTTGTATGATGCAGCAGAAATAAATTACAGTCTATTTAGAATCTAGCCTTGGTAATGAGTTAGTAAAAAAAAACAACGATAGATTTATACAAATAGGTCTATCAAATAAAGAGACCAATCTAAGAAGCTGTTCTATACTAACAAATTATTGAAAATCTAAGTTTCATAGCTATATTACCAAACATTCAAATTAGACTAAGAATGGACTTGGTTTTGACGGTGTCGAATGAGCTTCTTTTCAGCGCTCATATTCAAAAAATATTTATGTAAAATAGGCTACCATGCAATTACGATGAGACAAAACTGATAATAAAAGTTATTCAGCATTGAAAGTTATTTAAACCTGGATAGCTCCCAGATTTCGTAGAAATTAGATGAATAATTTCATTGTAGACTATTCACTTAACGGAACCATTCTTAATAGGAAATCCGTTGTTAAAGATCTTGGAGTTTACTTCGATGAAAAACTTACATTCCACCATCACTATGATTATGTTGTTGAACACAGTTCAAATTTACTTGGTTTTATATCAAGATCTACAAAAAAAATCGTCGACCTGAGAGCTTTCTATATCTTTATTATACTCTCATCCGTAGTGTACTGGAGTATAATTCAACAGTCTGGTCTGCTTTCTATAACGTTCATAGTGAAAGGATTGAGCGCATTAAAAAACGGAGTTTAAACATTATGAGCTTATAGGTGTGGCATGGGCCGTAAACTCTCATCTTATCATAAACGTTTACAATATTTTCACGTAACTCCTCTCAACACTCGTCGTGAATACATTGACTTTATTGTGCTTCATAAAATCATCCACTCTGTTATTGACTCCCCTACCCTTCTTTTGTTATTATACTTTACAACACCCGTTTCAGGTCTCGTAACCGCAATTATAATATCTTCAGCTTACAGGTCTTCTCCAATAACACGTCTTATTACAACCCTATTGTCAGAATGAGCCGCCAATACAACGAAATCCTGGTCTCTAGACAGAGACAGAGACATTGATATATTTCATTCAAAGTTATACCCGTTTCAAAGGCAATTAAAAAAGATTTAGAAGTTTAATTTAAAAAAAAAAAGTTTATGTATTAAATAATATTTATATTATTTTTTAATTGATAGATTGCATGTTAGTATAAGTTTAAAATATATTGGTTCAACATTTTATTAATTATTTACCCACAATGATTTTATTATAAATTATTTTTGATTATTGCATTCTGTTTTGTATGTTTATTGAATAAATGAAATGAAAAAAAATATTCTTCAGCGAAGTCATCAATGATTTATTGTCGAAAAAGCTTGCAAATTGGTAACGCTACTAATTTAGTTCCATTTTTGTATTTTAATACATATATATCTACATATTTTTTATGGAAAAATTTGTTGTCTCCCAAAAAACTATTGAAAAACTTGATAAATAAAATGTTTATCATATGTTAAAATCCTCCACTCCTTTGTTGCCTCAGTGCCTCCAGACCTCTAAATCCGGCCCTGAGGGCACCTTAAGTATTGCCAATAAAAACAGTAAGTAGGTGATTATACAACGAAAAAAAACTCGAGTAAAAAATAAGTAAGTACAAAAATAAATCCTCAATTATTTATTTTAACTTTAGATACAAAATAGCTTAAGTAATTTTATTATTATAAAAGTTGTAATCAAAGGTATGAAAAAATTATATTACATTGCGCAAAATAATAATTACAACACAAAAAAAACTAAACATCAAATTGTAAATACCAAACAAGACCAGTTAAGTTGATCAGGTACAAATAATTAAGAGGAATTATAAAAACACTGACTATCGAAAGTGGGCAGTTAAAAAGAAAAAGATCAATAAATGTGGAAAATAAAATCGCAAAGTTGTGCGAAAATCGTTCGTAGAGGTGCATGTGGGTGGCGTAGCAAGTGCGTGCGTAGCAAGTTGGTAGCCGCGAGCTTACGTGCGGCGGCGGCGGGCGGGTGTTCCGGACTGCCCGCGCCTGCCCAGACCCGGCGGCGGGCGGGCGGGCGCGGGCTTTCCGTGAGCGCACTTCACTTACCACGGGCCGCAAATACTGCTAAGGCACAGAGTACACTTACGACTAACAAAATAATCATTCTAACTTAAGGTAAAGGCGCCTTATTCCGAGGGGTTCTGATATTGGCACCATATTCCGAGGTATTTAGAAATACGGCGTTCATAGGCGATTTGCAATCTCTTCTTTTCTGCAAGAACTCTTACTCAATTGATAATATATATATATTTACATTAATCTATAGGTACTTATAATAAAAAAAATAAAAAAAATTTAAGGCACTGTATAATCGATACTGAAGCTAAAACTGATTTTTTTTTTTGTCTGTATGTATCTGGGACGCGCATCACTCCGAAACTACTAAATGAATTAAAATGAAACTTAGTATGATTTGAGTTCATACTACGAGGTAGGTTATTGGATACTTTTTATCCCGAAATTCAGAATGGTTCCCTTGAGAGAGGGGATAAAAATCAAAATGTGAACTTAGTTGTAATTCATTAGATTTAATTAATTATTTTTTTGTTGGAAAGGAGGTACTTTAAAGATGCTCTTTTTTCTGCAAGAACATATCATGAAAAAGGTGGTAAGTATAAACAAAAAAAAAGGTAGGTATTAAAAAAAATAGTTTTGCGTCAGCAGCAGTTCAAACACACGCTTTATTCATAATTGACTATGTGCATGTCAGTACCATGTGTTTAGGGTTCCGTAGTACTACAAGGAACCCTTATAATTTCGTACTGTCTGTCCGTACGTCCTATTTTTTATAACATTCTTATATGGTTAGTAAGATAAGTGCATGAAACTTTGCACAATAACAGATTTAATATAGATAACAATTTAAAAAGTTTTTTTTAAACCAATTAAAATGGGGTTAAATGTAAAATGTGGATTAAAATATATTTTTCGCTGCACCCCTTAGTGTGAAGTGCTGTTAAATAGGTCTTTTAAAATGAAGGTATGATACATCATTTTTTATCAACTATAATACTTAGCGAAATATGGCCCGCCAAAGTGAAAAAAAGTTAGATTTCTCCTGCATTTCTAAACTATTAGATATAGATACTTGTAACTTGCCATGTAACATATCATATGAAAACTTTTTTTTATAACCGCCAATTTCTGAACTATGAATGTGAACATAAATATATGCCTTTGGCTACGTAACCATACCATACACGTGTCGCGACGCGCTCTTGGCCAGTTATTTCATATTTTATTTTATTTGCAATACAAATCAAGATCTACCAATCAAACTCTTCTATTTCACGAGTAAAAACAATGAAGCGTCTTTGTAAAAATCATATTGGATCTCTAGGAATCTCACAATCACTGAAGTTATTTTTTTTTCCTTTAGATACTCTTATATAAGATTCTCTTTTCTGTGCTCACAATGAACTTGGTCATCATCAACAATACAAAAAGCGGATCCAATTGAGAACCAACCTTCTTTCTTTTTTGAAGTCTGTTAAAATAGTGAAACCGTTAGAAATGTCTTTTCGAGGTTTGGTAAAAATACCGCGGAAATAGGTAGGTAATATTAGTACTAATGCGAAAGTGTATTTGCTTGTTTCTATTTCACGTAGCAAAAGATCGATTAGAGATTGTTGGTGGGTCGGACTAAGACTTACATAGGACACTTTTTATCCCGGAAAATGTACGGTTTCTGAAGGAAGGTCGACGTGAGTGAAACCTCACGCGTTGCATTAACCAGATGCTCTGAAAGATTTTTAATATGAGGTAAGCTCCCGGTCGCACTTAAAACAATAATTAACTTAATATATTAATTATGGTTAAGTACCTACCTATACCACTAGGAAGTTTAGTGTGTTTACATACTTGGCTAAATGTATATGTAGCGTCTTTGCGACATTTCCCAATAAAAAGTCTGAAGTTTGTTGCAACCCTTATTGTTTTTATACAGTTTAGGTTCCGATAACTAGGTTACTGTACACCGAACAGGAATATTAAATTTCATTGACGTTTCGTTGTGCCTGCCAAGGACACGCGCCGGCACCGTTACCGGCATTATATTGCGAGGGGTGCTTCGTGCGAATCAAAGCTGTACAACAATGTACTGGGATGGCGTATCTAAACAATTTGTTACGTTTCACAGTGCATTTGCCATAGGTTTTTTATTTGACTGATATTTTTTGCATTTCGTCATGGGCAGTCTGTGCTATACTTTGAGTTGGGTAGTTACTTACACAAAGAATAAGGAGGCATATTTGAGATTGAGGCAATATGTCCTGCACAGGCGTCCCGTTTGCAGTGTGTTCTGCATTTCCCTCTACAGCAACATCTACCCGACCAAGCCAGCCCAGCTCCTTATGTGAGCGCTGGTAGAGTCTGTTCAGAAAGGGAGTGGACTTGTATTGTGGTTAAGTGGACAAATATCTCAATAAATAACACGCAAATTCACACATCAAAACAACACGATGATAGGACAGCCGAGTTTGACATTTTTGATATAACAAAGGCCAATTCGTTCTAATTAAAAACCTTCGTTCAAGGTCTCTTTTCGAACAGATTTTACAGTTGCTGGTGTGAAGACATGGATGAATTGGATGATGATGCGGTTTTTGTGTCTTGTATGTGTGTGTGTATGTGTGTGGCGCAATGCCACAGTAAAGAGAAGTATTTTTTTACTGTGTTCTAGTACCTAATTCAATTTTATTTCCTAACATTTAACTTTAAAGACACATAAGCTTTACTGGGTTCAACAGTTAGATAATAAATCTGTTCGTTTTATTAAAGCCACGTCCCGACAGTTCTCAAAGCCATAACTCATTATTGATGCATTAGTTCCGCGACAGTGCTTGGTTGCGCATATTTTTGCTACCGACCGACCAATAAATAAGTAGCCGTCCTTTATACGTTACCTGCGAACTGACACGACATGCGACCATACAACATAGGCTAGGTACAATAAGTCGCTACTTTCCAACGAATTCAAAAGTACATTTAAATCGATGCTACTGTCCTTTCTGCTTAGTCGTTAGAAGTTAAATTAAGGGAAAAAACAAAGCGAATTCATAGACCTATATAGATCTAAGTGGTAGACAGATTTTATTTCTGATACTACCACTTATTAATGAGGTTTTAGTTAGTTTCACCTTGCTTATTTTTTTTTCTCTTATAAATTATACTTCAAGTGCCCCGCTGTTTAACCCGCTATCTTACAGGAACTGTGTTTTTTCAGGATAAAAGGTAACCAGCCAAGGTAATATTTTTCCGTTAATCCAGGGTTTAAGCTAACTCCGTACCAACTTTCATCTACCTCCGTACCTACTTTCATTCAACTGTTGCGGAGTTGAGTGCAGACAAACTTCTGTATTTATAATATTAGTTTGATTAAACGAATATTTAGTAGTTATTGCAGCTACCAGAGCAAATAAAAGCTTGACCTGAATTTAGAATTTGAATGTAGCTACACAAAAAGACGAAGACGGTACGAACCGATATCTAGTCATGTATTTTAATGTTATCGAAGATTTACCTACCTTACTTATTTACTAGATCAAAATGCATTCCGCATGCATAAGTTTCCTTAACTAAAATGCCAAGAACGCATTAAATTACAGCTATTTTTGGTCGCTAAATAAAAGTGAAATAAGCTTTTTCAAATTAAATAACGTTCTTACAGTGGGACCGATAAGCTTTTTGCCTTTTGTCTGCTGAAAACCTTTGTCGACGAGCACCAAATCTCTGCAAAAGGTATACGTATAAAAGGACGTCTTTGTATTAAAATAGCTTTGTGGTCATGTAGAACATACCCTTTTATATTATTGGTAGCTTTATTTTATAGTCTCTTTTTATGAGGATACCTACTTGTAGTGACTAAGGTATGAAACTACGAAACCTTACCACTTTTGAAATCATACCGCACGCGACGTCACTCACCATGTCGTGGTACCTGTATAGAAACACTAGAGGGGTGGTGAAGTGGTAGCTGTGTACTACTTATTAGGTACGATATTTTTTTATGATTTTTACTAATATATATCTAGAAGCAGTCGTATTTAGAACCTTAAATTGCCATTCACTGTTGTAACAGGTACGTAACGTGCTTGAGCATTTTGATTATCTTTTCAAGTCTATGGATAATTCAACTGTTTTTTTTTGTATTAGGCTAGGTAGTCGACTTAGTCGGTCAGTGTTAGTTTGCTTATATTTTTTATTAATTAATCAATAATCATTTGTTTATTTGCTCTGACAACTGCAATGATATAGTAAAGCTGAGTACAAATATGTACTTTCAATATTTCTCTGAAGTACTCGTATTTCGGGTACCTGCAACAGTCCTACGTTCAAACCCCTAGCGAAAGTGACGAAGTGGTTATCATTCAGCTTTTTACCTTGTTATTGTCAGAGAAAATAAATAGGTACTTAGACTTAATTTAGAAACCACCGCCCGTAAGAAAATTGAGGCATTTACAAATGAAATGTGTTGTACCTACGGATTAAGTGCAGCGTAGGCCCGTGAAGCGTATAGCCGTAGCCTCCGGACATCGCGTCACGGTGCTACGAGCACAAAGTTCCCGTAGCACAGTTATATTGTAGTATAATGGGTAATTCATGTGGAATGTAATTGTTCCGGACCGGACCGGTGCCTGCGACATTATCGCATTCGTCACGCCGCGCACGTGCGCGTTTGATCTAATAAAATAATTCCCGCATCAAATTTTATGCGCCTATCTCGATCTAGGAGACAAAGAGCCGCGCAGGGGCAAAGGGATTCGCTTTGTCATAACTGGTCCTTCGCACAAAGGACCACCCAACTTTTTGTAAAAATTCTTTGTGCGGTAAATGTAGATAAAATAGGCCGTCATGTTTCAATGTGTTTTTTGAGTCTTATTTAGGGTCGAATTGTTATAGAATATTGTTAAACATCTGTAACGGCATTGTTCAAACCACAAACGTATAACCTGTAAACCTTACAATGTACTACATTACTTGTTCCGTATTCACGTAATTTGGTAGGGAAATTATATCACAGCAAGAAATCCACAATTGATACCCGTATCGTTGAATTAAAAATTCGTCTGAAATCGTTTCGTGGCGACAAAAAACCTGGGGCGGCGTTCCAGCTGGCGGTTGCACCGGCGCGCCAGCCACGGGCGCGGCGGCGACGCTGATGCCGCTTTAATGATGATTAAATGCCGTATGATTGTCGAGCGTGCGTGTCCGGTACGCGCCCCACCGCCACCACCGCACCGTGCAGCACCGCCAAAAACAGGGGAAACTTTTAAACTTCTGCTGTCGGAATGTAACTGTCGTGCAAATGTTTGCGTCAAACAAGACGGTGGCTGGGTGGTGGCTTTTTGAATTCGTTTTGATTTATGCACACATTATTTCCCCTCAAAGTAGGTATAATAATATATATACCTGTACAAGGTGAATTTATCGGACTTTTATGTTGCCAAAAAGTTTTGCGGTAATGTGACACTCGTAGGTATAAGATACGAAAGCACTAATATTAATTTTGTTATTTTTACTCTAAGTTTTCCCAAAGTTTTATTAAAATTTTCCTTTAAACTTAGGTACGTAGGTATCAAAAATATGTACAAATATGAGTATCGTTTAACTTATTAACGTACTCGTGGATGGACGTTACTATTTAGGTCAGTACTTTTAAATCTAAGTACGTAGCTCCTATGCTATAGCTCTGATACATACTATCAAACCATTGGCCAAAGAAGTTGACAAATCATTTCCGAGCCCACATCACAGTTCATTGCACGTGTACAAGTGCCGGCAATTCGGTCTGCTTATTGCCGAAAGAAATCTCAATTTGTTACAATCAGGCGCAGAACAAGGGATTGCCCTCGGCGGCGGTGCGATGCTCTGCCCATCACCCTCCATTACACACGAGACAATGATATTCTAATTATGAACCATTTGACACACTCGCATTAATGGTTTACTTAATGACTATCATTAATCAAATTAGACTACACCTATTAACCAAATATCTTCTAATAAAGGCTTATCTCCTTATTTACCATTACTGCAAGCTACTTCAGTAGTGATCTCACGTTCGGGTTTAACAATAGAATATTAAATTAATATGAGCGATGCTCCGCACGGCCTTTTTGCCTTAAAACACAACTTGTACGTGGATATTGGTCCAATTACTTATGTGAAGGCGATTTGTAAGCGGAACACGAATCCCATTACAGATTTAAATGTGGGTAAATGGGCACCAAGTGGGAAACCGGTAATACATAATTGAAACAAATGCAAGGATTACTCGACAAATTGTTCAATACAAGAGCGATTTATCCAAGTCGCCCCTTAAAGAACCAGCTGAGACTTTTATTAGTATTAATTTGTATGAAAAGGAAACTATTTTAGTTTTATATACGATGATGTTGAATTGGTAATCTGTAGGTTTGGTTTTCATATTATCTCATAGGTTTTGTCAATATGTTCACTTTCAATCTCTGTGCTTTATAGGTATAAAATGTTTGGCACATTCTGCTTTTACGATAGGTGTAGTCAGTAGGTACATAAAATACCCATTACATAGGTCGTTATCAATCCTTTGGCTACCTCAGTGGTTTCATTTGTGGAATATTATAAAATTGAAATGTGATTAAATAATTTAGAGACCTATAAACTTTACTTGTCGAGCTCGAAGCTAAATATGTTTTCATCCCTCCATCTCGGAAAGAGTATTTTTGCTCTTCGATATCTGAGTGCAATAGTCGTTTTTATCCGCTAGCTAGAGGATAAAGTAAATTGAATTTAGAACATCGTATGTTTGTGAATTCAAAACATCATTAAACCTATTTACTTCTATACCTCCATGGTGTCGAATTTATCATACGACCTTTTTGATTTTTTTTAAAACTCAGACTCAGAACCTTCTTTGTGTACTATTTTTTTAATTTGCTTTGTGCGCGCCATTTTCTTTTTTTGCATTTAGTCATTTCATTACATTCTCTTTGGTAATTTCCTCGCTGAGGTGGGACAAAAATTTACGTGTTGCACTCGAGTGCAAAGATTTTTCACGTCGTGCTCTTTTGATTCCCTTGCTAATGCTCAGGATTCTAATTTTAGAATCCTTCGCTTGCTCGGTCATCAAAATTGAGCACGCGGTTAAAAAGCAACCTTGCACTCTTGTATAACAAATAACTATTTTTAGTTGAGAATAAAGTATTTAATTGGATTTATGTGGAACAATTTTAATCACTCGTTATAATGTATATTGAATTGTTTAGAAAACTTTGAGTTTTAAAACAGCTGTGGCGTTAAAATTTGGATATGTTTTGTCTAAAGAAGCACCAATAAATCTTGCCGGCTTTATTCTACAGTGGGGACGAGATAAGTTAGGATTTCATATAGGGCTGATAAAACCACATTTTGTTGCTAAAACGTAACATAATGTCTTTTTAAAATAACAGTCAGTGTGATATAAATTTGTAGAGCCCAGGGGCCTTACCCCTAGCTCTATTTTTGCAAGCCAACTTTTGGTAGGTACCTGATAGGTACCTAAAATTAACTTAAATGAACTAAAATCCGTTTTACTATGCGTGTGATTGTGATTATCGTTCATTCAAGTTAGACGCTTTTAAACGATGCAGCTTAAATAAGTTGGTTAATTTTAGGTACCTATCAGGTACCTACCAAAAGTTGGCTCGCAAAAATAGAGCTAGGGGTAAGGCCCCAGGTAGAGCCAGATAAAATGTTACTAGTGCCTAGATAAGTATATACCTGAATATCTAGGTATGAGTATTATATTCTCTTGGGGTATGAGTATGAATCTGAATTGCGCCGTCCAACTAAGTAATTTCCTACATGCCTAGTAATTTATTTCATGTTTATATCACTTTTTTTTGATAAATATTTTTATTTGCGGCGTCGCGGCGTCCCGTGTTATGTCACTCTTGTGGTCGCTCTCTTCCTTTGTTTTTTTTTGATCGAAGTTTCTCACCTTCAAATATGGTTGAGAATAGCGATGGCTGCCAGATGCGTCAACTTGTGAACGGGTGCTGTATGTTTCTCTTGTAAAGTCAATGTTATATTAGATATAGGAGACAAAAAAAAATGTCTACCCAATATTTTTCCTAACTGTACCATCTACAGACAGAGAGCGCTAGAGAGAATCATAAGTGCACTGACGTGCTTTATCTGGAAAGAAAAACCGCTTTACCAGTACCGGTAGCACTGAAGCGGCGGCATTTACGATTCTTATCTTTTCTTCTTGCGGATGCCTTAATTTAAACACTTTTTTTAAATCACAACACAAACTCAACTCATATGTTTATAAGAAATAATACTTTATGAAAAGCTAATTATTGTACTCAAATTTACATGGATAACTAACCGCTGCAAATTACAAGATAAGCATATAAAAACTTGATATTAATAGAAAGCCTTGACCACTGAGTATACACGTTGGGAATGTACCTATACTCAAAACTTGAGCAGTTTTCACTTATACTTAGCTAGTACTGACTCATACTCACTAGGAGTGTCTAGCTAGGCAAATATTAGGTAGGTACCAAAGCGTATCTATTTACTACATACTTGGCCAGTTATTTTTAGTAAATTTACATAGGTCGCGTTACCGGAGGGCGGGCGGGAAGCCCAAGTGGGCAGTGTGGTGGTGAGTCAACTCTCGTCCGCAGACCAGTGACGCTTTATACCTCAGCTGGCCGCTAAGTTAACCTTTGTGTCAGCACTTTTACCTCTTCAGTAATGTACTGTACGAGTGCATGGTGATTGAGAATATTACTTACTTAAGTAATTAAGTTTTATGTTGTGAATTCAACAGAATACCTTTAATTTTTACTTATATTTATAGTAAAGAAAAGTAACTTACGCCATAAAGTGTAGGTATGTTGGATTAAAGTTTTGTGTCTACTAAGAACCCACTTACTGTTATTCGCATATCAACATTTTTGAAGAAAAAAACAAAACAATATAGGAATTCCAAATATCCGTTTTGGCCGTAGACGGAGGAACCAATGGACACAAGTACGCTGTAACCGGATAAGAGATAGCGATATTTTCTAAGAGTGTTGCCACTTTATTATGGCTCCATAGAAGATAGGGAAGTTAGGGTGGGTTTTATTACTATTGTAATAAAATAAAAAACAGTAAAACTTCAGGTTATATTTTATTTTATTTTATTTTACAAGGAAAACAAACAGCTGCTAACAAACACGGTAGATATACAATGAATAGTTACACAAAAGCCAGAAAAAAGTTTTCACTAATATAAACTAAAATTGTGTAAATGCCTCGTTGCAACACCAACATAGGCCTGCATAGATAGGTAGAATTTAGACAGTAGGTAAGATAGTTGATAATTAGTATTTACATGAAGATATATTAATTTTTAGTCTGGTCGCAGCAATTTTACGAAGTTTTTTCTTTCGTGGTGATTCTACTTCTTCAACTTTGCGTTTTCTTGACCTTCCTTTTAAAGACAGCGCATTCGTTTTTTCATATATATCCGATTGAGTTTCACTTGACTCCGAGCCCCCAGATATTGAAGAAAGATCGGAAGCCTGCAAATAGAAATAAATAATTATAGGTCATTGCAAACGAGTTTTGTTGTACAAATGAGTGTGTGGGTTTGTGACTCTTGTGACGGTAAAATGTGCTTTTGTTGTTTTGTATTGCACCCAGATTGGAGTCTATTGAGAAACGTGCCAAGAGGCTCATCAGCAACGAATCCTTAGTTCAGACTAAGCTGCTTAGTCCTAAACGTCGACGCAAAGTTGCTAGTCTTAAGGTTTTTATCGGATACATTTCGGAGTGTGCATCGGATCTGCCCCTCCTGCCCATTTCCTATCGGGAATCGGAATGCCAGAGTGGGTAAAAAGAATCGTCACAGCTTTATATGTAATATTCCTAAAAACCGTAAGAAACTCTTTGATTCCACTTTTATTGTGCGAACTGCTAGTCTGTGGAATACGCTGCCTGAATGGGTGTTCCCCGATAGTTACAATCTGGGTATCATAAAACCACGAGTGAATCAGTTTCTTCTAGACAAGCGTGCTCCATCGGAGATCGCATCATCGCTTAACATCAGGCGAGTTGGCGGTCAAACAAAAGCCTATTATTGTAATAATAAAAAAAAATGTTAAGACGCTTTGATAGACTTAATTTTTCACAACAATTATTTTTAATATAAGGGGTAGATTAGATTAGGAGATACGGTACAAATACAAATGAACGTAATATATTTAAATCTATATATGCATACAAAGATTACCAAACCATTACCCAAAGATGATTGAAATGATTTTGAAAATCATAGGGTTATATAATACTTTTTATAGTCGAGTAAAAAGGTACAAAAATTTAATATACGCACCGCTCGTAACTTTTTTCGTCTTTTCTCGTCCAGTTTTTTCCTTCGTGGTGTCTGAGGGATTTCAATATCATGTTTTCTTGTCATTTCTAAATCTAGCGTTTCAGGTCGTTTTCCTGAAAATTTCGATTGACCAGTTGAATCTGAACCCCCTGGTTTCGAAGTAAGATCAGAAGTCTGTAAAATAAAATTAGCAAATTAGGGCACGGCAAAATGAATGTACCTTATTTTAGTAATATGACACGGGAATTACTCATTACACATATACACCCTCAAATCAGCTATTTTCAATATTACGAAACCATAAAAATTATAACCAAGCAGTTTTTGACAACAAATTTTGAGGGAAAGTACCCTATGTCCGTCTTCATGATGCATACTACCTTCCTGCCAAATTTCGTTAAGATCGGTCTAGTCGTGAAAAGCGAACAAACATCCAGACAGAGAGACAGAGTTACATTCGCTTTTGTAAGGAGTAAGAATTACGGCGGATTCAATAACAAATAATAATAAAATCGGAAAAAAGGTCTACAACAAACGTTTTTTGTTTTAAACTATCACGGTTGTTCACTGAAGTTATATGTTGTTCACTAAAGTTATAATTCTCGTTGGTGGAAAACTTATGAGTTGTTTTTTTTACTGGTCATAGTTAGTGGTTCTGGTTACTCACATAAATATCATTAGTTGGCAGAGCACCTGGTTTCAGATAGTTTTTTTCTCCACGCTTTATAAATAAATCATTCTTAAAATGTTTGGAACAAATTCTGGAATTTCGTGTTGGTCTCCAATCATATCTACCACATGCTTGTATCCAAATCTCTACCGGTCCTGCATTCGATGGAAATCTGTAAATAAATATTAGGAAATTTAAGTATATGGTAAATTCTGTGATTACAGATAACATAGATTCCGACTCTACTATTAGTTTAGTACAAACAAAAAATCATTTTTCGTTAAAAAAAAACGCTGCTATACAAAACCGATAATACAGTAATGGCATCTTATTTGAGCGCATAAAATAAATCTGTCAAATTCAATACATCGTCGGTAAACATTTAGAAAACTAGGGAAAAATTGAAAGCTACATTATGGCAGCCCTAACTCAATATCTTTGAGGTTACGTTCTTCTTTGCTTTTGTATAATTTGTAATTTTGCAGTAAAACTTGACATCTAAATATGTTGCCCCTGCATCAATACATCATATTTATTATTTTTATTGATTTTAGACGATATATTGTAAATAAAAACGGCCATTACAAACCTGTGAAATGTAACATCAGATAAACCTTGTTCTGTTCTGTTCCGACAACCCAAAACACAACACTGCACCATTGTGACGAAATCCAATACTCTTGACCACACGAGGATAATAATTTAAGGATAACGAATTGAATTTAGATGATTTATTTCCGAAAAAACACAAAAATCTCTCAATGTTTGTCACCACACTGTCAATTAGAGCTTGGAGTCAACCGGTTACAACGACAAAGAGGCAAAAAGCATAGATCCTTCTTTTTCACGCATGCTATTTTTTCATATGGCTGTTTCGCTGCGGAGTAAAAGAGTAGGAAATGTGATTGCGTCTATTGTTTTCTCTGTCTACGGTTTTGGCATTACTTTTGTCTTTTTGTTTGATTACAAATGTTATAAAATTATTTTCATGTTTTTTTTTTAAATTTAACGAAGGAGATCGTAAAAAATGTTTTATTTAGCTTCTTTAATTGAGATTCCCACTAAATGCCTTTTCCATCTTCAAAAATGTTAAAAATGTTCGTACGTGATAGCTGTGCGGAAACTGAACTCAAAATTTATGTCCGAAACAGTAAGGACAGAGTTTAGATTAATTTGATGAATCAAAACTGAAAGTGGCTTGTCTAAACCAACCGAAGAGCTTTGCTTCGCTTCGAATAACAATGAGGATAATTTGTTAAACTTTTTGGTTTACTTTCAGTTTTAGAATAATAATTCATCCATTAAATGAAATAGCTCATCGGCTGAAGTTAACGAATGTTCCGTATCATCAAAGCGTACAGTCGACACGAATGAGAAAACCGCGACGGAAATAAGAACAACGGAACGTAGAGCTCGGCGAGGATGTCGGTAATTTATGAATTTGTCAGGACAAACTGAACATTGTCGTGTCGGTGAAAATAAAGAGCACCGCTCCATGGATAAATTTGTGTCACATCAAATGAATCGTGTGCGTAACTATTTGTTTCACTTATTGGCCTGATCCGCCCTCGGCGAGCGAGCTCCACTTTTCTTTCCGATTTTTATTTATTTATAGGAAAACCAACAGCTTTTTTAAACTAAAATAGAAGAATGAACCCGATTGTTCCATTCAAGACAAATTTCTGAAAATCTTGATAAGCAACACCGCTATATTAATAACTCCGGAACTTATCGAAAAAACTAGGTATTCTTATGTATATCATATTTATGTATGTTATACCTACGCACAAACATAGACACGCGAAGGCACCTACTCGTACTTGATTTCTGGTTAGATATCTATCTACTAACGTAGGTAAGGTAATGTAGGATTGATATAGGTAAAATCAATTTGCATAAACTATTTAAGTAAACATATTCGTACATACTACCTCTTACCTAACAGCAACGCAAAACCAGCGCCGTGGGTAAAAAACATTTATAATTTTCTTTTCAGTTCAGTTTTATTTTAACTTCTTTTTTTTCGGTCACAAATTAACAATGTTTATGTCTATACCTACGTATAATTAGATACAGTTTATGTGTAGAACTGTGAACATGTTTACTAAGTACCTACATAAAACGTAACAATTAGAAAAAACTAACAACAACGACTAGCTATCTCTTTCCTACATTTGCAACATTTTTGTGATAATAAATCATTGATAATTAAAACATATATCAGTATAAAAGACCAGCTTTAAATAAAAAAGGAATCATCAAAATCGGTTCGCCCAGTTACGAGGTAACAAACATTTTAAAAAAAACAGTCGCATTGATAACCTCCACCTTTTTTGGAAGTCGGATAAAACCAGCCAAGTGCGAATCGGGCTCGCGCACTGAGGGTTCCGTACCACCACATAACTTGTTAGCTACTAAAGTACAAAAAAAATTGTGCAATAAAATAAAATCCCATCCGTTTATTCCTAGAAGTTCCGTGAAAGTAGTTCCGTGACGGAACTCAACGTCAACGGTCACCCATTCTAGTAAGTACCTACCTATATACCGACCGCGACGTTGCGATCGTACGAGAACCGGTGCTGAACAGAAATTTGATACCGACTCGCTCTTGACCATAATTTATTATTTGTTGTTATATTAGAGTGTGAACTATATCATGCCAAGTTTACGCTTGTCGTACCTATTGCCGTTTTTGCATTAAGGTGAAACGTTTCACTTTGGCGGGAAATTCAAATTTCAAACAGTTTTTTTGTTCTTGTAGCTAGGCCGAGTAATTATTGTAAACGATAATGATGTTCGCGAAAATTGATTATTATTCTTTACAAACTCGCGTACAGTTATTTATCTCTAATGCACATTATTACATACATTTGTCAATAAACAAATTTATGCTATTTCAAACGTTTTATTGCCAAATGTAAGTAATATGGTGAGTAACTGATCAATTGCTGTACATGATAATTTAAAGAACGACCAACAATTTTCGCGAACACTATGCCATTTCACAATAATTACCCGGCCTAGCTACAAGGCCAAAAAACTGTTTAAATTTTGATTTTCCCGCCAAAATGAAACGTTTCACCTTAAGTAGAGCAAATACAAAAAAAAAAATGTTTGTCGTACGATGTTGTCTTTTTGCACTATACCTAGTACCTACCTACTGTGGTAGTACAGAACCCTCAGTGCGCGAGCCCGACTCGCACTTGGCCGGTTTATTTTGATCTTATTCGCCTGCCAAAATAAAACATATCAACATAAAATTTTCGCTTAAAAACTTTTGCAATGTTATTCTAAAAATAATGTCTAATCGGTTTTTTATTCCTACATAGTGAATTAATGTTGAAAATAGGCGAAAGTGAACATTGCTTTGGGGCCTTACGCCCAACTCTAAACGCGGGCCCGAATAGGTGCAGTTTGCAAAATCACGCGACCACAAACCGTATCTCGGCGCGTTAAGGTTCGCGTTCGCGTGATTTTGCAAACTGCACCTATTCGGGCCCGCGTTTAGAGTTGGGGTCTGGGCGGTGAGTGTGGCTATAAACTATGTTTTGTCCGTAAGCATTGGAAGCTTTAGGTATATAGATCAGTCTAACCTAACTAACTAGGTACCTAATTACCCAACCTAAAGCATAGAAAATAACCGGCCAAGTGCGAGTTGGACTCGCGTACGTAGGGTTTCATACTATTATCTATAAAAACGGTAAAAAAAATCACGTTTGTTGTATGGGAGCCCCCTTAAATATTTGTTTTATTCTGTTTTTTAGTATTTATTGTTATAGCGGCAACAGAAATACATCATCTGTGAAAATTTCAACTAACTATCACGGTTCATGAGATACAGCCTGGTGACAGACAGACAGACAGACAGACAGACAGCGGAGCCTTAGTAATAGGGTCCCATTTTACCCTTTGGGTACGGAACCCTAAAAATACCCATTAGTTATAGAAGTACATATTAATTATCAATATTATATTTATACTATAGTATCATATATCTACTCTCAGATGTCACTATATAAGTATGTACCTAGTTTAGGTATGTTCCTATCCATTTACTAAGGTAGATGATGTAAAAGACCTGGTAGGTACCTAGAAAAATAACATAAAACGTAAAGAAAACGTGTGTCCAACACAGTGCAATAAAATAAATCTTGGGTAAAGTGGCTCGTATTTCACCTTCGTCCGCAAGCATATCACGGCCACTAGCGCTGTTCGAGGGGGAATTCAATAAAAATCACAATCGTAAAAACTAAGACGGCTGCCATATAAAAATACCTAAGGAAGCATTAAGAGGCCGTCCCCTAATAATAGGTCCCGCCAGATGCACGGGACGGCCGCCTGGAAAAGTCACAGTGGCTGCTCGAGCGTAGGAAATTATTTTTTTCGGTCTGCCACACACGGCCCTTGCCAGCTCAGCGAGAACTGAGACCGCTCGAGCACAGGAGAGCTCACGAGCTCCTCGCGGCAATCACGCAGCACAAGGACATTTTAGGGTTCCGTAACCAAACAATATACCTATTACTAAGCCTACGGTATCTGTCGCCTGCCCGTACTTTTACCAGCTTATGTTTTACCGTAACTGATAGACATCAAATGTAATATATATCAAATCAATGATGAAGTTAGATTTAAAAAAAAATATGGACAGACAGAAAAACAGACAGGCAGACGGACAAAAGGCGAATAGAACGAACTTATAAGAGTTCCTTGTTGTACTACGGAACTCTAAAAACGGTGCCGGTTTTTTTATGGTACGGAACCCTCAATGCAAGAGCCCGACTCGCAATTTGCCTATTTTATTTCTTGGTTCATAACAGTCTTATGAAAACCTCAACGCACTACCCTATAATAAAATGCGATGGTTTGTATGTTTGGTTGTTCTTGAATCGAAACACGATTCAAATCTGTACAAGATTTGAGTAAGTTTTTTTATATAGGTACGTATCTATAGAATAGTTCTACAATTAGCCACCATCTCACCTGATGGAAAGCGCTGTTGCGGCCGAAGATAGACGACGTAAGACACGTAGACCTTGAAGGTACTTACTTATTCATTGGCCAAAATAATAGGTAGGTACGAGTATGCTCCCGTCAGCATACCTAAAAACTGAAAATTGCGGTACCACAACACATTTTTTTTTACCGTATAGTTATTTACATATTTATGAAGTAGGTAGGTAGGTAGTATTTTATTATTAGTACCTAAGTTAAAACATAAAAACCCTTTCCAAAATCGAATAAGCTTTCATACTATTACTAAGAACATTGGGTTTTATTTAACGACACATTCATGTAGGCTGTAGACTCACCCCGTTTTAGTTAGAACAAAAATAATTGGGCGCCTAGGTACTATCGACAGTCGAAAATCCTGTCACTAGCATCCATGTCGCATTTCCCGGGATGTTAGGGTAATCTCCGGAGCGAATAATAGTCGGTTGCAGGCCAACAACGACGCTCATTAGTGCGATGTTCAATTAGCGCTGGTCCGGTCGGTAACGCGGTGCCGCGACAGCTTTGAGCTTTGTGTTTCCATGAGAGAATTAACCGGAACACTGTTATTTCACGTTTCCAATCTCACGAACAATAGCATAGACATCAGATCAGGAAAACAAGGGAGATATGCATTAGTACAAATATCGTTCGTGTTTAAATGTCTCAATGTTTCATACTTTTTTACTATACTAAACTAAACCATTCAATGCAACTGCGTAAGTAGGTACACGGCAGCTTACTAATTTTTCACGCACACTAAGAAATTTCGGTGACACTAATGAACTATCTAACACATGCGGAAAGGTCATCTGCAAAGTGATATTTACTAAAGGCATAAAATCGGATTTAGGCCTGTTGCGTTAGCACCCGCCACGTCAACTTACCATATCTTCCTTGTTTGTCTGATCTGAGGATGTAATAGTTATTATATTCTTATTATATTTTTCGACACGGTGATATTAGATAGAAAGTAGAAACTAGCACCTTTTATCCACCGTACATTGCAAGTTTCATCTTATTAGGTTCTGAATAATTGTAACGTAAAAATATGGGGAAAATACGTCATTCGTCGTAAGTATGGTAAAAAGCATTAACTTGGACCTCCAAGTTAATGCTTTTAAGTGGGGTGGCTTGCGGCCCTCGCTACGCGCAAATATATTATCCACTTCGTAAATCAAAATTATTTAAAATTTTCATTTTAAACTTGTTTCACTATTGTCTTAGGTTGTTAATCTCCAGTGTTATGAAAAATGGGTATGTAAGATTCAAAATACCTAGTTTGAACCCGTTTTTAGGGTTTCGTACCCAAATGGTAAAAAGGCAACCCATAAGTTGAGACTGTCTGTTAATCCGTCTGTATGTCATATAATTTATTTTCTTAGGAAAAACAAAAGCAAATTGAATTTGACAATTCAAGCTGCGTTTTATTACCTTTCCTGAAAGAAAAAAGGGCCTCAAACTTAGGGGGTGAAAATTTTAAAGCTTCACAATATGGGGGTAATTTTTGTATGAAAGCTCATTATTTAAACAATTAAAAAAATAAGTTTATAATTTTGTAATTTCTGTTTTACTAAAACTGAAAAAAAAATATCCTTTCGCCCTCCCACTTATTATTGCCAAAGATTACGGGCAAGAAAATTTATTTATTCAGGCGTTAGGTAAAATAAAGCTTATTTTTTTTCTCGTAAAAATATGTCAAAATGCTTTTACAAGTAGGTGTAGTTAGGTAGGTACGTGTGCCTTTTACTCGCGTACTTCACGTTCCATGATTTTCATTAGATTATAATTGACTAGTACGTATTACCTATATACTGCGAACAAGATTCGTAATGGTTTTACTAGAGACTCTATTGACATACATAGACCATTTTTAAAGTAGTATTTCTAGTAATTCTATAAAAAAAAGTCATTAGACTCGTTGGTAAAAGTTTTTGACAGGACTTCTGATAGGGCAAAAACCATAACACTGGAAGCTGACCGCAACATTAATTTGATCTCAAATTATTTTAAATAGTTGTTTTTTACATTTTGTTTTATATATAACAATTCAAAAAATGTTTTGTACCTACCAACCTAACAAAATTATTTGTGCAAATACTTACAGCCATCGCACCGCCTCAGATGTCGGTAAAAACACAAAAAACAAGACCAAAATCACAACAAAACAACGCATCACAAAGCAAATTAAAAAATCTTAAGTAAATTCATTATCACCATAATAGTGGTCCATTTAAATAAAAACTTGATATAGCGTGTGGAATTTAAACGATAAACGCGCGCGGGAAAATGTCGCGTTTAGTCGTTACGAGGGGCGGAGTGGCGCGTCGACGAGCACACTCCAGCGTCTGCGATTGAATGCCAGTGGAGCTGGAGTCCGACAAGCGACAACTTCTAGACTCGGAGTGGCGGTCAGTGGTCAGAGCAGAGCTCGACACATCGCCCGGCGCGGCGCGACGCGTCGCCGCGCGCCGCTCTACATAGGTACACCGCGCTGAGTCGAGTCGGCGGCGACGGGTTTAGCTTTTTTTCTGTTCTTTGGGTAGGACACGTCCAAAGATAACGTTATTATCACTCTTCTGGGGTTATTATACAGGTCACTTTACCTCCAAAAGCTGTTTATTCAAATGGCTGCAAGTTCGAACACTTTTCCCGAAAGATCGAAGGTCTTTGCCTCATGTCAGTTTCATAATTTTTCATTTATAAAATCATGTTTAAATTTAGGAATGTGTTTGCGTGCGTTTAAAGTTTTAAAATAATGAACACCCACGAATTTATGTACATAATCTTGTCTATATATAAATACCCTAAACTAGAAATTTTACAAAAAAATACTTACTTTTTTGACGTGGTTCGCATTGAATAATTTGTAATTAATAAACAGCTAGCACTTGAAATCATGATATTTTCTTGTAATTTAAACTTGACACTGTTTGTGCTTCCTTGCAGATGTGTTCTGAAGACTGATTGAACTATTGCAAAAATCCAAAAAGTAGCATATTCTGAGTTTTCATCGGTATCAGCATTTTAGGAAGCGTAGCAAAACAAAAATGCGAGGTCTGCTGGTATTGTATAATAATCACTGTTTTAGACTATCACGGTGGTTCACTAAAGTTAAATGATTATTTACGGGATATTTACCGTGGTAAGGTTGTGGAAGGAGCTCCCGATATTTCGGCGCAGTTACATGCACCATGTTCACGGGAAGACTGACGGCTCCTTCCACAACTTTACCACGGTAAATATCCCGTAAATAATCATTTAACTTTTGTATAATAATATACTCCGCCAGCTATGCTAGACCTTGTTTTATTGGATCATGGGATTCATGGGTATCACTGGCATCGATAGACATCTATGGTACGCTGTGTTTTCTCAGAGTTAGATTATTTCATTGTCATGTTTTGTCATGAATCTCTGTATACAATTTATTTATGTTGTTAAATAAAAAACATTTGGTAAAAATAACGATCTAGACCAATTCAAATGTAATAAACTCCAGTAGGACGACTAACCTAATAAGAAGCTTACCTGTGAAATGAAATGCCACATCCAGGGCAGGATTCTACAACCATAAATAGAACACTTGATCACCATGTTTCGTGAAATTATTGTGAATTGCCAAAGAATTACTTTAAAAACAACAAGACTTAGTTTACCGCCATTTGACATCATGAACGCATTTTTTGTGGGTTTTAATGTTTCTCAATCAGTTTTCTCTATGTCTAAATCATAAAAAATATATGCTGTCGGGATGGTAAATCTCTGAAATTTGGCTAAGTCCACAGAGCTTCGTTCGTTAGAATTTTTCTATAACTATCAATTTCTCAACTGTGATTACAATTAAATGGATTTGGTTACGGAACCCTACCATATGCGTGTCTCGACACGCTCTTGGCCAGTTATTTATGTTTGAAGCGTTCTGTCCCTTTGGGTAGTAGGTTCATGCGTGCAGTTTATAAGTTTAGTTCGTAGAGTTAAAGATGATATTTGCGTCACGCGACTTCTAGCTAGGCGTGTACTGCAGGGAAGATTATAAATTTTCATAGAACTATGATTCTTTATGTAAAAAATTATAGAAGCACACTTGCTCGTGGTACTATAAAAATTTCTTGTTTTTTTTTTATTCCTGCTATCATTTTTGTACTGTAAAATGGCACAGTACATAAGGCATATTTGTTTTGTACCGTAGTGGCGAATCATGCAATCGATAGCGGAGCTTGAGCTCAACTGGCGCAATGGTGCGAAGTACCGCATAAGTGTGGCAGCCGGTCGCACCAACTTTTTACTTATAATATATGTAACGCCTCGTCTCCCGTGGCGGCGGATGTGTAGGAATATTAATAATAAATTCATGGTAGTACTTTAAGTCATTCTGTACTCGTAGGTAAAAACAGATTAAATATTTGACACTTAGCCTTTCTTAAATTTAATTAGTTTATTTTACAATTAGGTATTTTTAAGCCATCATCCATTGACAACAAAAGACATGTTGCATAATATATCGTGCATGAAAGCTGTGATTTTAAAAACACATCAAATTAATTAACAATAAAAATATGATTATATGATAAGGTCCATGTTCAGCAAAATTTAACATTTAGGTGTTCGAGCCTTCGCTTGAACCACATTGAGATTATTCGTCCTTCGTATTCGTCATCTACATCTGCCATCCTTGTCTTTCATAACGTGTTTTTTCCTAATGTACTTCCTATATCTGTTCTCCTCTAGCATTATTGTGGGCAGCGCCCGGCGGCCATTTGCTTCAGTACGCTTTTGATATTCGTCGTGAAAACACGTGGCCACGGAACACTATTATTCCTAGCGGAGCACGTGGCCATGAAATGCAAAAACTTTTTAACGGTATGATAAAAATGCAATCCGAGCAGAATACTAACATGAAACTGCTCTTGCAAAACCAATCATCCAGGCAGCAATCCACAGCATCAACCAACATGGGAGACGACGGTGACCTAAACCGTTCCTTTGACTCGATACCTGACAGCTCGACTTCAAAAGAACGTCCCGCTGGAATTTGCTCTACCATTCAACCCCAACAATCTAGAGTTTCCGAGTTACAGGAGAAGATTGCGAACGCACAAAGGGAACTAGTAGAACTACAGGAAACGGCCAGTGAACCCGAGACCGAATTTGACTTCGCCCCAGCTACCGTAGCTAAAAAGGCTAAAACTGCCAAAGCAAATGAAGAAGCCCTCGAGCATTGCATAGGATGCCAGAAATTCCACGATCCTGAGTGGCGTTCTATAAGATACGCAGAAATACAAGACCAGTTCCAAGCTTCCCCGGGCTTTTGTGCCCTCAAACCCAATAATCTGTTAGCGGGGATCGCTCCCGATTGGAAATCTATTTCCATTTTAGAAAGATTTGACATCACTTGCGGAGCAATGGTTAACGGCCTAATACAAAACAGAATGATTTTTCAAGAATTATTTAACAGTATGCCCAAAGACATGAAAAAGAAAGTGGGAAATGATTTCGTCGCCGCCGACTCAAAGTTTAGGAAGACATCAGATGCTCTACTTCATCTCTCTATGCTTGTAGGTTTTAAGACAACTTACTAACTCAAAATGTAACGTACTGTGTTTTAAATAATAAAAAAAAAAAAAAAAAAAAACGTATGCGGTCGTCGGCAAGAAGTAATTCAAGAACGTAGAGAAATCTACAAACCACCGAACAAAGTCCTTCGGGCTATTTTGCACGAAATCCCACCTTCAGAAACTCACTTATTTGAGGAAAGATAACTAACTGGTCAAACATCAAGGGGGCATCCACAAGTTTTTTCCGCCTAAAATGAGACAACATGACTATGCAAGATTGCCAAATTTATAAGCAGAAAGGCAATCAAAATCAGCAACATGAAAACCGCGAGGCAGGACGCCCTTAACGGAATTATTACAATATCCAGGAACCCTTTCAAGGAAAGTGGAAGGGTGAGCCCACTGATCGTCTCAAAAAAACCTCAAGACCGCAACCCACTTCGGGGAAAAAATGGGGGGAGAAAAGAAAGTTACGGTTTCATAGCGATAGCCATATCCCATATAGCCATAACCATATGGAAAAAGGCACCCGAAAGTATTATAAAGATGATAAGGGGTTACAGAATACCTTTCAAGAGAACCCCTCCAAATACAAAATTTTCATATATGAATATCCAAAGATTTCAAACGAAATATTCACCCGAAATTCTACAGAAATAAAAAAGCTCCTAGAATTCAAGGTTTTACAAAGAACCTACCAAAAAAGAGGATATCTCTCGCCTCTATTTCTGGGGAAAAAGACAAATGGAGAAAATCGCCCTATTTTCAATCTGAAAAGGCTGAACGATTATGTTTTTACCCTGAGCTTTCGGCTAGTAAACCAGCAGCAGATACCTTCACACCTAAGAATCGGAGATTACATGATGAAAATCGATATCTCACAGGCTTACTTCCACGTCCCTATAATGCAAAGCCACCGCTGGTACCTGAGCCTCGGTTATCAGAGAACGATTTACGAGATGGCATGTCTCCCTTTCAGCAGCGTCCTAATAGTACACGGTGAACGTACTGCGATCCCCAAGCCTCCTGCCAAGCGTGGGGATTATGGCAACACCCTTCTCTATGAGGGAGGCCTTTGTCCAACAGTGGACGTTAATTGGCTGATGATGTGTGTGTGATGTGATGTCTCCCTTTTGGGTTGGCGAGCGCACCGTCAGCATTTGCGAAACTGACCAACTGGGTCGCTCAGCAGTTAAGACAACAGCAGCTCCGTGTAATGTAACCCACTCAAACCCGTAAAAAAAGAAATAACTGTGGACTGTTCACGAAGTTCTACAACATCTGAAGGGCGAAATCTCAGATAAAACCATAATCCTACAATCCGACAACCGAACCACGGTTGCCTACATAAACAAACAAGGCGGTACGAGGTCCACGATATTGTTGAAAGCCACTACGAGAATTCTGCAACTCTGCGAGAAAATGCAATGTCATCTTATTGGTCGCTACATTCCGGGAGCTTACAATGGGTAACAGTTTATTTCGGGAGAAGGCTCTCCCGGAACGACAAATTGTGAACAAGCTTTTCGAAATGTACGGCACGCCGGAAATAGATCTGTTTGCATCAGTGAGGTCTGCAGTAGCACCTATTTACGCGAGCGAAGATGTTGCCGAAATTCACAGCAAATTCACGGATGCATTCAGCAGGAAATGGCAATACAATCTGGGATGGATATTTCCGCCACCAGCACTAATACCACGAGTATTACGTCACCTAAAAACGTCAGAGGGCCGGTCCATTCTCATTGTTCCAATATGGGCCAGAGTTTTTTGGAAATTTTTCCCCCGAAGGGAAGAATACGGGTATTTAGGTTTCAGCCAAAGCTGAACCACACAGTTTAATAGCCTTGCCGGCTCAAGGTACTGAAGCAAATGGCCGCCGGGCGCTGCCCACAATAATGATAGAGGAGGACAGATATAGGAAGTACATTAGGAAAAAACACGTTATGAACGACAAGTGGCAGATGTAGATGACGAATATAAAAGGCTAATCTCAATGTGGTTCAAGCTTCGGCTGAAACCTAAATATACGTTTTCTACCCTTCGGGGGAAAAACGGTTCTATTATGGTAATCATTTAACTGACATTCTACCCATGGAACAGTTGTCAAAAACAGTCGTTTCGGTGAACTTTGCCCTAAATATCTTCAACTTCTGACTAAACAATTTCAACTTATGACTAAATATCGTCAACTTATAGATAGAGCGGAAGTGTGAATCTATTGCTTACTAGTACACTTGTTCTGGCTGGCAATTCTTGTGCATACATGCATATTGTTTGTTCCCGTCGCACTTATGTTACTTCAAATGAAGGTGACACATGACGACACGAATATAGCAGGTCTTGGAATAGTCTAGCTGAAGCTGCACGGAATGACGCGGTTAAAAGTAGAACGTATTCATGATTTAGGCTTCCTTGTGTACTGTTTGATGATGGTGATGCGAGGTGGCCGTCAAGCAAGGTGCGACAGGTCGTCGAGCTCCGGCGGAGGCTGCGGGCCCGGCGGACGCGCGAACACGGGCTTCGCCACCATCGACACTGGAGCCTGCGCCCAAATAAACCCTATTATTATACACAACAGAAGTTTCTATAAAATGACAATGATCTACTACATAAAAATATAAAATATTTCTCTACGTATATTTATTAAGCACAACTTAAAAAACAGAAAAAAATATTATTTTGCTTTTAATACAATATACGAGTACATTTATTAAAAGCAAAATACCACTCACTGGGTTACTGACTGACTCATTACGAAGTCTTAAATATTATTTAATCTGGGAAGCTGAAATTTGACAGTTAGATTCCTTATAGAGTATAGAGGTATTACTTTCTTGACAACCTGATGTAATCGCCTCGCTTGCTGCCAGTTGTGTACTTAGATATTAACATTATTTTTATAGTAGACGTAGACTTAAACTCCATATGGCATTACTATTAAACCTTAGTGGTTTTAAAATGCCATTATATCCTTTACTGTATAATTTTCTAGTTAAATGATAAATAAATGAAGAAAAAAAAAGGTCCGCTAAGGAAGGATTTTGCTAAAGGGCCGAATTAAGGGGAAGAAATGGGGTTTGAAAGTTTGTATTAAGGTCTACGCGTACGAAGCGCCAAACCTAGTAAAATTTATGATGTAACTATGTAAAATCTAAGCCGTTCTGCTAAAGGTCAAAAAAGGCGAAGCTGGACACGAAAATATTCTTTTCAGTATTACTGTCTTATTAAAGATCGTTACCTAATAGCTATCAGTCAATAGATGCGGACTCAGCATGCGAACAGTATTGTCACTCTGAAGTGCAATGTTCATTAAGTAGCTGAATAGTTAGCAGTATTAGTTAAAAAATGAGACACACAAGACTTTACAGCTAAAGACCAAGCACATAAGACGAATTTATTGCTGTTAAGACTCGATATGTCGTCAGTTCAAATCCAAGATTTGCCCCTGCACGAAACAGTGACAAAAATATGGGATCAACGCTTGCAGGAAGAGATCATGACAAAGATATGATCAGACTATTCCATTCGCACCATGCTCGTATAAATAGCCATTTTATTCTCTAATGCATAAGGTGAATATTTAAACTAAGTATAAGCGGGTTTTCAAGCAATCGCGTTCCGATTCTATCCCTGGTGTTAATTGCGGTATTGTATCTTATTGTGTAAGTGAAGGTACAGGTACAGCGTAGGTACACCGGGCGGTTGACTTCAAACGCAGAGGGCGTTGGGCATAACTTGTTTTGGGGCGACTAGCTCAAGGGTACCTCGAAGGTCCGAACCTCAGCTTGGGCCGCCGCCGGGAGTGGGTGATCAGATTCGCCCTGGTACCCTAACCGTTTGTAGACCTTGGTGGTTATTTAGAACTGGATGAAATGAAAGGCTACGGCAAGAATTTGCAGCATACCTACTCTCGAATGCTGACGAATGCTAAAGTGGCGCCGTTTCATCAGATTTAATAGGATTAAACAAAAAGGTAGGTCTCCAAACGTCTCCAGTTCTAGTTGACAAAAGGGGTTAGTATTAGAATGGTTAGATCGCTAAATGACTTCATCTCATCTATTCCAGATCTCAAAAGTTGTGAAACAAATATAAATTGTTTTTTTTTTTAACTTCGATAAAAGAGCTGATAATCTTTAAACTGCTGAACCGATTTTCATGAATTATAGTTAACAACAATGTCGATTATCTTTCAAACAAAATAATTATAATATCAAAATCGGTTCAGCCGTTTGATAGCTGCGATTCAACAGCCAGACTGACGGATACACACGTTAAACTTCCCTGTTTTTGGGTCGGGGGTAAATAATGAGAGGGTAGTCACCGGACAGTACCTGGCTGACGAGTGAGGGAGTGGGCAGCGGCTGTTGCATGCCGACGACCACGACCTTCTGGTGCGGCGCGCCCACGGCACCGCCGGCGCCCGGCGCCGGTCCGCTCGTCACCACCACCGACTGAACACATGCACTACCCTCACTACTAGCTCGCGTTAACACCTCACGACACACGCTTAACAGAAATGGCATCACAATATTTTTCTTCATGCTCCTGGGGCCTTACGATTACCTCTTAACACGGGCTCGAAACAGCGCAGTGCGGAAAACCACGCGAACGTGAATCTTAACGCGCCGAGATAAGGTTTGCGGTCGCGCAACTTTTCGCATTCACCTAAACAGAATCACTTAAAACATGTAGCCGTAAGGCCCCTGTTTCTGCTTAATAATCAATTAAAACAATCGACTTCAAAATTATCAAATTTCGTTTGATGTTTTTTTTTGTTATTTTGATTTAAAAACCAAACTACTAAACCGATATTGATGAAATTTCTATGGGACCAATCTGAAAGTATACCCTTTCATATGAAAAATAATTTTCCAAATCGGTTTATAAATGACGGAGTTCTGAGGTAACAAACAAAATTGAGAAACGAACGGACATCTATAATAAGTCCGCAGGTTATATAAATTTAATAGACAATATTTTTTTTTTTACTTCTGAGATGCTTCTATAGTAAAAGTTGTTTATAATGATGGGTACTACGGACTGATGGACCGTTTTCCGCGTAACCCAGTATAAATCTTGCAACAAACAAAAAAATCACATGACACGAAACAGCGGCTAGAGCCACACGGTCATAAAAGTTTTGAATTGTATAAAACTTTCAATTAGTAAATCCTAGAATGTGGAACACTTCAATATAGAAAAATACTATTGAGTATAATTATTTTTCATAAGATAGGGGATGCAATCAGAACTTTAAATATTACTTTGTTTTAACACAATCAGCAAAATTACCATACAGAGCGAAAAAAATACGAAGCTGATATAAACAGCCAGCTCTTCCTTCATGCGTTATATTATACCTAGCAGCATTCAATACTTAACCATTGCGAAAGGGTGTCATATCCATGTAGGGCTGTGGGCCCGATTATCGGCTCGCCAGCACGCGCATATCGACTCTAACCACCTGATATTACAGCGTGATCTGAGGACTTACGGCCACCTATTTTTAACCGACATCCAAAAAGGAGGAGGTTATCAATTCGACTGTTTTTTTAATGTTTGTTACCGCATAACTTTTGACTGGATGAACCGATTTTGATGATTATTTTTTTATTTGAAAGCTGGTGCTTTCCGTTTGGTCCCATTTCATTTTGGTCCAGTTCTGATGAAGTCAGTT
This sequence comes from Agriopis leucophaearia, assembly GCA_949125355.1. Lineage (NCBI taxonomy): Eukaryota > Metazoa > Arthropoda > Insecta > Lepidoptera > Geometridae > Agriopis > Agriopis leucophaearia. The sequence goes on from OX421264.1 coordinate 12,002,040, forward strand.
TCTTATGTTGAGAATTATATGCAATTCTGTTTAGTTGATGCGAAAAGTTGCACGACTGCAAACGCATCGTTCGCGTGATTTTCGGTACTGGGCTCCTGCCTTATTATGGATCTTTGATCGGGATCGCGAGTGTCAAAATTTTGACACTTGAAAGGGGTTATGACGCAAAAAAAAGCGTTGTCTATTTTCAATTTCGTAGGTGATACATACGAAATTGGAAATAGACAAGGCTTTTTTTGCGTCATAACCCCTTTTAAGTGACAAAATTTTGACACTTTCGATCCCGATCAAAGATCCATAATAAGGCAGATGATTCCATAACCAAAACACGCACGTAACACTGCGTGTTAAATTTACGTAAAAAAATTTGGCCTCTATTCCTTAGGAAATAAAGACCAACTTTTTGAGGTTAACTTAACGCGCCGCGTTTGAGCGTGTTTGTAGTTATGGAATCAGGGCCCTGCGCTGTTTCGAGACCGCGTAAAGAGGTAGCCGTAAGGCCCCTGGCTCGCAAGGAGGCGAGCAATAGGCTAAATCGGACAGGTTACAATAACAGGCGTAGTGAAAAATATAATTAAATGTAATTATTACACTTACTGAAGAAACTATTTAAGCTGACTAATAAAGTTCTAAGATATAAGCGCTTAAAGTATTTGTTTGGATTAGAAAGAGATGCTCTGTCCTTTTCCCGCAAGACAATCTGTGGCCCTAGTACGAGCACTTGCGAAAAAGTATTCCTTCCGTAAACGATAGGAAAATGTATGAAAAGTTGAACAGCGCCTCTATCGGACGTAAAAGGAAACTGAATTCTTCATACTTTTGCTATCGTTTACGTATCGATAGCTTTTTCGCAAATTCTCGTCCACAGTATGGTGTACTTAAATGTGACGTTATTTGTAAGTATAGTTCGCTCTCTATTTAGCAAGACATTAAAATGCTTATATCTTTCTTAATTTTGAACACGTTTAAATTTCGTTTTAGGTGTTCGGCTTTTAAAGAGAATGACGTCGATTCTGATGTACCATTCTCTAAACTAAATTTGACAGCTCTAAAATGGTTGCCATCCTTTTCTGCCGCACTGAAATGAAAAAAGTCACCGATAATTTTAGTCCTGTCAGTTTAGTTTAGAGAATGGTACGACAGAATCAATGCCAATACCAAAATAGATAACAGATAATATTTTATTCACCAAAAGTTTTTAAAGGTAGACAATAACACATCATCAGCCTATTAACGTCCACTGTTCGACAAGGCCTTCCTCATAGAGTGTTGCCATAATCCCCACGCTTGGCAGGCGGCTTGGGGATCGCAGTACGTTCACCGTGTACTATTAGGACGCTGCTGCCCATCCTCTGGTGGTTCTGGTCGCAGTTTTAGGACATACCCGGGTCCAATGGTCCGGGTCCGGGTATAGACAATAACAATAATTGTATGTATATCTAAACATAGAACTTACTGTAGTAAAAAAATATGATTGTTATTGAACTGTGAAAAATAAATCTGTCCAGTAACCTATTCAGAAATAACTGCGTGAATCGGAATTGTTTATTATTTCAGGCGAGATATGCGCATGAAGGCGAGTAATGCACCGAAATGGCACCGTAAATAGTTTTTGATGTTAAAAATAAAATCTACAAATTCTAATACCCGTAACAGACCTATCGAACTTGGCTGACGAACCGCCGTCTGACCAACGGGAGAGAAAGAGTGAGAATATAATTCCCCTCTCTTTTTCTCTCATTGGTCGACGTCAGCCAAGTTGACGTGTCTGTTCGGCTTTAACAAGTCTGATGCCGTAATGCCAGCCAGAACAGGCACAAACAAACACCGATTACTTACATTTTGACTGCGAACTATTGGTGGTTGGGAGGTGTGGACCACTATATGTCCAGCTCCGCTAGCCGGCTGTGTCAACCCCTACAACAAAAAGAAACAAAAAGTTAATAAAAAAAATATCTTAAACATTAACGTAAGAAGTAACTTATATTAGAACTTATATCTCAGATATGTGTCAGCCAATTTCTAACGATTGTGGACTGTACTGAATATGTAATTTCCATCTACAGCCGGTCTATTCTGCAAGCTAAGTGAACGCGCAAGTGAAGTGATAAGCTAAGTCAACGTGTATTTTTCTTGTCAATTACTATAGAGAAATGTCAAAATGTCGCGTGATCACCCTTGACTGTAGTCCCTTACCCTTATAATTCATGTTTTGACATATATCTGCAGAAATACGCAAGTAAAAATCACATTCACTTAGCTTATCATTTCACTTGCGCGTTCACTTAGCTTGCAGAATTGACATGCAGTCCATTCATTGTCGAATGATCGCTTACATATACAATGTTTTAATTTTTCTAGTTAGTTTTCCTGACGTGAAGTTTATTTTTATGGTTGATAGACTAGACGTTTCACCACAGTAATAATAAAATATTCGGGACATTATTGCACCACGGTCATCTGACCCAAACTAAGCAAAGCTTGTAATATGGCAGCCAGATTGACTGATATACATACATATAATTTTTAAATACATACTTAAGATATTAACACCCAGATATAGAACAAACACAAATGTTCATCACATAAATGTTTGTCCTAGGTGGGAATCAAACCCACGCCCCCAAGGGCAGAAGGCAGGTTCACTACCAACTGAGCCAACGGGGATAAAACAATTATTTAAAAAAATCTTATTATTATTCAAATACATAATAAAATTAAATAATTTAATAATTAGGAAAATTTATGCGTTTCTGACTATATACTTAAAAGAACTGCTAATCTTGAAACGGTGGAACAGATTTTCATGAGTTAGCTAAGGAAACAATCTGAATCGGTTTATCCATTAGGGAGCTACGATGCCACAGACAGACACATCTGTGCGTGGCACACCTACACAACACAGGTTAAAATTATAACACCCCTATTTTTGCGTCGGAGGTCAAAAATTAGTGAAGTCCGGCTTAAGGAGAAGGGTGCGGATTGTAATTTACCTGTGGTCCTTTTTGCTGAGACACTATGACGAACTTTTGCGGCGGCGGCGTGGAGGGCGCAGGCGAGTGCGGCGCCGGCGACGCGCTTATCACCACGTTACGGCTCGCAACCGACTCTGTCATACAAATGGTTGATTTTAAAATGTTCGCAAAGAGCAGTATCATGACCACCAGAGACTAGGTTGTCTACCTACTGCTCTATTTGTCATTTTTTTTACTAAGATGGATTAATGATGGCGTCAGGGTCTAGAGCAGAATTTAAATGAGATTGACTATTAAAATTTTGGTGACCAACTTGTCTTGACGGTGTGCGTAATTCAGGTGTGGGCGTGGAGGGTAGTGCGGGCGCGGGCGGCCGAGTGCAAGTGGCCTACAGCCTGTAATAGGTACCGAGTACTGACCGATAGACTTGGCGGAGTGCGTGAATGTGGATGAAGGCGTTAGCGTAGAAGGTTGTGGCGGCGCGGGAACGGGCGCGGCCGGCACGAGCGGCGGCGTGCAGGTGACCACGGCCACCGCGCCGCCGCCGCCGCTGCCCGCCGGCGACTGTCTTATCTTCACCACGGCCTGCTGCAGGCTCGGGCCCAGGTACCCGTAATCGCGCCTGCAAACACACATAATTATAGTACACCTACAAACCGAATACTTTGTAAAGAGACATAGCGCTACAAAAACGCGCAAAAACTTGCAATCCAGCACGCGCGTCACATATTTCAATTCGCCTGCAATAAAGATACCGCGCGCATGTTGATAAATAATAGACAATTTAATACAGATATGAGAAGAGACGAGAAAATTGTTTAGATAAATAAATAAGGATTGCTTGGAGCAAATAGAAAACTTGTACGGAAGAATGAACCGCAACGAAACAGTAATAGAGGCGAGTATCGGTCGAGGCTCACTTGTAGTCGTCGGGGTGGTCTGGCGGCGCACGCAGCTGGCGCACGACCGGCGCGAGCACCTTGAGCAGCTGGTGCTTCAGATTGCCGGCCGCCAGCCGGTCCGCGCCACCGATGCCGCTCAGCGCACCCTCCAGCCGCTCGCCCAGCCACCGCACCCGCGGCAGGATAAACACCTGACCACAGAATACATATAAGTGCAAGTACAGAAGATTCACTCCGCAAAATTATTTAAATGAATAGCAACTCTTGCTAATACACAATAAAGTGCAATTCAGGACGTGCGAGCGCCAACTACCTACAGCTATATTAACCTAAAACTTGCCTCTCTGTCTATCGCGTAACTCTTTTCGCTTATCGCGTGTCTTTCGCGCGACAGCGGGCACGACAAGTACGCCAAGACGACTATACTTCTAGCTTCATACCTAAAGTGCGGAGTGTGCCAGGCCTGACCTGACCATACAATCACACTACAGTGGCCCTAGTACGAGCACTTGCGAAAAAGTATTCATTCCGTAAACGATAGCAAAATGGATGAAAAATTGAACAGCGTCTCTATCGGACGTAAAAGGAAACTGAATTTTTCATACATTTGCTATCGCTTACGTATCGATAACTTTTCGCAAATTCTCGTACTAACCCCACAGATAAAGATAAAGCCACGCCAAATTCGCAAGGACGAAGAAGGGGGTCGCTTACCGGTCCGTGGTCTCCATTCGAGAACCTTTTCGTCCCATCCGCGATCTATTCTGCGTACTATGTGGCCTGCCCACTGCCACTTCAACTTGCTAATCCGGTAATCTCTTTTATATACTTTCAAAAATTGTATTTTGTATTGAACAGGACCTCTTGGTGTTGGCTTGGGGTCCACCAATGCCTATCAAATGTCTGGGCTAGACCCGAGAATAAAAATAAATGATAATGACTTATGGTAGTTGACAGACGATTTATGGTAGTATACCTTGACAACTTCCGGTCCGAGTTCTGCGAGCCCTTGCACTGCGCCGTACAGCGAAGCGAGCGGAGTCTTCTCGCTTTCCTTCATGGACGCCATCGATGGCCCTACACCACTCTCGTTGTTAGTCTGCGACGGGCATTGTAGCGCCTTTGCGAATAATCTGTAAGAACATTTATTATTGTTTTTTTAATCGTAAGATGTATAAATAGTGATTACATTTTTCGAAGCAGTCCTGTGACTGGCTATCCCATCATGGTATTAAGCCGTGACCATATAGTTTTTTTTTATTTGATTGCTAGACAATGTTTTAATGAAATGAGCAAATTAACCCCAAAATAATTTTTATGTACATCCACGCAATGTTTGAGAAAAGTACTATACAAGCCATGGCGAAAACTGAGCATTTATGAATTCAAGTATGTTGGCCTCGACTACGCCTCTGCCCTCATATTCACGTTCGCCCGTAAATGCTTCTGTTGACGGCAGCAGTAGTAATGTACTATTATTTATTAACAAGTATAAATTGCATAGGTAGGCCTCCCACTACATGGACCGACGACAGGCTGTCTTTCAGCGTGGAGGTTTAAGGGGAAAGCCTGTGTTCAGCAGTGGACGTCTTCTGGCTGATGATGAAGTATAAATTGGTTTTTTTTACTACCGATAAAAGAGCTCATAATTTTCTAACGGCTGAATAGATGTTCTTGAATCATAACTAAGAACCTCGATCAAGACACCTTTCAAACACCTAAAAAAACTAAATCCAAATTTATTCAGCTGTTTGGGAGCTACGATGCGACAGACAGAAACACAGATAGACACGTTAAACTTATAACACCCTTATTTTTGCGTCGGGGATCAAAAATAAGTAACAAAGCTCGTTATTAGACCTTGTGACCCTCGTCTGTAGGTTGTTGGTGGAAGTGTTGAAGGTCTTGCAGATTTGCGCCATGAGGCGCGCGGCGAAGTCCCGAAGCGCCCAGTGGTTATCCATCTCAGGTCGCAGGCACAGCTGCCGCGACACGATGCACGTCGAAACCGACGGGATCAGCTCGTGCAGCTATACAACCAATCATACCCTTTAACCTGTTTTTTTTATTTCGCGAATAAGCCTTGTTTGACCACCAACTCGCCTGTTGGTAAGCGACGATGTGGTCTAAGGCGCACGCAGACTTAGAAGATACCTATTTACTCTTGCCTTGAAAAGGCCCAGATATATCTCTCAAGAAACAAGGAAGCCGGAAGGTTGTTCCAATTCTTGGCCGTACGAATTAGAAAAATAGAATTAAAACGTTTCATATGTATACAAGGAAAGTCCACAATGTATGAGTGGTACTGATTTCCCGCTTGTCCTGTAATAGAAAGGGTATGGTATGACAAGGTCGTGTAGCTCCGATGCACATTCTCCGAAATGAATCCTATAGATTATTGACTGTCCATCAAGAAGGAAGTTTTTTTTTTTTTGGGCGTATGTATATTTAAGCCTCATTGTTCCCACTGCTGGGACACAGAGAGAGAGAGAGAGGGAGACAGAGAGAAGGAGAGAGAGAGAGAGAGAAAAGGAGATAGAGAGGGAGAGAGGGAGAGAGAGAGAGGGAGAGAGAGAGAGAGAGAGAGAGGAAGAGAGAGGCTGATAATGATGATGTATACTTTCACATCGCTTGTCCGATAGGACATCGTAGCACTGGCGTTGCGCGGCGTTGTAGTCGTATCGCGGTTGCCCTACAACTAACCAAAAAGTCACATCGTAAAACACTACGCATTGCACCGAGTTTTGGTTCGGACATTTTTTGGCCACGATTGTGAATCTATATGTATTGTATCTCGATGAATGAGTTAAATATTATGTAATAGGTACTCACATATTTTTCCAGATATAGTGACTGGTTGTCAAGCAGAGCTTTCACCATTCGCATAAGATATATAAGCAATGCCAGATTGTTCTGCACAACATTGACTTTCACACCTTCAGAAATAAAAGTACACATTCTTGGCAGCATCTCGTGGAGGCCTGGGTCGCATGCCAGTGATTGCAGAGCTTCCTGCAAAAAGGTAATATTACATGATTGCCTAGAAGAAACTGATTCATTTGTAGGTTGAAAACACCCATATTGTATCTATCGGGCAACGTATTGCTCAGTTTAGCAGTTCGTACAGTAAAATTGGAAACAAAGCACTGTATGGGTTTTCGGCATATCATTCATGATAATATGATTCTGCCACTTCTGCCCACGCCGCCATAAATCCCAAACCAAGCAATGATCCCACTTACTGCACGTCTGCCCTCATCGCTGCCCACGCAAGCTTCCGTGATCTCTTTGTAGTAAAGCTGTTGTTCAACGCTCAACTCGTGCGTGGCTAGCTGCTTCACATGAACAGACTCTGATGCCTTCAGACGAGCTGCTTTACCACACATCGGTTTACCTGGTGAGAAAAATGTATCCATCAATTTACTTATTCTCTTATTGACAATTTGATTAAGCTTTAGGATAAGATACTAGATAATTCCTCATACATTTAAGATATTTTTCATTACAAGTTACCTAAAAACTCACGACATATAACCAAGTTGGGAAAGCAGGTAAAAGTTAGCAAAAAACTTCGCGTCATGTGATTAAAGAACCTCCCCACAATAGTAACAGTTTTAAAACTGCATCTAGTATCTGAGATGGAAATATTCTTCCTGCATAAGAGTCAAAATGTCCTAATCCTACCATCCGCCAAGTAGGAAATCGTCCCTCTACCACCCATAACATTGTGGACTTTCCTTGGATACGTACCAAACGTTTCGACTCTATGTTTCTAATCCATTCGGCCAAGGATTGGAACAACCTGCCGGCTTTCCTGACAGATATAATCTAGACCTTTTCAAGGCAAGAGTAAATAGGTATCTTCTGAGGCTGCATACTTCATCTTAGACCACATCGTCACTTACCAAAAGGCGAGTTGGTGGTCAAACGCGGATTTATTCGCGATAAAATTACAAAATAAAAATGTACATTTACCTGCAGCATCTTTATTTGTAGGTTTGCTAAGTTTTGTGATTGGATCTACGGACTCAAGTTTTTGAGCTTCCTTTGAAAGAGGCGGTGGATTTTCAGGCACTGTGGGCTGTACTCCGTCCACACTCAACCAATGAGCTCGAACTGATACATCAAGAGGTACTTTAGGTGGAGGTGCAGATAAGATCTCGGACAAATCAATCTCTTTTTCTTCAGTAAAATGGAGCTCCCTCCCACCACCTGATGCAAATCGGAATGGCAATGAATCTGGTTGTAGAAATCCGTACTGAGCCTGAAAATAATTCTTTATTTTAATGATAAGTAAACAGCAATTAAAAATTAATGTGTGTAAAAGTTTTCTATTAGAGGCTGTTAGTTTTGCTCAAAAAGTATGGTGGTTCCACAGACATATATTAAATGTCTGTGGGTGGTTCTCCCACACAGAAAATAGAAGGGAATCTAAACAAAATCTAAACAATATTTTTTTTCTATTTTCTGTGCTCCTATTCCTTTCTTGGATTACACTGTATGCAGCGCTCATTACAACTAGAGACAGGAAGATATTGGGAGCATTACAATGAGGGTGAAGGAGAAAAGAAAGACTATATGTTGCTGTCAACCAAGGCCTCTTAGGGTTAATTTGTTCAATAGGAGTTACTTTTCTCCATATTATTATTTGAAGGTATAACTAGCTTATTCTAATGCAATGGTAAAACATTACGAATCCAGCCTTTAACAATCGAGCAAGAACAGATTCAGGTACCAACAAATATCTTGAAAAATTACCCTGACTATTATATATTTGTTATCTTTTTGTCAGACCGAAGGGGTTACTATGGGATTTCAATTGCTCGAGCCTGCACACTTTTTGTACATGGGCCTACTTTTCCCTGACTTAGCCATTTTTAAACCCCTGACGCAAAAAGATGGGTGTTATAGTTTAACATTTGAATCAGTGTTTCTGTCTGTGTGTAGCTCCTAAACCGCAGAACCGATTTTGATTTAGTTTTTTATATGTGAAAGGTAACTTGATTCCTAACTATGATTCAAGAAAATTTGCTCACTGTATTTACATTGTATAATTTAATTGTAGTTATTATAGATATTACCTCTATGTTCTTTATCTTCAAAGCATGGTCAATATCAGTAATTGAAAGCTTCTGTCTCTTGGAATGGTGCATAAACTTCATAGCATCTTGTACAATAACCTTTAAACGGTAAGTAACATCATCAGCCAACTCTTTTGCTGCATCGTCTCCTAGATTTGCAATGCCAACACTTTCAGCTATCACTTTCATGGAGTCCAGTGACATAGAGGATGAGTATGAAAACTCAGATGAGTCGCCCATTTTCAAGCCTGAAAGTTAAACTAAATGTTTTAGTCTAAATACAACACCAGCAGGGATAACATGCGCACCGCGACAAAATCTTATCGTCACTTTGTTGAGCAAGAACATGACAAGGCGCCAACATGACGTATTCGTATACTCCTGTCTCGCTTTGGCACAATATAAAGAGTCGCATGTTAGCCCAGTTGGCCAACAGAAATAAGTAGAGTTACTTAGTAAAATGTACATGTAAGAAGGTTTACAATACATAAATAATGAATTAAAGGTCTAATTCTGGATGTCTTCTTATGACAAATTCACAAGTGAATCGGTTTCTTCTAGGCATGTGTACTCAATCGGAGACCGCATCATACTACATCAAGCAAATTGCAAACGTTAGTTCATTTTCAGCGTAACCCAGTACTAAATATGCTCGTCAGTATCTTATTGCCGTTGCAACATCTGTTCCTAGTGCATGTTTATTGTCAAATGAACAATTAATCAATTTGTCAATTTATTGTAAAATCAAATGTCAGACTTTCGAAGTTCCAAGGTTTTTTCTAAAATTAGTAAGTATATAATGTTGTTGATTTTGATAGGTATGCATACTTTTGCATGGTTTATAAACTCATGATGAATAAATATATAATGAAAACACAGATGTGACTTTAATTTGTTCTAATATTTTAAATAATAGAATTACAGATGGAAAATACGCAAGCGGTCTCCAGGACCAACGTCAGTCAGGTGGCTAAGGATTAAGCGATTAAAAAAAAAACAAACCAAAAGTATACTAAAACCATATTAACTCTTAGGATAATATTATTGTGGGCATTTTGTTTACATTTGTTGCAAGCTGAATAAGACAGTATTATAGATAAATAGTAGACAGGACACTTATTTCTTCTGAGACCAACATCTGTGTATTTATAAATCATTGATCGGACCCATAAACATTTCGACAAGTGTGAATTATATATTTAATGAAAAACTTGGTTCCATAATATAAAAAATATATAATGACCTTGTACACTGACCTAGTTATTACCACCATCCAGTGTAACATCCAGTGTAAGGTAAGTAGTAAAAAAATATTTGGTTTAGAAAGTAAATTAAATATTTTCTATAATACACACATTTGTTTTATTTTAATTTGTGAGATACATACGTATAATTATTGTACTTTTCATTATAGTGTAGTAACATATAAACAATCCTACAGAAACCACAAAATATTCAGATGATTAACTTTATCGTGATACTTACCTAGCAGAACAAATGGGTTGTTATTTTCACTAGGAGTTCATAAGAAGCATGTCCTGCAGTGCAAGGAACCTGGTATTTTGCAATGATTGTTTTTGATGACCTGTTTATTTCTCTCTTTCTATTTATTTACTTTTCTACAATAAAACCGAAGAAAGACTAATTTAATAGATATCATACCTATCTTACGACTATCTGTATTTTGTGATCTGTGAAGTGAACCAAGCAAGGAACATATTACTCACAAGGAGGAACCAAGTGAATTGATTGAACCAAATTTCTATTTACCATCAAACAAAGCCCGACTAGTATAATATAACAGATATTAGATTAGATAGGATAGGTATCTGTAATCCAAGCAAAAAGCTAAAGCAAAGCATTGTAATATTTTTTTTTTTTTTTTTTTTTTTTTTTTAATTAATGGCTATCGCCCACATTTAGGGCACTTTGGCCAACGTCACGTTAACAAAAAACGAACGCGATTTAAAATAAAACAAAATATGACCAGCAATCCTAAAACAAAATAAATAAGTAATACAATACATATAAATACTTACAAACACAAAAATACACTATAAAGCACTTTATACACTAACATTATTGTCAGAAAGAAAATTACTTATAATACGGAAAATGGAAATATCATTTGATGAGAGAAGAACAGACATAGAAGTTGGAAAAGGAACTACAAGACTAAGAGAAAGAAAAAAAGCTGAGTGATCAAGCAGCGGACAGGAGAAGAAAATATGATTGAGGTGGCCGTCATCAAGGCCACACTCACACAAAGAAGAGTCCCTGATACGTAACTTTTTAAAATATGTGGGAACACAACAGTGTCCCAACCTCATTCGAATTATGCAACTTGTAATTTTTTTACTAAAGTGCATTCTGGCAAACCACGGCCTCCGAGGGATTACGGGCTGGAGAGCCGCATAAGCGGAACCCCTAGACCTGGCAGAGCCACGCCAGCAGAATGACCATGACTTAAGTAAAAGAGACTTAGGCAGGGATGCAAGATCATGGGGAAAGATACAGAAGGGAATTTTGTCTCCGCAGACAACGGCATCCTTTGCCACTCTGTCAGCCCGTTCATTTCCAGAGATACCAGCATGACCAGGAATCCAAACAAAAACAACTTCTAGACCTTTGGAATTGCAGATAGATAAGGATTCCTTAAGGAGAAAAAGAATAGAGTTGTGGGAATTGGGGGAAAAAGGGTTTGAAAGAAGAGACTGAAGGGCACTCCGACAGTCAGTAAAGACGAGAGAACGGCGGAGATTGAAAATAAGAATATATCGAATAGATTCAAGGAGCGCCCAACACTCACCCGAAAAAACTGAGGTTTCAGGGGGGAACTTAACCTTTTGTACAATGTTAAATTGTTCATGGAAGATACCACAACCAACACAGCCTATAGGGGAGAGTTTTGAAGCATCAGTAAAGATATAGTGCCACCCATGCCAATCCCTCCGCAGAAGATCACGGAAATATTCATCAGCATGGGGGTCACCAGCACAAATGTCAAAGTCTAAAATTACATTTGGACGAGAGACAATGACATCATAACTAAACGAGAAAAGAGGAAGCAAATGAGAACGGAGAACAGGATCTTTTAAAGACTTATAGGTAACAAAACTCTTCACTAGAAGAGGAAGCTGCTTATGGAGCCAAAACCGAGAAGAAAACGAGAAACTATGGAGAAGCTGAAGTTTAGGGACAAGAGGATGATTAGAAAACTGCACACAGCGAAAAAAAAACCTATTAGATAGAAACTGACGGCGAAGATGAAGGGGAGCATCAACACATTCAACCTGAAGTGCATTGATAGGAGAGGATAGCATAGCACCAGAAACAATGCGTAGGGCTTTCGATTGAATCAAATCCAGTTTCTTTATACCACCCTTGTTAGCTGGCTCCAGCAAGAAGGAGCCATAATCTAAAATGCTACGAATAATGGCGTTATACAAAAGTTTCAGTGTAAAAGGATGAGAACCCCACCAAACACCTGATAAACACCTTAGAATGTTAATATTTTTCCGACACCGATCAGCAATATAATCACAATGCAACTTTCCACTAAGCTTATTGTCCAAAATAAGACCAAGAAATTTCACTGACTCCTTAACTGGAATCCTGGACCCTTTAACTAAGATATCTATTTCAGGGGGATTGCGCTTTCGAGAAAAGAGAACAATGTTACTTTTTGATGGTGAAAGATCTAGACCATTTAAATGTAGCCACGAGTTTAAGCACTGAAGGGATTGAGAAATACAGTGACTGGCAATGTCAATTTTATGGTGAGAAGTATATAAAAGGATATCATCCGCATATTGAAGAATACGGCAGAGACCAATAGATACCTCTAAATCAAAAGTATACACATTATATAGAGGAGGACTAAGAACAGACCCCTGAGGAAGACCACGCCAAATGATTCTGTGAGGAGAAATTGAAGAATCACTGCAACGAAGATAAATATACCTTTCAGTTAGAAGATTCATGACAAAATTACATAACTTAGGAGGAACCTTCAACAAAGAAAGTTTATTTCCGAGAATAGAAAGCTGAACGGAGTCATAAGCGGCAGAAATATCTAGAAAAGCACCAATAACTGATTCATTTCGAGTAAAGGCAAGTCTAATATCAGTTGTAAAAACACTTAGGCTATCCATAGTGCTCTTGCCTTTTCTAAAACCATACTGAGATTTGGCAAAAAGGCCCTTACTTTCAAGAAACCATTCAAGGCGGTTCTTGATCAGGCGCTCAGCAAGTTTCGCCAGGACAGAAGAAAGAGCAATAGGACGATACGAATTATGATCCTCCGGGTCCTTATCGGGTTTAAGAATTGGGATAATATACTGAGATTTCCAACTAGCGGGAACAAAACCAGACTCAAAAATAGAGTTAACCAAAGATAAGAAAAAGAGAAGTAAACTGTCACTCGCCTTCGTGAAAAATGAATAAGGTATGCCATCCATACCAGGAGCAGAATCTTTGACGGACTTTAATATATTTTTCAATTCAATTAATGAGAATGGCTGATCTAGGGGATCGTTTGACGAAGTAACAGCTAAGGAGGGTAATTCCGAAGGGAGTGGACAATACTGAGGAGCTAACTTATCCATAAATGCCTCAGCCCAAGACTGAGAAGGGCTACAGCAACGAAGAGGAGGACACCAGGAGCGTCTATATCGGCGAATTTTCAACCAAATAACTGAAGCAGGAGTACTAGGACTTAAGCTAGAGCAATAAGCCCTCCAACTATCCAGCTTCTTCAAGCGGAAAAGGCGCTTAGAACTAGCAATGGACCTATTCACTTCAGAGAAGTTCTCTAGAGTCATAGAGCGGCGGAAATTAGCTTCAGCCACCTTACGGGCTTTAATAGCGTTACTGCAGTCCTTATCCCACCACGGAGGAGGAGGCAATTTTCCAGACGAAGGCTTTTTAACAGGGAACGATTGGCTAGCACACTCATGGAGCATACGGACCAGATTATCAGAGGAGGAAGAGATATTAAAAGAATTAACAGGAGGTAAATTAGCAGAAACAGAAACAGAGAGGTCGTGAAATTTTTCCCAGTTAGGACAATCATTATAATTTAAAATATATTTAAGAAGAGGAGGATTAACAGAAACACGACTAGAATTACGTTGAGGAAATTCAAGAAGAATAGGAAAATGATCACTGCCATGAGAAGAAGGAAGGACATGCCACGACAGAAGAGAAGCAAGCTCAGGAGAACATAATGAAAGATCAACAGCACTGCGAAATTCATGAGGACGAGTCCTTCTAGTAGGGGAGCCATCATTAAGAATGCAGAGATTAAGAGTATCAAGAGAGTCCAACAAAAACTCACCACATTCATCGGACTTACCACAACCCCATACAGAATGATGACAATTCAGATCACCAAGGACCAAAAGCGGCTTTGGTAGGGAACTCAAAACCGAAACTAATTTACGAAGAATTAACTTAGAAGGGTCAGGAATATAAAGTGAGACAACAGAATAATTCTTGACACGCACAGCAATTGCTTGAAAACCACTATGAGCAGGAATAATAATAGGAGAGAAAGGAATATTATTTTTTATCAGGAGGGCAACACCTCCAAAACCATCTTGTCTGTCACTTCTGATGACATCAAAGCCAGAAACTCTAAAATGAGAACCAGACTTTAACCATGTCTCAGAAATAGACAAGGCAGTAATATTATATTTATTAACTAAATATATAAGATCAGATAATTTATTATATAGAGATCTACTATTCCATTGAAGGAACTTGAGATCCATTAGATAGAAGGGAAATGAGTGAATTTAAATTAAATGCAGCGTTGGACGGTAAAGGATGGGAAGGGGAGTGATGAGCACGGGGAGGGTTGAGAAGAGAGGACAAAAGATTTAAAAGTTTGAGAAGTTCAGAGATAACCGATTGAACAGATGGAGACTCGGGGGTTTTATTAGGGTTAAGGGCACATCCATTAGGAGCGGCTTCCGCAAAGTCACCCCTAACAATGTTTGAGTGAGCCAAATGGTCATAGCCAGAAGAGGGAGAAGTTGAACCAACAGGCCTGTTTTTTTTACCCCTGTAGTGCACTCTGGCAGGCTCCACAGTAACGTGATTAGTTGAACCCGAAAGCTGAGAGGGAAAAGGAGGAGAAGGTGCCAAAGAAGAAGAAGTCACTTCTGCATAAGTAATTCTTGATGAGGGGTGAAGTTTCGATGCCTCTGCGTATGATAAAACATTTTGCGACATTGTTTTTTTAATAGAAATCTGGCGAGACATTTCGGGGCAGATTTTATTGGTTGCGAAGTGACTACCACGGCACCAAACACATTTGGCGCCCTCCGCATCTACATTGCACGAGTCTCCAGTGTGGGCTAAAGAGCATTTGAAGCATACTGGCTTCGACCTGCATTGGATCTTGGTATGTCCGTACCTACAACAAGAAAAACACTGGATAGTAGGTAAAACGTACTGCTCCACTTGAAAAGAGTTATAGCACAAAAAAACTCTTGGGGGTAGGAGTTGGCCATCAAAAGTTAAAACAACCGTTTGAGAAGGTTTCCATGACACTGACCCATCAATCACCAATTTGAAGTTCAATCTACGAACTTTGATTATCGGGCCGCACTCTTGGGGCACCCGTACTTCCTTTATTATTTCTTCGTCGGATAAATCGACGGGGATGCCCCGTACCAGACCCAGACGAGTTACATTATATGAGGGAATAAACGCTTTATACCCCTTATTAGCGAGGGAGCTCGAGTCTATGAAGGCATTAGCGGCCTTAAATGAGTGGAAACACAGCGAGATTCTATTTCGGCCCACGCTTTTAATTGATCCATCAACAATGCCTACAAATTCTCTCGAGCGCTCAAAAAGGAATCGCCCGAAAGTAACAGGGTGCAAAGAAGTGCCATCAGAAGATACAACCGCGATTTTTTGTACGTGAATAACATACGGCCCACGATCGGATGAAACATAGCACTGACGTGCAACCGGAGTTGGAGCGATTTTTTGGCCCGGGGGCAAAAATGAGGAGGAACTTGTTGAAGCAATTGTCTTCTGACCTAAGGGCAGAGACGCAGATACGGGGGTTGGAAGAGTGGCAAGGGGAAGCTCACTGCTCACAGTCGAAAAAAAATTTGGGGGTGTGTTTTGTCCTGAAGTAAGAATTACGTCATCAGCAATTTTAAATTCTTCACCAGAAGAGTCAATGGGAGAACATGCTCTTACATCCCGTTTCAAAGCTCTACGCTTAGAGCGTTTATGGGTTTTTTGGACATCCTCCGAGGTGGATATTGCTGTAAAAGCACCAGGAGAGGGAGGAATATTATAATCGGACGCCATTATTCCACCGCCAGGATCAGGAGGCTCTTCGTCAATCATATTAAGGTGTTAGAAAAGGGGCTACTGACAAAAATCAAGATATATAACTACAATGATACTAATTATACTAGAAATGAAACTAAAAATTAAATGATAGCTATTTACTAGGAAAACTGGTCAATTAGCTATGATAAATGGATTTAAATAGAAAAATATAACCGGAAAAATTTTTTTCAATGGTGACACGGCGATGACGTTCGACCAAAAACAGCATTGTAATTTGTAAACCAACAGGGCCCAGGGCCCTGATTCCGCAAACGCCAAACGCGCTCTATCGTGGCACGACACGATATGAGCACGATATCTGCGTGAAACGGCATTCTGTACGGTACCAAAGTGTGACAAGGCGCGGTTAGGCGCGTTCCCCGCTCGTTTTGAGCAAGGTTTGAACTGTCAAATGAACGTGCTTTGAACTTTCGCGTTAGAGGCGCGGTCAAGCGCGTTTGGACTGTTTTCAGATGTTTTGAGGTTACATTTAGCAAAAAAATTTGCTGATGTCCCCAATTTAAGGAAGTTATTCATGAAATTGTCTTGTAAAAGACAATTACCCACTGTGAAATGAATAATATTCAACAAAAAGGCGGCCCAGAACCACAACGAAATCCGGGGATTTGGTCAAAGTTGGGGTGGAAAATTATGCTCTGGAAGCACGGGCGATGGTCCTCTGTCTCAACAACTCTCAAGGAGGTGATGCAGGTGGACCTATCCATAATGTGGCCCTGTATGGCTTTGAGGATACCTATTGTCTCCACTGAGGTATGTTTATTTTAGTTTTTTGTATCATGTACCTACATAGTCTTGGAGATTGACAGAAAGACTACAGCCAGTGGATCAAAAAGCGTGTAATTAGACTTTCAAAACATGTAAGTTAGTTAGTTTTTATCCCCGGTACAGACTAAGCTTCAGTCTTGAACATTGTGTGAAGTTGCTAGTCTATCTGTTTTATATCGGATACATTTCGGAGAGTGTGCATCGAATCTGCATGATCTAATTCCCTCCTGTCTATTTTTCTATCAAATACGTGGCCAGGGCCATTTGATATTCAGAAAGCGTGAATCCGTTCATCGATCCTTACAATCTAAGTGTCTTTAAGTTTGAATGAATCTATTCTCTCTGAGCAAGTATTGTCCATCGTAGACTGCATTCTTGTTTAAAATCAAGCTAAAACCAATTTCAATAAAAAAAAAAAAACATTTAAATGTCACAGATACACACATTTAACTTATAACACCCTTCGTATACTATATACCCCTCATATTCCCTATTCATGTACTTAAATGCTCCAATGCTCAAAATTATTTATTTTGTGCAGTTCATAGAGCATACAGAGAGCCCAGCACCTGCCCCTGAGACACCACCTGCGCCAGAGCTTGAGATGGGAACATTGTTTGGTCTGCCCGGAACAAGCATTAAAACTGGTGTAAGGAGCCCCATTTAAGTCACCATTACCAGCACTAACTGCAGCTTCAGCTTTTGGCATGAAATCATGGTAAGATCCTTTTACAACCTGACTCTAGACATGGTAAGATACATTCCATGCATTTAAAGGATTTTCCTCGAAAAGTGTGCAATTTCATGAACTAGATTTCCACATCACTTTTAGATTACCACACATCCAGATAAACAACAAAGCGTCACATGATCATCTTCGGCCACATCATCGTTTTCCATTAAGCGAGATTGCAGTCAAACGTTAGCCTAGTCTAATGTAAAAAAAATCTTTTTGTGAATATTGCTAAGTACTAGATGGTATTTCATAACAAGATTTCACTTGGAGACCATGTAAGGGAGGCATTATATCATACCTAATCTTTTATTTATCATATCACATTATGAGAATTTTTTGTCTATTTCAGATACTTTTGACAACAATGAGAGTTACTCGCTACTGACCAAATCACAGCGTAGACGCAACATGCTACCACCAGGCGAAGGCTGCCAGAGCCCGGTGTTATGCTCTAAGCTGCTGTTGAGAACAAAAGTGGGGATATACAAAATGTATATTCATATGTCATGGTATGCGATTTGCTCGGCTAGCTAGAGAGTCCAGGTGGTACAGAATGTCGCCCTGAGGATAGTCACGGGAGCCGGCTGGTACGTACGTAACGACATCATCGCTCAGTCGCACGAGTGTCAAGAGTGGCAGTGCGTACAAGCACTTGCGAAAAAGTTATCATTACGTAAACGATAGCAAAATGTATGAAAAAATCAGTTTCCATTCGCATCCGATAGAGGCGCTGTTCAATTATTCATACATTTTCTATCGTTTACGTAACAATAACTTTTTCGCAAGTGCTTGTACTAAGGCCACAGGACGTTCGCATCGAGACGGCGGAGCCCAGCCTTGGCAGAGAGCAATATCCTCATAGCCGATCTCCCTTTGGGTACAGGAAGAAGAACCCGTTAATTGATCGACCTTGAGGTTTTAGCTACTTCGACTGGCTATATATTATTTGTGTAAAAGATATTTTAAATAAAGTATAACAAAAATAAAAGTTTGAATTTTATAAAAATATCACCTTTGTTTTATTGTATTTCTTGTTCATCATCATTTCAGCCTATCATGTTCCCACTGCTACGACACAGGCCTTCTCTCAGATAGATAGATAGAGAGGATGTGCTGTAATCCACCATGTCATATATCTCAATGCATATTGATGAATGTCATTCATGCCTTCGAACTTTTTGAGGTTGTTGGACATACCGGTATCGTACCAATGTTTTCCTACACTGTTTTTGAGCGATGGCATCAAACTGCACATGATTTATTTAGGTACTAAATAAGTTATTGGTGTCGGGCTGAGGATTGAACCAGGTGCCATCAGATTGTAAAGCGTACATGCTACGGCTCAGATACTATCGTTTGTACATATAGATCTCGGAAAATTATATTCTTGTTCAGTGATATGAAATTAAACGTAAAAAAGAAATAAGTTTTGGGTAAATTTTAATATACAACGATATCACAATGAGGGCAGATATTCACACTAATAATATTAATTTGTATGCTTGCTGCTTCTTCACACTCAAACTTTACAATTGTTATGTTAAAGACATTTATTGTAAGCCAGTTAATATTGCCATTATTATGCTGTCTTTGAGTTGTGGCATATATTCTGTGCGAGTCACTCCCGGTCGGTACCACCAATCATCTATCATGAGCTGCCCCTCCAAACTTCGCATATATGCCAATTATATGTATGCCACTGTCACATAATATCCTTTAATTTTATTCTTCTCCGTCTTGTTCCGTCTTGGGAATTGTACGTAATTAGGAAGGAGACCATTTATTGTCTCCACAACCTCCTGTATACACCGGATTGTTGTTGGCAGCTAACCACTACCCACTGGCTTTTGGTAACTCCTAGTTCAAGGTTGTAAGAATTTTAACTTCCGTCTTAATGCTGGTAGCAGGAGAATTTAGCTTCTCTGCAACGATCACACATAGGAAACAAAATAGCTGGTGACTCAGTAACTCCCGATGAATAGTTCAGGCTGCAATGATAATCCGGGGCTCGCCGGCTCTGAGCAACTAGGTATTGTTATTAATAAGTTGTTGGAGTCTACTTCTACTAAATCTACTACGAATTCCTTTTATTTTATTAAGTATATTTAATAGGTTTTTGCCTGGAATTGCGAGGTTATGTTATTGTTTTGATAATTAAAATGGAAGTCTGATGTTGCGTTCCAAATCTGGTTATATATGTATCTCCCTTAACTTTCCTGAATAAAGAATAATGATTTAGGTATTTTTCATGGGGTTTTTACTTAAAAATTCAAATTAAAGTGTTATTAAATTAAGTTTTAAAGTTTTTTATGGCATCTTATGATACGGATCCAAAACAAATCATTTTCATCTAATAAACCGTAACCGTAAACCGTTTTCCGATTCTAGCGGAGGTAGGAATTTTGAACGCGCCGCGTGAAATCGAAAAATGGGCCATAGACAACCTACCGTGCGGCTTACAGAATGCCATTTTACACTTTCACGATAGAGCGCGTTTGAGAATCACGTTTGTGTTTAGAGCACGATACGATAAGGCACGTTCGTGGTGTGTTTTCCAATGGCCGGTCCGGAATTAGGGCCCAGCACACTAGGCAGAACAGAAAACGTCAAAAGTCATGATTAGAAAAATTCATATGTCATGTTTGTGATTGTAAATTTTAGCCTTCTTTATTTTTAGGGTTCCGTTCCGTAGTCCTACAAGCTACAAGACACCCTTATAAGTTCGTTCTTTCCATCCGTCTGTCCGTCTGTCCGGCCATATTTTTTTTCCAACCTTACATTCTCTTGGCCAGTTATTTATATCTTTATTCATGTGTATTGTCAGGATTTTGGCGTCGCACTTTTTGTGCATTTGCCAGTGTCAAGTATTAAAATATTATCAAGTTTTATTAAATATCGTCAAACAAGTCAGAGTCAAGCATAGTTAGTCAGTTGAAGTGACATTATTTTTTACGTTGGCCCAAAAACCGTCTAGTTTAGCTTTACCCATAGAAATGTATAGTACATTTTTCTGAGAGTATAATAATTTATACATTATTTACGTTTCTATGGCTTTACCACAGACGTTTAATACAGAAATTATATGTCTGTGGGCTTTACCAGCTCACTGGTCTAAGGAGTCGGCATACCATACCCCAAGGACGGTATAAAATCTCTTTTAGAAAAAAAAATACTATTTACTATATCAAACTTTAAAGTAAAAACTAATAGCATTAGGCCATAGGGCCAACGAGTATAGTAATAAATGGGTGGCATTAAAGCCATTAACCCTACACTGCATGATTTTTTATTTTACTACAAAATAAATTTTATATGTTTTCATTTATGATTTAGATTCCGGGAAAAATAATTTAAAAAATCTGAAATAAAAAAAAGTGGGTGAAAATCAGTGTTTTTATTCTGTTCCAAATGTGGTATAACATGCAATAGGGTAGGTACTTTATTTGTTAATTAACTAGATATGACACTTGCTAAAACAGTTATTATCTTTGTTCAAACAAAGTTTGACATTAGCGCTAACGTTTCATTTTCCATTCAGGAAAGTGCCATCACACCTTACATCACGAGGTGAAAGGATCGCCACGTTTGGCCTCTTTCTTTTCATCTCAAGCTGGTTATCGTTTGCAGAAGACAGTCTACCTCTTTTCTTATTCATTTATGGACTATTCACGCGCTGAAACTTTTTCCCATTTCAAACATGAAGTCTTTCAGCTTCAGCGGCGTTGGTTATTGTTACAGCTGCTACTCTTCTGTACAGGAACCAACTATTTATGGTGGCTATGTCGAGGAAATGGTAAAATAGGCTCAAATAACATTTCTTTGCCCTCATTATTATTTTGTGCTTCCCATGGAACGATTCTAACAATTCTACTCCCCCCATGTGCTGATTATAGTTGCGTACAATTTAAAGTCAATCTACTTCCATATTTTTCTTTTTGTTACTTGCAAAATCCCTTCAAATTCTGAGTTCGTTGTTTTCTAGATGACGACAAAATAACCAGTTTGCTGTCGTAACACATCACCGTCACGATTACAGTTCTATCAACATTAGCTACCCATGCCTTTGATCTATCCTCTCCATTCTCATATCCTCTTTTTTAATTTTCAGATCCTTCAATGATGTGATTTATAAATATTTGCCTAAACCACCTTTGTTCACGGTCCCCATAAAGTAAATATACCAGTATATACCTTTCTAGGCCAGATAGGATATCAATTCCGTTTTTCCCTCATGGTGAGGGTCGATGGACATCTGGATAAAGTTCCCTTCATTGCAGTGGAGGTGGCTGATCAAATCCTGGACTGTCGTGCTCGTAAAGTTGTGTATCCAGATATACCAGGAATTTCAGCATCTGGATCACCAGAATTTGATGTTTGCTGCTGTATATTAGCATCAATTGTGCCAGTATTTGCAACAATGTCATCATAGGACTCCAATAAATATAAAGGCGGTTCATACCCGGTAGGTGATATAGATTCATCCTACTCGCTAAACGTGTCACAAAGTTGGCTGACGGTAGTTGGGATTTTTGGCAATGTCATCATGACTTTCACCGACTGGCGAGTCTTGGTCATCTTCACTTCCTAATGGAATGGACAAATACATTTCGATTTGAACGCGGGACAAAAAAAATCCGCATCATCTCAAATAAAAACAACACTATGTTATTAGTAAACAGACCTAAAATAAAAGCATCAGTGCATGAAGTGACATATCTGGCACAATTGAAAATTATAACTTTTGAGTATCATATTAATATTTAATCAAAAAAATATACTCACATATGTTTAGTAGTAGTGTGTTTCTGGTATAAAAACATTTTTTTCACAGCAATACTCTGCCAAATAATATTTTTTGCAAATTTTCCAAATTACATAAAAGCACGATGCACGGTGACTACAAAATTTTCGTTCAAATTGATCGCTGAGCAAGATGATGCCGTCATGTAGCGGTTAATTTTAGCATTAACGGGTTGGTATGGATGTTGACACTTCCTTTATACGAACATAGATGTCTCTGCTTGTTTCTAACAAAATATACGATCAATTTTATTGGTTGACCCATTTATGGCACTGAATGCAGTGTAGGGTTAAGCAAAATCTACAAAATGCGGTTGCTTTTTGGGTGCATACTTACCAAAATGAACTCTAGACCACAGCCTAGACTCAGAGAAAATACTACTTCTGAGACCCTAGGGAAGAATGGGGCATGGGGCAACTCCTTATTTCTCCTAATCTCGTTAGGGCAAGCCGAGGCGGACCCCACTGCCAAAATGTGTCATGCACAAGACTTAAGCCGCGACTTTAGTGCGGTCGAGGCTTAAATCATATCACCTTTGTACACCTTAGTGGCATTTATTGTTATTTTCCCAGGGTTGCTTCAATTTGGTATTAGTTCCAAGTGCTCGTGATTATCATTCCGCTAGATATAGTTTATAAAATAACCCATGTTTTTTTAAAGTTGTAGTGTAAACCCTCTTGTAACGATAAAAAAAATAAACAAATTCAAATTTCATCAGAGTTGCTATAGTAAAAAAAAAATACCCATAAACCGGGATTTATTTGTTTCTATAAATTACATAAATTTTGGCCAAGATGTTCGTTGGTTGCCTTCCTACTCAATTCAATTCCCGATTGCACTCATCTCTTTAGGGCCATGGGGGCCTACCGTAACCTGAAAAAGATAACAATGTTACATTGAGCTTTGTCACGCTCTCTCGGCTAATGCAATAATGAACATTGAGAGAGCAAAACAAAGCTCAATAACATTTTACTAAAACACGTCCTTTCCGGAGCACACAATAATTAGATTCATATATTAGAACATTTCAACCCATTTTCAATATTTTTGTGTCTAAATGTGGTAATCTTAATTGCTGGTATGGTAGCCCCGAAACAAAAAATGACGAACACCGAATGAATTTCGTTGTCGATCCTTGGCCCGAACGCCCCACGCGATTTTCCTGATTGAAAACTGAAAAGCCATTAATGTGTTTTGTGTTTGGAATAATCGTGAAAAATGTATAGAAACAAAAAAGACGTCGATAAACATGTGGAAAACTTACTATCCAAGCTATCTGTAAAAGAGGTAAGAAGTTAAACAAGCAAAGGTTACCTTGCATTTTCTTTTCTCGAAGAATTCATATATATTTAAGTGACTGTGACGTTATATCTGCTATTTTGTGGCTTTCAGTTTAAAGCCCGAGCCTTCTCAGTTGCGCGGTTATACTTTGATGTGGGAGATTTCGCCAACTGCCAGAAATATGTCGAGCAATATCTCACTCAAAAGGACAATAATGCTGCGGCCTACAAACTTCTCGGTCAGGCTCTGCAAAAACTGGGTCAAAAAGATAGGGCCCTGGAACATTATAAAACGTCTCTAGACATAGATCCAACCCAGACAAATACAATTTTGGATAGTAAGTATAAAATGAAAAATTATATTAACCTTACATCCGTAAAGTATGGATATACCAGGAAATATTAATTGCTAAAATATATGTACTTTGTTTTCTGTTATCACAGCCTTGTGAAAAAACTATTTACCTATGTAATATAAAAAAAAAAAAACACAACTATGAATTTACTTTGTAAGTTTGTATTTTATTTAAAAAAATGTGGCGCTTATGAGGTAGCTAGAGCTTGACAGAGGCGTTTGACCACAGCTCACTGATGGAAGTCACGGAAACATGCTATTTTTCCAAAGTCTTCTTCAATCCATAAGAATTATGACTATTTGACATAAATGTCTTGTGGTTTGTCATCTTTGATGTTTATTTTTTGCATTTAGGGTAGGGTTGCATTTCATCAAAATCCATTCAGTTGTTACAGAGCTGGTAGCAAACATTAAAAGCTCATCATCATTATCTTCCATAGCCTTCCATATGCTGCTTCTGGGTTATAGGTCTAAATAAAAAGCTCTCCGCTTTTGTTATTTAAATTAATTATGAAAACTCACAATGTTTTGTTTTTTTTAGTTTGTGAGGTTCTTGCTGATGATGGCCTAGCCATTGAACCAGGACGTGCACAGTATTGGTGTGAAAAAGCTGAAGCTACTTACCCAAGGCATCCCATCACTTTCCGACTACGTGAGAGACTCATCACCCTGTCTAATCCAGATCCTGAAGCACTAGTGAAATTGCTGACTGCAGAGTTGGCAGCAAGACCTAAAGATGCTTCACTCCATGCTCGTCTACTTAAACATTATCTCAATGTTAACAAAACCTCAGAAGCATTTGAACATAGTTGCAATGTGGAATTCGGCACAGACAACTTTATCAACAACTATGCTTGGTATGAAGTTTTAGATGAACTTCTCAAACATGTAACAATAAACAATGCAAATTGGCTACATCAGTTGCTGTTACTGACAGTCCGGGAACGGCTATGTGTGTTGAGTTTGACAGAAACACCAACTGGTCCTTCTAAAAGTGTGGTGGAATCTAATGATCTGCTCCATGAATATGATCAAGCTTTAGAAATTGTAGCAAAAGCTGGAGCTCCTTCAGGGTTTGCTGAGTTTCATGCGAGCTTGCTACAACATCACAGAGGTCTGTTTGCTTTTCATGCTGCAACATTTTTACTGAAGAAAGCTAAGAAAGATCAATTGAGCTGGAGGGATGCAAAAAAAGTTGCTGCTCCATTGATGTTGATAGCATGGCAAACTGTGCCATTAGATTCTAAAGTGAACTGGCTAAAACATGCGCCTGAGAAAATACTAAATGCGGTGAGCCGATGGTATACAGAAGGAACCTACAGATGTTCTCAAGCAGGCCATTACTTAATTTCAAATTACCAAGACATTAATCAATCATTTTTGGATCAAGTTTCTCAATGCTGCTCTGGAACACACTGGAAAGATAAGCTCTATGCCATAATGTTTTCAAACCGAAATCACTTGGCAAAAATAAAGACCTCACACTTTGTGTCAAAGGCTTTTAATGCTCCAATGCTTAGATTGCCTAGAAAAATTGAAGTGGAAGCCTACGACGGTGATGCACAAAAACAGTATGGTAACTCTCTCCACCATTTTGTTTGGATTCTGCTAAACTACAAAAATTATGCACACTTCAAATGCACACTGTTTGATATGCTCACACCTTCAATAACAAGCTGTGGACCAGAAACGTTGAATAAATTGGACATCCATGCATTCTTGTATAGTGCTGCTCTGACCACACGGCAGCAAAAAGCCAATGAGGTATCATATGTGTCTTCAGAAAAGCCAAATACCCTGCCGGCCAATATTACAGACTTACTGTGTCCATTTTCACAAATGAAATGGTGGGATTGTGCTTACAAATTTAGTCAAAATGTTTTAGGCACTGAATTGACAGATATCCGTGCAACATTAAGCCGTGGTATTGAAGTTGTTCGTTGTATTGACAACCATGGACTGGATGCAGAACTACTTTGTATGCTTGGGCGTATATTTAGCGAAAGGGCAAAAACAGCAACATGTGTTCAAGAAAAGACTTTCTTAGAATTGAGAGCTAGCCTGTATTATCAATCTGCCATACCACTGCTGGAGAAACTGAAAAGCAAGATTATGGTTAAAGTCAGTGATAAACGAATGTTTGACTATACACACACAGAACTGGAAACCATAGAGCTTAACGGTTTATTAGAAGAGAGTAAGCTGTATGTGGCCATTAATCATTTAAATGATTGTGAATATGATAAAGCCATAGAGATCCTCTCAACTGTGAAGTCAGTCAAGGCATATTATCACCTTGCTCAAACTTATAAAAAAATTACCCAACAAGAGAATAATTCATCCCCTGATGTTTCCAAATCAAAGAAAGCTGCACTGCTTGCAAAAGCTAAAAGCTATGCTTATAAAGCACTTGATATTCTGAAAGATACAGATGCAAACAAGAACAATCCTTTGTACATAGACACCCAAGAGGTCATAGAAGATATAGAAGTCCAGATTAATAAAATAGATCCGGATTTGTCAAACACTACAAATGATGTTGATGGGAAATATTCCTCCGATGAAAATATTTCTTGTAGATGTGAACCAATGAGAACCAATAACCACATGTTCCGTAATTTAAGTTCAACTCCAAAGGCTCCTTCAAATTCTAATACAACCAACTACAGGACTGCTATAGATTCTCAAATTTTTGAGATATCGCGAATGGATCAACAACATCTGGAAAGAATTGAACATGAAATAAAGAACTTGCAAAAGAAAGACACAACTGTATCTGATTTTATATCTGAAACAAAAGATTGGTTTGATGAAAATCGAAAATTAGGAATCCAAATCATGAGTACTATTAATTCTAACATACAAAACACGACTGAACAATTCAAACAATTGAAAATATCTGTAGATCAAGTAAAAGATCAAATAGATGAGTGCAAAAATGATTGTAAGGACATTGGAGAGCTAAAAAAACAAATTAATGTGTTGAAAAAAGAAGTAGACACATTAAAAAAGTCTTCATCAGAACAGCCAATCGAGCAGAGTCAATTGTACAATCTAGATGCAGAATATAGAACAAATGAAAGTTCTTCTAACTATGCTGCAACGCAACTACCATTTCCATCTCAAATGTTGCCTCAATTCAACCAAAGGCCACCTTTTCCGATGCCACCTAACCCATATCAATTGTACAATCAGAGCTTGTATAACCTTTACAGTCAATACTCTCAGTTTGCTCAGCCGAGTTCCGTACCAGGTGCTCCTCCGTTGTTTGATGCATCAAGAGGTCAAATGAATTATCCAGGTGTTTATCCAACACCAGATCAAATGTATTTAGATGTGGCACATCTCATACCTGCAGTACCTACCGCATCAGCTGTACCTGCTGCCTCTACAATACCCACAGTGCCGGTGGTGCCTACAATGCCTGTAGTGACATTACCCACTTCAGCTATGACAACTAAAGCAATGACTTTCACGGAATCTAATGAAGTCTCTCGAACCCTGCCTGTTAATGTGGTAATTACAACATCAGATCCTTTGCCGACTTCTGCTTCCACGCCGGCTCCAGTGTTAAGTGTTACAATCCCACCAAAGCACATTAAAGGTACTCCACACAATTACCAAATAGCTTTGCCTACTTCAAGTGAAGCCAAAACTGGATCACCACCTGTTTTTAGTTTCTCTATGCCCGATAATAAAACTCAATCATCTTCTACATCTAATTGGAAACAGGCATTCCAATCTTTTAATAGAGACGAATCACCACTATACAAAGCTCTTCAGAGTGATTCTTCTCTTGATAACTCCATAAATGTAGTTGATGGACCATTTAAAGGAGCTTCTCCAAATACTAGTCTCAACAAATCACGAACTCTGTCAGAGAAAAGCAACACATCAGTGGACAATTACGACCCTTGCCCTGACTTCAAACCGATTGTACCACTGCCAGCAGAAGTAAATGTGACGACTGGAGAAGAGGATGAAGTGGCAATATTTTCTTCAAGAGCAAAGCTTTTCCGTTTTACCGATAAGCAATGGAAAGAAAGAGGAATCGGAGAAATGAAACTATTAAAACATAGAGTGACTGGTAAAGTGCGAGTATTGATGAGGCGGGAACAAGTACACAAAATATGCGCTAATCACAATATTACTTCAGAAATGGAGATTAAACCCATGAAGAACGAAACCAAAGCCTATTTCTGGGTCGCAAATGATTTTGCTGAAGAAACCATTGTTCTAGAAAAGTTCAGCATTCGTTTTAAAACAGCAGACATTGCAAAAGATTTCTACGACGCATTTGAAAAAGCAAGGCTAGAAGCAAAAATCACAGCAGTGGAAAGTTTGGCTTTTGAATCTGAAAATAAACATACTTTGTCAGACAAATTTGGTGCCCGTCAGTTTATTCAAAATGAAACTAAGACCCTTGCAAAAGAAACAGCACCACTCACATCAACTCACAGCAAGACTGTTGTAGGAGGATTCACTTTTAGTACCACACCACTGTTCAAACCTGTAGATAATAATGTCACAATATCAAACGAGCCCACTACTGATTCGGGAACTAAAAGCAGTGTCTTCAGTGGCTTGACCTTTAAATCTAGCACCAGCGCGCCGTTCAGCAATATATTTACTGCCCCTTCAACAGAAATAGTTCCGGCGGTAAAAACAGGAAAACAAGACAATAAATTAAACACATCTGACACAGTAGAGGAATTTGTACCAAGTGTTGAATTCAAGCCTGTTATACCACTTCCAGCATTAGTTGATCAGAAAACAGGAGAAGAAGATGAACAGATTCTGTTCGAACATCGTGCCAAATTGCTTCGTTTTGACTCCAATACTAAAGAGTGGAAGGAACGTGGTCTTGGAAATATAAAGTTACTTGTACATAAAAATAACAATCAGAAAATAAGACTGCTGATGAGACGTGAACAAATAATGAAAGTGTGCTGTAACCATGCAGTCACTAAGGAACTGACATTTGAAAAAAACCCTAACGTTGACAAAGCAGTCACTTGGTGTGCACAAGACTTCTCGGAGGGTGAATTAGTCCCTGAAACATTTTGCTTACGCTTTAAAACTGTAAAAATTTGTGATGATTTCATAGACGCCATCAAATCTGCTCAATCCAAACTCAAAGATGACACTAAGGCTGCCAAAGAAGAACAAAACGCGGCTACGCAAATAAATCAAAGTGGATTTGGCGATAAGTTTAAAGCTAAACCGGGATCATGGCAATGTGAATCTTGCTATACTAACAATTTAGAAACCTTTGCTAAGTGCGCTTGTTGTGAGCAACCCAAACCAATGACAACGAAAGTTGCAACTTCTAACAAAACATCCTCAGGTTCCACTGCTTCTTCATGGGGAGACATGTTCAAACCAAAACTAGGCAGCTGGGAGTGCCAGTCATGCTTTGTAAGAAATGAAGCGAATTTAGACAAATGTGGAGCTTGTAATAGCCCGAAAGATCCTGCAGCTGCAAAATCAAATGCAAATGTTGTGAAGGACAGTTCCGTGAAATTTTCTTTTGGTATACCATCACAAAATGCAAGTAATGTCTTGAGTCAACCAAAGAAAGAATCCAATGGAACTGGTTTTGGAGATAAATTTAAACCAAAGGAAGGTTCATGGGAATGTAAACAATGTTTTGTAAGAAATGAGGGTAATGCAGAAAACTGTGTTGCGTGCAGTAGTTCAAAGGATCCAAATGCACCGAAAAAGAGCACTAACATATTTGATACCTCCACTGCAGTAAAATTCCGTTTTGGAATACCTCCTACTACAAGCAATGATGGAAAACCTAAAGAAGAACCAGCCTCTATCTTTGATGGTACAGGTTCACATAACTTCAGTTTCGGCATTCCTTCTACGACAACAATAGAGCAGAAGCCGACGGGGGTAATTTTTGCTGCCCCAAAGATGTCAAGTGACACTACAGCACCATTAAACTTTGGGTTGAAAAAGAGTGAAGAGCTTACGAAAGCGCCTGGCGTGAAACCACCTTTGCTGCCGACGCCAAAGATAGACGCTAATTCGTTTGCAAATAAAGAGAGCAGAGAGTTTGGTTTTGTGTTCAAGACAGTATCAGCCAAGAGTCCTGTGAAGTCACCCAATCAGAGCCAAGGCAATGAAAGCGATGGAGAAGATTATATAAAGGAGGAAGATTGTCACGCTCATTTTAATCCAGTCATACCCATGCCTGACAAGGTGAGTCTAATTCAACGTTATGTATTTTATTACTCAGGCAAGAACATTACTTTTCTTTATTGATTTCTTATATAGGTTTATATGCATTGAAATTAAAAACGTTTAAAGGACTTTGTTACGTGATTTTATAATCTTCAGGAATTACAATAATTTAATTCCTGAAGATACCTTGCATTATCTGTAGTAACAGATAGACTAGATAACGGATGTCTATAGAAATTTTAACATTTACCAAAACAAAACGTAGTTTAAATAATTACTTACACACAGTAAAAGTATTAAATTTCAATATTACTTTAAATTGATATACCTATCTATATTAGCCTTAGGTAAGATTTTTTTCTACTAGATTTGCCTTCATTGTCACTGGCTGCCGACTGTTATAAACACTTGGCATTATTTAAATGCCAATATATGTGTAAATATAATACATAATATAAAGTCGTTTATTTAAGGCTCATAACTCAACATGTGTCTCATTTGTTTCAGGTGGAAGTAGTTACAGGAGAAGAGAATGAGATTGATCTGTACAGTCATAGAGCAAGGCTCTACAGATTTGTGTCAGGTGAATGGAAAGAACGTGGCACAGGCATTGTTAAAATACTCAAACACAACGAAACAAACAAATTAAGGTAAGTCTTGCAATAACTTTGAAGAGATAAGAATTATTTGAAAGTAGGCACAGTTATTTATAAATTTCATTAATTGCATTTCAGGGTTGTAATGCGACGCGAACAAGTTTTAAAGATCTGTTTGAATCATGCTCTTACTCCAGAAGTCACTTACAAGCCCAAAGATGAAAAATCTTGGCTATTTGCCGCTAATGATTTCAGCGAAGGAGAGCTAAGCTTACAACAGCTTTGTTTACGATTCCAAAATAAAGATATCGCTTTACAGTTCAAAGAAGCGGTTGATAATGCACTGAAAGCCGTCTCCAACACAAAACTGGAGACGAAAACAGAGACAAACGAAAAGGATAGTGATGTAGTGTTTGTAAGTGAGACACAAGCTAGTGAAGAAGAGAAAAAGAAAGCTAAGGAACTCATGCTGCCTGAAAACTTTTACACTTACAAAAATAAATACCCCTGTAAAGGATGCCGTGGTTGTAAAGACGATGATGAAGTGAAAGCGAAACAGTCTTCATCTGAAGTGATCAAGGCCATTTTATCATCACCCCCTGTAACATCTAGCCCTGCCTTAGCAATGACAGCTGTCGCAACTCCTGTGAAGTCGATATTCCCAACGTTTTCGAGTCCCACTAGCTCCATCTACGGGACCCCAGGCGCCATGGAGAAAACATTTGAATCCATATTCCGTACTCCGCTGGGCGCAACCGGCTCTAATACAAAATCCTCAACACCGACGACCAGTAATAATAACGCTGCTGATAAAGAAAACATTTTTACACAGAAGCCTTTTACTTATACAGGAACATATGGTAATTTCGGTGAGCAAAACTCGCTGTACGCAACGCCAACGAATTCACCCGGGACATTATTTGGTGGCGGAGATTTTCAATCTGCATCCAGCACTAAGAGTTCTCTAATAGCTCCACCGAAGTTAAACACCTTAAATGCTACTGGTGAAACTCAAAGTCCAGACCCGAAATCTCTTTTTGCATCAGCGGCGGCGACATCGAAACCTGTTTTTGGTGCAGTCGGCACTCCAGCAGAAACTTCTATATTTACAGGCTTGTCAACCAATAAGTCAGTAATGGCCTCTTCTACTGATAAATTAAAGGAAGATTCAAATGCTGAAGCTAAATCTCTGTTTGGTAGCACTGACCACAAACCTGTGAGCATATTCAGTGGAAGTGCTCAAGGAAGTTTATTCGGACTTGGCAGCTTAGGAAACCAACCAAATCCTATTGGCTCGTTCTCATTTGGTCCGACGACGACACCGCAGAATGAAGTATTTAAATCCATATTTCCTAGTAACACTAGTAACCAATCGTCAATCTGGAATACTAATTCAAACGCTGAACAGAAGAATCCTGAAGTATCCATTTCTTTTGTCTCCAATAACAACAAAAGCCAAGATCAAAAACTCAAAGTAACAAAGGATCCCGAGACAAAGGAACCGGTATTGAAAATTGACAACAGTCTGACTTTTGCCGATTTGACATCAAGCAAACCCGGATTTGTAACTGAAAGTAAGTTAATGCTGAAAGTAGAATCATTAAATAAAAAATTAAGAGAACTTGCTAATGCTGGGGTATTGATTGCAGAGAATGCTGACTTCAAATGGGAAGGAGCTGGTCAGCCGTTATTCAGCGCAGGCCAAAAATCTGCTTCTAAAACGAATAAGAATGAGAGCGGCGCTGGCGAGGAGGCGGCCGGCGCCGACGAAGAATACGACCCGCACTACGAACCCATCGTGCCGCTGCCGGAGATAATAGTTGTAACCACCGGGGAAGAAGACGAGGTATTACCACAGAATACATAAAGTACAAGTACAGAAGGTTCACTCCGCAAAAGCATTTACATAAGTAGCGACTCTTACTACTACACAATAAAGTCCAATTCAGGACGTGCGAGCGCTAACTACCTACTGCTATATTAACCTAGAAGTTGCTTCTCTGTCTTTCGCATAACTCTTGTCGCGTTATCTCTGTCTATCGCGCGGCAGCGGGCGCGGCAAGTCCGACCTGTCGCCTACTTGTAGCTTCATACCTAAAGTGCGGAGTGCGCCAGGCCTGGTATTACACAGTATAAGGTATAGACAAGTTATGGGTATATCAGTGTTAGGAAAGATCAGGTAGTGTTCTGTTCAAGTTAGTTATTTTACCTTCTGATTCATATATTCTTTTCCTTATAACAGGAGAAAGTGTTTGGAGAACGATGCAAACTGTTCCGGTACGATGATAAGACTCGCGAATGGAAGGAGCGTGGCGTCGGAGAAATGAAGATTTTGTACCATCCACAAAGAAATACCTATAGATTACTACTGCGAAGAGAGCAGGTAAAGTAAACTTTGTTTTTTGTAAAGTTTCACTTCGTTTACGAATTCTGAGGATGAATAAGATGCAAATAACTTTATTTGCGTCTTATTCATCCTATATATACGTAAAAATGTCTCGTTTAATCATATAACAGCAAATCCAACCCACTGCGTTTCGAACAGTGACTATTTTAAAAGAGCGCTTTTAGTAGGCGATAAAAAATACCTACCTCAATACCTCAAAAATACCTCATAGCGATAAAACCGTTTTTTGTGCCTATATTTAAAGTATTCTTCTTGTAATATCTTTTTTATGATGTCAATAAAGAGTTTTTTATATTACCTACTTAATGTACAACTGTGCAGTACAAAGGGGCTGCGAAGATTATTTATATGGACTTCAAAAAAGGCGGAGGTTCTATGTTAATTCAGTTTTTAATGTGATCCACTTGTACATTATGTTATGAACTGTATGACTAAACCAAATATGGCGGCAACGGAAAACTTTATCTACAACAAGTACCTACTCCTGATAATGAATTCATTTGTTTTTGTAGTTACATAAATTACATTATTAAAATCACCTAAACAATGACCTTTATGATTATGATATTTATGACATGATTTTTAACACAATAACGGTTTATATCCGTTATTGTGGCTTTTTTATAAAAGTTAGATAAACTTGGTCTGTTCCAAAAATTGTTGTGAAAAATAGTTGGAATATGAAAAAAGTTAATTTATTGCTTTTCCAAGTATTCCCCTCCAACCCCAATGCATTTCTTCATTCGGGTGAACCACCTTTCGAAACATGTAAAAAATTTGTCATGCGGGGAGGTCGAAAAATTACCGCCGAAATTCTTAGACGGCCTCTTCTGCAGTGTTAAATTGTCGCCCACGAAGCAATTTTTTTACGTGGGGAAAAATAATCGCATGGTGCTAAATCTGAGCTGTATGGAGGATGGGGTAACCTTGTTCCTCTGAAGTATTCAAACAGACCATTCACTAGTAACTGTTCTACGGTCTTCTAGCGGAATTACTGCTACTGGTCCAGTGCGTCGAAAAAAACCGCAATATTTTTTTTTATAACACCCCGACCATGAATAACTTTTTTCGGCAATTCGTCTTCGTCAAACACTCAAATGCAGCTTGTTCAAACTTTCGTGATATTCTTTGAAGGTTAACCCTCGTTTATAATTATAAAAAATCATCGATGTCAATTGTCGCAAACATAGACCTAAAAAAAAATTGTTAGTATTTTGTTTTGAACTGATTAGCCATAGTAGCTTGAAGGTTGCTCTTTCAGTTAGTGTAATTACCTTGCTGATCGAATGTGAGCTAACATATAGAATCGCTTCGAAGGTGGCCATTGCCTCGCCAGTCAGTAGATCAGTCAGTCCAGTCAGTGGATGAGAGAGGTGGGCAGTTATTACTTAGAATGATTCTGTACTTTGGTATCCAAATAGCTGATCCTACGGTATTGTCTTGATTTAATTTAGATGCCTCTGTAAATATTGTTAGCGAGTCTTTCCACTTTGTTAACAGTCTTTATTTTTGAACAGAATAGGCATTGTGTCTAAAAGATACCTTATTATGAAAACATGAACTAAACCTTATTATGTTGAAAATACCTTTGATGATTATCAGGTTCACAAAGCCGTGCTCAACATGCTGCTGTTCATGGAGATGGAGCTGCTCCCGATGAAGAACTCTGACCGTGCGTGGACATGGGTCGGACGCAACTATGCTGAGGTAGCGGAGGGCGAGCAGGAGACCCTCGCCGTGCGGTTCAAGACTGTCGCCCTGGCGACTACCTTCCACGACAAGATCGTAGAATGCACCAGGGTGAGCATTACCACAAACCAACTGGGGATAGAGCATTACACACTACTAGCTCGTGTTCTTTGAGTTGAACTTTAGCTCGGTAGGAGTGATCTTTTCGGTTGTTAAGCAATTTCCGCGTTTTGACAAACCAGGGTGGTACTGGTACTGTGACCAAACTAAAAAAAATGTACTTTAATTTGTTCCAGAAGTTGCAAGCGGCTGCTGCTAAAGCTATAAGGGAAGAACAGGAAGTAAAAGAGAAGGCGTTTGGTAGTGTCGCTCCCCTGCGGCTGCCTAAGCACCTATCTGACAGCGCACGCGTGGACAGCCTGCTGTCAGCCGCCGCGCTGCAGATGCAGGCCGCGCCCGCGCCGGCGCCCGGCCCCGCTCCGCCGCGCCCTAACGGAGACGCTGAGCCTGTCGCCGATCAAAACGAGACACCACCGGAGCCCGACCAACACGAGCATGAATATGATGAATACCAAGGCGAAAACTACGAAGACGATGACCAGGAAGACTACTATCAGGATTATGAGGTAGAGTTATTGCGTTCTTGTTATCTAGTCATATTTTTTTAACTTTGTTAAGTTACAAACGTGAGGCATACCTAGCTTGAGCTCATGCTAGACACTGTAAAGCGGCAAAGGATTTACGTCAAAAGAAGAAAGCGTTTAACAAGGCTGTTAAGGTCTAGAAAATCCTATTAGTCGAATAGGGAACAAACTGGTATCATACCCTGCTGGTAACTAAAGTGTTTAAATTAAATGTTAAAAATTTAAGTGGCTTAATCAGTTGAAGCGAACTTCTGGCACCCCTCACCACCTCCAATGCTGAAATCTGATGGGAGGCTGGCTTACACCGCAAGCAAACTTGTTTGCTTCAAACCTGATACAAAAAAAGATTTTTGTTAAATGGGATCTAACAGAATACCGTGTTGGAGTCCATTGAGAAACATGCCTAGAAGCTTATAAGCGACGAATCCTTAGTTCAGACCAAGCTTCTTAGTTTTGAACTTCGCCTCAATGTTGCTAGTCTATACTATTTTATTGGATACATTTCAGAGTGCATGTGGATCTGCATGATCTAATTTCCGCCCATTTTTCTATCAGATGGCCAGGGCGGACATGAAAACGTGACACTGTTTCATAGTAGATAAATATTATAAAGAGGAAAGATTTGTACCTATTTTTGTATGTTTGTATGTTTGTAATGAATAGGCTCCGAAACTACTGAACCGATTTGAAAAATTCTTTCACTGTTGGGAAGCTACACTATCCCCGGGTGACATAGGCTATATTATATTTTGTAGCGAGGCCGAAGGCCGAGCTTACACTCGTGCGAAGCCGGGACGGACGGCTAGTAGTAGATATTCCGAAAACCGCTTTGATTCTACTTTTAATGTGCAAACTGCTAGACTTTGGAATGATGCGCTGTCTGAATGGAGTGTTCCCCGATAGTTACAATCTGGGTGACTTCAAGTCGCGAGTGAATCGGTCTCTTCTAGGCAAGCGTGCTTCATCGTAGACCGCATCATCGCTTACAGCCGGCGAGGTGGCTGTCAAACGCAAACCTGTTATTCAATAAAAATATAAAAACAATTTTGTAAGACAATCAATGATCCATAAACATGTAAGTACATAATTTTAGACACAGCGGTAATGATATACGAACGAAGGGAATTATGGTGTTGAGAGTAACAGATGTTGTGGTCCCAGGAGGAAGAAGAGGGCGCGTACTACTCGTGCTGCGGCGAGGCGGTGGTGCGGCACGGCGCGGCGGAGAGCACATGCTCGCAGGCGCACATCCAGGTGTTGTTCGACCAGGACATGTGCGCGCCGCGGATCCTGGTCACGGACGGCGACACGGGCGCGGTGCTCGCCGACATGCTCATTCACACTGACACGCACTTCCAGGTAACTACCCTACCCATCTACTACTACTAGTACTATTATACTGCCCCGGTGGCTCAGTTGGTAGTGAACCTAACTTCTGTGCTTGCGGGCATGGATTCGATTCCCATCTAGGACAAACATTTGTGTGATGAACATTTGTGTTTGTTCTATGTCTGGGTGTTAATATCTATTTAAGTATGTATTTAAAAATATATATGTACGTATATCAGTCTCTGGCAGCCATATTACAAGCTTTGCTTAGTTTGGGGTCAGATGACCGTGTGTGCAAAAATGTCCCAGTTATATATATATAATTCATCTGAGGACCATGGCCCGGGCGCAATGTTTCATGCGGCGCCGGGCAGTCGAAAGCTGCCAATGGTTAACTATTTTGCTGTACTTCTTTCCCCCCACTTCCCTAGCCTCAATATAATCTGATTTATATTGGTCTAATAAAACAATATTTTCGTGTTCGCTCCGCCTCACGCTTTTATTCATGGTGGGGGTGCTGTGAAGTATTTTGTCTACACAAGTCTACAACCATGCACAGCTATTTAACGTTAT
This sequence comes from Agriopis leucophaearia, assembly GCA_949125355.1. Classification (NCBI taxonomy): domain Eukaryota; kingdom Metazoa; phylum Arthropoda; class Insecta; order Lepidoptera; family Geometridae; genus Agriopis; species Agriopis leucophaearia. Next base: position 12,039,745 of record OX421264.1, read on the forward strand.
TACGTTGTTGCAGATGAACGGCGACTCGTGCGCGTGGTCCGGACTCGACTTCACTTCGGAGGAACCGGCAGAGAAGTCTGTAACGGTCAACTTCTACGATAGTTACACTGCTATGCAGTTCTACGACAGTTGTGAGGTGAGTCACAATACTTCTGGACCATAATAGGTTGTAATCATTGTTTTCAGCTCAATACCTGACAATGATTATTGTTATGAACTAGTCTGAACGTAATAATGTAGGTTTAGTAAGGCATCTCACGTGTCAGGATGTTTACAGGATCAGATGCTCAGAATGACGTATGGTCCAAATTGTTGCAATAATGACAAATCATTTTTCTGATAGTGGGTTAATAGTTGACAGTGATTGATAGGGTAGATATTGGAAATCGATTAGCGAATAGTAATCGACTAAGTTTGCATTACTACAATAGTCTATGCCTAGTTTTGACAGCATATCTTTTTAGATGTTGTCTCTCTCTTCCTTGGACTCAAAATGGCGTAGGACGTAGGAAAGCTTTGTAAACGCATTTAATTATTAATAAACGTGATCTACCGAATTTGGGGGCTTTTATAATCGAATTACAATAGTAGAATATGAAATATAGCCACACATTTTGTTTATAAGTATTACACTGGAATTACTTACGTATTGGATACCATTCGTCCGGACTTTTAGACCTTAACCTTAGTCTGGCTTTTTTTACTTTGGGCCATGTAATACGAGTTGATTAAATACAAGTAAATCTTGATTAAACCCTTTTTTTATAAATTAAACAATACACTAAAACGTCCGGATTTTTATTAACATATCCGGCTTTAGGTCAGGTCTTTTCAAATTTCGATAGAGTAACATTACTCACCGCACCTAGTTTCAACCGCATTCGGCGGTCTTTTTCAAGGTGAAGGCGAGCGCGCGTGACTTCACATCAAAAAACATATCTATGTGCTACCTATGCCTTTCAAAGGAAATAGTAAAGCTTCTAGTATTGAATGTAAGGATTCCATACGCAACAAAATCGGATCAGGCGTTCAGAAGTTTAAAAAATATATATAAAAAAGTCACACGTGAACTTTGCAAATGTAAAATTCCCTAATTTGTTCCATTGATAAATGACGGCTTTAGACTTTAGACAATACCTTAGCCAAACTTAAGATCTTCAGTCCTAACTATAAAAACAATGTGTAATTATACTTCCACAACCCAGTCAAAACAAAAAACATGTTTCTTATAAGTTCTAAACTGTCACATTATTGTTTCAGACAAGTAAAACCGCACTCACATATACTTCTAATGATCCAGAATCATAAATGGAGTAAACTTTAGACGTTCTATGAATATTGTAATTTGATTAAATTTAGCATGTAAGTAATTAGGTATTAGTAAAATTTCTTAATAATTATGTTACAAGTCTGGTTGACTAAAAAGTGTTTTGTTAGAATTCAAAGTTAATTTGTTACCTGTGTATTATTCAATTTTTAGATCTCATAAACATTATATATCTGCATAATGAAAGCTAAACCAATGAATCATGTAGGTACCCTGATAAATATTAGGCTGCATTTACACCGCGGCCGACGGTTAGCGTTGCTACGTAGTAGGTTAGCGGCCGCACACATAGCTACAAGATACGACCACTCGTGGCCGCCACAAGCGCTGGACGAGACTTTTCATACGTTTTGCCGCGGCCTCTCGAACGCTGAGTGTTCACAAGTTTCGTGCAGCGCTTGTGGTGACCACGAGTGGTCACGTTTTGTGGCTATGTATGCGACCGCTCGTTATCTTGTTAGCGTAACACGTCCGTCAATGTTTTCATGACGATTGCGGCTTCAAACAGCACGGACGGACCGTCACTCGCGCTGACCGTGGCCGTCATATATTCGCACGTTAAATGCAACCAAAATCCCTAAATCAGTATCTGGATTGCAATACGATTTGTTTAAATTTCTTATCTTTATTTGTATATGTTGACAATCGATTGAGTTTAGACATGTTACAAATGCTACGAAAACCTCCAAGTCTCAACTAAAAGCTGTTGCCATTCTTAAAAATTCCTTTTAACTTTTAGCTTTGTATTGTATTGTCACAGAAAAGAGATCCAACCAACAATAATTGTTGAATTTTGAACTAATTAGGCTTCGCAGTGCGGAGTTTTAAATAAATGTGAATCTTTTAATGTTCCTAGTTGGTTAGGTCTTTTTAATTATCATGAAGCTACGACTGACTGAAACTTGACGTAAGACAACACGTTTAGGTTGTATATCTTACGTTGGTACTTAATTTATAACAATTATTATATTAAAAATCACATCTTCAATTATGTTCCGATATCTTTGCAGAGAGCGCGTGACAAACGCACACTTACGCGATTTATTGTTACTAGTGCTTCCGTAGAAAGCATTGTTTATTATCAATGTATATACAGGCGACAAAGTCGCTTAGTCCAATAAATGTACGCGGTGTCACTCGTAGCTTGATGCGAACACTTTAATACTATGTATAATTACATAATTCGTAAGACATTTAGAATAAAATGGACATAAAATACTTGTAATTGACGACCATGTACCAAGGTTCTAAGGCCCATTTTCACCAAGTAGTGCTTATAATCTTTTGGGTGCTCACCAACACACAAGGCACCTATTTCATTTATTGTAATTTTTTTTCACCATGTACATGGAAACTTAAACAATGTTAACCTTTATTGCCATTTGTCTTTTATTGAAGATTTGTCAAAAAGCGGTGTTTAATTAATAACATATTGACATCCTTTAAATATTTAATAAACACAACCTTAAGTCGCGTTAGGTTTAAAATAACTTCGACTTCAGGATATCACAATCCTATATCTACCTGTGAATTGCAGTTGGTAATTTGAAAATTTAAATATATGCTGAAAATGTCTTGCGTAATAATGTTAGTAAAAATGAGAAAAGGACTATGTATTACAATTAATTGGTTTTTGCTCTAATCATTATTTATGATAGTAACTGTATGAAAATTAACATTCATGAAGAAACTAGAATATGTCCTCCTTTTCTCATTTAAAGTGTGATCTTTTGTGACATTTTATTGGGTATGTGATTAATCAAATGAATAAACAAATAGTAAATATGACAAATGTAATTTTACTGTTTTATCCCTTGACTTATATAATAAGGACGGGGTGATTGAGATTTGATGAGCGATGGTGGCCGAGTGGTAGCATGTGCGCTTTACAATCTGACAGCACTCGGTTAGAACCTCGGCCCTGCACCGATGACTTATTATCTATACAAATTATGTGCAGTTTCGATGCCATCGCTCAAAAACGGTGAAGGAAAACATTATTAGGAAACCGGTATGTCCAAGAACCTCACAAGTTCAAAGACTTACGATATTCACCAACATGCATTGAACCAGCATGGTGGGTTAGGGACCATCCTCTCTCTCTCTCTCTCCGAGGTCTGCGTCCCAGTAGTGGGAACAGGATAGACGATAAAATGATGATTGAGATTTTCCAATGTTGCCAATTAATTTAGTAGTGCTAAGCCAACAAGAGTATACTGCGCAATTTCTTAAGAAAGTAGTATAATTTTTTGAGGACTGCTTTTTTTAGTAAAAAGTAATTTATTATTAGTTTCACCATATCAACACACGTTAAAAATCTTCGTGTGAAGAGTTGACGAAATAAATAATGTATTTATTTCGCATTTCACCAAGGATGATTTTAACTTCGTTCTTGGTTTCACTAACTGACCCACATATGTGATGATGAGATCCGTGTGATGAGTTGGTGACTAACCCGTAAATCAGTCGCTCGCCGTCTTAGTGCGCGGTCGTTGCGCGTGGTGTCATTCTTGACAATAAAAGGCGAGGCATAAATATATTATACAGGGTTACCTACGCATATAGACTACTAAGCCGAAAGGAGGTCATTAACAACTTTTACTATGGGACCAAACGTAAAATCGCGGGGAGATAAAAAGTTGTTCCATACATTTTGTCGAGTGTCAATGACCGTTTTCTATAGAACAGCTGATTTTTCAGCGACAAGCTGGGTATTCATATAGTTTGACGAGCATGTGGCTTCTATCTTAGTAAATGTGGATGGATGTGAAAATGTGGACCTTCCCTTCTGTTTCGATCACTTTACCCACAGAAAAGAGAATAAACAAAAAATTCTCACTTCAGTGACTTTACCTATCGTACTTATAGTGCTCTACCTTTTCGGCGCTAATCTTTTTTGTATCAATTGACAGTACCTAGTTTACTTTTATCCCTTTTATCCACAGCTTTTATCCATCTTTCAATTGGATGTCAAATATAAATGTCTAGTCTGCATTGAGAAGTTTTTTGCAACGAATAAAATGGGTGATTATTTGTGATACCGAATATTAGTTAATACTGGACAAGGGGACACTTATAAGTAGGAGAGTCATCATCATTCTCAGATCAGACAAACAAGGGAGATATGCCTTAGTACAATTATCGTTCGTGCTCAAATGTCTCCATCAAAGATTTCATATTTATACCACTCAATGATATATCGATGATAATGATACCACTAAACCCAAACCTAAATACAAAAACTGTAAGTAGGTACGGCTCACTTAGGTAATAATTTTTCATGCACACTAAGAAACTTGTAGCAGGACCAATGGACTAACTAATAGTCCACATCACGGACCCCTAATTTTTTTTATGCTAGTCATTTCATGCCACATGCAAAATAATTAAAAAAAAAAAAAAAAATCTGGGATATTATTGCACACATGGTCACCTGACCCCAAACTAAGCAAAGCTTGTAATATGGCTGCCAGAGACTGATATACATACATATATACTTTTAATTAATTATCAATATAAAAAACCGGCTTCATATAAATGTCAGAACTGGACCAAATTGACCACACGGGAAGCACCAGGTTTCAAATAAAAAAAGAATCATCAAAATCGGTTCACCCAGACGAAAGTTCTGAGGTAATATAAATAAAAAAACCCGTCGAATTGTGAACCTCCTTCTTTTTGGAAGTCTGTTAAAAACCGGCATGGTCGTCTGCTGAGGAGTGCGACTAAAGGCATCAATCCTGATTTAGGCCGGTGCGTTCACACCCGCTGCGCCAACTTATCATATCTCTCTTGTTTCTGATCTGAGTCTTCATTCATCATTGACAGCTCTTTCAGCTCACTGCAGGACATAAGTCTGTTCACTGGCCTGCTCCCTCTTTCGCCAATGTTTTCTGTTTAACACCAGTCTCTGATTAAACATTTTAATTTTAGGTAGACTCATCGCTTTGCTTGGCCTTATCCTGATTACAGTTTATATTAGAGCAATAACGGAAAACACTGCGCAAGTAGAAGTAAGAGCGGTTTTTATCAACTGCGAGCCAGATGTAAGAACTTTTCCTTAAATACCCAGTTGAGGCTTCATCATCAGCCAGAAGACGTCCACTGTTGAACATAGACCTCCCTCTTTAACCTCCACACTGAACGACATCCTGCAATCTGCATCCACTGGATGCCCGCGACTCTCACTATGTCGTCGGTCCATCTAGTGGGAGGCCTTCCTACGCTGCGTCTTCCGGTTCGTGGTCTCCACTCAAGAATATTTCATCCCCATCGGTCATCAGTTCTTCGAGCGAAAAGGCCTGCCCATTGCCACTTCAACTTGCAAATTTTAATAGCTATGTCGATGACTCTGGTTCTTTGGCGAATATCTATGTTCCGGATCTTATCGCGCAAAGAAACTCCGAGCATAGCTCTCTCCATTGAGGTGAAGCTTAGTCACACTCAAATATTATAAATGCAATAGTTCGTGTATGTCAAGTACTCTGTAACGGCTTAACGGATTTTGTTGAAATTTGGCATGAGGATAGCTTATGATCCTGGATTAGTTGTACTAATTTGTACGTATGCCAAGTATTTTTATGCCGAAAAATAACGGTTTCTGTAGGATATCGAGTTAAACCGCATGGCGCTGCTAGTGTGTTATAAATTCTGCAGAAGATTTTTTATGGTTGACAGGCTAGGCGTATTGACCACAGCTCATCTGATGTTAGTGACGATGTGATCGAGATTGTACACACCTCTAGCCTGAAAAGGGAACTGACTCAAATAAGGCTGTCGGAATACACCATTAGGTGCTTGGCGACTGATTATTTTCAAGTTGAGGTTGGTGGCTAGATAGCCTCGGACGTGTCCGTCCTACCACCACACCATGGTTTTCCAAGATGTTTTCCTACACTGGCAGTTCGAGCTCTGATGTTAGGATTTGAACACACTCCCTCGGATTGGAATTCGAACTCGCCAACCACTGAACTATCATCGCTAAAACTACTTGCAGGACGGACAAAGCGTCCCGTATGAAAATGATGCAATAACATTTGAACGAGAGGAATTATATAAACATAGCGTCCTAAGAGATTGCAAGAAGAAAATCGCGCTCACTGTCAAGATTGCTAGCGATCCCGATGTTAGTACACTAGGTACATACCTACCGTAGGTAGAGAATGCGAAAGGGCGCTTGTTCGTCGCTTGATTTTTGCATATAGATAATTGAAGCGCCAGACATGGTGACAGTAGATAGTGACATGGGATTATGGGATATATTTTATACCGGAAACGGTACGATTATTGAGGGATAGTATTTGGGCACCTCTACTCTTGAGATTTAGATATAGATCGTTGAAATAACCTGTTTAGTGTAGGAAGTGGTAGCGGCTAGCTGTAGGTAAGCTTAGTGACAGACTTAGTAGTTTTACCTAGTCTGTGCTTACTGACTAGGTACTCGTGCCATGGTTCAACGGTATGTATATCTACTTCCAATTTGGTCCCATGGTTACCAAGTCAGGATCTGAAGATGGGATCCCGGGGAAATCGAGGGCAACCCTCAAATTTTATACGTACTTGTTATCTACGTTTTTCATATATTTTAGAAGTCGCTTTTAATGTGATCAACTTGTGTTAGCTGAATTCTGGAGACGAGTACATTCCTATCGAGCACGTGTTCCAAGGTCCCATGAAGCGTGTTCGCTTGTTGAACCCGTACGTGCTGCGTTTGCGGAGAGAGCCGCCTGTACAAGCTTATAAACTACGGAAGATTGATGTAAGTTGCAAAATTTTATAATACTAACTATGAATCCTTGGTAGTACGTAGTAACGAGTCGGTGTTATTAACTGAATCTGACAGCGTTCACCTTATTCGTTATATTTTTCCCATATTATTTTGTATAGTTTATTTATTGATTATGTGAAACAGAAACTGTTTTCGAACATAATGATTTTATCAATATAAAAAACCTACTTCATTTAAATGTCAGAACTGGACCAAATTGAAGTGGGACTACACGGAAAGCACCAGCTTTCAAATAAAAAAAGAATCATCAAAATCGGTTCACCCAGTCGAAAATTCTGAGGTAACAAACATTAAACAAAAAACATTCGAATTGAGAACATTCTCCTTTTTGGAAGTCGGTTAAAAACAAATAAGATGGACTTCAATTCGACTGGTTTTTTTTTTAATGTTCGTTACCTCGTAACTTTCGACTGGGTGAACTGTATTTGATAATTCTTTTTTTATTTGAAAGCTGGTGCTTCCCGTGAGGTCCCATTTCTATTTGGTCGATTTCTGACATTTTTATAATGTCGGTTTTTTTATATTGATAATTATTAAACACCTGTTTATTACAATAATTCATCATCAGTCAGAAGACGACCACTGCTGAACTAGTACGATAATTATGATTTCAGACAGTGTGCGGTACTTTAGCCAATGAGATAGAAGCTCGAATGAAAGTAAGTATAACACTATTATGAACTTTTTAATAAATTATTTATTATATCTTAATTCAGGATTACAAGTAAATATGTATATTATAGTAAGTAGGTAAGTACCTACCTAAACCAGACGCGTAAATAAGTACATGCCAATAATACTTGCACATTTCGTGGTTTATGAACAAAATGAGCGTACCTATCTACAATGCCTACGTCAAATTTTACAGCGAAAAGCAAACCGGTTTGGAACAAACCGTTAATCTGTTAGTTCCATTTAAAAAACGGTGGAAATTCGCCTCAAAAATATTTGAAGTCCTATAAAATTATAACAGTGTAACATATTTTTGTAAAAAAAAATAGATATACTTATACAATACCAAATTGTTTTAGATGAAAAAAATAATACCTAATCTTATATTCTAATACAGGTTTTTTTTCAATACAGTTTCTTTAGCCCTTAATTTGTATCAATTGAATAAAATTCATAATTTTATTGCAATAATGGTATAATCTAATGGTATAAATGGTCTCAACCTATCCCACTTATAAAGAGTATACAGGGTGTTTGGTAGAGGGTCCGACAAATCAAATGAGCGTGTTCGGGGGCCCATTTGGAGAATACAAGTTGGCCAAAAAAAATCCCTGACCCCCCTAATTTTTTTAAAGGTTTTTTTGTGAATTTTCCCATTTTCACCGAAATTGTACCTATTTACCTCCATAACATTTGTAAAATCTGTTTTAGACCGGATGTTTTTACTTGAATTTGGTCTCTAATACACCTTCAGGCCACGCAAAGCAAAATTGGGTACAAAGCAAAGCTAACTAACTGATTTAGAGCTCATAGAGTGAAAAAATGAAAATAAAAATTACCTCATAGTTCAACTTTCACAGTGATCTAAAAAAAAAACACTAGCAATTCGGGAGGTAATATGCATTTAAAAACTTCTCTATTTATTACTTATTACAATGACATACTAAGTTGGTATAAAACTTACCAGCTTATTGAGTTAAAATAGGATTCTAAGTAACAACTCTAGAAATAAAAAAATGTGTCATCTACGTAAAGTAAGGGACCAATTACGACGAGCAGGTATAAAACCATTGTTATTAGTTCTTCTTTCTCCGTCTCTCCAAGAATGCAGAGGCAGCGTGCTAAGGCTTTAAGCTACCAGTTGTCTAACCAATAAAATCAGTGTGACTGATTATCAGTCGAGCTTTGACTGCTATCACTGTTTGACGCGTGTACGAATAACCCAACGGTTTCTGTTTTCTGTTTTGATTTGTTAAACCTTGTTGATTGTTACCGTTGTTGTCTGTTACCGTTGTTCTGTTACCGTTGTTGACTGTTACCGTTGTTGACTGTTACCGTTGTTACTGTTGTTTTTGTTGACGTTGACTGTTGTTGCTGATTCGATGTTGGTGTACGAAGTTGAAATAAACACAAAAGAAGAATTGGAGACGAGAATTGGGGATGCTTTTTCAAAAATGAAAGTAGAAATGACGCTGAACACGACTACAAAAGAAATACGCCGTAGATGCCGGGCGTGTATTCATAACAGAGGAGCTGTGTTCGAACAAAATTTAAATTAAATAAATAATTGTATTTATTTCTGTTGTTTGAATTTTCCCTTCTGCCTCATTTATTCAACAAGTTGGTAAGTTTTATACCAACTTAGTATGTCATTGTAATAAGTAATAAATAGAGAAGTTTTTAAATGCATATTACCTCCCGAATTGCTAGTGTTTTTTTTTTAGATCACTGTGAAAGTTGAACTATGAGGTAATTTTTATTTTCATTTTTTCACTCTATGAGCTCTTAATCAGTTATTTAGCTCTGTTTTGTATCCAATTTTGCTTTGCGTGGCCTGAAGGTGTATTAGAGACCAAATTCAAGTAAAAACATCCGGTCTAAAACAGATTTTACAAATGTTATGGAGGTAAATAGGTACAATTTCGGTGAAAATGGGAAAATTCACAAAAAAAACCTTTAAAAAAATTAGGGGGGTCAGGGATTTTTTTTGGCCAACTTGTATTCTCCAAATGGGCCCCCGAACATGCTCATTTGATTTGTCGGACCCTCTACCAAACACCCTGTATATAGGTGGGACATGTAAATACCATAATTTATACCATGACGTAATTGTCCAATGGTATAACTGGTATTAACTAGTACCACCTGTGCCATTACAGGTATAACTGGGACAACTTAGTAGGTACCATTAATGGTACAATTCAATGGTATAACTGGTCCGAAGCGCATTTTTTTATTAGATCAAACAAATACGGCCTCTCTTAGAAATTTTAGCTAAGTTAACAAATATTAAAATTGCTGTCTTGTTTTTGCGCGTGGCAATTTCCATCAACGAGAAGTTGACAGCAATTTTAAGCGGTTTTTAAATAAGGACGTTTATTTTCAGCGCAGTTTAGAATCTGCAGATGTGACTGTTCAAGATCAACAACAAAACTTGCCACATCATTCGGGAATCATTGGTATGAAATGGCTGAATTAATAACTCTAAATAATCAGTTAAATTATTAAGATCAAAACAGTCGAAAAGCAAGATTGTATTTTCCTAACAAAATTTACATCGCTTTGATGTTTAGTTTTTTAATTCACTTACCTCTAGGTAATAGGTAAGTGGCTATACATGTAAAATTTATGCGCACTGTTATTATGTTATATGCACTGTGTGCACAAACAAACCGGTTTGTCGGTATCTATACTTGAGATCTTAAAGTTAGATAACGTGACAGAAAGATGAGTAGGTACCTAAAACAAGACGTTTTTCCCCCACGAATATTTTTAGTTAGGTTTCATCGGGAGCTTCAGTTTTGATTTTAGTTTCGATTATCAAATGTTGGCGAGGTGTCGACATATCCTGAAATGACATCTGTTCCTCGGCCTCAATGATAACTGCAAATATCTTTTTCTTGACTTGAGTTTGCATCCAAGGCGTCATATCTCTGGTACTCTTTAGTATGCATTCAAAGAACGATTCCAAAGCATCGGAGCCATGTTCATGTTGGTTTCGTACGGTTTCGTTCGCGTATTCTGTGCATTTACGTTTATTTTCTCGCTTCACTGTGTCGACAGTCTCGGTAGTGGACACGTCATGTTCCGATTGTTTATTTATATTCATTGTATTTGTCTGAGATTCCATTTCAATATCTTCTGTAATGCGATACTTCATAAAAGGTTCAAGGAACTGCATAGCTTTAGCGTACTTCCAAGTAGTTATTTGCGCGGGTAAAAGTTTGTTCTGTCCCAACTTCGCTCGTTTCAAAGCTTCCCGGTGATTGTCCCTAAGCCTTTTCCATTCAGCGCGTGCTATCCTTACTGAAAGAACGTAAACAGAAATATCATTGCAAAATCCGGTATAAGTAGTTACGAATAGGTAGATAACTTCAATGTTCTAATCATGCAATGATCCGACATGTATTTACATAACTGACTTACTATCTTTTATCGCACTGTTGTTGCATTTCTTGACGACTTGATCCCACGCTAGGTCTCTCACCACCAATTCGCGGTAGTCTGGATGTTGTGGGTTCCAAAGGCATGGAAATGAGCGCACTTTTTCTATGAACGTTTCCATGTTGTAAAGAGCAGTCGGGCGGGTACAGGCGCGGCTTGCGCGTAGCTTCGACTGGCCTCACAGCAGCGCTTGTGCCGGGCTGCGCACTGCCCTCCCTTTACAATAAAACCGGTTTATCCACTGAGTGCCGCGCCGGCTCCAATAACAATGTTACAGAACCGGTTTACCGGCGGCGGCCGGTGGGGTCGGTGATGCTTTCACGCTCTAAGGTGGTATTATTACCGGTACAATTTACTGCTACACGCATTTATGTTTGTTCAGTAGGTAGAGTTACCTTTATGTATATACCTGTAGTGGCGCCACCGCCGAGCCGCCACTCAGAACAACGGCCAATGATTATTAAAAATTATAAAAAGATTAGTTTAATCATACTTAGGTAGAAATCATTAATTCTAAATGTGCACGCCTCTCCATCTTATTTTTGTACGAGTATATCTATATTTTGTATGCGTATAGTGCGGTGGAGGGGCGTGCACATTTAGAATGAAAGCTCTCTAATAATAAACATTTTCACATTAACACAGCTCATTTAGGAACAATAGCGACATAACAATTTTTTAGAGCGGCCAAGCAACTCTTTGAAGACCGGCATCGTTTCGTGGTAGCGCATGCCCTATGGGCAGATAAGGTCCCGTCCGATTTTGGTCCGCGGCCGGGCAGGAGTTAAATATTTGCTCAGGGTCTGGCTGGGTTTATTTATGAGTTCTATACCATGCAGCACCTAGGGTAGAACGAAAGAAGCGGTCGCTCTAAGCACCAGATAGAAACAGGCACCGAAATTACAAAAGCAAAATATTGTATTTTGGATGGCGCCTTGGGACGGAGGCAGGTAGCGGAACACACTTAAGTATTTTGTTTGTAACCAGCATACAATTTTGATGTGGAACTAGTTTATATCCTGTATTAGCACATGGAATACTTTTAATCACTGTACGATCAATTCCTGTAGGATCATTTACAGAAATGAAACGCGCCGAAAAGCAATCTCCCTTTTTGATTAAAAGCTAGGGCCGGCGCTGATTCCACATGACATGCCTGAAACAGGGGAAATCCATAAGTGTAAAGCGTTATAATTCGCAAGTCGTCTCAAGCGACAGAAGAAACGGCGTTAAAAAGAGATAGACAAGTTCCTTCGCTTCGACGCAATGACGGTAGGTACCTAAGTTATCTTTGCTACGACATTACCAACAAAGATCGTTTTGTTTCAGGGCATGATTCAAATGAACCGATGAATACAGACGATGAAAGCTCACCCGCTCTAGCGCTAGATAACACGCTCAGAGAATCCGTTAATTATATAGATAAAAATCAAGCTAATGGAATAAGGTATTCAAGTGGTTGTAAGCCCAAAACAAAGAAGCCCGAGCCATATGAAGTAAGCACAAAAATAGATTGGCCCGAAGAAGAAGAGCCAAATTCGAGCTATCAAATAAAAGATAAAAGACTCAACGGTGAAATTGTCAGAGAATATGAAATGTATGAAATTGGTAACGCAGATCTGTGGTACACAATACAAGTGCAGCTTTTCGAAAAACTGACAACTCCTGAGGGTAAAACTGCTTGGAACGATTTAAGCAGGGGAAAGCCAGCAAGGTTCTCAGTTATTCTTGTGTTGCTTTGTTTATTTACTTAGGTACTAGCTGCACCAAGCGAGAACGACTTTGCGCAATCAATCTCGGGTCTTCTTCCTCTTCTATGTTGAAGCAGGTAGGAATACCGGCGACGAGGGATGTCCTCTTTGCCGGGGCTGGACTCCGGGGGACACGGCCCCCGGGGGAGTTGGAGGGGCGAGTACCCGACCCGGTACAAGGTGACCGGGTGGCATCTCAAGCCCCTCGAAGCGGACACTTGCGTCCTGTAGTCTTCATGTTGTTGGAGCGGAGTGCGAGCTAGCTCGAGCACTCCGTCGTATGTCTACCGCGCTCTGACGGGGGTGTACACCAATCACAGCTCTTCTCCGGCGAGAGGCACTCGAGCCGGGAGAAAGGGACAGCGATAGCGGAGCAGCGGCTCTAGACACCCCTGGGCGCGGTAGTCGGCGTCTCGACGGCGGCGTACGTTTAGGCGGACGTCGCCGGAGGTGCCAGGCACTGAAGGGGACGCCGGCTCACTCGCCGCGCCATGGCAGTCGCGGCGGGCGCCGCGGTCCGATACTACGCCTCCACCAGACGGTCGGGCGCGCAGGCTGCACCGCGGGGACGGCCGCAGGGAAGCGGGCGGCGGGTCATCCTTCAGTGTGATGGCCCGGGGAGATACTCGACCCGGGCAGTAGGCAGGATGGCCCGGGCTCCCGGCGTGCGCGAGAGCGCGAGGCGGGTGCCCGGGCATAGAAGGTCGTAAGTCCGGTCAAGGGCCGTCGCGACATATCGCGGACGGCTCGGCAGGCTGGATGGTCCCGGCAGTGCCCGATGAACTCAGGCCGGGCTGGGCAGCGACTCGACGACACATCAAGTCGCTCAGGGGGGACGTGGCTGGATGGCTACCGGACGGCTACACAACCGGTGCAGCGCTTGTCCGGTAGGGGTGTCCGCCGCTAACCGCATGTCGGCTGGGCGGGGGGGACACCACACTGCTGCGCGGAGGCCGGCGGATTTTCCCGACCGTCTTCCACTACGGCGCGCCGGCGGCCAGGTCGGACTGCGGGCACCACCCCGCGTCGGACGGGCGGCGGGCTGCGCCAAGGGTCCGGACGGCGGTACTTCTCCGGGCGGCGTCGGCTGTGCAGTGTAGTTGGGCACCGAATTCTCAAGGAAGCCTTTGTTGTACGGTCCCGCTTGCGCGGGACAAGTCAGGTGGAAGGGTTGCGTGCGTCGCTCGGCCATATGCCAGTGCAACGCTCCTCACGGCGCACGCGGTGTCAGTCTAGGTAGGTGGGTGGCGCGGTAACGCGGCCGACCCGGTGGTAGGAGTGGTGGCGTCCGCTCGACGCATGCACGGACCGCCGGTCCGCAAGCCTGGAGAGGGATCCCTCCCCTGTGGAGAGCAACTCGACAGGGGTGGATTCATGCAGGCCCCGTCCAAGCGTAGTCGTGCAGCGGAGCGCGACGCGTGAAAAGGGCCGTGCGAGCGGTCGACCGTAAGGCCGCGGCGAGCGCTCAGCGACGGCGGGCAGTGTGTGTAGCCGGGCGGGAAGCGGGGGCGGGCCATCGCGTCTTCCTTCACTCCGGCTGAGTAGATCCGTTGTCATCGGGAAAGATTGAACGCAACTCGCGCTCAGCACCGGCCGCAATGTGCCAACGGCGATACAGCCCCGTTCGAGTGAGATTCCGGCCTACACCGGAAAGGCTCAAACAGGACGATCAGCACAGGAGGCGATGCGGACCGGGCGTCGCGACGCTGCAGTGGCTTGTGTCTTCTTGTGAGTTTATCAGTCGTTCGTTTTCCACCAAACTAACGGCCTGTGGCAGTACAGCCCAGGTGCCCGCTACGCCGACGTCTCCGCCGAGACGCCAGAGAGCCGGTGCGCTTCCACTGTGGCGTAGGCTTCCTCCTTTGGACGTCAAGAAAAGCCCTCCGCCTCGCAATCTAGCATGCCCTTCGCCGGCCCCGCGCTCAACGCTGCGCCATCAGGCGGCGGAGGACGGGACCTCAGGGCCCGCTATGCGGTAATGCGCTTCCGCGCGGCGCTTCGCGGGGTAGGAGGGGGGTCTACAACACCGCGGGGTGGAGTCCCCGCGCTCTCCTACCGGGAATACGGGACGCAGAAGCTGTAGACTCGCGAACTCGTCAACTGAGTTAGGAACTACTCGCCAACGGTGCGAGTCCAGACTTTGCGCAGCCGCTATTCTGGGGGATAGAGAGCGAATGCTCTGCCCCTCTCCCGCAAAGCGTGTATAGCATTTGTATGGCGCGGCTTAACGTCATAACGTAATATACCTAGTGCGCTCTCTGTCATACATGAAATTAAATAGTATAACTGATTTTATTTTTAATAGGTCGGGGAAAAGTATTTTCGTATTTTGTATGTATAAAGTTGTAGTAAAATCTCATCGGTTGTACTGTTTGTATCTGGCTGGTTTTGATATAATTAAAAATATGAGATTTTAAAAAAGAAATACAAAAAAGAAAAAGCAATTTCCCGCCATTTTTCAATTGTTTTTTGTTCGATAAAATGAGTGAATCTGACGAAGAAATTCGATATATTTTGAAGTTTTATTACAAAAAAGGGAAAAATGCTACACAAGCCGCGACTACAATATGTGACGTTTATGGACCTAATGCAGTGTCATCAAGAGTAGCACAATGTTGGTTCAAGCGTTTTCAGTCCGGGAATTTTAAATATCAAAGATGCAGCTCGCTCTGGTCGCCCTGTTACGGATAAAGTCGATGCCATTTCTGAAAAAGTGGAGCAAGATCGGCATATTAGTAGTTACAACGTAGCTTAAGAACTGGGGATCGACCACAAAACAGTTTTGACCCATTTGAAAAAGTCTGGGTATTAAAAAAAACTCGATATTTGGGTGCCACATCATCATGATAACGCCAGACCGCACACATCTTTGGCCACTCAGCAACAATTGAGAGAGCTTTGTTGGGAAGTGTTAATTCATCCACCATATAGCCCTGACCTTGCACCCTCAGATTTCCACCTGTTTCGGTCTCTTCAGAATTCTTTGGGTAGTGTTAGATTAACATCCAGAGAGGACTGTCAAAACTACTTGTTGCATTTTTTTGATCAGAAGTCCCAAAATTTCTACAGCAACGGGATCATGTCACTACCTACAAGATGGCAACAAGTTATCGAACAAAATGGCACATATATATTATAATTAAATGTAATTAAACTTGAAAAAAATATGTCTTGAAATTGTTTATAAAATACGAAGAAACCTTTTCCCCGTCCTTATATTAGGTACACGGGAATTACTCACGTAAGATTAGGACTATAGTTTAGTATAACTGATTTATGTTTGAACAAATTTTAATTTAGTTTTCGTTGATTATCTATTTATGATAAGCTTTTTATAAGGTAACTTAAAAAAAAAGAAACCCAGACATATTTATAATATTAATCTATGAACATATATATGATCGACATTTCAATGAAGAATCGTGATATATCGATCTGTATGTTTTCAGGGTGAGTTCTGTATCGCCAGAATGGACAGGCCAAGATATGAGCATACTATACAAGTCTTCGGAATGGATCCCACGAGAAGGGTTCACGTTACCGGTGACAAGCATGTGTCTACTTGCTCCAATCAGCCAAAAGGCAACAACGACTCTGAAAGTTGATGAGGTAACTGCAACTGATTATTATTATTTACAACCAACTTCACGTGAAGTCGGTTTTTTTTTCGTAAATATTTACCTACCTCGTTTTTTTTATTTTATGTGTCCATATTTATTGAAGAGCACGGTTTTACCTCGCCTTGACCGTTGCTCAAGTATTTATAGTCTTTTTCAAATAGCATGGCTCTTGACACTCTTATTGGTATTCTCTTTGTCAAGTGCCATGCTATTTGAAACGGACTATAGAGGTAAAGGTAAGGTTCTTGAGTG
The DNA here is from genome assembly GCA_949125355.1 of Agriopis leucophaearia. Taxonomy (NCBI): domain Eukaryota; kingdom Metazoa; phylum Arthropoda; class Insecta; order Lepidoptera; family Geometridae; genus Agriopis; species Agriopis leucophaearia. The sequence continues at coordinate 12,056,599 of OX421264.1, forward strand.
GAGACCGCGAACCGGAAGACGCAGCGTAGGTAGGCCTCCCACTAGATGGACCGACGACATTGTGAGAGTCGCGGGCATGCAGTGGATGCAGATGGCAGGATGTCGTTCAGTGTGGAGGTTAAAGAGGGAGGCCTATGTTCAGCAGTGGACGTCTTCTGGCTGATGATGATGATGATGACAGAGGTAAATTTTTGTCTTCTCCCTTTTCCACAAAAAAGAGGAGAATGCACAGAGGTTTTGTTAGAATATAGATAGGAAATAATTGTCATGTCCAGTTTTTTTTTAGATTTACATAGCCATATTTTTTATGAAATTACCTCAAATACTAGAATGTTCACGCCATGTTTGAGAAGAGTATTATGCTGGCCTCAGCTACTTTTCTGCCCAGATTTTCGCGGCCATAAGTCCGCACCTAGACCATATCGTCGCTTACTAACAGGCGAGTTGGTGATCAAAAATTCGCGATAAAAAATATATATTAAAAAAGTGCTTTTGCTGTTGGCCGCTGCAGTAATGAACTACTACAATTGCTTGCAACATAAATTTATAACTCCTCTAAGGAAAAAACGTAAGTACATACTTAATTAAACTTATGGAATTTATGAACATAAAAGTAATTCCAGGCTGGAAAATACATAGTCGTGCCCCGTGACGATGTCGTGGGGTTGCCAGCTACTGAAAATAACACTAAGATGCGTGATAATAATGACGATTTATCCGGTATGGAAGAGTCCACGAATCAACCTGGAAAGGTAACGATAATGTCAAATAAAATAAATTATTATAAAAGACCAAAGACCCACACATACCTAAATAAACTCTAAAGACAACTCTCCTATTTAAGCTGTCTTGTAAAATTAGGTGAGAAATAACTAGATCTTCAGGACCTATATATACATCATTAAATTCTCTATGAAAACAACATAATGTAGTACTAACGCCTTCGATAGTTTATTGGCATTAATTTCCTACTCAAGTAGGTATATCAAAAGGCCACATGTTCTAATACCTATAGATCATAAAGTCGTACCTAATTATAACAACAATAATCATCCTGAGCTTACGTAAACAATGCGGTTGGCGGTTGGAATTTGACTTGGGAATATTATCGACGGTATTTTTCCGCAATTTGGTTTAAAGTATTTTATGGAGCACATTATGTAGGAATGAAAACAATTGTACCTTGTACCAATAGGTCAAAACTGTTTCTTAGTCGAATCTTTACTGTATTTCCGAAAAAGTTTTTACAAGTAAGCCAGTGAATTCAATAATTTGTTTGTAATCTTTTTCATTCCAAAATAAATTATTATGTATTTCCTTTTTAATACAAAAAATTCAACATTACAATGTATTAATATCTAATGAGTTTGTATCAGTTGTCAAAATTACTCATACACATTTGATGAAAGATGAAATAATGTTTGCAACTGCTGAAGTTTGCTAGCATAGAGCCAGTGCTTTTGTTATGTCTTGCTTGGCAGAAAGCACTCTATTTCAATAAACTGCTCAGAATTTATTAGATTTAAGTTTTGATGTTTTGTTTTAATAACTTCTAGTTGTCTTTTCTCGTCTCTCTTCAGAAACTAAACTTTTCTGAACTGTCATGTTGTCCCCCACCCGTAGTGAAGGGTTATCTGCTCATTACGCCACAACCTGTATAGTAGGTATAATTATGATTGCAGTCCCTTCGACGTGTAATAATACGATCATCTAGAGCATTATTAACCGGCGACGGCGTCAAAGTCAACATCGAGCCCAGAGGCGGAGATCAGTTTCTGACTTTGATGCATAGGGTTCCGTACCACGTCCAGATTGACTTGGAGGCCCGAGCGGACGGCAATCAACTTGTTCATGTTGGGTAAGCGAATTCTATCAGCCACTGACAAGTGGAAAAAGGGTTGATTTCAAGAACCGCAATATATCTAGTTAACTTTGCTATGCTATGGGTGATTTTTACTAGATTGGTTGTGGTGTAGCGCGACAAGGTGATCCTAACAGATCACTGGATATTCAATTGTAAGTCCTAGATTTTTTTAAGGCTATGACATAAAACAATCTCTTGCGCAGCGTTTATATTTCCATTCAAATAAATAGCCAGATTGTTTTTTTTATCAATCATATTTTATTAATTACCGTTTGTTAAGAGTATAATAGTAAATGAATAACATATTTTTCCTTAGGTCTCAAGGCCGTATCATGACGGTGGTGGCAGACAGTTCGCGACGAACGCGCACAGTGCTGACTGTACAAGCAACCAACACCGGTCTCGCAGCAGCTCGCTTCAAGTGAACTTACCATTATTATTAAATAATCCATTGATTTAAAGACGAAATCGTGAAAAATAATTTCCGACGCCCAGAAACGAGCTTTCTTCATTCTTTGTTAGCGACAGAAAATTTCAAAAGCTTCGGCAATTAGATAAACTTTTTTACCTACTTTTGGGATACTGCAAATTTCTTCATCATCGAGAACACGATAATGATAATTATTTTATGTTCCATTAGGTTTGGATTCAGAATAAGGTACGATATCTCTTAATTTTTAAAGGGTGGTAGCGCGTGAATGCAGTCCAGAACTACCGGAGCTGTTGAATGAGAAAATTAATGAAGAGGACGCCAGTTTTATAGTCCTTCCTCCTAAACATACCCAGAACATAATAATTGACGTGCCTGCTGAAATACCGGCTGATGTAGCCCACTGCTCAGGTAAAAACGCTTAAATCGTGCTTGCCTATTTATGAGGATAATTTTAGTTATCATAAGACAAGATTATGCTAAAGATATTATATTATAGCCTTTGATAGGATGGTGGCGGGCTGAAGGAGGCTGCAATTTACAGCCGCGTCAGAAGTGCCAGTGTATTCAAAAGCTATATATCTTAGTGATGATTTGTGATGACCTTCCCGAACTGATGACGGCATAAAGTCACGTAGCCTAAACCTAAGAAAAATATGAACTTTCTCTGTTCGAGACTTAGGTAAGTTTATTAATTGCAGCAGTAGGTAATTTCATTGTAAATGTTTTGCAGTTGCCTTAATAAACGGTGATCATCAGTCCGTAGCAGTTCGAGACGTCACTATCAGGAAAGGAGACCGCTGCTTCTGTGTTTGGCATTGCAATTGTGTCTGTTTAGGTAACTTCCACTGGGTTCTCTATCAAATATCTTAGAATCCTTGCTTTAACATTGTCAAATCATCTCAAAATGTAGGTAGGTGGTACCCTTACATTGCTGTTACAAACAGTAACAGCTAGCTAGCTTTATACCGCCTTCTGTCGAAATCGTCAAGCGCCTTACGGTGTCACTCGGGCAGCCTCACTCGAGATTCAGAGCGACTACGCAAGTCAGGCGTGTACGTCTAACCTGCCTGTAATATAATAGTGCCTACCTACATTACTTCAGCGCCCAGCAACAGAAGCATTTATAGACGAATGTGAAAATATGAGCTGAGGCCAACATACGTGAGTCCATAAACATTCAGTTGCGACTTGCGACCAAGGCGTTTCGCAGATAATGCGCGGAAATTCAAACTAAGTAGGCACCAATGTATAAAAATTTATTTGAAAATACCTGTTTATTTAACCGAAAGAAAATATCTACAGTTGTTCAATGAATGTTTTTTTAAACGTGGTGGACTTTGCGGATTTTTGTAGTCGTCAAAATATTTTCACTATACTCACGTACTTTCTTCGCTGATTAATTTTGTCTAATTAAATCAACAAGTGTAAATTTCAGAACTAATGATGAAAAACAATAATATTTCACGCGCCAATATGTTTATTTATTTCTTTATAACACGCTTTTATTAGCTTGGTATGTATATAGATTCATAGGAATATGTAACGGAATCATTAAACGAGATATTCACCTCTTTAAACAATTTGGAACCGTCTCAAAGTCGTTTGAAAATGGGCACTTTCTGCACAGGCTAAGTAGATCGTACGTAAATATTATACTTTACAATATTCATGGAACTGTGACAGGGTGCTGGTGCGTTGGATTGTTATAATGGTAGTTATATAGCAAAATCATTAAAATCAGGACTGCCCATCATCAAATACCAACGAGAGTGTATAACTTTTCAAGGCAAGAGTGAATAGGTATCTTCTAAGTCTGCGTGCTTCATCTTCGACCACATCGTCCTTACCAACAGGCAAGTTTGTGGTCAAAAGCGGACTTATTCGCGATAAAAAAAAACTTCTTGCGATCCCATGCTGGTTTCTTTATATATTAAAAAGCTCGTCCGGAATTCTACCTTCAAGGACCAACCGCGATAATTATCCTCTTTACATGTGTCCGAAAAAGACAATAATATTTAGTCTCATCACCTGCGCTCACTTTTGCAAAATTAGATGAAAACGATAAAATGCACTCATTTTGGTGGTGTTGATTTTCTCTTTTCAGGCGAAGACCCGAAGTTGTCGTGCCGCGAGATGGCGGAAGCGCGGCAGATAGCGGCGGGGCTAGCAGTGCGCGAGCGCACGCGACTTGTGCGCGCTGTTTGCTACCACGACGTGCTCTCGCTCAACCTCTGCATCACTGCCTTCGGGGTCATAACCACTTTGCTGCTGTTTGGTAAACATGAACTTTTTCACTAATTAGGTATATAAAACAACTATATAGGGCCACAGCTAGGCCCGTGCTTTACCAATGATTTTCTAGAATAAAATGCGATACCGTCGCTTGCCATCAGGCGAGTTTTGGTGGCCAAAGGTCCAATACCATTATGCAGTGGCGGATTTACACATTTGCCGCCAGTAGGCTATTCAAATTTTGCCGCCCCTACCGACCTCTACAATTCGATACCCTAGTTCACAATCACATTAGTTACATATTTTTGTGCAAGAAATCGTTACTTTATGATTTTGAGCACTATCGTCCTAATTAAGTTAACTTTTTGCCGTAATTAATTACCTATGATTGTAAACTATAGGGATTCGATGTGTCAGTTCCTATATTATTTTTACAACCCATTGATTCAGTTTGTATAAGAAATAGTTTTGGTTAGGTATAATAGTCTAGACTACTTACATAATAAAGATTAGAAAGAATTATCTAAGTATTGAAACATTATTATTAAATGTTGAATTTATTGTGAACCTAATAACATTTTGGTATACAAATATGAATCTTTTAATTTCAGTAAGATAAAAAATAACTGTGGCTCCAAATTTGCGCCTCTAAAATCTGCCGCCCTAGGCTCCAGCCTACTCAGCCTGCTGGTAAATCTGCCACTGCCATTATGTAACTAATTCCAATATAAAGTAGATATCTTAAAGTCTTTACCTTCATAATGCACACTACTTGACAAAATTTATGAAAAGGGAACAAAAAAAGTCAAAAATATAAGTTTTTTGGTGTGCAGTTAAATACCAACCAATTCATAATTATTTAGGTTTTGTGAAAGCGTGCCTAGGGCTGGGGTGCCGGTGGATCAGCACGTGGGGTCTCGCGCGCGTACTTCAGGTTCCACGCAAGCTGAACCACTACTACGAGCCGGGGCTGCGCAGGCGGCCCGTGCTCTACGACGATGAGGGCTGGCCCTTGCACCCCGACACCAAGCAACGAACTGTACGCCTCATTAGCTTGTAAGTGAACTTGCAGCATTTTACGAAGTCCCTGCCCCTATAAGGCCCCTCTGTATAAATTGTTTGCCGTACTTGCCCTGTTAGTGCAGCAACTGAAAATGGATATTTTGTTCGACACTATATATATATATATATCTGGGACAAAAAAAAATCTGGGACATTATTGCACACATGGTCATCTGACCCCAAACTAAGCAAAGCTTGTAATATGGCAGCCAGAGACTGATATACATACATATATATTTTTAAATACATACTTAAATCTAGACGCGCGGGAGCGCGTCAGAGCCAAGCTCGAGCGGTACCGTGTGTAATAGATATTAACAGCATTTAACACCTAGACATAGAACAAACACAAATGTTTGTCCTAGATGGGAATCGAACCCACGCCCCCAAGCGCATAAAGTAGGTTCACTACCAACTGAGCCACCGGGCTGATATATGTATATAGGTATAGTAATATATAAGAGAACGCCTTCCCGGGCTGTCCTGGTGGTTTCTTTTGGAATAATACCACATAATACCTATCTAGGTATACCTAACGTTTTACTAGTGTAGGCCGATGGAATTTATCCTGAACACAATATTCTTCGTGGCGGCTCCCTGTGTCCTCATCTGCGACGCCCTAAGGTTGCTGCTCAGCCGTTGCAAGTTGCCGGACTGCGATGAATCTAACTGGAGTTTAAATAAGTCCCGCATTAACAAGAAGTGCTATAGCTCCCACGAAAATATCGTACAGGTGCGTAAGTACCTCTGTAACGCAAAGCTATAGCGTACCTACCTATATGGGCAACGTATCTGTTTTTATTTGCGGCCCCCTTGCGGATAGTCATTTGAAAATTTGAGTTTCTTCATTTGACCATCTCTACAGTCAAGTTGATCGCAGTGTAGTTTCGATTGAGCTTGTGCTTGACCGCCATCATATGATGCTGTCTATGATGGAGCACGCTTGCCCATAAGTATTCGATTCATTCGCGACTTGAATACACCCAGATTGTAACTATCGCGCTGGTAGCACACCTCCGCCGCGAAACCGTAGCAGCGAAACCATGGTATTAAACAAGCGTGCGAGAAACGCCAAACGAGACGAGCGGCGCCTCCGTTCCAAATTTGCTGTTTAAATTACTGCTGTCTAATATACGATATAAGGTTTACATATAAACTAGAATCGGTTTCACTGCTATGGTTTCGCGGCGGAGGTGTGCTACCGGCGTCGGGGAATACCTATTTTCAGACAGCGCATTCCACAGTCGAGCGGTTCGCACAATAACAGTGGAATCAAAGCGCTTCGTTCGGTTTTGTCGGAATATTAACTTTACTATAAACGCACTCACTTACGTACTCGTTGTAGTGCGGTAGGACTCTTTTGCAGGGGTCCGCCTGGAGAAGTACCACATCTTTTCCAGTTATTCAACTGCCAAGCAGTAGTGTGCAAACACTACTGTGTTCCGAAATGAAGCGCAATGTTTCCAGCGCAATTACAGGACACACAGAGATTTGTCATCTTATATCTCGGGGTGACGAGCGCAGAGCTGTTATGGGCAAGTGTGAAGAGCCATTAGGCGAGCGACTTCGCTCGTCTCGTCACTCAGTATCATTAAAAAAAAAACGGTACCGCCTTATCGTGCCCGCCCTGGCCATCCAAAAGAAAAATTGGCAGAAGGGAATTATCAGAATTATGACATGCGAATAGTCCAACAGTGAGGAATTGATGTCCTTGTAAATAAGTATCCTTTTATTTATAGTTCTGTTATTCTATTCAAAGCGTACATCCCTATATATCACTATGAAGATCCACCTATCCTATAACCTAACCACCTATTCAAACTTCTTGATCTAAAATTCGTAAGTAGGTACCTATCTTATTACCATTTGTCCCGTCGAATCTAGTTTCCCTGTCTATAACATACTTATAATAAATGCCTGCTTTGTGTGGCCCTTTTGCTAACTTTCCCAGTTTGCCTACCTTTCGAACAAATACCTAGTAGAAACTACCGTTCTCACATTTATTAGATAGGTACTTTTTCATTGAAGTATTCATACCAGAAGTGACATTTTGCTAACTTTCCGAGATTTTAAACCTTTCAACTTAATGTAGGTACATACCTATCTACTCTACTTCGTCAACAAATACTTACGTTCATATATTTTTTCCCAAACAGCCATCTTAACCGTACGTTACCAGTACCATAGTGTACTTAGATCTTTGTTGTATATTTTCGTAATTATGTTCGATTTAAAACCACAATTCCTGACTGTTGTATAGAGCTCGGGCGGGCACTGCCGGCTGCGGCGCGGCGCGCGTCTACAGCGCTGGATGACGCCAGAGGCCGAAAAACTCTCCTCCAACGTGATGCAAGAGGGGTTGCCCACGCGCGCTTCCATGATCAGAAACTATGTAAGCTTTGTGAACGACGTATGCTATCAACTTATCTGACGAATTTAATGTTATTATATTCTGGAACTAAAAAAAAACAATGGATTTTGGACATATTCTCAAAAATGTTCCACAGATGTTGAAATTTTTTAGTTCCTGCATATGGCCATTGCTATAGCATAGGCATTGTAATTTGAGTCGGGCTGTATGTTGCTGCATGCACGGTTGTTGTTTTTGTCTTGTCCGAAGCTGCATTCTGCTGATAATGGAGCACCGCATTAGCTGAATATTCTACCTACCTTTGGGCTATGGTTGCGATATGGAGATATTTGCTAAAAGAAATGTAGGTATCATATACGAATTACGGTAACGCTCAGTAGCCTATATGTACGAATATTTGCGTAAAATACGTACTATCGAATTCCATACTAATTTCAAATTCGAAATTCAAAATTTGTATGAAATTCGATAGTAGGTAGGTACGTATTTTACGCAAATATTCGTAGTATACGAGTACGTCTTAGGCCACAGTTGTATCTGGATGCCAACACAAACAGTAAGTAGTAAGGATACTAGTGTTTTATGCCGCTTACAGTCACCCATCAATCTTGCTAGTGAAATAACTAAAAGACATTTTAACATTTAGTATGTATCTCAGGGTTACAAGCGCTGTGCCGTGCAGGGTTTTAAACTTTTGAAGTTTTGCGGTAATGGGCAAGCGTGACGTAACGATCAAGCGAGCGAATTGCTTGTCTCGCTGCACAAAAAACCAACAACGGACCGAATCAAAGGCTGATTAACTTTGGTTGTTTGGCCAGCTACTTGCGCTTCCATGGATATGAGCAATTTTGGGTATAAGTATTATAAAGACTAGACTGTCCTAGCAGTGTTCGTAATGTTCACTGTAGATGCGTCCGCTACTGAGCGAGGGTCTGTGCCGCGGCGATGGCGGCGGCGGCACCAGCGCGGGCTTGGCCGTGGGCACAGGCGCGAACCGCGGCTGCGGCGGCGGGCCCGAGTCCTGCGGCGACTCCGAGCTCGACGACACCGAGTACGTCCTCATGCAGATGCAGAAGAGCCGCGACTCCCTTGCTGTTAGTAACATGACAGTGTTTTTCATACCACTATGTAGCCTTATTTTTTACTGAATCGAAAGAGAAGATTCGTACCTTTACTTCACCATAGAACAATGGTAGGTATTAAGGTCAAATATAGGTAAGTACCTACTCCAACAGTAGGTATACCTACTGTTTCACAAGTGTGAAGAAAAATCAATTCTTTTTTGTGCTGAGCGATGGTGGCCTAGCGATAACATGATTGTGCACTTTACAATCTAATGGTTCTATCCACGGCTCTGCACCAATTACTTATTTAGTAGCGGTTCTTATATCTAAATAAATTAGGTACGTGCAGTTTCGACGCCATCGCTCAAAAACAGTGAAGGAAAACATCGTGAGGAAACCGATATGTCCAAGACACCTCAAAAGTTTGTGTTACTTAATATATAATGTGTCATTTATTCTGATTTACCACCATGCATGGCCAGCATGGTGGATTTGAGGCCCACCCTCTCTCTCTCTCTCTGAGAGAAGGTCTATGTCTCAGAACTGGGTACATGGTAGGCTGATAATTGTTACACATGATGATGATGAATTGTCCGATATTATTACTAAATCAGTACTGATTGTTCTTATCAGAAAAGCCAACGGAAGCTGAATGGATCTGCGTGTACAACGACGAACAAGCAGTAACGAATACAAAAGAAAGTTGTCACAAAAAAAAACCAAAGAGTGAAAGTCATGTTTGATAAAAATTATTCCTGCTACCGGACCTTCACTGTACAAAATATTTAAAAGGCTAATAGTTCTAGTCTATTTCTAGTCTAATAAGTATTTTTCTCAAATATACATGGAAATTCGAACATTAATTTGACAACCTTCTTCGAGTTAAATCGAAAGTGTTATAGTGATATCGTTCGCGCAAAACTTTATGAGCCCTCTGAAGTTAGGCCCAGTGGCTGCGCAGTACGCATATTATAGGTATCCGAGGGACTTTACAGGGCGTCGGGGAGGCCTCGCGCCTAACTTCAGAGGGCTCATAAAGTTTTGCGCGAACGATACCTACACACAAGCGGCGGCCGGCAAAGTTAGTATGAAATTCCATATTAATATTATGTGCATAGGTCGAATAAATTACTATGAAAACTCATTATCGTCTTTTACTCAGTAGCATGGCAACATGGCAGCCAAGTTTTATTGCCAGGTAACAATGAAGTTTTGGCGCCGACGTGGAAAAAACATGTCGGCTCATTGTAATTTTTTCCTAAACTTGTGTATTTTCGAGTGTTAGTTAATGTGTAATAATGGTGGATTATTCTTTATTAAGGGCTCGTGAACGTGCTCTAGTGTGGCCAAGTGATATAACGAGGTGAAACATGTCTTTTCGTGTTGTTTCCAAAACTTCATAGAAGTCTATTGTAAAGTCTTCACTACGTTACTTGGGCATGAGTTTGACTTCACTGTGACTGTGATTCGTTTGACGCTATTTAAGACTATGTAAACTTGATTAATATTACGACTTAAGGACTTCGTATCCATTGGTCATGTTTTTTTTGACAACAACAACGGGAGGTATTATAACATTTCAGAGATTTTATTTTGAACAATTCGGGAGGCAATAATGTACGACACAGATAATGTACGGCATAATATTGTACGGCATAATAATGCACAGCATGATAAGTGGTGTACATGTACATCGAATATCATGTTATACATATTGGACACCCCAGGGCCCTTATTCCGCACGGGCAAACGCGCGCTATCGTGGCCACGGTAAGTTTCCCTCAAAAAGTTGGCCTCTATTGCATAGGAAATAAAGTTCAACTTTTGGAAGTTAACTTACCGCGCCACGATAGACCGCGTTTGGCCCGTGCAGAATAAAGGCCCTGCTCTGATTGGCTGTTGCGTCGTTTGAATTGATCTGTCACTCATTTCAAACCTAACCAACTCAAGTCTGACTCCAGTTACGTAGTCTGCGAATTTTTCACCAGCTAAAAATTATACTAACGGAGGTTCGCTGAACGGTGTCATAGCTTTATGTCAATACTAACTGTCAAATTCAATAATAAATAAATATCAAGTAAAATATAGTAAAAAAATATGATTATGATTGTAAAATATCAATCTATCATTATATAGACATTATATAATATAATAAGATTTTATTTTAAATTAAAACGCCTACAACAAAAAGATTCGAACAAAATAATATCAACAGCAGCTTAAACTGCTCAATAGCTGTCAATCTGACAGCAGGCGAAAATTTCGCGATCTCAAAAGGTAGATAAATTTAATCTAGTCTAGTTATTTAGTTAAATTTTTTATTTATTTACTTTAAGTTTTAGTTTTTAGTTAGTATTTTAAGTTTTCTTTAATTTTCCATCTAGTCAGGCGAAAACTTATACAAGTGGACGCCTTCGACCAAAATAAAATGAATGGACGGGCCCTAACCATTGAACTTGATCAGTAAAAACGAGTCAAAATCGTCGGACATATACTTCAACACCTAATTATAAAAATGTACAGTATATTTGTTACAAAAAATAGATATCGGTTTTATTTGTGTATTTACACTTCGGTAAAGCATACGAATTCATAATTTTGTCAGATGTTTCGTTATCGCGTAACAATAGACTCGTGTTTCACTTCCTACGGCTAGAGACAGACTGAAACGAAATGAGAGCTGGCGCTCATTTTGTAATCTTCAAAAATGCACTTCTACTGGGCCCGTCCATTCATTTTATTTTGGTCGAAGGTGGACGCCCGTAAACGGGCAGTTTAAATTTTCGCCGGTTTAATTTTTCACCTCATGGAGTCCCAAAACGGGTGGTTCATCTAGTATAAGTTTTAGTCTGGATTAGTGCCGTAAACTCACCCCTGGTGGGCTCCCGCCAGAAGCTCTTGCAGTCGCCCCTGAGTGTTGCTTGAGCTTCTGGCTCCCGCGCTTTTTATATACACTCTAGGGGTAGGGACCACAAGACTAGGTGGAGTCGGAGTGCTGTGTCGGTTCTGTGACCCATTTCGAAGCTAACCTACTGAAGTCAGGGTGCTCTGAACTGCTCTGTGTGCCAGATCTGTCTTTCATTATGCGCGTTTTCATGGTTATCAATTATCATGCCGTACATTATCAGGGTGAGCATTATTGAACCGAGCCGATAATGTACGGCATGATATTGCACGGCACGATAATGCACAGCATGATATTCGATGTACTTGTACACCAATTATCATGCTGTACAAAATCGGGGTGTGCATTTTATAGAGACGAGCCACGGACCTACTACCTATAGATTTTCAATGAGCGTGGCTAGCTCAGTGCCTCTCGCTTCAACAAGGTGTGTTGCCACATTAAAATTATTTGCTTTAAGTTAGGGTAATTTACATACTAGACGGATAGTGAATCTCTTCAATGAGTAATTTTGGAAACTTTGGAAAATCTTGTGAGATGGAAGGATATCTGAAAAATACTTATGAACAAAAGAAATTAATATTATGATCCAAATCCATCCGTTTAAAGGTAAGACAGCTTTAAACGGCTATATCTTTCGCGCCGTAATATCGTCAGTTGAAACTTACACAGAATATGTAATGTTACGACGGATTAACTAAGAAATATAATTAAGTCAAAACTAAAGAGGTTATCGAGAGGGGTTTGTTGTATCCACACATACAACAAACGTTTTTGTTAAGGTATTTTTGTATTTGCTCTGGTGTAAAAACCAAACGGTACGTAACGGTAATCGGTACAAGCGTCAAACTTGGCGGATTATAGTGCACACCCTAAAGTAAAACAACAAATAATAAATACTGGCTGCGTGCGAGTCGGTCACACATTTCTGTTTCCCACAAGTTAAGCAACGTCGGGCGCGGTTGATACTTGGATGGATGACAGCCTGGGTGTGATGTTGTGTATTTGCACTACTTTTTGTATTTTGTGACGGTACAGAACCCTCAGTGCACGAGCCCGACTCGCACTTGGCCAGTTTATTTATTTTCATGGATGGAATTATGGATAACATCCCAAATAATGAGATACTTAGATAAAACTCTTTATTATTTACAGTACTCATATCACACACGATAAATCAGACTTCGAAAAAAGATTATTTTGTTTTATTTGAACAAAATCACGCTGATGATGATTTATGATGATAAATTTTCTTTGATTTAAGTACATTTAAGTGTGTTTATTAGACCCTGAGCAGCTGCAGTTGCTCAAAAATATAATTTTTCCCTTTCTGATATTGGATTCGGCATTGAAATGACTGGAACAAATTCTACTATGTTTTCCTGGCACCCAATTTTCACAACCAGTAGCACTGATCCATTTTATTCGTAAGCCAGGATCAGTTGGAAACCTGCAGAACGAATAATTTATGTTAATTGTGGTGGGTAATTTAATTTATAAACTGGCAACATTGATTGTTATTCTTCTCAGTTAATATTTTGATAAAACTCATAGGAAATACCACAAATCGACCAAAAAACGGACTAATTATGAATAAAATATTTACGCATTGATATCCTGAATTTATTTAGGTGATCATTACAAGCTCTATATGTTTACTTACGTGTGAAATGATATTTCATCGTTTTTTCTCTCACTGCGGTACTTGCAGCCCGAAATGATACAACCAACCATTGTAAATGTTTGTTTTACAATTATTTCTAAGACGAAACACGTATTTATCACATAAAATCACCAAAAAAATGCAATAAACAATATTCAGACCCGTTTTGTTTGGCACAGAACCGTCAGATTTTGACATTTCTGATCCAAAAAACAGGCCACGCCGATAAGGACAAAAAAGTCTTGTTATGTCCTTTTTGTACTTGTGCTGAGCCATATCAATTTGTCTCTTTCACTTGCTTTCACTGAAATATATTGCCGATCTGTATATCTGTGAGACGAGCCAATAATGTACGGCATGATATTGCACAACATGATATTCGATGTACATGTACACCAATTATCATGCTGTGCATTATTATGCCGTACATTATCTGTGTCGTACATTATTGCCTCCCGTCGACTCGACTGATGTTTTCTTGACTTTATTAAATTTTGGGCCGAATCTTTATAGAAATTTAATTTCGACTCGGTCTGTTGTTATCTTACTTATCTTATCCTATAATAATAATTGGGAGTTATCGTCCAGTTGCGCAATAATTTAAGGTTATGCGTGTAGTATTTCGGTCGTTCGCTATATTTAGGAAGGTAGTGCGGCCGGCTGTTCCTGTTCAGTTGAAGCATCCGTTTACGACAGGTATGTACATATTATTATGTATGACAGAAGCTGATCGCTTTACGATTTGTGTTTATCAGAACTAAAACGGAAGGGCCTCGCTCGCGTTTTGGACGAGTGCCAGTTACAACGATAAATAGCTAAGATTTTATATTACATGAATAAACATTAACTCTGTAATATACAAACTGTTCTTGCAGCATTAGTGTGGAGAGCCATGGAAGATAAGGAAGCTCTAAAGAAACGTCTGACGCCGCTCCAGTATCATGTTACACAGGAGGCTGGAACAGAGAGACCTTTTACAGGTATGTTACAATTTCTGTCATATCTTGCCATAATCTTTCTTATTACTTATTAACTTTATTGGAAGCAACCTTTAACATGCAAATAAAATCAATGTTTTTAGGTTCCCTCAACAAATGTTATGATGAAGGAATGTATGTCTGCATTATATGCAGACAAGACCTGTTCAGCTCTAAAACCAAGTATGATTCGGGATGTGGCTGGCCTGCATTTAATGATGTTCTAGCTAAAGAGAAGGTCACTCTACACAAGGATACAAGCGCAGGTATATTCCAATATTATTACCGTTTTCTTGTATATATTATGACAATAATATGATAAGAAATTGTTATTAATAGAAAAATGAATGAGAAGCATGATTTGTCTGGTTTTGAAATATCTAGACGTTTTGATAACTTATCAGTTTTTAATCTCAAACTGTGATCACAGCGTAAAAGCCAAATCATGCATAACAAACTTTCAATGTCATTGGATAATAGTATCTAATTTTAACAAAAGATCATTCTAGTCTGCATTTACAAAGGACATGGGTCAAGGTTCTCTTGTATCCTTTCCATTGTACTCTAATAATCCTGAACCAATTCTATTGAAATGACAAATTTTTATTATCACCAAACACAATCAGTCTCAGAGCAGAAGTGTCATATATAGCCTGTTAAATTTTGTATTGTTGGGACAATACTTATCTCTAAAAAGGCATGAACTCGGTTGAAGGTCTTTTAGCTATACTACAGTAGATTGTAAAAAACTGATCTCTTTTGATAGTTTACATAAAATTATCCTAGGTAGGCTAGTGTACCAGAAATATATAATAGTCTAAGAGCTAGCAACGTTTTTGAGAGAGAATTTCAGGTAGGCCAGTTTTTAGATATGCTATCGGGCTATCTGGCTGTATATGCTATAGGTTTGTCTTAATTGTGGTGAAACATATAACAATAAAATACAGTGCTCCAGCTGTAAGAGCTCTACTTTAAGAGTCATTTAAATAGAATTGGATGCTTTCTTATTCTAATTCAAAGTGGGGGTGATAGGACATCCTACTTGGGGTGTATTGTGCATTTGCCCCTGCTAGCCTACAAAAACGGATGCTTTATCCTCTGCTACTATTTGATGTGCTATGGTTTGACCTCAGATCAGCCAAACAAAGGAGATATGATAAGGTGGTGTAGCTGGTGCTAAATCATGCTTTTATTTGAACTCACCCAGCAGATAGCCTTATAAGCCCTTTTTTGCATGTGGACGTGTGATGTGTGTGTAAAATAAATTGTAAGTGAGCTGTATTTACATTTTTTGCAAAGAGTTTCAGTGGAGAAAGTAAAAAAAAATTGAACACAAAATATATTAAATTTGCATTAAGGCAAATCTCCCTTGTTTGGTTGTTTTGAGGGCTTGACCATCATTATTTCGCTTCGGTGATCGAAAGCATTCCTTCATTTTCATTTATCTATTCCTTAATAGAATATTCATGCTGCACAAGCACGCGTTTTGTTTTAATAACAGATAAATGTACCATTATGAGTAGATACATTTATTTTGTAAGTACATATAAATGAATGAAAAAAATAATAATAATATCTTGTCTATCTAGTTTATACTTAAAACTGACATGGTGGAATAAAATACATACAGATAAGTGTATTTGCTCTATAAATGGTTGCCAATGTTACTTCCATATATGCAATCGATTCTTGGCCTTATTTATCTCAATGTTGTGATCACGCACTGTTAACCTTCAACTTGAACAATACATACAGGGAAAGAGGTCCATATTACCCATCATTACGAACAACTTTTACTAAGGAACCAACTCAAAAAATGTGAATAAAATATAAGCAGCTCCATACATTTTGTAGTGTGAATGACTGTTAGCTGATATTTTTTCCACCATTTCACAGTAGCTCCAATAGTAAAAGTTGATCATACTTATGGGTACTATGGACCCTTTTCGGCTTAGTACATCCTTTCCGCATATCCTAGTATACTATTATAATCCAGTTATAGTCTATGTATTTACTTTAAACACACGCATATCCTTTCGCGTAACACACTACATAAAACTACATTGCAATTGTTAATGATGGATTTTATCAATTTTATGTGTATTTATGTAATTTTAGTATGAAGCCTTTTATCTAATATAATTTTACAGCATGCACTTATAACGAAGCTCATGGTTAATTTTTTTGTATACTTTAAAATAGGATTTTATATGTAAAGTTAAAATATATAATACAAATTAATTTTTCAAGCACATGGCATATACAAAGTACTTCAAAAAAATAAGGAGACCCAGTTACAATTTCACCTTCAGTAGGTAACTAAATAAATTTTCTATTGCATTTTGTTAATCCCTGTAAACTCAGAATACCTATGTATTGTACCTACAAAACTTGTTAAATATCTATTAATAGTATACCCATAGAAAAATTCCTCGGTGTTGGTGATTGGTGCTAATATATTTTTTATCTTTTTTTCTGTGTCTATCCCGTCCTCTTGTCTACCTTCCGACACTATCCTGATACTCCACATCAAACGTGAGTCGGCCCCGATTGGTATTGTATCTTTCTTATGCTTTATTTATGTATAACAAATTATCAATTTCACTGTTGCATATTCATTCTGCGAAATATGCACCACGCATATAATGACGTTCTGTGCTGGTTTCACGAAATTATGGGTTTCACTGCCACGGTTGAATGGTCACAAACAATACATGTTTGATCACATGATTTGATTTCTTTGTGGCTGTAACATTGGACTTCTGTTTTGCTCGCTAATTCACACGCCATCATAACTTCACTTAACCATTGTGGAATGCGCATGTCGAATAATATGCATTTGTCCTGGGTGTCAATTCTGCTATTTGTCAAACGTTTCAAATGAGTGTCGGTAGTGTCTCGTCGGAATTATTTTCGACATTTGGTATTCTGCTAATTATTTAAGACCAGTTGCTTTCCAATGGCTTGCCATCGAACTGTCTGACAGTTCTTATTGACATATTTGGTATTCTGTACGGCAATGGCGTGCCAGTGTCATCACAATTGTTGTTAATTTGGTATTCTACTAATTATTTGACGTTTGCATCAATGGATATTTTGACATCAAACTACAACTGAAAGGCCATTGGACAAACACACAATTTTTCGTAGTGGAGTGGAGTTTATTTTGGTTATTACTGCAGTAGAGGCCCTTAAAAGTAATAGAAATATAGTTTAACAAAATGACGCCTGCAGTGCCAACATTACGTTGGCGTATTCTAGTATTGGCCAACGCCAGTGACCGCCGACGCCGACTGCTGCTCCAGCACCGGAAATCCCGTGCATTGTTAAGGCAAACTATAGATCCTATTCAGGATCTAAATGAGACGGAGTTTGTAAAAACGTTTCGTCTTGGGAAGGCGCTGGTAAGGCAACTGATAGAGGACCTGACTCCCTTTCCAGAGACTCAGCGACGAAGTGATGCAATATCACCTCCCGTGAAGGTAAGTAGTTATAGGTATTATACAATCTGACTAGTCTTAGAAAGTGACCTTGTAATAATATTATACTTAGGTAATTATCAATTTCAGATATTGATAACACTCGGATTTTACGCGACTGGATCATACCAGACACTGATTGGCTAGTGTATTCCACAATGTCTCACAGACCACAGTTTCGAGGGCTATAAGACAAGTGACAGAGGCTTTGAACCACCCCTCTGTCTATAAAAATAATGTGGTATGGCCAATGCAGCGTCAAGAAAGAAACCAAATCAAGGCAAAGTGAGTACCCACATAGGATTTCTTATTGCTATGGTAACTATACTACGTTTCTATGTATGTACTTGAGGTATGGTTTTAATTTGTTTTTGCTTGGTAAATACATACAAAGTCAAAAGTTAAATAATTAACTGAATGGTAACAAATAAAACTAGGGAGGTTCATTCATGTTTTTCCAGGTGAATGAAGTAAAAAGAAATTTACTTTTTACAGATGTTTACTAGCAGCGCGAGCTTTACACTACGATCCCATCACTGTAGGGAAAATAGTGAATGCCTGCAGCGTGTTGGATAATATCGCCAACAGCAACAGAGTGCCCCTGACGCCACTCACGCCTGAAGAAGAGGACACGAAGAGGCAGCAACAGCACCAGGTAACTTTTACAACCGTTTGTTAGTTTGTCACAATGTGCACAATTTGATGCACAAAATTAAACTAAAATATTGTAATGTGTGATGTATTTTATTATATGTATTTACAGTTCATAATCAATATACTTAATACATACAAACATGTGAAGTTAAATGACAGCTTGTAAAAACACTAAAAAAACATTAAAAAGAAATGAAGTTCAAACATATCACACAGCACCCTTACGTAGCCTCTGTAGGTAAAGGTAGCGAGCACAGTGTAGTAATACGCAGGATTTTGAAACCAAGTATATGGGTGGCTATGCAACTGTTATGCGTAGGTGTGGTGCTTATCATCAGGCGAGCAACCTCTCTAACCGGAAGACGCAGCGTAGTAGGTAGCCTCCCACTATAGATGAACCGATGACATTGTAAGAGTAGCGCATCCAGTGGATGCAGATGGCAGGCTGTCGTTCAGTGTGAAGGATAAAGGGGGACGCCTATGTTCAGCAGTGGAAGTCTTCTGGCTGATGATGATAATGAGCAACCTCTCGTCACTCGATAGTATAAAATAGTCTCTTCTGTAATCATTTTCTGATTCCTATAGGTTGAAGATCAAGACTCGCAGAATCCGCGTAACGAGGCCGGACATTGCAACAGGCTCTCGTCGATAGGCTGTGGAGAGAAAGAAGACTTTAAAAATATGCAAGTATAACTATACAATAATGGCAAGGGTTAAAACATATATACATTTCAATTTACTTTATAGGTCTTTGCATGACAGTGTAGGAAATATTTAATAATTAGTATCTAAACATCATAATTAAAATATAAAAACTTTGTTACAGATTACAATGGAGATGCGGCGATTATACAGTAATCAAAAATAAGATTTTATTTAAAATAGTTAATATTTTAATTTCATTATAGATTCGAGTCCATAATCTCTTTATTTAATCTTCCCACTAGCCATGACCTCATGTTAATGTTTTTCAACTTAACCAGACCAAAGACCTAACATAATAAATAAACTTCATAGCCTGAGGTTAATAAAAGCAACATCAGCAGAAAACCACAGAAACTCTAATGGTATAATAAGGTTAACAATTATGAGCATTAGGTACTTACTATTTTGGCCACCTTCTGTCATCATCATCAGACCTTGATTATCACCCCTCCTAGGGGTATGTTACTCATCAAGACCATTCCAAATAGCCCAAAACACAAAGGGGTTATCTTCTTGTATTCATTAGTTTCTATGACCACTTTCCGACTGCATCTTCAGAAAAGCTCCATGGTACCATATTAATGCATAGTCTCACTCTCAGGCACTTTTTAATTAATCCAAAGGCTGATCTCCATCTCACTGTCCCAATTCTGAGGTACTCGTATTTAGGTACATTTATTTACATGTTCCAGTTTACAGTACTAGGTAAATAACAATGATGAAATCTATGGTAAATAACGATTTTGACTACATATCAATTTACTTTGCTCTTTTTATGCAATAAAATAATACCAATTATTGTTTGGTTTTACTTTTTCACATCTAAGTCACAGACAGAATACTTTTTTTGCTCATCGGGCAGGCTAAAGCCTTTAGGCCATACCGCCTCATCATCCGTATTTTTACTGTTTTTTCTTTAAATTACTTTTTAAAATTATGGTTGGTGTATTATATTGACGAGGAAGATATGTACAATCAATACAATCTATAATATAATCATTTAAGTGACAAAAAAAAACAATGATAGTTTGGTATAAAATAATACAACTCGTGGTAGATTTTTACAGGCAACATCGAACGCAATTCCCACACGATTCCCTTGACACACAACTGAAACGAAATTGTAGATTTAGCAGAATACCCTTTTTGCCACAATCGTAATTGAGAGTCGTGGGAGTGGCAAAACAATGTGATTTTACGTTAATTAGCAGAATTGACACCCTGGCCACCCGAACCGCCCTGTCCTGTCCTGTCCTCTTGGATGCTGCCGTGCTGCTGGACGACCCGACTCCTGCGCCGCCACTTCACGACTCTGCGAAACTCAACTTGGGACGTGTTCATAAATCATTCATTACTCGATTTTTGTAAATAAAATCGCTTCCGGTGACTGGACTCTGTGTGTGCGATTAAAGTTGGAGGAAATATATTACTGGTTTTAACACGGCCAGGTTTGGTGCGAACTGAGGTGCGATGCTCCAAGTGTGCAGCTCACCTGGGGCATGTGTTTGATGATGGGCCGACACCTACTCGCAAACGATTTTGCATTAACTCTGCCTCAATGGACTTCATTCCAGCTGAAGAAAGGAAAGACTAATCATGTCACGCAATGCTAATTATCTGATTACTCGATAAATAATATAAATAGTGACATATTGATAATATGATCCAAACAGTGCTTTAGAGAAATTATTAAGGATAAAAAAACCTTGAATCTATATTTTGTAAAAAAAAAAGCTTTTGTCAAAAACTGCATAAGTAAATGTAACTTTAGTTATATTTATTGGGATAAATGTATAACTAACATATATCTAATTTATTTTTGTGTAATACAAATAGTTATTTATAATGAATATGCTTTTCTTTCTGCTGCGATTGTTCTTTGGAAGGCAGCAAAATATATCTTAAGAAGTTACCGAGAATACAGTCATTCTTTTTGTTAATTTATTTTCTTAAATATGTTCATTGTGAAACCATCAGTACAAATTATTGTTTGTTGGTTAGCTTATTTAGTATAGTTCAGAAATAAATATTTTTGTGAACAATTATGTATTTTAATTACAGGCAACATGTACCCATATAGCTTGTATCATGATTCATGATGAAAGACAGTGTTTTACTGTCAATGCAAGCAAAGTCGCTTTTAAGTTTCTTTTAGAAATATATCTAAATAAAACTTCAATAAATAGCTAAGCTGATGGTATACGGAGGCTCGTTGTCGTCTCTACCCTGGGCTGCCGCTCGTCTCGCAATGTTTCTCCTATTCTGATGGCTGGTTGCACTGAAAACATACTGCAACACAGTGGACTGCGTGGTGTTACCAGTGAGTTGACGAAAAATTAGGACTTGCTTGGCTCTTCACCATAAGCATCCATCGAGTTATAATTTCTGAAGATAAGTCCAAAAAACTTGAGTGTTTGCAAGCATTATCGTCCTTGGTATTTGTAACTGCACAATCAACGAGTCTATCACAAGATACAAATGCATAAGGAGAGATTTATTAGACGAACTTTTGTATTTTGGTTATGCAAATATTTCCTAGTTCATTCCACTGTCAATACCGTGATAGTACACGTCATTTGATCTCGTATTTACATCCTCCAGGCATCGAAATGGTAGAGCAGAGGTTTATAAAGCTTTGTACCACTTCGCAGTTAGGTCTACTCTGTAGTGTCTCAGACTGGGCCGGACACAAGAAAAAGTCCATAACTTTCGTATTATCTCTGAAGAGCAAGCCTTAAGCCCGTTGCAGACGATGCACAGTACTCGCGCGTGCACCGCGCATCGCCTGTAGCGAGCCACACTGCATAGTGGTAGTGGAAGATGCGTAGTAGACACGCTCAAACCACTAATTCCCAATATAAAAAACCGACTTCATCAAAACTGACCAAATTGAAATGGGAAGCACCAGCTTTCAAATAAAAAAAATTATCATCAAAATCGGTTCATCCAGTCAAAAGCTTTGCGGTAACAAACATAAAAAAAAAAATACAGTCGAATTGATAACCTTTCTTTTTTGGAAGTCGGTTAAAAAGTGCTGCAGCTCGCCCCAGGCGAAGCGCATCGTACTTTATAGTGACATCAGCGTATAAGTTTTTATCACACGTCCACTCATCGAGATAACCTTATTCCGTACATCCAAGACAATTCGCATGAAATACCTACTATAATCGCATTATACTTTGTATTGAGTTGTGGCGACATTGTGCAAGCATTCATGTACCGTCAGCAACAACTACTCTGGCTACAGTGCACATCTCTACAGAAATAACTATAACAGATTTACAAATAAAACTTAAGTTTCATGGTGAGTCTTTTATTTATAGTATGTTGTAATTTATATGCACAGTCGCTCATACATGGCACTGGTGTTTTACAACTGTCAAAAACATGAAAAATGTTCTAGTTGAATTAAATTTTTTGTTCAGTAACCTATTACATTTATTAATACGTTTTAACTTAGGACTACATACGTAATTATAGTTACTTTCTTCATATAACATTCTAAAGCATACTCAAAATTCATCTTCATGATCACATTGTAGTTAATACACTTCTTATAGTTATATAGATACTGAATAATTTTGTTCAAGCTCTCTTGCAGTTTTGGCTACTATTATACATTTCTACATATTGCACGAGTTAGTTATGGTTGGTGCTTTACTGTGTATAGTTATAAAATATTTTGAAACAGATGTCTAGTGTATATTCTATTTTTTTTAGGCCGATGAAGAATTATTTATCTCCTAATGCCAATTTTTTTGATGGTAGGTATTATTTATATCCTAAAACAGAATGACATTTAAGGTGAAAAAATTAAATTGCAAACCTTTTGGAGATACATTTTCAGACATAACCATTGATGTGAGGAAATAGGGGGAAGATACGGGACGAACTCCTTGATGTGGACCGCACAAATTAGGCCCACGGGCCTAATCGACTTCAGTCACAATCGAACTGGCGTTTGTGATAGCACGTGAAGTACTTGTCAACATTTTGTTTGAACCAAGCCATATTTAATGGGTACAATGTTTGGATGTCACGCGTCTTCCCCCTTTTGAAACAGTCATTGGACATAACTTACATAATGCCACTCAAAGATTCAAACAATTTTCACAGATATGCAAATTAACATCTTCTAACGCACCAACCTTTGGACTGCACAGAATCTACATAGCATAAATTGGTCACTTTATATTGTCAAATGAGTATATCTACTCGTCTCTTAACTTGTGTCTGTACAATTTACAGCAAACGGGACTTCAGCGCCCCATTATATCACTTCGTCACAACTCTTCATATACACTTCATATCATAACAAACTACATTCACTCTTACAAATAACTGAATATGTTATCGAAATAAAACCAAATTTAACAGCATCTGTCGGCACAACCTAAAAAATAATAAAAGCAGAGAGACAGCTTGCAGACTTAAATATAGATTTAAAAATACATCAAAGCATCAATATACATATGGGTGTGTATGTATGCTAACTACTTGCTACTATTGTCATAAACTGTGTGTTTACATCACTGACTATCTAAATTTTATTATCTATTGGTTTTTCTTGATTACAAATTAGTATTCATTGCTTAATCTTATGCATAACGTTTGTGCCATTAATGGAAACTGAGTGATTGTGTAATACAAGGGCCTTACGCCTACCTGTTATAAACGATTCAGTTTAGGTGATTGCGAAAAGTTGCGCGACCGCAAATCGTATCTCGACGCGTTAAGGTTCGAGTTCGCGTGCGCGCGTTTAGCGTGTTCTAGTTCGAGCTGCGCGTATTCGAGCCTTCGGTTAGAGTTGGGCGTAAGGCCCCAGTTTCTCGATAGCAAGTCTCGCTATAGGAATATCTCAAATAGACTATATAAACTTAATACTATGTAAATGCTTCACTTTCATTAACAATAAAATTAAATCGTCAAAATATTTCAGTAATCAATCATAAAATGAACAATATCAAAATTTAATAATACATGTGCACTCCGAAACAACCGATAGGCCAAACAAAGTGCTGAGAAAACCTAATGACTGAAATGATAAATCGCTTCACTAAATAATAACAATCTCAAATGCAAATTAATCAAAAATTATAAGCTATTAATAAATTAACAATAGTTAATATACAAGGGCTACTATCGTTATCAAATAACTAAAAGCAAATAAGCAAGTTAAACCATCTGATAAGTCATAATAACACAGTGAAAGTGCCAGTTTAATAAATGCATTCACTGACTCATTTTAAGCTTTGTATACATGATAACTTAACAATTATAATTGTTACTGTTTCTTCCACTTTTAACGGCGAGTTAGAAGTAAAAGAGCCATTAAATAATAAAAATTTTATTGAACGCAATATCAGAAAGATTCACTCAAACATCAATAAAATGCTTGGTATCACGATTACCAATAGACAACCTAAAATCTCATTATAAATAATATTTCGAATTATAGTAATACATAAATTAAATAGTCCTAACTCTCTAGTCGTCCATCATCAAACATTCTAATTCTATATAACTATCATTCATCATAAAGAACAGTTTCTGGCAAAAAATAAAGCTTACGTAATAAAGATAGAATTGAAGATCACCAAAACTATAAATAGACTTACAAGATTAGAACAGCGTCATCCATATTTAGTGATACAGAGAAAGTAATATAATAGAAATAAATAATATATAGAAGTAGGTTTTTAATTATAAATAGACTCTTGCTATACTTTTTGCCAGAATGTAACTGTCACAGTAGATATTTATGCTATAGCAGTAGTTCCGACTTGGACGTGTCCTTGAATTTATTACCTATCTAATGTTGGTCACGGGGGTAGGATTGCTACTATTTTAAGACGGGTTTTAAGTAAATTACGCTACTTCTATGCTGGCGACACACACGCACGCGACGAATTCTGGTGACGCGGCGCACGCGACTACCGCTCTTATAGCCGTAACAGACGTACGGACCACGAACCACGCACCGCCGTCTGACCAACAGGAGGGAAAGAGAAAATTTTCTCTTCTTTCTCTTTCCCTCCTGTTGGTCAGACGGCGGTGCGTGGTTCGTGGTCCGTACGTCTGTTACGACTTTTAGTGTACCGCGAAGAATCGTAGCGGGCGAGGGAAGGGGCGCTCGTTTAATTACGTCACTCGATCCGAGCGTTTGTTTAAAGTCATACTACTGCTTTAGCTTATTTATCTACTGTGGTACTGTAATGTGCGTGAGAACCAGACGCGTGCCGCCGTCTAAGAACTCTCATGTGACCTGTGACGCCGCGCCCAGTCCCATGCCACGTTACTAGTGCAATAGACGCCCTATATTGAAGTGTTGCCGCGACCTGCCGCCTCGCCTACTGGCTACCATCACAGTCGTAAGCTGAATCGGTAGGTACTATAGCAACACACTACGTTACTCTATATATAAATGTCGCCTAAGTAACTGCCAGTCTTCGTTCGCAGCTAAACGTTTCATAATTCGTACCTAACATCTAATATCTATCTACATTCTATTCAATTTCATCTTTACAATAGGACAGTCGAACGGAACACATCAATAAGAGACACGTCGCTTATCAGAATAAATAACGTCACTACACGATTCTACATGATTTTATAGTTAGTGGACTGCAATTTATTTAATTAATCTCTTGTAAAAATATGATTAACTCTATAATTGTCCGGCAACCATCGTACAGTTGAAATATTGCTCTCTAAAGGTTCATAATAGATTGTTCACATACTATAGTCGTAAGTGTCGTGTGGATGTCGGTGCACCGCCACCGAGCCGGCCCGAGGAGTCTGACTCCACTTGTACAATGGAGCGTGAGGCACTAGGGGCGCTAGAAGCGTGCAGGCGCTGCGGGCGGCGCCGGCGGCCTGCGCTAATGACCCTTGGCCGCTTCCTTGGCTGCCATGATCAGGGGGGTCAGCGATGCCAGCGGTCGCGCCATTTTTAGGAACGGGTGCTGAAAAAACAATAATGAGGTCTAATAGCTACTCTTGTTCTTATCACATCTGACAGAAAACCCAAAAGCACTGCCTATTCTGTAACTCAGTATATTGAGCTCACAGATTAATTATGGAAGCCTACAAACATATAATAGTGTTCTTAAGAGCCATATTACAAAATGCATAATTAAGGCAAGTTAAATACAAGCTTGTAAGAAGTAGTACCTTGAGTAAGTCGAGCGCGGTGGCGCGCCGCTCGACGTCCACCTCGAGGCACTGGTCCAGGAAGTCCTGGAACACGGTGCTCAGCTTCTCCTTGTCTTTGATGTCAGGCTTGCCATTGGTCGCGATCAGGTAGAGCGCTCGCAGCGGGTTCTCGTTCAGGTACGGCGGCTCGCCCTCGATCATCTCGATCGCCATTATGCCTAGCGACCACACGTCCACCTGCACACAACAGTTCAGATCACTGCTTATATTACGGCTACAGTACAAGCACGATAATCCGACATTCTATACCGGGTGTCCCAAAAACGAATACTGATTATAGTGCTAGTGGTTGTTGGTACGGTACCACAAAAAAAGTTAAATTACTATTCACAATGTAATGCAAATAAAATATAAGCTCCGCTACCATAACCTCAAAAACATTCTAATAATAATCTTACATTGAGTTTTGTCTTTCACTCTTGGTTAATGAGATAGCAAGACAAAATTCAATGTAAGGTTATTATAAGAATGTTTTTGACATTATGGTACCCCACCAGCTGACGCTAGAGGTCAACGAACGACCTGCACCGCGCGCACGCTTGTACTTACATTTCTGGTTTGCAAAATTCTAACAAAACCACAAAAACAATAAGAAGACATGGGAGGTATCCCAATAGGCAATAAAATAACCCATAAAATGCGATAGATGGCGTTGACGTGACATGGATATGAAAATTTTGCAAAACCACAGACTGAAGGTAAAAAAAACTTGCTTATTCTCATAGATAGATAATATATATCTGTCTGACCCTGTCGATCATGCTTGTTTTTGTGTTATTTTATTTCGTAGTATAGCATTTTGTAGTTATAGTTTGCTAACAAAGTACTTTTTTTTCCACAACACAACACAAACTAGTAGATACATAAGTCTGCCTTGCCTAGCCGTGTTATAAAATATCTTCTCTTCCTTGTATTGTAAGTTTCATTTAACAAATGCAAAAAAAAAACATGTCTTGTCTGCGCCACCTATCGATGGTTGCAGAACTATGTTCCTAGAGCTGTCAGATGCCCATTGTTATTGGTATTCGATAGTGTTTAGATATATGTTTTGCTTCGGGAGCGTTTCCCTTACACCTGGTAACATCACGAAGTCCGCTCCATTCACAGACTGTAATCAGGATAGACCCTGCAAGTTCACCTACTTTGCGTGTCTGTTTCTTGATCAATGCAAGCACACTGTATAATGTAGTTCAAAATAATAGTTAATTTAGACATAATTAACAGTCAGCCAAATAGCAGCAAAACGTATGAATATAACCCAGCAGTGTGGTGATGACATTTATGCAAATTTTGCACAAAAACGAGATCAACGATAAGCGGAAAATTAGCGAAAGAGGGGGAGGCTGTCCTGTCATGATGATGATGATGATGAACATAATATGAAATGTGTATAAGGATTTATATGTATAGGATTTCTTCACCTTTGGTCCATATTGCTTCCGCGTAACAACTTCTGGCGCCATCCAGTACGGCGTACCAACCATTGTTGTTCTTTTATTTTGCTCAGGAGATATTTGCGCGCAGAAACCAAAATCAGCTGTAAAAGATAAATTATTATATGTAATAAAAAATATTTAAGCTGTTAGGTTGAACGGCGGACATACTTTTTGGTGTATAAGAAACTGCTAGATAATTACATCAAGGCCTCAAATAACCATAACTAAAACACAGATACTAAAAAGGTATCTATTTTTTAATAATATCAATCAAAGAGCTGCTTATCTTCAAGCGGATGAACAGATGTTCTTGAATCATAACTAAAAACACTCTCAATCAAGTCACCTTTCAAAAAAAAAACTAAATCAAAATCGGTTCAGCCATTTGGGAGCTACGATGCCACAGACAGACACACAGATACACACGTTAAACTTATAACTATATTATGAAAAATTTAACAGCGCCTCTATCGGACGGGAAAGGAAACTGTATTTTTCATACATTTTGCTATCGTTTACGTAACGATAACTTTTTCGCAAGTTCTCGTACTAAGGCCCCAGAAGGAGAACTGTATCGCATTAACATGGCCACAATCTGATAGACGACTTACTGAGTTTGACTTGTCCGTCGAGTCCGAGCAGTATGTTGTCAGACTTGATGTCTCGGTGTATGCTATAACTTCTTGTCAAAGCACGTTTTTAGTTCAGCAGAGTTAGGGAGTGGAAGATTACTCACTGAGTTTGACTTGTTCGTCGAGTCTGAGTAGTATATTGTCGGACTTGATATTTCGGTGTATGTTGTGACTCCTTGTGGAAGCACGTTTCTCATTAAGCAGAACCAGGGACTGGAGGATGACTCACTGAGTTTGACTTGTCCGTCGAGTCCGAGCAGTATGTTGTCGGACTTGATGTCTCGGTGTATGACGTGGTTGGCGTGCAGGAAGTGCAGCGCCTGCAGCACCTCGCGACACACGGCCGCGATCTGCCCCTCGTCCATGCACGTCTCCGTTACGACGTCTGTTAGCGAACCGCCTGCCAGGTACTCCATCACTACCCACAACTCCTGCACATACCACATACAAATTTTCAACTAAATTTGATGCAACCATCAACTTCAGCAATTTTAAGAATAGATCAACTTGAGTAACGTTTTTAAGTAAGGCCCTTCTCGTTTCTGTTAATTGTTTTTTTTTTTTTTTAACTAATCTGTCTGTGTATGGACATTTATAGAATCGTCCGGTGTAGTGGGCACAGTCCTTAAATGAAAGACATACTTTGGGAGAGTCTTCAGTGGCCTTAGTACGTGCACTTGCGAAAAAGTTAACGTTACGTAAACAATAGCAAAATGTATGAAAAATTGAACAGCGCCTCTATCGGACGTAAAAGGAAACTGAATTTTGCATACATTTGCTATCGTTTACGTAACGATAATTTTTTTGCAAGTTATCATACTAACCCCACAGTATACCATATCTAATAGGGAGATATTTTTAATAATTGATCTATTTGTCCAATAAAGTATACATATCTTGCAATGTAAGCATGGAATAGGGTATTTGACTGATTTTACAAAACCATTTTAAATTGTTTATTACATTAAAAAAAAGCAATCTTGTAATTTAATCCTCATAATTTTCAGTATTTGTGTTTTAAATGATGGATCAAAATTCAAATTATTAAACTACCGCGTAAACGTCACACATAAACAAACGCCATACAATTGTTGCCTCTATTTACTTTTCTGTGACGACATAAGGACATTCGGCTAACATAGAGCATTTGCAGTCAAGTCACGTGATCAGTGAAAAACATATTTTTATTATGTATTTTTCTAGAAATAGGGACTTTCTTTTTTAGTTTTTAGTCATTAAATACTTTGAAAATAATAATCTTCTAGGATTACACCAGTATTAATTATATTATTAACATAGTCAAATACACTATTGACATTATTAGGCGGTAGCTTGACCGAGAGAGAGAGAGAGAGATAGAGAGAGAGAGAGTCGTACCTCGTTGACTAGATAGCTGTCGAGGTAGTTGACGACGTTGTTGTGCTTGTTCTCCCGCATCACGAGGATCTCGTTGATGATAAGCTCCTTCTTGGGCTGCTGGCTCAGGTTCATCTGCTTGATGGCCACCTCCATGCCTGTCGACGTCTCGATCGCCGTGTACACAGTACCCGACGCTCTGCACAAATTAAACTATCTCAATGATAACATTTATATAAATCATAGTTCAATCACATTTCACTTTTTCATCTCGATTCAAATTAGCATATTTTTTTTGGGTTACGCATATGTACTAAGTGGAAAGGAGGCATTGTTCTCATCATTATGACCAACTTTTACTATGGGACCAACCCTGAAATCACGAAAAAATATCAGCTGTTCCATAGAAAACGGTCATTGACACTACAAAATTTATGGAACAGCTGATTATTTTTTCGCGATTTCAAGGTTATATGCGTAACCCTGTATATAAGTGGGTAAGGCATTTAGCAGTTTGAAATTAGGCATTGTCAGTATAGTTCTTTTATGGTCAATAGATGGCGCTCTACGCGAGACTTTTGGTATTTACTTTTTACACTTTATCATGGTAGTATAGAACTTCAGTTCTGCCAACGTAGTTTAAAAAAATACAAAATCATGTAAAATTGTGTAATAATTACTAATTTTGTTTTAGTTAAGTATTTTGAAATATTTACGTACAAGTACGTTCATTTCCATCTAACAAAAAAACTTTTCATTCAGTCGTGTAATAAAAACAACCGGCCAAGTGTGAGTCAGACTCACGCATGAAGGGTTCCATACCATTATGTATAATGTCTGTTGTATGGGATTAATTTTCTAAATATTAAATAGATAGGTCACAAAATAAAGTGTTTTTTAAGTCTTGGAAATAAATGTATTGTATTGTATTGTTGTATGGAAGCCCCCTTAAATATTTGTTTTATTTTAATTTAATAATTTATTTTTAAAGTGAACATATAACTAAATATTCTGTGAAAATTTCAAGCGTCTACCTGTTGCCGTTAACAATATCGAGCAAAAAAATCACGTTTCTTGTATGGGAGCCCCCTTAAATACATATTTATTTTATTGTTTTTTTTTAGTATTTGTTGTTATAGTGGCAACAGAAATACATCATCTCTGAAAATTTCAACTGTCTAACTATCACGGTTCATGAGACAACAGCTTGGTGACAGAAAGACAGACGGACAGCGGAGTCTTAGTAATAGTCCCGTTTTACCCTTTGGGTACGGAACCCTTAAAACGAATGACAGATGTTTGTCTGTCTTGTCATGAAAAGTTTTAAAAGAAGTGGAAAACTGAAACTTACTGTTACCAAAACTGTAGATGTAAACCGTGTTTAGTCATAACCAATAACCAAGGAGACTTACCCTTGACCAATTTTCTCCATCTTAGTATACTTTCTATTGGGATCACCAACACTAACAATAGTTCTTAATTTTTCTAATATTTCTTCATCAGTCATTTTCTTTTTCCTTTGTTGCTGTCCTGTCGATCTCCTGCAAGACAAAATATTGTTTAAGAAATCATTTTTAAAGGTTATTTTCAGCAGTGAACTCTAAGAGATTGAGAGGTTGTTGCCCAGAAATGGGCTAGTGAGGTTGAGGCTATACATACCGAGTTTTAGCGGAAAGTGGTTACTAAGCCAGAACGGGTCCATTACAATCATCATTATGAACAACTTTTACCATACCATACCATACCATAGGACCAAACCGGAAATCGCGATTAAAATATCTGCAGTTCTATTAAAAAAATCTCGCTATTTCAGTGTTGCTCCCATAGTAAAAGTTGTTGATAATGATGGGTACAGTACGCGCAAATCTTTTTGAGGGCACAGGAGTTAGCACATGTAGCTGCGCAGTACGTATATTTTAGGTGTCGACGGGACGCAGCTCACGACCGAGAGGGGCCACCACCCGCTTGCCCCGCACCGCACACCCGCGCGCGTCTACCAACACCGCATGCTAGTGTGAGTGCTGCATTTCTACACGACACAAGCGCGTTGCAGTCCCAAAGAATAGTCGAGTAGAAAAGTTGTTATTTGTTTCTCGCTGTCTGTTGTATAGATTCTCGTTATCTATTGTTGTTAGGCTTATTGTCTGGCGTTTTTGCGCGATTGACTAACAAACATACCCAAAAACTTTCGCATATAATGTTAGTAAAGTAAAAAGAAAAATGTGGAAAGCGTGTACCACGCACCTGGCGTGATTCGCAGCTAAGTTCCGAGACCTCAATAAGATTTGCACGTATTATACTTTGGACCCCTTTCGGCTTAACCCAGTATAGTTAAAAATCATGTACCCGAAACCACGCTATTAGACCCAATGCTGACTGGAAAGTCGAGACAGTTCAAAATTGTAATAAAACTAAGTGTCAAAGAGTGACATAACATACGAGGTGTCGGTGGAGAGGGGCGCGCCGTTGGGTGGCGGTGCATGCGGCGGTGGGGTGTGGGGCGCGGGCGCACCCGCCGGGTTCTTGTTGCGGTCCAGCACCGCCGGCGGCGCCACCTCCGCTCGGCTGCAGATCTACGGAACACAAACCCTTTCACTACTTAGTCTATGTACACTTACATATTGTACACAAGGCTACCTTAGTTCGAAACCGAACTGTTGACTTTATTAGCGCCTTATAGCCTAGTAAGATGCCTAACTATTTGTACACAGCCAACTTTATAACACAATGTTCTAAAAGGCCAGTCTCCAAGATGCCAATAGTGCAGCCGGTCCCACTTATTTTAGAATGTGTTGTTCCAAATAAGTAGCCAGAAAACTCAATGTTAGTGATTTGGTGCGTTTTAGGCCTAAGTGCGATTGAAATTAGGTGGGCTTTCAACAAATGCCGCTTACATTCCTTCACTGCTAACAATAATGATGATTTTATCGTATCTTTTGTGAATTGACTGATCAGGAAAGATACCAGACTTACATAACAATAATCGCGTGGTTCTATAGACATTTAGCAAGATAGACACCGCAAGTTCACCAGTACTTTGTGTCAGTGGCCTGATTAAAATTTGATCAATGCTTTAACTTAATTCAGTTCAATGACATGCTAATGCCAAGACGATGGACGTCTTGGCATTAGCATGTCAGACGTCAACACTAAAAAGTCAAACTGCTCAACTGTAAAAACTCTGAAAGCCGCTAAATTACTCTCATGGCGTGATAGGTACACAAAATGCGGCAAGCTGTATTTTCATACAATTTAATGTGCTAGCGGCATCTATATTGACGAAGATCTGTGCATGGTTCATATTTTCAAATTGTCAGAAATTGTAACATTGGCGCACGAAGATTTACCACGACAAATGTAGTCTGACTTTCTAAGTCCACACTTACTGAATGTGTAGTAAGTGCTGGATGAGGAATGTGTGGTGGAGACGCAGGCGCCGGCGCAGGCCGGGGCGGGGGCGCCTCTTCCTCCTCGATCGGTTTTGTATACTGTAAATCGGAATAAAACAATAAAGCGTGTCATTCTGATAATCGAGATTTCTTTATCAACACCCTCTTAATATTAATCGATATTTATCCATCATGAGATCAATATCATATTACTGAATTAAAATATCATGATCAAAGATGGGAGGGGATCACAATTCGGTTGTTGTTGTTTTTTTTATGTTTGATACCTCACAACTCCCTCCTTTATAAACCGATTTGGAAAATGCTTTTTTTATTTGAAAGGATATACTTTCATATTGGTCCCATAGAAATGTCATGAAAATCGATTCAGTAGTTTGGTTTTCAAATCAAAATAACTGGAAAAAAATATGTCATCAAAGTAAAATTGCGTATTTCATAAATTTGAAGTCGGTTTTTTAAATTGATAACTATAAATAGACCACTTAGAGTCCTTGACATTAGGTCATCTTAATATAAACATACTAGTAAAATTTTGCAGAAACTATTCAATTGATTTCAATGTTTTTTATTTTTCTAGTATGTTTGTATAAAAATCCCAATAACAGGGCCACTTTTAGTTTAGTTAGTTTTATATGTATTCACCTGGGGATGAGAATACGTACTAACCATTTATTTTTGAGTTCCAAAGTACTCCTATATTTTCGCCGTGTCTATCAGTCTGTGTCAGTATCCTTTTAATTACAAAAGGTTAGTTCCAAGCTCTGGCGAGCAGGTATTGTATACATTTTAATGAAGGCTAATATCATCACTATTACTAATCCTACAATATAAGCATACGTACAATACTCTTGGTGCGGTCGGGTCGTGAAGGCGGTGGGGGTGGCGGCTCCGGATGCTCTGTGTCAGTGGGAGTTGATGATGAAGGACTACTGGACGACACTCGAGACACTGACGATCCTGGAACATTTACAATATGCTGCAATGTAACTGTTCAGTATCGGCAAATGTAACATGATGAGAAAAAAAATTCAAATTTATTTAACAAGTATTTAACACAAGAAACTTATACTAATGCTGGAATGAAAAAATCTAATGATTAAAATCTAATTTTGGTCCAACAATAGGGGTGCCATCAGTCTCTTTCTAAAAGAAAATCTCAATAAATATCCATCACATGAGTTTGCTTGACAACATATTCGGCCATATTGCCATGAGAAAGGGACATACTACTCATGGATTTGCTATCTAATTTGGACCGAGCTTCTCTCTGATATTTCTGTTTTTGATCTTTTATGTTATTAGCAATATAGTTCATTCTAGAAGCTGATTATAAATGTATGCAATCCAATTGAATTTAAGATCCTTGATGAAGCAGGATTGACGAGAACAGATTGTCATCTATCAAGATTATAAACTTTTAAGGTCGCAGTCCATTTATCGCCTCAGCCTTCCACTAGCACAATCAAATTTCACAGTGCAAATGTCCGCGCAGTTCACTAAGCTCCCTTGCGATGTCCGCCCGGTGCTCGTGCGCTTTTTACTAAGCTCCCGCGCGCACACGCTTACAACTCAGTGTCGACTAGTCAAATCGATATCGAGTGGAAAGCTCAGTGTCCTCGCATCGCCAAGTCACAGTCGACTTTATACCACACAGCTTACCTTCGTTTCTTATTTACTCGATTTTGAGCTGAGGTGGTGCTGGTTGGTGCTGAGGCGACAAACCGACTGCGATCTTTAAACATGGATGGCAAATATATATTTATCTATCGCCAGGAATTAATATTCGCATTTCAAATAGTGCTCACAGAATCTACACCGCGGTTTTGGCGACTTTTGGGTTCCCGATATTTCAGCGCAGTTGCATGCACCATGCATTCACAGACAGACTGAAGAATGGAAGTAGTTGACAAGAAGTTCGAAATGAAGAGCAGACAAAAGATCTACACTCTTTCTCAGTATTTTATTAAATGAGATTATCCCGTGAGTGTTCAAATGTAGGAAACAACCAAGAAAGTCTAAAACACTTAAATTTCAAAAGCACATTATATGCATATTCTATTACATAGTTACCTGAATGTGTCGTATGCATCTGAGCCGAGGTCATATACTTCGAAGGAGGGGGTTGTGTTGCCGATGCGTCATACCACTTGAGGACATCTAGAACAGCCTGTGGATTGTTCTTCTGCTCTTGCTTACTAATGTTAGCTGCCATCAACAGTCGCGCCCACGCTTCTGGCATTCCCTGTTGAACAAACAGCACTACTTGTACTCAGATCAACTTGGTCTTTATCATCTAATTCAAACATGCAGACCTTTTAGCACAGCATTGGCTTTCACATTGAACTGGCCACTAATGTTAAAAATAAACATGCTAATCACAAGCGAAATAAATACAATAAGAAAATCTTTTTTGAGTGTGAGCTAACCTTCTTATTCACATATGTTTGATAAGTTACTACATTTTGAAGAATTTTACATTTTTGCTGACGAAAAAAAAAACAAATATATGTCAGCTAAACTTGGTCCAAGTATTTATTTGCTCTGACACTTGCAATAACTTTGTAAAAAGCTGAATGAAAACCACGAATTCTGATCAGTTTCGTAAGGTTTTTCAACATAAGACTAGCAGATACCCAATACTTCAGTAAAAGAAATAAAGAATGTTTTTATTCACCTTTTTTGCATAATATTATAACAGCAGAGCAAATAAATGCTTGGACTGAAGATAACAAGCTTTTCTGATGTTTCTGAATATGGTTGTAGGAAATCAAAAAAGAGGACTAAAAAGATTACAGTTAATGGCAATTTTATATGCAAAGGAGCTTAAATTAACTTTGAGATCAAAAATTCTTAGCGCAAAAATTAATTTATTATAGCTTCATAGTACTTGAAATAATTTCTTAAATAAACATGCTACTAGCTTTTTTCATGAAGTGCTACATATATTAAGGACAGAGTAAATATTTAACACAAACAGAACATTATCAAGTTTTCCAAATTGTTGATCAAACAATGGGAAAACTAGATATATGATATGTTTTATTTAAGCTGTTACTTACTGTCATAGGCAGCTTGAAACAAAAGCGATAATACATGGAGCTCAATCGCATGAGGTACTTATACATAGTTTGTATCCAACTCTTACAATCAACCACCTAAGTCTAGTATAACCATCATAGTTCCAAATGGAGATGGTCTACAAATACTAACATTTGGTAACATGCCATACTTATACATGGCTTATAGTCAGTTACATAGGAAGGACATAATCTAAAGCCCACTGTCCACTGGAGAGTCGAGGTGGCGTTGCGCCATACAAGGGGCCATGGAGAAGTCAATGCGGCAGAGCTTCTATTACGCGTCTGTCTTGCTTCAACTATTTTTAAACCCTGAAGCAGAGGGGTGTTATTTTTTTATTCTGCCTGTGGTAATATAGCTTTTAAGCAACTGAACTATTTCAGATTTATTTTTGTTTGAAAGGAGTCTTAGTCCATAGTGTTCTAGCTATGATTCAAGAAAATCTGTTCAGCCATTTGTAGACTATTAGCTATTTTTCGAGAGTTTAAAAAACAATCTCTAGTAAGTAAAGTATTTGGTATTGATATTTTGACCCTAACATTAACCAATAAGAGTTGACTTGCGACACTGTCTCGACTCCCCAGTTGGTGTTCAGGCTGATTTAACTACACTATTGATTTGAAACATGCTTTACTTGTATATACTTATTTATGCTACTTTTAAAAATCCAAATATATCATGGTATATGTAGTAATTTTCTTTAGGGGTGAAATACTCTTAATAGTTGATTGTTAAAACTAGATTTGTATACATAGAATAAGATACTACATAGTATTCAATTTCAAATTTACTTTTAAACATAATTTTAAGAAAATAAATCACAAACAATAATAATTGGTAGAATTTAAAAAGCCTTTCCTTAAATAAAGCAAAGCAAAAAGCTTCAAGGCAAAAGCTGGACTTTTTTATTAATCTCTCAAGATATATAATATTATATCACATCATTAGTGCTTCACCATAGTGTTTGTGAATAACTACCTCATAATCTTTGTGCTAGATACACTCGATACTGCAATAGTGCATCATATGTGCTGACTTATTCATAACACAGTTTGTGTTTTAATACTTAATAATATTATGCTTAAACTCATGAATTTTATTGATTCAAAAAGCAGTTTATTTTGTCTACACATGACTGCATAAATGGTCAAATTGATACTGTCTGGGGAAATGATACAAACTTATCAGTTTTCATAGCAAAATGTGTCATGGGTTTTCCCTGCAACTGTATTCTATGTAAGGAATCAAATTGGTACAAATAATACGTACTGTAAATTCTCCAGTGACGGCGTCAAATCCTACATGTACAGTATGTTCAAAATTTGTTGGATAGCTAATATTTGGTTTATCATTATGGGCTGCACTCTTTGAACCCTTTATTTTAGCTTTTAATGTTTTCTTTTTCCTATCGCCAGCATCATCAGGCTCTGTAACAATAAACAATTATAATGATACTGGCTACTTTACCTGAATATATCAAGTGAATGTTTCTATTGTTTACAGATAATTTATACAGTGATTCAGTCATGTAGTGGCCAATTTAATGTTGAAATTAGTTACCTTTTGGTAGGGGCCTCATATCAACGGAAGCCACAGAGTCACCGCGGTCTGTGCCTCGATTGCTGGTGAGGCGCACTGGCGGCGCAGGAGGCTTATCCTCATCACTAGACATAGTGACTTCTTAAACCCGTCTTGAGCACGGAGGATTTACCTAAAAATCGCAAATTCCACCATTAATAGCGCAGAGTAATAGATGTTATGTCAACACAATTTTATTCATCGCGCAAAAGAACTAAGGAACATCTGTAGGAAAGGATTGACTGGCTTCACACAATGCAAGCAAACAAGTTGACGTCTAACATTGGAAGTTATTAATATCTTAGTAAGAAATTTGCTATGACAAGTAGCTAACAAGAAAAGGTAAAAGAAAACCACATTATTACTCATAGTCGTCGGACGCACCCGCCTCTCAGAGGTTTGCGATTGATTGCGACAAAAAGATACTGCTAGAAACTCATGGCGATTTTTATCAATTACCTGGTTTATTAGGCCACTGGAATTTTCAGGACTAATGGTTAATACACCTGTATCACATTTCATTGGATTATACAACTTAAAAACCCATTATTTTAAAGGAATTATCTTATTTTACTCATTCAAATTCATGAAACGATAGCAACGATGAC
Organism: Agriopis leucophaearia; assembly: GCA_949125355.1. Classification (NCBI taxonomy): domain Eukaryota; kingdom Metazoa; phylum Arthropoda; class Insecta; order Lepidoptera; family Geometridae; genus Agriopis; species Agriopis leucophaearia. The sequence continues at coordinate 12,095,321 of OX421264.1, forward strand.
TAGAGCCGCCATTACACTATGATCAGTATTGCCAGAGCTCCATAATCATAAGTAACGCACGCAATTTAGTAGGTCAATTTACCAAAATAATATCATAAACTTTAAAGTAAAAGTAAATTTTACCCCCCTGCACATGCACAGAGAAGAGCGTAGTTTCAACAGACGAGCGAAACAATTCACCAGAAAATCCATGTGCGAAACAAGCACGATATAATATGTAGGTGATTTTGTAAATTATATATTATACTAGCTGCGCCCCGCGGTTTCACCCGCGTGGTGATGAAAATCGGTGAAGGGGTATGGAAAATAGATAGTAGCCGATTCTCAGACCTACTGAAAACGCATATAAAATTTGGTAAAAATCGGTAAAGCCGTTTCGGTGGAGTACAGTAACTAACATTGTGACATGGAAATTTTATATATATAGTGATGATGATGATTATTATGCGCATTAACATAATAACAGAATATACCTATTATTTTCTTATAAAACGGTGTCTTGCACTCATGTGTTGCAGTGCTCGTCAGCAGAAAGTTGATTGACCATTATATAGCAAAAATGTAGTGATAAATTTATGCCTATAAGATGGATAAAGATTAAGGTTTGACTGATAAAGGAAAATTCGCACCATGGATTTTGTAAAGAACGAAAAACAGTTAATGTTTTATCTTTTGGTAATACTAACTGTCCCTGACTGATTATTACGGGATTGTCTATGATTTTTTACCTTTTCTTAAATTTATTTTAGTGATGTTACTTTCTAGCTTTCTACCAAACATCTACCCAAACCGCTGAGTTTTACGAATTTTTTGATTGATGACATAACGGGCGATTTTATGATAGTAAAAAAAAAAAGCATTACTTAATGATTGTAATAGATGGCGTTGACAAATTGTGAAGTAAGTGTGATCCTTCGAGCATATCTCGATTCATAAATACCTAGTACTCAAAGTATATGGCAAACGCCAACTCTAAATAGCATAGACAGTAGATGACAGCTAAACGGCTTTCGAAATAGACATTGACATTACATTTAAAATGACAGTACGTGACTAGATTATAGGCGCATAGTGCTGCCATACTAAACAATACGAGCCCATTACTAGCAATTTCATGCATTTTTAATTAACAAATGTTTAATTTTAGAAGAATTTAATGAGAACGATGAGGGACCTGACGGCTCTTATAAATCTCATGTTATCGGGCCGAGTAAACGGTGATATCACGGATATTTTATACGGTGCTAATTTATGCACTCTTAAAAAGAAGGACGGTGGCATCAGGCCAATTGCGGTTGGTATGACCTATCGGCGCCTCGCTGCTAAAATCTGCTGTAAAAAGATAGGGCCGGATTTGGCAAACATTTTTCAACCTAGACAGTTAGGATTTGGCTCGCGAGGTGGCTGTGAAGCTGCCGTTCATTCTGTCAGAACCTTTTTGGATCAAAATTGTGGGGATCTGCTGCTGAAGGTGGATGTAAAGAATGCCTTCAACTCAGTAAATAGGGGTGCCCTACTAACGCAAGTAAAGGAGAAAATTCCAAATTTATACAGTTTTCTTTGGCAATGTTATGGTTCTTCTTCAAAATTAACTTATCATGGTAACGAAATCATTTCAGCTGTAGGCTGCCAGCAAGGTGACCCCCTTGGACCTGCCGTTTTCAGCCTCGCCATTCACCCCATCATCCAACGCTTGCAATCCAAACTTAATGTTTGGTATTTGGATGATGGAACGTTGGGTGGTGATGCAAATACCCTGTATGACGATCTCGCTTTGTTGACGTCTGAGTTTCGCACCATTGGTCTCGAGTTAAACTTTTCTAAATGCGAACTATACATTCCTGACTCATACCCAGCAAAGGATTTGGTCATTCAAAAATTTAATATTTTGGCCCATAATATTAACATAGTTGATAATAGCACTCTTCGTTTGTTGGGCTCTCCTATACTGGATGAATCTTTTCCTTCCTTCATTGAAGAAAAAATTCAAAATTTGGTTGTTCGGATCGTTTAAGCAAAATTAATACCCATATGGCTTTCACAATTATTCGTTTCTGCCTTTTTGTGCCCAAATTTACATATCTTGTACGATGTAGCCAGCTTTGGAAACATTCAGATCTACTCCATAAATTAGACAAAATTATCCGAAACACTTTGTCAACTATTTTGAATGTAAATTTGAAAGATCGGGAGTGGTTACAGGCTTCACTTCCAGTGCGATTGGGGGGCCTTGGTATTCGCTCCATTACTGGAGTCGCTCTACCCGCTTTCTTGTCTTCAGTTCATAGCAATCAACACCTAATCGAAAAAATTCTTTGTAACTCTTATGACTTTGAAGTTTCATGCATGAACGAAGCCAGGAACGCGTGGAAAGTAGCATGCCCTAGCATTGAATTACCTAAGACTCCATCTTCACAGCGTCTATGGGATGGACCGATCTGTGAGCGAGTGCGGAAACAACTTTTTGATACGTGTCTAAGCTCTACAGATCGTGCCCGGCTCTTGGCCGTTGGGGAGTGGGAGTCAGGTTTGTGGCTACAAGCCCTCCCTTCGCCCAATACTGGACTGGACTTTTAGATTCCTCCACTTTCAGAATCGCGACTTCCCTCCGCTTGGGCGCATCTTGCTGTGGTCCACACCGCTGCCAGTGTGGCGTTCCTGTCGACCAGTTCGGCTACCACGGGCTTTCATGCACAAGGAGTGCAGGTAGGATCCCCCGTCACGCCAGCCTTAACGATATCATCCGCCGTGCTTTTACCACCGCCAACTGCGCGGCCGTTCTTGAGCCGACCGGCCTTGTACGTGACGACGGTAAAAGACCGGACGGGATGACTCTGATTCCGTGGAAGATGGGGCGGCCCTTAGTGTGGGACGCGACTTGTGTTGACACCTTTGCGCCGTCACATCTTCCCAGAACGCTGAGTAGGGCTGGCGCGGCGGCTGATTTCGCAGAAGACCTCAAAAGGCGCAAATATAGTACCTTGGACAGTGGGTACATTTTTGAGCCTTTTGGGGTCGAAACCATGGGCCCGTGGGGATCAGGAGCCAAAAAAATTTTCAAATATTTATCATCACGTCTGGTTGATGCAACTCGTGACCAGAATGCTGGCCTCTACTTTGCTCAAAGAGTGAGCATTGCCATACAACGTGGTAATGGGGCCAGCATTTTGGGGACGGTTCCCACTGGTAGCGGTTTAATAGATTAGTTTAGTAGTTAGGTATTAACATATAGTTTTTTTTTATTTTATTTTACTATTGGAATGTTGTTTAAGTTATTGTAATAAATAATACACATTATATAATACTAGAATATGAGATTACTAAATGTGAGGAGAAATAAAGAAAAAAAAAATGAGAACGATTTATTAAATTTGCTTTTAATTCAGTTCACTTCTACTGTTACATCAAACTTTTCAGTATTTTGCATATTGTGTCTATTTATTTGGGTGTGTGTTAGTTCAATACATATTATTTCTGGGCTAGAATTAGGCGGGGTGTAGACATACAGATTTCGTCGGAATCAGCGGTCATTGGTTAACCAGTTGATTGAATCAGGCGTTACTTTGCGGAAGTCCATTTTCAAAACTGAGGATTTTCCTAATTCTAAAAACCCTCGTTGAAAAAAGAGCTTTTTGTTTCAACGGCCGAACATATTTTCATAAATCATAGCTAAGAAAACTCTCAATCAAGTCACCTAATTAGCAAAATACATATATTAGGGGTTAAAAAAACCTTATCGATGATTATTCTTAAGATGCTGCTGTCGCTGCTACTCATTTTGCAGGACTGCAGTGCACTTTTTTTTGTCATGATGGTGTAAAAACGATTAGTTCACGCTTGAGTAACTATCCCTGATACGCTATAAAAGCGTGGATGCTCCAGCAGCATACTGCGATTCCTTATTATTATACTAGATACACCTCAGAGGTAAGCTTTTTTATATATTTGAAGGTTTTCTTCTTCGTACCTTACTCAAACAATGAAAGGCCTCGTGTTGGACTACAGCATTTTATTCTTCACTATGATATATTTGGTTTATACATTGCGTACACAGAAAATCAACAGCAAGTTAGTTTTACAATCTTGTGTTAACCAAAATTAATGTTTGACGTTTATAGAGATGTCACCATATTAAAAGAATTTTTAGTGATGTGACATTGGGAGCAGGAATAATGGACGATAAGAATCGCCACATATTCACCCCTAATAAACCCTAAACCACCTCCCTTTCTATACATAATGAATTGAACAGCATCTATTTCAGCAGTACCCTTATAAAAACCAAACTGAAAAAAATACAGTACAAAATGAGTGCATTGGCATAGAATTATATGGACTTGGCCAATGATTCTAAACTGATGATTTTTTATTTAAATAGCTATTTTTTTAGGGGTATTAAGGTGGCAGCACTGATTGGTTCGTGCGTGGACGAAATGAAACACAGTGGGCATCGATGACGAAATTTTTAATTGTGATGTGATTAAATATAACTAATTATTCTGATACAGTTTGTATCAATACTTAAGGAGCGTTAATTAGTTACTTCTCAATAATAACACACTAGCCGCAGCCAGTACTCTCAAAACATGAGTTAAATATTGCTAATCTTCAGCATGGATTCTTCAGGGACCTCGGTTTGTCAACAATCATGTTCTATGACGACTATAATATTGTTACTTCTTAAGTTCTATTCCAAGTATCTTAAACATACGATAGTTCGCTGCTGCTGCTCTGTGTCAACAGTATTCTATAAGAGATCAGACGAAATATCAGGTTTTTGTGCTATGCTAAGGAATTTTCTTGCTTAACAGTTAAGTAGGTAAATAAATTCCTTCTTACCACAAAAATCCAGTTAAACGACTACAAAGTTGGTCACACTGTTACCATGTTTGTGTACTACCTATTTAATTTTGTAGTGAGATCATTTTTTTTTTCAAATAATTATTTTTTACTAAGACTATATTTAATCCCCCTTTTTTAGCATCAAGATCCTGCAGTAAAAAAAAGTATATTTGATGATTTAAGCCGAGAAGATCTTATTGCTAAATGCAAAGGTTTACTTGCTATTGCACAGAAAGCCAAGCAAATTAAACAAGGTAATTAAAACCCATCATAAAATTACTCAATTACTACAGTCTGGGGCTACTTAAATCTTACCACCAGTCACGACCACATCCAGTCTCGGATTATCCATATCAACATCGGCACTAGTATTATAAAGGATAGATTTGTGTTTTTTGTATGTTTGTTATGAATTAAATCGAAAATTATTGGCCCGATTTTAAAAATTCTTTCACCATTAGAATACTACATTATCTCGAGAAGGTTTTGAGTTTATTTTTTGAAGGACAAATAATTTCTCATAAACAGTTTCACTAAAGAAGTCTCTTTAAACAGAATCACACAAAACAGTGGTCCTATGCCAAAAGGAAGTCATTGTACTCATAATTACAACTTTTATTATGGGACCAACCTAAGAAAAACACACATCACAAGAAAAAAAATCTTCCATAGATAAATGACATTAAGATTCAGCAAATTGTATGAAATTTTAGGATTGGTCCCTTTGTAATAGTTTCTCATAATGATCTAAATTCAGCTTAGTGACCACCATTCCATGTTTTTCATATACTTTTTTCTTTTTATCCCTTATGCAGAAAGAGGAGTGTTATAAGTTGAATGTGTGTATCTGTGTGTCTGTGGCATCATAGCTCCCAAACAGTTGAACCAAGCTTTTTTTTGGTTTGAAAGGTCAGATTGAGAGTGTTTTTAGCTATGATTCAAGAAAATATTTTCAGTTCTTTTATCAGGGGTTAAAATACTATTTATACTTGTTGACAATTTTGTTATTATTAAAGAGTCAAAAAATGAAGTGGAAAGTTACAAACTACAGCTTGAGAAATGTGAGTCTGAGAAAAAACAGTATCAAGACAGTTTTACAACACTTCAAGAACTTGTAGATTCACTGACTGAGCAAAAATTAAATATCATTACTGAAGTCGACTCAGCACAGAGTAAAATCAAAGCCCTAAATGTTCAGTGTAAAAATTACGAAGCTGAAATTAATAAATATAAAGCGGATTTGATTATAAAAGATCAAGTAGTTGCTGATGCCAACATAAAGCTCTCAGACCTTGATAGTGAAGTGACATCACTAAAAAGGCAAAACAATCGTCTTGTGGAAGAAAATGAACAATTAATCAATCAGCTGACTGAAATTGAAGCTCAAACTGCAGAGTTTAATAACATTGGCTTGGAACAACGAGAACAGCTGAAGATCCTAGAAGAAAGTGTGCAGTCAGGTAGAGAATTCTTACTTCATAGTAAAGTAAAATGTACAATAGCTAAAAGCCCAGTAGAAATCAACATTAAAATCAAATTTAATTTACTTTAACGTAAACTGAATTTTGTTTTTCAAAAAACAGTTATATAAGTAATTACAAAGTTTATTAGTTTTTTTATTTTTTTATTTACTGGTATAGTGTCGATTTTTACTGGGTTATAACTTTTTCAGTAAGTATATTTACTGAAGAAATGGGGGAGACCTTTACCCAACAGTGGAAAAGTGTAGGTTAAGAAAAAATAATCTACTGAATATTTTAGTTTGTATACTACTGAACATAAAATATGTATTACATTTAAAACTATGTACCTATTTGAGAAGAACCATGTTTTTAAGTGTTCCATACAAGGAACCCTTATTAGTTTATTGTGTCCATACGACTCTGTCTGTCCGTCCTAATTTTTTAGAACTCTAACTTGTATGATTTTTAATATAAGTGTATGAAACTTTCGATTATTTCTATAACCACCAATTTCTTAACTATGTGAATGTGAGTACACATATAGCTTTGATTACGGAACCCTATCATATCAGACACACTCTTGGCCAGGTTTTATATCTATTTTATTTTTAATCTCCGGCTTGTTTGCTAGCAAAAGTATGTTGTTAAACATTACTTTTGGACTTTTGTCTCAACTTTAAATAATTAACTAAGTACTTTGTGTTTAAGAAATATGCATTGAAATGTTACAGATGAAGAACTAAAAATCAAAGTAGCTGAACTGAACTGTAAGATCAATGAACTAGAGACACAATTAGAAATATCAAAAAATTCCAAATTGAGGCAAGGTGAAGAGTTTGAATCCAAATTCAATGAAATCACTCAGCTTTATGAATCTGAGAAATCCAAAAAGGAAAAAGCTAATATAAAATTGAGGAGTTATAAAGACAAAATACTTAAATGTGCTGCATGTATAAATCAGCTCAAAAACTCCCGGTATATACTGACCAAAACTGTAAAGGAATATTCAGAAAACATTCCTAAATGGCGAAATGATATTATCAACGCGTCCAAAGTGTTGGACGAGCAAATTCACCATCTGAACAATGAAAATTCGTCTTTGAAAGAAGAGATCCAAGTATTGAAGGATAATCTTGATAAATTGAAAACTGTACAAAATAAAAACGATGTTGAAATACAATGTTCTGAAATTGAGAATTCAGAAAAAGAAAAAGAGTTACTAAGAGCTCAAATAACAGAATTAGAGCAGCAGTACAATGTAGCATCAAGTAATAATATTAGTCTACAAGAAGAGCTTGCTGCTCTTAAATTAGATTACCAAAAATTAAGAGAAAACGAAATACAAGAAAAAGATTTGCTAAGAGGTCAGCTTGCTAAAATAGAACAACAGTACAATGAAGCTTCAAGTCAGAATGACAATCTCCAAAAAGAAGTGGCTACATTTAAAGTATCCCATCAAATCAATGAAAATGAAAGTCAAGAAAAAGAATTAATAAAAGCTCAGATAACAGAATTAGACCATCAATATAATGAAGCTTCAAGACTAACTATCAGTCTCCAACAAGAGCTTGCCGCTCTTAAACTAGAAAACCAAAAATTAAGTGAAAATGTAATTCCTGCTCAAATCAATGAAAATAAACTACTGAAAGAACAAATTAATGAAAATATCAAAATAATAAATGACCTAGGTCAATCAAATGTTGAAATTAAAAAAAAATTGGAAGCTCTGAAGTCTGAAAATAAAAAATTAAAAGATTTTTTGCAAAATAAAATTCAAAGTAGTGGTGCCATTGAAACTTTGAATTTCCAAATTAAAGCTCTGGAAAGTGAAAAATCTACATTAGTCAAAGAGAAACTCAATGCAAAGGATGCTGTAGTTGAATTAGAAAATAATAATAAAATATTAACAAATCAAAATATTAAATTGAATATGGATATTCAAACAATAAAACGAGACCTTGAAAGAATTACACAAGAAAAAAGAATATTAGAAAACCACCAGAAAAGCGAAAACGAAGGTGAAATTAATAAACTGAAATGTAAAATATTGACTCAACAAGAACAATTTGAGCTGCTGAAAAAAGAGTATGATAACATACAAGACTTGAATAATTTGCTGAAAGAGGAAGTGGAAACTTTAAAATTCTCTTTGGAGCAGCCAAAAGATGACAATTTGTCTGACCTCAATGTATCATTGCAAGCTGATGTTGTTAAACTTGAAACAAAATTAGCTGCTTACAAACAAGAAAATGCTTCTCTTCTATCCGAAGTAAAAGAATCTCGCAATAAAGTAAAAGATTTTGATGCAATGGCTGCAGAATATGAAGAAAATAAGTCGAAGTTACAGGGTTACAAAAGCGAAAATACCGAATTGTTAAGTGAAATGAAAGAAATTAATCAAGTATTGAAAGAGCGTGGGGAGTCTATTTCTAAACAACAAAAGGCTATCGCTGAAATGGAGAGACTAATCGAAACATTGGAAAAGGATAGAGATAATGCAAATGCTGAAAAGGATGGATTGCTCATAAAAGTTGAAACACTTGAGAATGAATTGAAGAATGCTGAAAAGAAAACAAGTGATAGTAGTGGAATCATTGAGCAGATTGTTTCGGAACGAGACAATGCTCTGAAACAATTAACTGACAATGAGAATATAATATCAGCATTAAAAGAAGAAATCGAAAAATTGAAACACCACTCTTCTTCCTCTGGTAACAATTTTATCTTATAGTTTGTTGTACGATAGAGTTGTTTAGTAAAATCATTTTGATAATAATTCTTATTGCTGTCCTATAGAATTGCCAAATGAAGACAATATGTCGACATCAACAATTTCCAAAGCAGAGGAATGCTCGAGAATGAGAGACTTGGATGAAACATTTGAAGAAAAGTAAGTTCGTTTTTATGGTTCCGTAGTACTACAAGGAACTCTCATAAGTTTCTTCTGTCAGTTATCAGGCAGTTATTCAAAGATTGGTATGTCACTACAGTATTCCAAAAGCGATTAAATAGTAGATAGACTGATAGACCAAAGAGCTGTTTATATATTCAAAGCTATTATGATTACTACTTGTTACATTGCGCAGCAATTTCGCTTGAACATTTCAACAGGTGTTTTTCAATTAGCTTTATCTTTAAATAATTATACTTATTAGATAAATATTTCAAGTACAAACTAATGTACTTGAAATATGCTAGTAAAATCAATCGGAATTAATGCATGAAAAGCTCACGTGTTTATAATGGAGTAGTTATGTCAAAGATAACATAAAAGATTTCAATATGGATAGCATAAAAGATTTAATCGCATATATGTTATTTGCAGGTACACTAAATTAAGAATATTCGCTTTGAAACTGAAGAAAAAGTTGAATGAAACAGTGGCGTTGCTCCAAAGTACAGAACAGGATAAAGCTAAGCTGGAGAAAATGATTAGTGAAAGTGGATATTCCGACAAAGTTGTGGTAAAACGAGGGTCTGATGTAGCTGCCCCAGACAATAGGATTGGCAGTGGTGACACTTCAGAAGTCCTCGAACTTCAAACAAAAGTTAACTCTTTGACTGAAGTGTCGGAAAAAGTGTCAGCTGAACTAGAAAAAGTTCAAGGCAAGTAAAATAAAAAATACGAATGTAAAATAACGAAGGTATCTTCATCAGTTTCTCGGTCTGACTCTTTGTTATTTACGAGTTAATGACTGAACCGATCTTTATGAAAGAGTCAGAGTGGCTCAGTAACAATTTAAATTATTTAGAACAGAATGAAGTTTTAGTTATTCTTCACTGTGCATACATACTAAAATAACCTTTATTGCGCCTTAGCGAGAGTTGCTGCGTATTTCAATATCATCTCAGAGTAGATCTTCTGTATTTGTACTATTATTTATTCTGTTGAACACAGGATATTTATTTACTGAAAATGCGGGACGTCGTTTCGTTATACTTCCTAATTAAAACACCATTTTAATGTTTTATTTCATTCTGTTTCTTTAGCTGAGTTAATCACAAAGAGTCGGGAGTTAGCTTCAGAAATGGAAGCTCACAAGGCAACTAAAGACAGCTTAGAGAAAGCCAAACGTGACGTTAAGAAGAAAAGCGTACTAAGCCTCGAAATGGAAGATTATGAAAGGTCTCTGAAAGAGTTAACTACGAAGATGGAAGAGAAGAAGAAAAAGATGGTTCAGGTAAGTCATTAACAGAAAATTTATGAAATCCAAAAAGTGGCTAAGTTATATCTGAACTTTCTGATAGCCTTACACTAAGAGTATTAAAAGCAATTCGCTTGTTTGTTTTTTTCAGATGGAATCCACTATCGACACGCAAGAGGGAACAATCACAGCAATGAAGACGCAAATATATCTTCTTGAGGAACAAATAAAATCTGAAGAGACACAGAACAGGCTCACAAAGGAAGAGCTTCAGCACGCTATCGAGGAGTGCAAAGACAAAGACAATGTCATACAAGCCAAGAACTCTATCATACTAAAGCTAGAACAAGATCTCGAGGATGAAAAGAGAAAGAACGAAGAGACAGACTTAGAAATGACGACCATTATCAGCGATAAAGAGAAAGTAATTATGAGTCTTGGTGAAGATAAAGCAGAGTTGAATAACAAAGTAAAGAGGTTCGAGTTCAAATGTTCTGAACTGAATGAAAAGTTAAAAATAACTGGAATTGAATTGGCTGATTTGAAGACTGAATATACTAGCTACAAGGTATGCTATTTACTGGCTGTAAACGAATAGTATATTGTTGTGATAAACTATTCCCGCTCCATAAGCACTTGGTATAGGGTGAAAACTTTCAGACAACACAGTAGCGGAATAGCTCATGCATTATCCTATCAATAGGCTACTGGAAAGGTTTGAATTGTTAAAAATAATAGGCTTTGTGAAAAATATAACTACTGCTGTATATCTACTAAAGAAATTATCCGAACCAAAACTCGGCGCAAGCTACGCAATGCGCAGGATTTTTGGTTAGTTATAAGGCAATCGCGATCTGACTACAACGCCGCGCGATGCCAGTGCTACGATGCCCTGGTGGACAAGCGACATTGAACACAATGCAAGTGACATAACGTCTAAATTTAAAGTAATGTGGCATTGTGAACTATATGATTGATGTATAGATATGTACAACAACGCTCGGACGTTTTTTGACTGTTTTCAATTAGAGACTTGTGACTAAATGTATTGTATCTCGATGAAATCGGATACTGTTCTTATATATAAGCGTTTAAAGTCTTTGCTCGGATTAGGAAGGGATTGTTTGTCCCTTTCCCGCATTGAGTGTCAGTATAGAGTTTGCATGGCGTACCATCAAGTGACCTGTGGCCCTAGTACGAGAACTTGCGAAAAAGTATTCGTTCCGTAAACGATAGCAAAATGTATGAAAAATTGAACAGCGCCTCTATCGGACGTAAAGGGAAACTGAATTTTTCATACATTTGCTATCGTTTACGGAACGAATCTTTTTCGCAAGTTCTCGTACTAGCCCCACTGTAATCTGTAAGTCATCTGTAAGTGTAGTGCACTCTGTCTAGCAAGACTTTAAAATGCTTATCTCCCTTAATTTTGAACACATTTTAGTTTTGTTTTCGGTAATTCTCTTATTTATGGTCAGCTTCTTGGTCTAAAAATCTTCTAATTGGTCACTCAAGGTCTTTTTGGCGGACCAATTAGAGCTGAATTCAACTATTGGCCTAAACTGTTTGCATCGCGAATGAAGTTCATGTGATCTCCAATTGATAACAAGTTGCTGGTTATGTAACTAAAAAGAGCAGATTAAAAATATCTATGACTTATGTTTTTAAGGTACGGGCTCAAGCAGTATTACGTCAAAACCAGACTGTAGATCACAGCCAAGAAGAGCAATTGAAAGAAGAGGCTGCTGCGCTTAGAGCACAGATGGAAACGATGACTACAAAACTCAACACTGCATTGTAAGATGTCTTCTTCATAGAGTCTTATTTTATACACATACCCCCTTATTAATATACGTGGAGTAGCCTTGGTATAGTTACTACGTCTTGTCTGTTTCGATCGAGTTCAAAAATGTAAAGAGTAAAAATAGACAAAAACATGGCGTTACTATTCCAAGGCTACTACACGTTTATTAATATGGTGGGATATAGTCTTTTTTTATCGCGAATAAGTACGCGTTTAACCAGTGACACGTGATAATTTATTTCGAAAAAAGTACCCAGTATCTCTATACGATATCTCTTTATACATTTTTATCCAAATCCGTTCAGCCGTTTAAATGTTCCGTCGCCATTTTAAGATTGAGGTAGATGACAATACCCTCCTTTACAGGTACATTAACTCGTGCAACTCAGACTACAACCAGTTACAAAAGCGTTGCGCCATGTGAGGAGAAGTAGGGCCTTAGTCACTTTCAATGTTACTTAACTTAAAATTGCTATGTCAATTTCTCGTTCACGAAAATTGACACCCGTAAAAATGAGACAGCCTTTTAACTTAACATACTAAAAAAAAAACGCTTGCGTTTCACCGACACCTCGCCTGATGTTAAGTGATAATGCGGTACTATGATGGAGCACGCTTGCCTAGAAGAAACCGAAACCTTTTTTAAAGGCTGTAATGCTGCTTCCGTTTATGTATTTTCCGTATAGAACCTGTGCTTATAAAACTTCAACAATATGAAAATTAAATCATCTTTTTATTTCATACCTTCAGAGAACAATGCGCGGAGCAAGCGACTGAAGTAGATAACGCGCGGAGGCGCGCTTCGGAGGCAGCGAGCGAGGCGGCGCGTGCGCAACAACGCACTGCGCGCCTCCACACAGACCTCACCAGGATATCGCAGCAGCTCGAGTCTGAACGGACGCAGCATAAACTTCAAGTAATGCTTCTACTTACCGTGGTTAAATAGTCATACTAATATTAGAAATGCGTTTTGCATGTAGCATCATCATCATTATCACCAATCTCACCACAACAGCTTGACTGCTTTTCATCATCTACACCACCATCACCCTAGCCCCAACTGGAGCAACTGGGTCAGCCCCAAGAGCCTCGCTCCGGTATTTCAAGGAGTTGGGTTGACTCGGGTAGGTGCTGGTAGGGGGAAACGCATTATACACCCCAAGCTGGACGTCAGTGCAGGATTTATCGCCCTCATCTCGAATGAGAATAATAATTATAAATAATGATTCGTATGTGTGTATGTTTCTCTATACTCAACTCCATAGCAGCTTAACAGGTTTTAATGAAATTTGGTCTTGAGGTAGCGTATTCCCTGGAGTAACATATCAAGCTACTTTTTATTCAGAAAAATAAACAGATGCTGTGGGATCGTAGGTGAAATCGCGATCCCACAGTGGCACTACTTATCTAAAACCGTATGGGAGAACCACTCGGAGTTTTTTTAGAACACCAAACAACCAACATAAGTTGGTTGTGACTAGTGACGCCGGTGTAGGTAGATATTTGTGTGGGCCAGTTATGAATATTATAATATGTATGTTGTTTGTAGATTCAATCGTCTTAGTTTTCGACGTGAAATTTTCGAGTATTTATATCGTCAAGGTGAAATTGTATCGTCAGGTATTGTCACGTAATCTGTTACTGTTTCCTGATAAGTAATAATGGCGTCTTCAAATCAAGAGTAAGGTTCCAAAATAAGCTTGCTCTATCATAGACCATAGATTTGATTAATAGGCAGGATGTGAGCAAATATAAAGCTACTTCTAATTCAAAGTGGGGGTGATAAGACCTGCACTGACATCTCGCTTAAGGTGTGTAGTGTGCATTTGCCCCTGACAGCCTACACAAACCAGCCGAGCTCCTTAAGGTGCCGGAGCTCGGCTTTGGGTCGCTGCCTAAACTGTTCTACCCCTATTTCGCCAGGTGTTGTGGTATTGCAAAGCTACTTATTATCACGACATGAAATTCACATTATTTGGGATTAGCTCTTGCTAGCATTTTCATTAATACACAGTGGTTTTATGATTGAGATTGGGCCATTGAAAACATTGAGAACCCATTAAAACCTTCTCTTTTTCTGTTCCCAGGTTTCAACCCTCACGCAATGCTACAAAACGCAAATCAGCGAGCTGGAAGCCAAACTTGTGAAAGAAACCGAGACGTTAAAGAAACAGCTGACGGCCGTGCATGATAGCGTCAAGTCCGGTAAAGTAGCGGTTCTGGACGAAGCTAACAACCAGTACATGATGCCTGTTATACCGAAGGACGACAGCGATGGAGAGATGGACATCAACGTGTCTATGATACCCAGGGAGGAAGGAGAAGTAAGTACGACCGAATTGCGATGGGTTAACGACATAAAATCCATCCCGAAGTAAATGTGAATGATTTGAAATTGATCTGAAGGTAACAATTAAATTTCAATTTCAAAACACTTTAATTACAGAAGAATACATTTAGGTACAAACAACAGTGTACATTTATCGTAGCGGAAAAAACATTGAAGAATCCAACACTGTTTTGAAGAATGCAGGCTCATTTAAAACGTAATCCGTTAGGAATATAAGTAGGTGATTGAATGCATAACTACGAATTATTATAAGTGCTTGTAAGCTTTAGCATGAGCATTACTTATAAAACTATTTGGTATATTTTTCTATTGTGTCTCATCATCGTCTATGCAGATAGATAGATAGATAGATAAACTCTTTATTGTTCACACCACAAATAACATATTACACGATAAAATAGCTTGCAATAATATGCAGACGGTGGTGACGGTGACAGATGTATAATGTATCTCATCATCGTCTATGCAGACGGTGATGAGATACATTATACATACATACCTATATACACACACGCATAAATCGTGATACAGTGTACGAGTATTGTGCATGTGCATTGATTTGAAGTTTTTTTACGGGAGCGCGTGAATTTCCTGATGACGGAGCTCTAATTGCTCCGAAATAGGAATGCCAGAACTGCTAGCAGAAATACCGGGAATTAGGTGCAGCTCACATGAGAGTGTAGTAAGAAGCTTTTTCTTGGGTTGTTTTAAGAGGAACATTTATGGAAAAAACAAACAAATGACCATTTGAACCACGGACGGGAACGACCGACGCACGACAAGGTCTCAGAATAAATAATCGTACTTCTGACATTGACACGGTATTGGTTGACCAGACGCGCGAAATTTAAACCATTTCTAAGCGCAAGTAATATTTCTGATGCGATTTTTAAATTTCTGGAAATTCCGGGACCCGGAACATAGCCTGGACAATCCCGAAGACCATCTGGCAACCCTACGAGCCGGCTCGTCTCGGGCGATAAACATGGTTGATATTCCTAAAACTCATACGAAGCGCTTTGATTCCTTTTTTATTGTGCGAACTGCTAGTCTGTGGAATGCGCTGCCCGAATGGGGTGTTCCCCCGATAGTTCTGGGTGTCTTCAAATCACGAGTGAATCGATTTATTCTAGCCGAGCGTGCTCCATCCTAGACGCATCATCGCTTAACATCAGGCAAGCTGACAGTCAAACGCAAGCTTATACTTACCTAAAAAAATGATAAAGATGACGTGAGTGTCAGCCGTTTTGTCATAGTTTACAGTTTTTGTGCTGCGCGTGACGTTTTTTTATGAAACGCAAGGGTGACGAGGCCAAGTCGCTCGCTTGATGGTGAGCGTCACACTTGTCATAACTGTTCAGTGCCATTCTGAACTTCAGCATTTCAAGAAGCGATTTAAAGCCCATGTGTAGTTGTGTCCTATTATTTATTTTGGCCTTAGAAAGAGTTTTCAATGACAGTGCGTCTCCTATTCAATGAACTGTTTGTAAACAGGTGTTTTTCAAAGACTTACTAAGGGGTGACATTCCACGTTATAGGCTCATTGTATATTAACACCTGTTATCGGCTACATAATGCAATGTTTACTAACCACATTTGAACCTTTGTGTTGATACTTGATAATTGCGCTTGACATACTATGTTATTTTGAGGGCAAAAAAAAAAGATAGTTGGCACGGATACTAGATGAAATTGAATGGCATTTCCAATTATTTCTAATAAGGTTAAATAATGGATTTAGGAGAAGGAGATGGTAATAAAGGTTATTTTAATAATTTCTTAGGTTTTCGCGATTTTCATATATTTTCAAATGTAAAAATTTATATATATTTACTACATTTTCGATTCGATAATTACAAAAACGATGAGTTTTTTTTTTTTTTTTCAATAATATGCTTTTGTATCTAGTATCTACTTTAATTACTGTCTAGAGTTGGCAATATTTTTTTAATCAGGAACAATTCCTTGTTAGATTTGTATATCCAAAATCTTAGAGACATGATTCTTCCTAATTTTAATCTGGTTCGCTTAATAGTATCACACAAGGTCGAAGTTTCTAAAGTTTGTCTTGCTTAAACAGGGTTCAGAGTCCGCCCCATCCCCACCGCCATCAAAACCGTACCTATCTGGCGGCAGCGGGCGGTCCCCGGTGCCACTTGAACGGCTACTAGAAGAAGGCGTGCCTGAAGACGAGGCTCTCGACACTTCCTCACTCGACCTCACTTCAGAGCAAGAGATAGCCGACTTGAAACGACGACTAACGGCCACGCAGCAAAGGTAACGAATTACTGTTTATTTATTTATTCAGTTGTAAATAAGGTGATACGTTAACACCCACGGCGTGAAATTCAATTTTCAAACAGTTTTTTGTCCTTGTAGCTATAATGATGTGTTTGTGCAGGGTGAAGCACGTGACGGTGTTGCTGTCGGAGTCGGAGCGCGAGTGCGCGCGGCTGGCGCAACTCAGCGAGCTACTGAAGGCGGAGCTGCGCCGCGTGCGCGGGACCACCAACAACGCGCACAACGCGCAGTACATGAAGAATGTCACGCTCAAGGTACGAGATACATTAATATTTCTGTGTAGAGTGAAGTATGTGGACCGGAAGGTGGATAACCGCCAAAAAACCAGAGTCACGAACATAGCTATTAAAATTTGCAAGTTGAAGTGGCAGGCCACATCGCTCGAAGAACCGATAACCGATGGGGAAGAAAGGTTCTTGAGTGGGGACCATGAACCGGATGACGCAGTGTAGGCAGGGCTTCCACTAGATGAAGCGAAGAAATCTTGAGAGTCGCAGGCATTCAGTAGGTGCAGATGGCAGGCTGTCGTTCAGAGTTGAGGTTTAAGGGGGAGGCCTATGTTCAACAGTGGACGTCTTCTGGTTGATGATGAGGCTTAAGTATGTGACGGTGTTGCTGGCGGAGTGCACTAGAATAATTATTTAGCAGTGCCACTTGCTGCAGCCACACACTCGACAAGTGGCGAGGGAAGTAGGCAGAGACAGTGTGGCTGTATTAATAGTCCTGCCGCTCGTCATGCTCCTTCGCTTGGCCCATCGCTTCCTATTTTGTCGGTGTTTAATGCGCGAGTCAAAGGCAATGCAAGTGCGAGACGAAAGATGAAAGCCGAATACGGAGCGAGGAGAGGCGCCAGTAGAGCAGTGTATAGTTGCCTATAGAGAATTATTACGGCGAATGAAAGCGAGGAGCATACTGTGGCTGCAGGGTTAAACTTCGGATAAAAAGTTATACGCCCAAGCATCAATAGTGCTACTCAGATGTATCCCTGCAAAAGGCTTATCTAACACCGCCTACCTAAATCCTATAAATCCGGTCACGTGACAGAGGCTTCGGCTTGTGAGGCGCTGCGACTAATACTGAAGGTATCCTTCTATGTTCTAAATGTTTATCGGTACTTATCGCATCACATTGTTTCATTTAGGTAAAAATAGATACTTTTCGCTCGACGTTTCGACCATGTTCCAATGGCCGTGGTCACGAGCTGACTGAACCCTTCCCTCCTTACCTTTTTTACCCTTCTGCTTGTATCCTTCCTTGTGCAAATTCATGCCAAGCATGAACGTCTAGTATCTGCTGTTCTTTATCCATTTCTTTTTCTATACTGTGTTATCTGACCAATGATTTTCTTCTATCTTACAATTGGTTTGGTATGCAGTTCCTGACGCTCCCTGCGGGTGATGAGCGCATCCGGCTGGTGCCCGTGCTACAGAAGATACTGACCCTCACTCAGGATGAGACGCAGCAGATCAGCGCAGTTGCCAAAGGTGAGCTTTTCTTTTGTTTCCTCCGCCCTGTGATTTATTAGTTTTAACCGATTTCAAAAAAGAGGGGGTTCTTAACTTGGTTGTATTTTTTTTGTTTACTCAGTTCTCCGTTATTTA
The DNA here is from genome assembly GCA_949125355.1 of Agriopis leucophaearia. Taxonomy (NCBI): domain Eukaryota; kingdom Metazoa; phylum Arthropoda; class Insecta; order Lepidoptera; family Geometridae; genus Agriopis; species Agriopis leucophaearia. Next base: position 12,113,827 of record OX421264.1, read on the forward strand.
TAAACTCATTTGTATAATATATTTTTATTTGAAAGGATATAATATATTTCCAGTTCCAGGATAATTTCATGTTTCCAGTTATTGTGATTTAAAACCAAAGGACTGCAACGATTTATAGAGATTTCGATGGGGCCAATCTGAAAGTATATCCCTAATAATATTATAAATGCGAAAGTAACTCTGCCCCTCTGGCTGTTTGCTACATAATCACGGCTAAACGGCTTAACCGATCTCGATAAAATTTTGCGAGGTAATTGTATGTATCATGAGGACGGACATAGGCTATTTTTTACTGAAGAGTTCGCGGATGAAGCTTTGGGTACAGCTAGTAAAAAATATAATCCAAATCTATGAAGGAAAAAAATTAAGGAGTTCTGAGGTAACAAAAATAAAAAAACTAATTGAGAACCCCCTCTTTTTTTTGAAGCCGGTTAAAAATAAACACCGTAAATAACTGAATTCATTATTTTCAGGGCTAGATCCAAATCCAAGTAAAGGGTGGGGCAGTTATTTGCCTTGGCCAGGGGGAAGTAAATAGGTTAGAACATATTATTATTTATTTATAACTTTATATGTATTCAAAATTGCGTTTAAATTTATCAAAAATATTATGTACATATATGTTCCCATATTAGTGTGATTCAGCACGGCAAAGCTGATCAACTAGTATATAGGCAACTTTGTCGTACCGAACTATGTCGCGCAACTTTGTAACGTTGCGACTACCTGCAGGGCTATTATGAATCTTTGATCGGGATCGCGACTTGTCAATATTATGTCAAAAAAAAAAGCGTTGTCTATTTCCAATTTCGTAGTATGAAATTGGAAATAGACTACTGCCTTTTTTTTTGCGTCATAACCCCTTTCAAGTGTCAAAATTCTGTCAATTCTGACACTGACTGATCCCGATCAAAGATCCATAATAGCCCCGATGGTCGTGCGAATATTCGTGTTTGGTTGGTCGTAACTTTGGTCGCTTTTTTATTATTATTGAATAATAGACTTGGGTTTGACCGCCATCTATCATCAACTTTGCGATTTCTGTTATGCCAATCTCTTGTGAGGCCAAGGAAGCATTACACTGAAGATTGGAAACTTGTCATTAGCTTAGCGTCTAAATATAATGAGCTTTGCAACAGGTAAAAATATCTTAGGTTTGCAACTGTCAGAGTGGCGCTACCATAACAAATTTTTTAATTGGCTACTGCTAGGTATCATAACTATTTGTCGTACCTTTTATTAAAAAAAGTAATCTATTTTGAAGCTGATTCCCACTTCTCCAACTGGAGAGAAGGTGGACCCTCGATCGATCCTTTTGTTATGATAATTTTGTCACTATGACGTTTGACATTTAAAAAACACAAAAAATCTCTTATTTTTTTATCCTCATGCGAGAGGATTTTGGCATCATAAGTAATGTGCATTTGCCAGTTCAGTTTTCAAGTATTGAAAGAGTTTCAAGAGTTATTAAATATCATCAATCAAGTCATAGTCACAGAGTAAGTGTGACGGTCAAGTCCAAGTTATGCCCTTGTAAAGTGGTGGAGACTTTACAAGAGGCTCTTACTGAGTTTTGGAAACAACACGAAAAGGAATGTTTCTTTTTTTATATTACTCGCCTACACTCGAGCACGTTCACGGACCCATGATAAACTGTTATCCACCATCATTATACAATAAAACTTGAAAATACACAAGTTTTTGGAAAATAATACAATAAGGTGACATTTTTTTTTCACGGTGGCGCCAAAACTTACTAAAAAATGTTATTACTACCTATGCTAGTGCCATATGTAACTGGCCTAGCTTAATTTCTCGTAAAACTTTATCTATTTACAAGCTTATATTCAAGTTGCCCTGTTAGTTAGTATGTATGTTTGTTTGGGTCAAATCTTGCAACCGAATTTTAGACCAGTCATCCTTAACCGATTGAGTTGGAATTTGGCATACTTATATATGTTCGGTGACAATGCAATGTTATGGTACCATTGAGCTGGGTTGATGATGGAGACAGAAGGTGCATAGGAACTCCTAAACATAATGACGACGTAACCCCGTCGAGTTTGGGTTCGTTGGATTTGTCTTCCCAATCAATGGTTCTAGATGATAAATTCAACATGGCGGATGCCATTTTGTCCATCAATTCATGATGGACAAAATGTTCTTATCTACCATCAATGGGTTACGTCGTTTTACAAACAATTTGGCCAGCCAGCGAATATTCGCCGAATCACGCTAATGTGACCGTGATAGTATAAAAGTGTATACAAAAAAAACGTAACTTGTAAGATTTTCACAAATCAATAGTGCCTAAGAATATAGATTTACATCGTTTTTATTATTTAAATTATCTGTGATTTGTATTCCGATGAAATTGTTATTTACGTAGGTTTATGGGAGTTTTGGATAAAATTTGTGTAGATACACGAGGAAACTGGATTTTGGTTTCGATTATGGTTAGAATCTACGACGTTTTAAAGAAATATTAATTAGTTTATATCTACATATTTTCGACGTTTTGTATTACACGATTTAGTATTATTGAACGATTAAAAAAAAAAATACTGTCATTGTTTTTTTTTGTGTTACAATTTAAACTGTGTCTTTCTTAACCTGAATTCATTACTGCCCATAATCAAACTTTTTCATTGTAATGGAAAAATTTGCTATGTTGTCATTATCATTTCACCTCTGGTTCTACCGGTTTCGCATGAAAAATTATGTACCTAACTACCTAGTTAAAAAGTAGTTATGTTTTTTTTTAATATGTATTTAATTAAGAGCCCGCGCTTTCGAATTTTTGATGATGAAAACCACAAACCAGAAGTTAAATTTTTAAATAACGGATAGGGCATTCTCTTTAAAAATTATTGCAAAATTAAGGCAGATGATATTGAAAAATTAAAACAAGTAAAATTATTTCTGTAGAGGATGAAATGAACAAAAAAAAAAACAGAAAACATATTTTTCATTGCAAATTTTTTCGCAAATATAAAAATAAATCAAAAAGAAAATTGGTTAAAACATTTCAAATTATATTTTTGACCCGTTCGGTTTTTTAAATTTCCATTCAGCTTTTGTCTTCAAAAATGTTTTAAAATGTGCGAGCGAAATACCATTAGCGGAAAGCGGGCTCTTAACCAGAGTTAAGTAAATAAAGCATTAGCAGACCAGTAAGTAGTAATTGTTATTTGGTTATTAGATAAAATGACGACATTCCAAACACTGGCAGTTTTAAAACGCATTTGTGGGATTCTAATTACACATCATATAATATAATGATGTAATTCGGTAGATTTAGAAATAGTTTAATGACATAACTAATTTATTATATTTTGTAATACATACTTAGCCAACAATATAGGCAACTTTGTGTTATTTTTGTTGTTTCAAATGCATTATAAATCTACGAATATTTTCGAATGTCTGATAGAAACCAGATTTAATTAAATGATTTATGAATAAATTTCATTGCTTTTTATTTATATTACTTAGATTTTAGTTAAGAAATTAACATGATACTTATTATTGTTTTTCAATAACTGCCTTGGTGGCTCAGTTGGTAGTGATCCTACTTTCTGTGCTTGGGGGCGTGGGTTCGATTCCCATCTAGGACAAACATTTGTGTGATGAACATTTGTGTTTGTTCTGTCTGGGTGTTAATATCTATTTAAGTATGTATTTATAAATATATATGTATGTATATCAGTCTCTGGCAGCCATATTACAAGCTTTGCTTAGTTTGGGGTCAGATGACCATGTGTGCAATAATGTCCCAGATATTTATTTATTTAATAGGTAAACAAAATACAAAATGAAGTGGATGCTCTGTATTTAGGTAGAACTACGTGGTAGAAGTGAATTTTCCGGACACTGCCCTGCCCAACTGTATTCTTATCTTGGCCTCACTCTCAAAATTGTTTTGACCTAACTCGAGTATCTACAATTATATCTAAGCGGACACAACGTTTAAAAAAATCTGCAGAGTGAAGCCATTGACGGCGATAGGCACCGGAACAACTTGTTCATTGTACATGACCTTGGTTTTATCCAAGTTCATCATCCAAAGACAGATGATTAACAGATGAAGAATTTGTTAGACCGCTCAGCGTCCATTGTAGGTCATCAAGCGATTGAGCCATTATGACGATGTCGCAGCAAATCTTAGGTAGATTTACTCGCCATTGTATTGTTACCTCGTCATGCCCAGTTTAGCGTAATAAACATATCTTCCAGGGCGTTTTTGAACAGCTTAGGGGAAACTACATCTCCTTGCCTCACTCCTTGACGCAGAATATGTTTTGATTCCTGGTTCTAGACTTGGCCAATCATTGTTCCGGTATTGGATACATCGAGGTGATGAGATGTATGTATACATCTCATCACCTCGATGTATCCAATTAACTTGGCTTTGCTGTAAGGACTCTAGAACAGCCCAAGTTTTGACCGAGTGTGCTTCGTAACCCGGCCTGTTCCGTAGGTTGAAAAGCTCATCGAGTCTTCGCGCAAGGTCGTTCGTGAAAACCATAACAGCTCATAGATACATTATAATTATTTTAATTCGTAGACCGCATCGCGCTTAACATCAGGCGAGTTGGCGGTCAAAAGCAAGCCAATTTCTGAATTAAAAAAAATATGGCTCAGATGCTTTGATCAGGTAGAAGTATCTTCAGAAGAGACATGAACCGAAACGAAAGTTAATAATAGGCTAGATAGATGACTGTTTTTTAAAAAATGTCCTATTAAAATGTAGCCCATAAATATAGCTGACTGAGCTGAGCTTTTTCACGTTTTCAGGGTTGGTCCAAGAGGAAAAGTTGTTCATAATGATGGACCTCTTGCCGCTTAGTATACACCTTTAGTATTATGTTGTTAGCTCCTAAATTAAAACTTGTTCTTTTGTCCCTAGTTTTTTGCAAAAAGTTGTTACTGTGTTGTAGAAACTCATTCGAATGTCAAGAGCCGAAAGAGAAAAAGAAAACACTGATAACTTCCGCTTTCCTTTGCATCAATTGTGTGTGATTCAAGATAGCTAAAGCATTTTGGATTTGTATTTTGTGTACTTTTCATAAAATAAACAGTTGTTTAGTATATCGTGTAATATTTTATGTCAAAGAATATATCATTCTAACTGCATTTGTTAAAAGGGAACATACATGATATTATCGATTGCATTTCCCGGGCGAGTTGCTCACGGCGCATGCGCTAAGAAAATCACTCGGAAAATTTGTCTGCGGTGCGGCTGAAAAGGTGAGTTTTCTGTTTTTATTCCTTTATTGTTATCCAATTTGCCCTAAACTGTTGTATAAATCATATTCTATAACATATCTTAAAGTTTTTTGTCAGCAGGTGGGATATCTGAGTAGTTTTCATATAATAGTGTTTTGTGTAAAAGGCACATCGATATTACGCCGGCTTTAGTTCAAAATTACGCAATTTTTTGTTATATGGAAAAATAAATATGCCTAAAGTGTGATATTGAATGTTTTAAAATTCTACACAAAAAATTTAGTCAAAAGACTCTTCAACTCTAGAATGATTTTTAAATCACTCTCTTTACCTTCTTGGGTCATTAATTATGTTATATTTATTGCATTATTTTATTTATTGGTTATTTTATTTACAAATTAATTTATTAATTCCATGTAGGTTTCATTCAGATTTCCAAAAATGTATGTTTTTTTCGAAATTCAAAATATTGACGTATCTACTAAGGTAATGTCATTTTGATTTCTTCTCGTGATCCTACTTGACAAAAATACAAGTATAGATTCACCAAAAATGCTTCTTGTTGAGTTGTTTTGGTGCTTAATAATGCAGCGTATAGTGCACATACAAAATGGACACTAAAGAAGCCCATGTGTGTCGATCGTCAACCCGCCTCGTTAAGAGACATGCGTTTATTCTAATTCTGAAACATAGTGCCATAGTACACCTACCTAGACCTGTGTTCACTGATCACACTGCTTTATTTAGATCGATCTTGTCTTTGTTTTATTATAAACATTCACTGCATCATACTATGAGTCGTCTACTTCGCGTCTTTACCGAAATAATGACCTATTCGTTACTTCTCCATAACCTTGATTCCTGTTGCAAAATTAAGTGCCTAAGATCACCAAAATGTGTTGCAAATCTTGCTTATACAAGACGTTAGTCGTGCACACTGTAAATTCAAAGTTCAAATCTGTGTCGATCAATAAATCTGTGCGCTTGTGACCTTTCCCGTAAGATGCAATTTTAATTTTCATTAAAATCTTTGATTTCTTACAATTGTCACGCCTAATCGTAACCATATACTGTAACTTGTTATTCGATAGAGTTAAGAGAGGTTGTGATTTGTGATGTAGTAAGAGTACGAGACCGGGTCGTGTTTTTAATTTGCGGGGGCTGGCGTACTAGAAATAGTCTATATTTGGAATAGCAGGCCCGCTGTATTGATGTCCCGGACCTCTGCGATGCGCACGCCCGAGACGGAGCTTTCATTGAAATATTACGTCCATTTCAGTTATACTCCAGAATCAGGTGCATACGGCGCGCAAGGTCGGTGCATTTCGTATATAGGCGTAGATTTTCAATTGAAGTTAGGTAATAGGTGTCGTGAAAGGCTGTTGTAATGTAGGCGGTTTCTGGGGTTGCGGCAACGTTCGCAATTTATTTCATTGCGCAATAATAGAGTGTTTAGTCCCGCAGAATGCTATCATAATTATCTTGATTTACAATGCATTTAATTTATCTTGGGTGTCGTGGATGAAGTGTTTGAAATTGTTTACAATAAACACTTTCAAATTAAACTATGTTATTTATTGTAATTCAGTAGATAACAAATTAGTGCGTTGCTTCATTGTAATGATATGGGTATGGGCAATTTTTTTTTAATGTATTTTGAGATAATATTTTGCCAGCTACTTCGCTATTATGCTCTCCAACTACTTTGATCAATAGATTCGTTGCATTAAATCCCGCTCAGGGATGATGTCTCTTTTCAACCGAATTCAAAAAAGAAGGTTCTGATTACGACTATTTTAATTGTGTAGATATGTATATCTAGAGAGTGGTCTCATTTAAATTTAAAGAAAATATTCTACCTCGTAAGGGTGGAAAATCAGGGAATGAATCCCGTATATTGAACTTCTACTTTTCGGTAAAAATGTATTAATTATCTCTTGTATGATTTAGATCTAGTGGATATTTGTATTTCAACACGGTTGTTGTGAAACAAAGTGGTAGTAAAATTTACTGATTAATTTTATCGTAGGCTATTGAACCAGAGCGCGTATTAGTAAACTTCTAATTAAAATCAACCAATAAACGCTATATAATGATGCAGATCGCTATATGATTTCTTAAAGGTTATCTCTTCCTCATTTTATTATGTTGACAGTCAACGAAAACATGGTGTTTTACAGTTCTTGGATTCAAACTCAGTACTCATTTTATATCAATTTCTTTAAGAATGTGCACATTTGAGAGGAAGAGAACTGTGGAAGGGAAGAGCTTCCTTAGGATATTCTTGTGAACAGCAAACTAACGTTGTTGTATGCTTGTTTGTATTAAAAATAGGCTCAGGCTTCTGTTGTTGCATTTACAATGTCTGAACTAGAACCTATGTATATTAGTACTTACTAATTAAAGCAATGGCATTTTTTGCATTGCGAATTAGTTATCTATAGTGAAACGCACTATACCTATTATACCATACGATTTTTTTGTGTATTATTATATTCCAGATATTTATTTAATTACTTAAATTTTAAAAATAACGAATAATACAAAAAACTTAAAAACTAGGGTGCCGCCGGCAGCGGGGCAGGGCCCAAGCTACCGGTGGTTAGGGCTGCAGAGTGAGGACCCTAACAATGCGGGCCGTGTCCAGGATGACCTTCTGCATCTGACCCTTGACCCAACCGTCTAGCGAGAGCCTAAGTTATATTATTATTATTAGAAGGAGATTCTCAATTCGATTGTTTGTTTGTTACTTCGCCAATTATGAATTGAATTTGATGGTTCTGATTGATTTTTTTGTTTGGTAGGTCATACTTCAGAGGTGGTCCCATTTTTTTAAATCAAAAATGTTTTCAGAGCTTCTTGCAAAAATTAACAAAAAATATATACACAAATGATGTTTTGGTTTGTGGAACCCTTCAGCAAAAGTTTTGAGGACTTTCAATCTCTGTTTTAACTGTAATTTTTCTACTTTTTAGTTTAAGTTTGTACATGGTAGATAAATAGATATAGTCTTGAAGTCGGTTTTTGTTTTTTGTTCTAAAAATTATCTTTATTTCTAACAGAAAAGTAACATTCCGTTGCATTTGACGCGTTAAGATGGGCAAGGAGAAGACTCACATCAATATTGTGGTGATCGGCCACGTAGACTCCGGCAAGTCCACAACCACCGGCCACCTTATCTACAAATGCGGAGGCATAGACAAGAGGACGATTGAAAAATTCGAAAAGGAAGCCCAGGAGATGGGCAAAGGCTCTTTCAAATATGCTTGGGTAAGATTCACTCATTTCATCATCATCAGCCAGAAGGCGTCTACTGCTGAACATAGGCATCCCCTTTTAACCTCCACACTGAACGACATCCTGCCATCTGCATCCACTGAATGCCCGCGACTCACAATGTCCAATGTGGAGGCCTAGCTACGCTGCTGCTTCACTCATTTGCTAAAACACTATCAAGAATATAATCTGGAGAGGAAGTTATGATTTAGGATTAGGTATGTTTTGGTTGAGGTATTTCAATAAAACACTTGTTTTATTGAAATACCTCACGTATCACGTCACGTATATATCAGTGAACAACTCACTGGAGTTATAGGTACATATTGACTGGATATTTGTTCACGAAGATGGTGAACATGGTGCATGTAACTGCGCCGAAATATCGGGAGCTCCAACCACAACCTAATCACGGTAAATATCACGTTAATAAACGATTATAACTGCAGGGCACATCATTAATTTTCAACAATACGGATGCGTGACTTCGTACGCGTCGATTTTTGTGTAAACTTGCAACCCCCTTTTGCCTGTCTTATTTCTCCCCTTTCGAAAATTCCTATCTTTGCGGATCTCAATCACTAAGGAATTTACCTGCCTTTCAGCTTCGATGGTCTAGTAGATTTCGTGATGGGTCAGTCAGTCAGTGAATGGCATATTTCGCTATTATATATAGGTATATAAATTATATTTGTACAATTGTAGATATGAGTGGTACAGACAAATCCACTACTAGATGTACTTGGTAATTAGATATGAAGCAAATAGACCATGTCTATCTTTGAATGGCCTGAAAGTACGTACTGAAAATAACAAAAAAGACAAATTAACAGTGCCACATGGTTTGTATGGTTCCTTCTATAGCCTACTAGCTGCACCCCGCGGTTTGACCGGCGTGGATTACTCCTTATAACATCGCTATCTGCCAGTTAAAGTCTCGTCAAAATCGGTCCAATAGTTGAGTCCATAGGGAACATACATACACACATCGGTTTTTATATATTAGACATAAGAAGAATAACATTATAGGATGCCTCCAGGTACTGGACAAGTTAAAAGCAGAGCGCGAGCGCGGCATCACCATCGACATCGCGCTTTGGAAGTTCGAGACAGCCAAGTACTACGTCACTATCATCGATGCCCCCGGCCACAGGGACTTCATCAAAAACATGATTACGGGAACCTCTCAGGTATGTCTGCTAGTGACAATAAGTATGGAGAAGCCATAGTATGTAGGAACGTTGTCATTTTACAATGGCGCTCTAGTCTCATTATATTATCAGTTAACTAACTGCAATCAACGTTTGCAGGAAAATATATAATACTATCTCCGTTGTAAGCCTTTAGGTTCATTACTTCGACTTCGCAAAATGTTGAATTCTCGTAATTTTTACTTTTTTCCCTTTTGCACAACGTCGACTTCCTGAAAGGTTGATTTTCCAAAGTTATGAATTCTCCTAATGATGGATTTTACTCATTTGTACAACGTTTTACTTCCTTAAACGTTGGTTTTACAATACACTGAATTTCTTTGATGAGTACTAGCTGTTGCCTGCGAAAAAAATCCCGTCCTGCATTTTATTTACCTCCTTAGTATTTCTGGTCTCCCACTTTGTCTTCTAAAAACTTGAATGTTGTTCTGTTGCGAAATTTTATATCACGCTAGCAAATTTATAATATCCCCCTAATATCATAACAACGAATCCAAATTATGGTAATTTAAGATAATTCAACATTTTGCGAAGTCGACATAATGAACCTAAGCCATGTATCTAAAATACTAAAACTGTTATATAACTATACAGATTTACATATTTATGTTTTATTCATTACTACTTAGGTACATACATACGTAACCTTTGACTCTTTTAGACTGACCTTTAAATGTTCGTCGACCTTGCTCTTTTTGATGCAAATTTTAGCTTAATTTTATAGGAAATCAAATAGCGCCAAGCTAGTAGAGATATCTCCTATAATGTATTAAAAAAAAAACTTAACGTTGAACGAATGGGACAAGTTCCAAACCTGTTTGCCCAAAAAGACTTGCCTGTCTATATTTGGTAATAAGGACATAACGTTTTTAAAAATAAAATGTGGATACTGTCACTTTAGCAGGTTCAGCTGCCTTGAAATAGAAATTGGCTAATGCATAACAAAAGTCAAATCACGATACGAATCTTGTTTCCAAAAAAAAATAAAGGATTTACCAAAGGTCACACCAAACTTTGTAACCAGTTATGCGATGTTGTTATGTGACCACTCTTTATTTCTAGTAGGAATAGTACCTACTATCGTATATCCTCAGAATAAAGAAAGAACTTCTGTATTCTGAGCTTATATCTATAGTACTAGTAACAGACATGTGTGGCTGCGGGAACTGGCGAGCTTAGATTATTAGAGACTGCTAAGCTACTTCGCATCGTGTGCATCATGTGATCAGGTAGTTGATACTGGTTGTAACTAGGCGGACTGCGCCGTACTGATCGTGGCTGCGGGCACGGGCGAGTTCGAGGCCGGCATCAGCAAGAATGGACAGACGCGCGAACACGCACTGCTCGCCTTCACTCTGGGCGTGAAGCAGCTGATCGTTGGCGTCAACAAGATGGACTCCACCGAGCCGCCCTACCACGAGGCGCGCTACGAGGAGATCAAGAAGGAGGTCTCCTCGTATATCAAGAAAATCGGTGAGTTGGCACACAGCTATAGATACGAAAGTGATGCGAGGCGACAAATCTCTGAAGGACTTCTGTGTTCATCAAGCAAATAATAAGATAAAACATCCATAGCTAAATAAATTGCTCGCATCAGCCGAAGTTTCAAATAGACCGCTCGTCTTACACTACTTATCTCGCAAAACTTAATAACTCTTATACATTTTAAACAACCGTGATAATTTAAAATGTATAATGACGCGGGAGGACTGAAGAATGCGGGTGGTTCCCGTGAACATGGTACATGTAACTGCCCCCAAATATCGGGAGCTCTATCCACAACTACTCGTATATCATGGTAAATATTTTGTGCCGTATTACAATCCAAATTTTTTATCTCAGGGTTTCTCCCAGGTATTTCTCTTGGGGTTAGTCGCTACAACATTTTTAATCAACCTTGCTCATGAACCAACGGTTTACCTCAGGATTACTCTCCGCTTTTTTCGTTTGATTATAATATGGGGAACCACGGGCATCGTGTTAAGTAGGTAATTTTGATCTGCTTAGATTATAAATACCTCACAGGAATCCCTGGAGTTGTGGTGCCTAGACTCTAAAAAAATTACGATCTACAAGGTTAACCATTAGCTAATTTACCATTGATTTATCATTAACGATATTTCGTTCCTTTTTTAACTCCCGACGCAAACATAGGGGTGTTATAAGTTTAACGTGTGTCTTTCTGTGGCATCGTATCTCCCAAACGGCTGAACCGATTTTGATTTAGTTTTTTTTTGATAAAGAGTATTCTTAATTATAATACAAGAAAACCTGTTCAGCCGTTTGAAGATTATCAGCTCTTTTATCGGAGGTTTAAAAAAAAACTACTTTATATTACTTGTTAAATTTTGTTTTTTATTATTGCTTATGAGTACGCGTTTGACCATCTTCTTATCTGTTGGTAAGCGACGATGTGCTCGAAGATGAAACACGCAGACTTAAAAAATATCTATTCAGTCTTACCATGAAAAGACTTACGGTCTTACTTATAATCGTTACTTAAATTAAACAATGCTTAAAATTGCTCTGTCTGTTTTTCATATGTTTTCCGTTAGCGAGAAGAACAGAGCCAATTTTAAACTTAAATTTTTGCTTAAGTAAAGTTTATAGGTAAGACTGCTAGATTATACCTGTCTGGAAACAAGGAAGCCGGCAGTTTGTTTCATTACTTTCACTTCATACTCACCTAGTAAGTTGTGCACCGTATGGGGTATGGTAAGGTAGGGTATGTAATGTAATGAAGCGTTTGATTGATGCGGCAAGGTTACAACCCGGCGACGGTGGCGTTTGTGCCGATATCGGGCTGGCACGGCGACAACATGCTCGAGACCTCCGACAAGATGCCTTGGTTCAAGGGCTGGACCATCGATCGCAAGGATGGGAAGGTTGAGGGGAAGTGCCTCATTGAGGTACCAGACACTTTGTATTACTTCATATTTTTTTCGTTTCGTATTCTCTTTACCTATTCTATTCCCAAGCTTTCATAAGCTAATCTACGTATGCGACCATATTCTACAATCTTAAACGCATACAATATTTTATATCTAGTGCTGTTGCTCGCGACTTCGTACGCGTAGATTTTCATATAAACTTTTAACCCTTTTTTTTCCTCCCTTAATCTGGCTCTTGCAAAAAACATAGCCTATACTTCAATCTGGTCATAGCTAAGCATATTCATGAAAACAGCATTTAAATCCGTGCAGTGGTTTAGGAGATGTGCGTGGACAAACAAACAAACAGACAAAAATTCTAAAAACTGTCTAACGTGTTCAGCTGCTTATTTTAAGACAACCTGTGTTATATTTTTTTTGATATCTTGCAATTACAGATTTTACCACTCCCTGATATTACGGAGCCATGTACGGCATTTTGCGTCTCCCGACCTTGCGCTACCCTGGTATTTTATCCATTATGATGGTTTGCAAGATAAAATATCGGCCATGCCGCAGTACATGTCCAAAGAAAGTGACCTTTCGCTGAAGTTATGCGTAAGAAGGTTGCACTATATCGAGTCCTGTTTCCTTGTAGGCTCTGGACGCTATCCAGCCTCCGTCGCGGCCGACTGAGAAGCCCCTGCGGCTGCCGCTGCAAGACGTGTACAAAATCGGCGGCATCGGGACCGTACCCGTCGGTAGAGTCGAGACTGGCATCTTGAAGCCAGGTAAGTCTACTACAATATATCAATATTACACACCCAAAAGTTATCTTACAAATTAATCGTACTAAATTACTAATATCAATCAAAAATAAGAGAGCATTATGGGTGGCCTTATCGCCTTAATGATTTCTTCCAGGCAACCTTTGGAAGGACAGGACTGAAGGATTAGAGTACGATACATATTTATTACATATTAGTACGATATTTTATACACACACACACACACACACACACAATCATCAGCCAATTAGCGTCCACTGTTGGACAAGGCCTCCCTCATAGAGAGGGGTGTTGCCATAATCCCCACGCTTGGCAGACGGCTTGGGGATCGCAGTACGTTCACCGTGTACTATTAGGACGCTGCTGCCCATTCTCCGGTGGTTCTGGTCGCAGTTTTAGGACATACCCGGGTCATTTTATACATATTTATATAATGCCTACAAACATCCGTACAATAAATATTACTATAGATTAAGTTGGAGAGATAATCGCAACTACTACAAGTACTTCTTTGAAACATGTTTTTGAAACAAGCTTTTTATTCTCCATCCAAATTTTAACCAAGTTTTCGACTCTAATAAATTGTCTATGACAGATCTAGTCTTAAGTCACGTAGTTTGAAACTAATTAAAAACATAGTATTTTTTTAAATATTTATATTAGATTTGTCATGTCGTATTTATTGCTATTGAAATGATCTTATAATGGAACGTGAAAAACAGGTAGGTTGTTTTGACCTTGAAGCAAGCTGCAAACCGGAATCGCCGAACATATTTAAAAATAAAACTTTCGCTCTATTCGATGCGACTGGTTGGCGACAACTTTGTGTCCTTACCTGTAGATGAAAAAAAAATAGGCTTGCGCTTGGCCACCTCGCCTAATGTTCGCACCATCGCTTAGATGGTGCGATCTACGATGAGCACGATTGTCTAGAAGAAACAAAAAAAAAAATACCAAACATTACCATTGAAAATGGTTATCAGATGCAAATCGCCTGAGACTTATTTTTGGCCATAGCTCCGAGGATTTTGGGAGGGTCGAGATGGGAATAGTACCAAAAGTTGAGAAATGTATCGTGACACGTATGAGCGTTTGAATTTTGAAAATCGGCTGGTAACATTTATGGAAATTAAAAAAAAAAAGTCGATTCACCAGCGATGGTTGGTAAAAAATAAATTGTCTACCTATAAATAAATATCTGGGACATTTTTGCACACACGGTCATCTGACCCCAAACCCATATTACAAGCAATCTGGCAGCCATATTACAAGCAAAGCTTGTAATATGGCTGGCAGAGACAGATATACGTACATATATATTTTGAAATACATACTTAAATAGATTTAACAACCAGACATAGAACAAACACCTATGTTCATCACACAAATGTTTGTCCTAGATGGGAATCGAACCCACGCCCCCAAGCACAGAAGTTAGGTTCACAACCAACTGAGCCACCGGGGCAGTCATCAGAACATGGCGTTCTGACTTAGGACCACCAGTTTTTTTTTTTGCATAATTTTGTAAATAAGGAACGGTCCTTGCCATCAGGTGAACTACTTGATTACGCAGGTGCGCTTGTCATCAGGTAAACAACTTGATTGTCTCGACAGTTGCAGTACGACCTCATACTTTTTTTTTTGTGCGATCTTATAACAATAAGCTCTAGTTTTATTTTTAATTTAATGTTTTAATTAAAAGTGTTTTTCTGACACAAATAAATTACTCAGGTCTATGACTATAATTTTCAACCAACTTCAAAAAAGGTTTTCAATTAGTATTTTTTTTGATAGGTATATTTTTTGGTTCTGTATTTTAGGTACCTACCTACTATGAACCCTTTTTATTGAAAAGGTTAAATCTTGAAGGTAGTATTCTAACTATAAGGGTGGAAAATTATGAAATGAAACCCGATATTGAACTTCTCGTGGAGTTTTTTTTTTTAGTCTTGATTCTGTTTTAGTCAGATTTTGAATGTTTGTAACAAGCGACGGCGTTATGCTTTGTTAATCGAGTTCAAAGGCAGATCCAAACTATATAGTTTGGATCTGCCTTTGAACTCGAACTAGTACCGAAAAAAGTCTGCCAATAACTGAAGAGGCGAGGTAAACACGTATTGCACACACTGACATATTCTTACTAGTTCTACAAACGCACACTTCAATATTGAGCGAACACAACTGCAAATGTTGTGATCAAAATGTATAAGAATGGATGACCGAGGGGGGGGTGTAAATGCCAAAGGGGAAACAGTAGGTATAACGCTTCCATTTATTTATTTTTTCTGAGGTGTTATGTGTGCGTGTTATGGTGCAGGCATGGTGGTGGTGTTCGCGCCGGCTGCCATCACCACTGAAGTAAAGTCTGTGGAGATGCACCACGAGGCGCTGCAGGAGGCCATGCCCGGCGACAACGTCGGATTCAACGTGAAGGTACACCACACTACAACACGATAGATACATAGTATATACTATGGAAAGTTAGCAATTCACCTTCCTGCGCGAAAAACTTCCTCTAGCACACGATTGCGAAATTCGTTATTTTGCGAGAATCACGATAACCCAGCGTTGTGCCCTGTCACAAGTCCGGTTGGCCTCTCTGACGTCACTGACAGAGAATAGTCTTAGTACAAAGTGATCGCATGCCTTTTATCATTAAGCCAGGCTCCCATTCCAGTCTAGGCATACCTTTTTTATACTGACGAGGGTAGGGGGGAGGGGCGGAATCTTCGAAATGCGGATAGCATGGGGCTCTCTATAGGAACGCACCGGTACCTTCCTGGCATGCTGCCCGAAGCAAAACTCCCAGGAAATACTCCGAGAAATTCTCCGCTCCTTTACAACGGCCACACCGCCCCGTTGTCTTCCCTGGGCTCACATGAATGGGAAGTCAGATCCCCAAATCTGAGCACCCACGGGCCCAAAGGTGCCCTTTCAGTCGGCTCTTACGACTGGCAAGGAACGCCGAAGCTGTAATCACACGTGAGATTTTTCAAAATGCGTATTTATGGTGTAAATAATACTTAAATCTGTATTACGTTATTTTTACCTAATTAAACCCAGTAGGTACTTATTCTCGAATGTTATTACACTTTTTCTTGCGGGGAAAAAAATCTTACGTGATCTTTGCACAGCATGAGTTTAGGTGAGATTCAGTTCGACCCCTCCCCACCCCTGAACACCTCACGTAATTAATAGATGCCCCCATAACAACTATATACCTACAAGAACGATCATATTAGAGTATGGATCCTTGATACCCACAACAGTACATACCTCAGTCGCGATGTTTTGACATGAGGAAATAAGCATGCATACAGACACACATTAATTATCTTATCAAGTAGGTAGGATTTTCACTAGTTTCATAAAAGAAGTCATAGGTATGACTGATAGAGGAATTTTATTTTTAATTGGAGAACATTTCCTGTAAGCCTTCTATTCAGATTTAGCTCAGTCTAGCCTTAACTAGCCTATCTAGCCTTTCACTCAGTGCCGTATCGGAAGTGACTTTAAAATTATTTCTGAATGTCGCATTTATATTTAATAAGCTGATTGCCTTGGGAACATGTCTTAGCTCTTCCTGTGTTTTTTCGTATCGGTCTCGAAAACATTCCACAGGTCTGTTTTAGCCAAAATTAAGCTTAGTCTCATCTTCATGCATTCCTATGGATGTGTTGTTTGCAGAACGTGTCTGTGAAGGAGCTGCGCCGCGGATACGTCGCTGGAGACTCCAAGAATGCCCCGCCCAAAGGCGCCTCTGACTTCACCGCGCAGGTAACTACTAAATAGATTCTCTGATATATGCGGGTAAGGTAGGTAAGGCAGGTACAGAAAAAAAGGCATGTTTGTAATCATTTTTCGTGCTACCGAATACCCTGACTTACAAATTTTCTTTCAATTCTTATACAGGCATTATAATACGATATTATACCATTTTAATGGGTTTTTTCGCCTTAAACCTTAGTCCAATAAGTTTCGCGTCATAATATAAGTACTTGTAGATGTCATATTTAAAAACGATTAATAGGATAAATATAAATAAATAAATATCTGGGACATTATTGCACACATGGTCATCTGACCCCAAACTAAGCAAAGCTTGTAATATGGCTGCCACAGACTGATATACGTACATATATATTTTAAATACATACTTAAATAGATATTAACACTCAGACATAGAACAAACACAAATGTTCATCACACAAATGTTTGTCCTAGATGGGAATCGAACCCACGCCCCCAAGCACAGAAGTTAAAATATAAATAAATAATTTGCTTCTTTGTATATACAAATGTTTCATAAAATTGCAAAACCTTAACCATATTCTTAATTTAGACAAATATGTGATCCTATCACTTATCGAGTTCGTGAATTTCCTGCGAATGTATTTTGTAACCAGTTTATCTGGCGGCCTTGAAATAGCGGCGCTGTAATGACTCGTACTTGCGTAGGCTATAATGGTACGTGTGCTCAAGTTAAATATAAATTTGGCAATTAAATTACACAACTTTGACCTGCCAAAACATGAAAAGTATTTTTTTATTTGGTGAAAGCAGCATTTGACTGGCCTATATCACACAGTGGCAATATAAAGTACCTATATAGTATATATAGCATACGTATAGAGTACCTACTAGTGTAATTTATTGTGTGTAGGTGATCGTGTTGAACCACCCTGGTCAGATCAGCAACGGCTACACGCCTGTGCTGGACTGCCACACGGCGCACATCGCCTGCAAGTTCGCTGAGATTAAGGAGAAGTGCGACCGCCGTACCGGTAATTAGCCATATTAAATTTTGTTACAAGCTCTTCTCAACATTGTTATGAATCTACTTATTAGACGCACGTGATGAGCCCAAAGTGGATGTTGGCCTCCGACAAATGAAAGACGCCACTTCTAACGGCACGGTGCGATTTTATGCCAATCTGATAGACCAGTTTCCATGGCGTCAGAAAAGCAGTACTGGGGAACGCCCGAGATTCCATCTCACCAAAAGACCAAAATTCTCGCAGACGGGCGCTACACTCATGCGACGAATGTACCTCTACTGTTTTAAACTTACCAAAAATTCCATGAATTCAAAAGCCGAATGCACCTGAACAGGTGGGCGAAGGTCTCCATGGAGTATATAGGAGCCACCAAACAGTCGACCCCCAGGTTGGACCCGATGGCTCGACGAGCTAGGAAGGTTTAAAAAAATTGGTTGGTCATGGCCCAGAATAGAAAAACCAGTGGAAGGGATTGGGGAAGATCTTTGCCCAGCAGTGGTACAATACAGGTTACCATAAAAAAATGGTTCCACTTATTCCCGCGAGACTTCTTTCGTGAGAAGGCCTCTTCCGGGCAACGTCCAGGAAGCCGTCCCAAATACGCTCTCATGGCCCGATCCTCTTCCACCCGTACAACAAAAATAACAATATTGCTACAATATGCAATGTTACCTAAAACTTAGTATTTTTAAATCTATACTAATAGAAAGATTTGTATTTTTGGTTGTTTGTAACAAAATATCTCAAAAACTACTGAACCGATTTAAAATTTCTTACACTGTTGGGAAGCTTCACTATCCCCGGGTGACATAGGCTATATTATATTTTGTAGCGAGGCCGAGCTTACACCCATGCAAAGCCGGAGCGGACGGCTAGTCTACTATAACATATTATTTTTTTTGCCATGTAACTCTTTTATAATTTTAACCATAGATAACAAAATCAGCTTTGTATTGATCGAGTGACGGCAACCAAGTATATTTGTGCAGGTAAAACGACGGAGGTGGACCCGAAGTCGATAAAGTCTGGTGACGCAGCCATCGTGATGCTGGTGCCGACCAAGCCTCTGTGCGTCGAGTCGTTCCAGGAGTTCCCGCCGCTCGGCCGCTTCGCCGTCAGGGACATGCGCCAGACCGTCGCCGTGGGCGTCATCAAGGTAACTTTGCCTCAATTCACTTCACCTAAAATCGCATCACCTCCTCCCCCCACTTAAATTAATCTCACCTCCCATACCTTTTTTTAACATAATTTACTTCGCCTCTGCTAACGTAACTAGGTATACCTCAACTCACATAACTTCACCTCACCTGACTCCCTCCCGTCTATCCTGTTGGGTAATTTCTTTAGATGGAAAGATGGCCTGGAAGAATTAGCTTTTAGCGATAAGGCCGCCACTTGTGGCAATGGCTTGTAAGTTTTCTGTTTGTATTTTTTATTTCTGGCGTCTAATTCCATCTCACTTCAATTCACCTCAGCTGACAATCACTCCATGTGATTTTTTTCACGTCAGGTAAGCTCTGGTTTCCTAGGATAGCGGTGCCGTCATTAAGCGCCCATAATACAGCAAGTGAATGACGTCGCTAGAACGTTGTCTATGTAAACAAAATGGCGCGGTTTCCTAGAGAGCGGTATTTGCTCAGGGTATTTGCCTTCTTCTGAGGGTATTTGACACCGTAACATCAAAAGGTGGAGTTGCCATTTGCATGACAGCCGTTGCGTCTGCTATGTGAAGGCGCCGCTATCCTAGGAAACCAGAGCTTTGTGGTCAATCGTACCTATTATTAGAGGTCCTTCCTGCAAAATTGCAAACGAAATTAAATTGTTACAGAGCGTGAACTTCAAAGAAGTAACTACCGGTAAAATCACCAAGGCGGCCGAGAAGGCCCAGAAGAAGAAATAACTATGGGGCACTTCTAACAAAACACTGTTGCCGCCGACCGCCGCCTGCGTGGACGCGACCTTTGAATCTCTAGTCTCTAGTAAGTTGGTAGTCGCGTCTTTAAAGGACGGAGCGCGGCGCGCGGGTAGTGACTCGCCGGCGCGCTCCCCGCCCGCGGCCGGCGGTGCCGCACCGAGCGTCTCGCGCCCCCCTCGAGCGCTCGCCTCCCTAGCGCCTCCCTCTAATCGGAGCTTCTTCACTGGCCACATCACTCTCGCCCAATATTTATGCATTTATCGTAGCACGATATTAAAGGTAGTCGGTTTTAGTTACGCTTATGTCTTAAGTTTATATCTTTGTGATTATTTTAGTCGTAAGTTACTCGTCGAGTATGAGTTTCCGCATTTGAAAGCTCGCTACGTTTTAATTTTTCATCGTAAAGAGTTTAGGAGGAAAGGAACGGAATGGTTATTGAATTTTTAAACCATTTTCATGTGTATTAATTGTCAACTGTAAAATAACTAGTGGTTGTATTTGTCTGTATGTATCTGTAACTTATATAAATATTCGTAGATAGGTACAAGCTTGCCATTGTATCCAATCTCAATGACATTGTTTCCTTGTTTTGTTGGCACTGAACTTAATTTTATAATTATTCTTGTTAAAAAGCAAAAATTCAGTAACATGTTGTCGCTATAAATAGCATTCCTAGTTAGTGTTTTAGTTTAAGGTTGAAGATGTATTGTTAATTAATAACAACTGAGTTCAATGCGAGGGCTTTGGTTTTAAACCTACCCTGCAGGAAGCTTGTATTGAATAAAGCGTTAAAAACGTTTTAAAGATATTTTGAAGACTTTGTAAATTATAGCGAATTATCAAATTGTTTGTTTTCTCCTTGTTAGACAATCGCGAGTGGTTTGAATATTCAACTTTGGTCAATCCGTTAGTTTTCTCTTACCTATTGTACATGTATGTATTCAAAACAGGAATCTCATATTACGGAATTTATCTCATTTTCATTTTAAGCTAAATGTATGTTTGTAATCTTTCAGTAATTTTGTAAAAAACCGTATCTTTTTAGTCCTATAATAATAAACGAAGAAGTTCGAAATCGTATTTTCTTATTAATATATGTGCGACAACGTATTGCACTCCCTTATAACTAATTTTATATACAGCTTGGCAAAAAAGAGTAGAAATTAATAGGGGGGAAAATAGCAAATTAATACTATCGCAAATACTAAATACTAGCAACCTTGTAAGTATATCTGAAGGCTTCGACCAAAATAAAATGAATGGATGGGCCCTAAGCATTGAACTTGATCAGTAAAAACGAGTCAAAACCGTCGGACATATACTTCAACACCTAATTATAAAAATGTACAGTATATTTGTTACAAAAAATAGATATCGGTTTTATTTGTGTATTTACACTTCGGTAAAGCATACGAATTCATAATTTTGTCAGATGTTTCGTTATCGCGTAACAATAGACTCGTGTTTGACTTCCTACGGCTAGAGACCGACTGAAACGAAGTGAGCGCTGGCGCTCATTTTGTAATCTTCAAAAATGCGCTTCTACAGGGTCCGTCCATTCATTTTATTTTGGTCGAAGTCTGAAGGCTGACATGATTTCCTCAGTAGTGTCAGAAGAAAAGTTTTCGTTTCAAGATTTTTTGCCAAGCTTGACTTTTTTTATTTTCTTCTGATCAAGGAAAATAAATCGATTCTGGCTAAATACCCCAATCGGCAGGTCCACCTAGTCAAAATAAAAAGTGTAGACGGACGTCAGTGTCAATCATAACAGGGCCCTAATTCCGGACCGGCCATTGGAAAACACACCACGAACGTGCCTTATCGTATCGTGCTCTAAACACAAACGTGATTCTCAAACGCGCTCTATCGTGAAAGTGTAAAATGGCATTCTGTAAGCCGCACGGTAGGTTGTCTATGGCCCATTTTTCGATTTCACGCGGCGCGTTCAAAATTCCTACCTCCGCTAGAATCGGAAAACGGTTTACGGTTACGGTTTATTAGATGAAAATGATTTGTTTTGGATCCGTATCATAAGATGCCATAAAAAACTTTAAAACTTAATTTAATAACACTTTAATTTGAATTTTTAAGTAAAAACCCCATGAAAAATACCTAAATCATTATTCTTTATTCAGGAAAGTTAAGGGAGATACATATATAACCAGATTTGGAACGCAACATCAGACTTCCATTTTAATTATCAAAACAATAACATAACCTCGCAATTCCAGGCAAAAACCTATTAAATATACTTAATAAAATAAAAGGAATTCGTAGTAGATTTAGTAGAAGTAGACTCCAACAACTTATTAATAACAATACCTAGTTGCTCAGAGCCGGCGAGCCCCGGATTATCATTGCAGCCTGAACTATTCATCGGGAGTTACTGAGTCACCAGCTATTTTGTTTCCTATGTGTGATCGTTGCAGAGAAGCTAAATTCTCCTGCTACCAGCATTAAGACGGAAGTTAAAATTCTTACAACCTTGAACTAGGAGTTACCAAAAGCCAGTGGGTAGTGGTTAGCTGCCAACAACAATCCGGTGTATACAGGAGGTTGTGGAGACAATAAATGGTCTCCTTCCTAATTACGTACAATTCCCAAGACGGAACAAGACGGAGAAGAATAAAATTAAAGGATATTATGTGACAGTGGCATACATATAATTGGCATATATGCGAAGTTTGGAGGGGCAGCTCATGATAGATGATTGGTGGTACCGACCGGGAGTGACTCGCACAGAATATATGCCACAACTCAAAGACAGCATAATAATGGCAATATTAACTGGCTTACAATAAATGTCTTTAACATAACAATTGTAAAGTTTGAGTGTGAAGAAGCAGCAAGCATACAAATTAATATTATTAGTGTGAATATCTGCCCTCATTGTGATATCGTTGTATATTAAAATTTACCCAAAACTTATTTCTTTTTTACGTTTAATTTCATATCACTGAACAAGAATATAATTTTCCGAGATCTATATGTACAAACGATAGTATCTGAGCCGTAGCATGTACGCTTTACAATCTGATGGCACCTGGTTCAATCCTCAGCCCGACACCAATAACTTATTTAGTACCTAAATAAATCATGTGCAGTTTGATGCCATCGCTCAAAAACAGTGTAGGAAAACATTGGTACGATACCGGTATGTCCAACAACCTCAAAAAGTTCGAAGGCATGAATGACATTCATCAATATGCATTGAGATATATGACATGGTGGATTACAGCACATCCTCTCTATCTATCTATCTGAGAGAAGGCCTGTGTCGTAGCAGTGGGAACATGATAGGCTGAAATGATGATGAACAAGAAATACAATAAAACAAAGGTGATATTTTTATAAAATTCAAACTTTTATTTTTGTTATACTTTATTTAAAATATCTTTTACACAAATAATATATAGCCAGTCGAAGTAGCTAAAACCTCAAGGTCGATCAATTAACGGGTTCTTCTTCCTGTACCCAAAGGGAGATCGGCTATGAGGATATTGCTCTCTGCCAAGGCTGGGCTCCGCCGTCTCGATGCGAACGTCCTGTGGCCTTAGTACAAGCACTTGCGAAAAAGTTATTGTTACGTAAACGATAGAAAATGTATGAATAATTGAACAGCGCCTCTATCGGATGCGAATGGAAACTGATTTTTTCATACATTTTGCTATCGTTTACGTAATGATAACTTTTTCGCAAGTGCTTGTACGCACTGCCACTCTTGACACTCGTGCGACTGAGCGATGATGTCGTTACGTACGTACCAGCCGGCTCCCGTGACTATCCTCAGGGCGACATTCTGTACCACCTGGACTCTCTAGCTAGCCGAGCAAATCGCATACCATGACATATGAATATACATTTTGTATATCCCCACTTTTGTTCTCAACAGCAGCTTAGAGCATAACACCGGGCTCTGGCAGCCTTCGCCTGGTGGTAGCATGTTGCGTCTACGCTGTGATTTGGTCAGTAGCGAGTAACTCTCATTGTTGTCAAAAGTATCTGAAATAGACAAAAAATTCTCATAATGTGATATGATAAATAAAAGATTAGGTATGATATAATGCCTCCCTTACATGGTCTCCAAGTGAAATCTTGTTATGAAATACCATCTAGTACTTAGCAATATTCACAAAAAGATTTTTTTTACATTAGACTAGGCTAACGTTTGACTGCAATCTCGCTTAATGGAAAACGATGATGTGGCCGAAGATGATCATGTGACGCTTTGTTGTTTATCTGGATGTGTGGTAATCTAAAAGTGATGTGGAAATCTAGTTCATGAAATTGCACACTTTTCGAGGAAAATCCTTTAAATGCATGGAATGTATCTTACCATGTCTAGAGTCAGGTTGTAAAAGGATCTTACCATGATTTCATGCCAAAAGCTGAAGCTGCAGTTAGTGCTGGTAATGGTGACTTAAATGGGGCTCCTTACACCAGTTTTAATGCTTGTTCCGGGCAGACCAAACAATGTTCCCATCTCAAGCTCTGGCGCAGGTGGTGTCTCAGGGGCAGGTGCTGGGCTCTCTGTATGCTCTATGAACTGCACAAAATAAATAATTTTGAGCATTGGAGCATTTAAGTACATGAATAGGGAATATGAGGGGTATATAGTATACGAAGGGTGTTATAAGTTAAATGTGTGTATCTGTGACATTTAAATGTTTTTTTTTTTTTATTGAAATTGGTTTTAGCTTGATTTTAAACAAGAATGCAGTCTACGATGGACAATACTTGCTCAGAGAGAATAGATTCATTCAAACTTAAAGACACTTAGATTGTAAGGATCGATGAACGGATTCACGCTTTCTGAATATCAAATGGCCCTGGCCACGTATTTGATAGAAAAATAGACAGGAGGGAATTAGATCATGCAGATTCGATGCACACTCTCCGAAATGTATCCGATATAAAACAGATAGACTAGCAACTTCACACAATGTTCAAGACTGAAGCTTAGTCTGTACCGGGGATAAAAACTAACTAACTTACATGTTTTGAAAGTCTAATTACACGCTTTTTGATCCACTGGCTGTAGTCTTTCTGTCAATCTCCAAGACTATGTAGGTACATGATACAAAAAACTAAAATAAACATACCTCAGTGGAGACAATAGGTATCCTCAAAGCCATACAGGGCCACATTATGGATAGGTCCACCTGCATCACCTCCTTGAGAGTTGTTGAGACAGAGGACCATCGCCCGTGCTTCCAGAGCATAATTTTCCACCCCAACTTTGACCAAATCCCCGGATTTCGTTGTGGTTCTGGGCCGCCTTTTTGTTGAATATTATTCATTTCACAGTGGGTAATTGTCTTTTACAAGACAATTTCATGAATAACTTCCTTAAATTGGGGACATCAGCAAATTTTTTTGCTAAATGTAACCTCAAAACATCTGAAAACAGTCCAAACGCGCTTGACCGCGCCTCTAACGCGAAAGTTCAAAGCACGTTCATTTGACAGTTCAAACCTTGCTCAAAACGAGCGGGGAACGCGCCTAACCGCGCCTTGTCACACTTTGGTACCGTACAGAATGCCGTTTCACGCAGATATCGTGCTCATATCGTGTCGTGCCACGATAGAGCGCGTTTGGCGTTTGCGGAATCAGGGCCCAGAACAGTCGTTTAAAAAAAATGTCATTGTCAATTTGTGTTCCGAATTACTCCAAGGCTATATATGCATCAATATGGCTCACCGATATATCAATGTGAAGAGCAAGAGATATCATCACATCATAATTTTGTGATTTTTTTCACGTCAGTAGTAGGGCTCTGTAGTCGTTTTGTTTATTTTAGTTAAGCTCAGCCGGGCTAGCATACGCTCTGCGACAAGCTTTTGTAGACTCTTTTTTATCGTATCTGTAATTGGGCTTGGGCCAAAGCGAGACAGGCGTATATGAAACTGTAGGCAGATTGTCGCGTTCTTGCGCAACAAAGTGACGACAATATTTTGTCGCGGTGCGCATGCTAGCCATGCAGAGCATTCCAAATGGATAAAACAACTGCCACTGAGCATGCCACTGGCCGTGAGCGTGCTCACGAATAAATCGGAGCGCTGCACTGCTTGCATGATTCGGAGCACGTATTTGTTTAGTTGTCACTTTGTATATTAAAACAAAACAGATGAACAAACGGTATGGCTTTAGAAGCTTAAGCCTGCCCAAAGGCCGAATATTAAAAAATTGTTTAGTTGTCAAAGCGTTAACAGCAGCTGTCAAGCTTGCTAGGAAGCTAACAAGTTTCTTCGCTTTTTGTTGCTGTATTTACCTTTGCTTTGCGGATAGAAGCGAGCGGTCTGTTGATAACGAAACACGATGACGTGTGCCTTGCCGTAAGTGAAAGTAACATATTAGTGGTAGGAGCGATACGCGCAGGCCTTCAATATTAGTCGAATTTTCTGAGGACTGCAGTTTCTCGCGAGCCGTGGTTCCGTTCAGTCGCCTCCGGTAACGATTTAAGCCGATCACAATGTGTGGAATTTTCGCGTACATCAACCACTTGACGCCTAAAACTCGGCGCGAAATTTTGGAGTTGCTGGTAAATGGACTGAAGCGCTTGGAGTACCGCGGCTATGACTCTTCTGGTGTCGCCGTAGATGCTCCTGATCAGAAAGACATAGCTGTAGTGAAACGACGCGGCAAGGTCGCCGCTCTAGAGGAGCTGTTGCAGGAACGCGCCAGTGAACTCCTTGTGGAGCAGTGCGTGGAATCGCACTGCGGCATCGCGCACACACGTTGGGCCACGCACGGAGAGCCCAGTGCCGTCAACTCACACCCTCAGCGCTCCGGGGAGGATAACGCCTTTGTTGTTATTCACAATGGAATCATCACAAACTACAAGGAAGTCAAAACTTTCCTGGAGAACAAGGGCTACGTCTTTGAGTCTCAGACTGACACTGAGACTATTGTCAAGTTGGTTCATCATATCTACCACCAGCACAAGGATTACAACTTCCAGGAACTTGTTGAACAGGTAATCCAGCAATTGGAGGGAGCGTTTGCTCTGTGCTTTAAATCACGCTATTTTCCCAATGAATGTGTGGCCACACGCAGAGGAAGCCCTTTGCTCGTGGGAATCAAAACAAAACGCCGTCTATCCAGTGACCATGTTCCTATTATGTATACAAACAACAAAGCCACTCGAGGAGTAGTGCCCTCAGTACCGCGAGTCAACAGTCATGCTCACTTTGAACCTGAAGAGGAGAGAGATGTAGAGTACTTCTTTGCATCGGATGCTTCTGCAGTTATTGAACACACCAACAAAGTACTGTACTTTGAAGATGATGATGTAGCCCACATCAAGGATGGCGTTCTCAGCATTCATCGCCTGTCTGGTAGCAGCAATGATCCTCATCAAAGAGAAATCTTTACACTTAAACTAGAACTCCAACAGATAATGAAAGGTAACTATGACTATTTCATGCAAAAAGAAATCTTTGAGCAACCTGAGTCTATTGTCAACACTATGAGAGGCCGGCTCAACTTTGCTGAAGGCACCGTGACTCTTGGCGGTATTAAGGATTACATTCCTGAAATAAAGCGGTGCAGGAGGCTTATGCTGATTGGATGTGGCACAAGTTACCATAGCGCTGTAGCCACTCGTCAATTACTGGAGGAGCTGACAGAGCTCCCAGTCATGGTAGAATTGGCTTCTGACTTTTTGGACAGGAATACCCCTGTATTCCGTGATGATGTCTGCTTCTTCATCTCACAGTCAGGAGAGACTGCCGATACTCTGATGGCTCTTCGTTATTGCAAGAGGCACGGAGCTCTCATTGTTGGAATCACCAACACTGTGGGAAGCTCAATCTGTCGCGAATCCCACTGTGGTGTCCACATCAATGCTGGGCCTGAAATCGGTGTTGCGTCTACTAAAGCATATACCTCTCAATTCGTCTCACTCGTCATGTTTGCTTTGGTTGTTAGTGAAGATCGTATCTCTCTGCAAAAGCGACGTGCTGATATTATCGCCGGGTTGCATGAATTGGACACCAAAATTCGTCAAGTTTTAGCACTCGATCCGGAAATAAAAAAGTTATCACAAGATCTGTACCGCCAGCGTTCTTTGCTCATCATGGGTCGGGGGTACAACTTTGCTACCTGTCTCGAGGGTGCTCTTAAAGTTAAGGAGTTAACCTACATGCACAGTGAAGGAATAATGGCTGGAGAGCTAAAGCATGGACCCCTAGCGTTGATCGACAGCTCTATGCCGGTGATGATGATAGTTATGCGTGACCCTGTGTACACCAAATGCATGAATGCATTACAGCAAGTGACCGCTCGCCAAGGCCGACCAATCGTTGTTTGTGATGAAGGAGATACCGAGACAATGAGTCTTGCATCTCAATGCCTGCAAGTCCCAAAAACAGTAGATTGCTTACAAGGTATCCTCACAGTCATCCCCATGCAGCTCCTCGCTTACCACATTGCAGTTTTACGCGAGTGCAATGTCGACTGCCCGCGCAATCTCGCTAAATCTGTCACAGTGGAGTAACATTGTTATGGTGAGGTACTTAGCACAAAAATCTCTTGTAAATATAATGTAAGGCAATTAAGATTCCATTGTCATCATAAGACATCTAGTACTTAAACTTTTATACTATTACAGAAATTGTCTATAATGGTACACAACCAATGTTCAAGTAAGTTAAACCCTTTAATTGGGCTTGACTTACTATGTTGTAGAAAGAAGTTGATGTAAATGTTATATATAAAAATTAAAAAAATCAAGTTGGAAAAAACACGGCGACAGTTCAAAAACACGCATTCAAATTGTTCCCGCCTTTATGGAAAAAAATGCTTACAGATATACATCCTTGTACCGTAACCCAAATGTCATCATCCTCTTCTCTATTCCATCATGGGTTTTACCCAAGACGAGGATGTTTATAAAAAAATAAATGGAGTAAGGCACAAGTATAAATAATCATTTGCTATCAATAAGATAGACAGTAAATTCCCGAACTAGAGACTTGTATGTTGTACATAAATAAAATTATACTCGAAAGTAATTTTATATTGAAGTGTTCCATGCTTTAGTATTGTTTCGAATTCTGCTGGTCGTAGAACTCATGAATTGTCAATACCTTTTAAATAACTAAAGTTGTGTTCTGGTTTGGATATCTTTAACTAAGGAAATATTTATGTAATGGTATAAATGCCATTACAAAGCTATCAACCAACCAACAACAACTACCAACAACAACAACTAAACTCCAACTTCAACTTATATCCAACTTCTGGTTTTTTGGTCTAAACAAGTTACATTTGAGTAGGTACATAGCATTGTTACAACAACATTACCAATTATAATATCACACAGATGATTATAATTAATCTGAATATTAACTTCAACATCTATCCAATTACTTTATTCTTAACATTCCGAATGAGAACCAATTCAAAGACATTCCATTCCATCAATGGCATGTGTGGGCCAACAACTCGTCTTATTATTTAAAGGCGGATAAATAGTTACTTAACATGCCTAGTTATTCAAGATTGTTTCGTTCGATTTTCAAGGTCTTACCTTTCGCTTGTATGCAGCGGGGCAAACTTCGAAACTACATCTAGAAAAGTTTAATTTTAAGAACAGACAGTATAATTTGAGCAATGAATTAGTGACATTTTTCTTATTTTCAGAAGTAAAGATGTATTTAATAGAGCCGATACGCAAGTTGCTTACCCTTGAATAATTAAATGATAAAGTCATATTTACATTACAGTTGTCTCACGTTAACATAACAGAAAACACATTAATGTAGAAAACATTGAAATAATTAGTCACGCATTTTCACAATAACGAATTATACCTATGCGGGATTGGTCGGCTACACTTATATTTTTTTTATTACATAATACGTAAGTAACTACTGTAAAATCAATTTTAAAGCTTGTATCGGATATAAAATCTTGTACATAGTTGTGTTATGCAATTTATGTTATGTTTGCATTCATTGAAAACATCAATAACAATAACAAGAAAATACCTAGTACTGTGCTCATAGCACTATTAAGATATCGGCTGTTGGTTTACCATTTGTGTTAGTACCACGCAATGTTTTTTTTTGCTTAAAAACTGCCAATAATCGCGGACCCTGATTAAAATAGCTATTACCCGATATCAGATAGTATTTTTACTCATAAAAACAATTTCGTCGGAAAATGTATGCTTATCAAATCTTGAATATCTAGAAGTTATGTGAAGATAATCATTTGATTTCTTGACTGTAATGTCCCTTTACATCACAATTTATTTTTACGCCTTATATTTTTGTAAATAATTAAAGTAGTACACCTATGTGATAAGTCGTGCTAAATGTAATACTCGTATGTATATATTACGTAAATATTAATTATATCATTTGAATTTTACAGTTGATTAAGATTATTATACCTACTGCCCAAAAAAGAGCGTAATGTTTTCGGGCGTAAATATGTTTTTTTGTATTTTTAATGTTTATCACCTCCTATAGCTTAAACGGCTTGACCGATTTTGACGAGTGAGGTGAGGTTGTTTCCTCTTTAAGTCTGGAGTGTCTAGGCAACATTTTACAGTTGATTTTATTGTCTTTCTTTCAATAATATTACTCGTTTAATTATCTTGTAGAACGCTAGAAAATATTGATGTCGATTCTGTTCTATCATTTACTAAAGTAAATTTGACAACTCAAAAATTTTGCTACCTTTTTAAGTGTAGGCAAAAATTTTGCTTATTTACTACTATACTTTTTCTTATTATACTATACACATCTTAAAAACATATTATTTGAATTAGTTTAGATTAGTAAGAGAGTATAACATAATCGACGCTAATAAATAAGCAATTTTTAATAATATACATTATTAATAATGTAAGTAGATACGATATTTTTGTAAATATTGTTTTGTAAAATTTGAGATTAACACAATCAATGTTCCATGTTATCACAAAATATTAAAGTGAATGCTAATGTGATTGAATCAGTCAAAACAAAATAGTCAAAAGTTCTTTAAAAAGTATTTTCATGTAATGCCAACTAAAACTAATAAATCTGGCAATTGATAAAGCGTCTGCTAATAAGGAAATGATAATTTTTAAGTACCTACTGAATTAAACTGATAAATCACTTTTGTTAAAACTAGTAATATATACATCGCACATATAACATATTAAGGTTTTGTTGTATGAGTATATAACTTTTATATCTTTATTGTTGAATGAAAACTTTAACCCATTTATTCATAAAAGCTCGATCTAATCTGATGTAAAAAAAAATGTCTTGGGGCTGGATTTTTTAATCTCGTATATTTCGCACGAAAATACCATGCAAAATGACTGACTTTCGAACGAAATCCCAAACAAAAGTAGCATTTTTCAAATAATCATATCACTTGCTAACGCAGCGAGTGGTTTGAACCATTCGAATTTGCTTTCTATCAATTGAAAATCTTTCATTTTGAATGATACTTTCGTGTGAAATCATACGAGCGATTTAAAAATCGAGCTCCTACTCTCACGCGTGACACTTTTTTACCAGCGCAGGGAGAAGTTGACCGATTATTTTATTACAAAGATATTAGCTTATCGAGCGCTTGTGAATAAAAGAGGTAAGTAGTTTTTAATCAATTTTTAATTCATATTCATTTACACATTTCGTATTGAACTTTATTTACAAATTAGTTATTTTATTTTAGATCTAAACGAAATTTAAATGTTAAAATATTGTTACATCACGTCATACTTTTATTTTTGATTCAATTTGCTAAGCAAATAACTAGTCAAGTTTTGGATATTTAAATTAGAAATTATAAGTTCGCCTGCTACGAGATCGCAGGGTTCACATTTGCCAAGGATCAACGAGGATAAAACTATTAGACAAAAATGAAGTTTGTTTTTGTTTAAAGCTAGGTCTACTTCTACTCTAAACTTATCGCGAAATTATGGTGCATTGAAATATCTGGATCAAGCTTAGTGGTTATTATTGTCGCATGTCACCACGCTCTAGCGCTTGTTAAAGTAGAACTTACTCGTATGTGTTCTGAATCAATTGATCCGTGATGAATGACTCACAAAAATTATGTTACATACCTATATAAAGCTTCTAAATTTTAATATATTTCTTTGTAAAATTAAGTTTATTTTATAGCGTTATTTCCTTCACAATGATTAAGCATTACGATTACATGTACAGAATCTGACTTAGAAAGTACGTTATAACAAGAGGTTAGGTAATGTGTCTTAGAGTTGGTTGCTGAAGTGTTAATTTCGTATTGCGTTGTTTAGTTTGTGATAAATGATTTTCATACATTATTACAACATTGTTCCTTAAGACCGTACTCACCGGACAGAGTTTGACACATTTTCAACATTGTTAAAAATAAAATAAAACCACTGAGCGAGAATTAAAAATAAACTTTTTTTGTTTCTTTTCCCCCATGCTATAAAATATCAAGAAAATTGCTTTATACTATTTGATATGTTATTCTAAATTAATGAATTTTTTTTTTTATTCTTACTTTGTGTTTTTTTATCTTCAACATTGTTCAAAATGGGATCTGACCCGTGAGCGCGGCCTTAACAGTTAACGCACATATGAACAATAGATATAGGTAGTAATTATTATCATATACTTACTAGTACCGAAATAAAACTATTACTTCGAATACGTAAGTATCTAATACATAAAACGAAAAAAGGAAAATCACGCGAACGTGAAACTTAACGCTCCGAGATACGGTTTGCGGTCTCGCAACTTTTCGCAATCACCTAAATAGAATCGCTTAAAACAGGCGACGGTGCGGCCCCAGACCTATTCTGTTACAATATTGGATGAGCTGCTTTATAGTGTGACCGATTTATCTGAAAAGCTGAATAACGGAGCCACCATCGTATTTACCAAACAAAACTAATAGCTCATATAATAAAAAAAAAATATTCTCATTTGGCCATCTTTTCACATAATTTGGTCGCACTATAAATGAAAATCTGTAAAACAGATTTGCCCTATTTTATGTTACATAGGTTAGTTTTTAATTAATTTTGATTTCATAGCTATATTATTTTTAAATATAAACAATTGCGTACTTAAATAAACGATTTATGTAATTGTACATTTTCTTTTATTGTGCGTAATACACGAGTTAATGTGTAATTTATAGGTGTTAACTATAGAAATCAAAAGAGCTGTACCTAGTATAAAATTATCTTTATCAATTTATAAAACTGACTCCAAAACAAGTGGATCAGACACAGACAAACAGACTTCAAAATAATTATCAATATAAAAACCGACTTCATCAGAAATGGGCCAAATGGGAAGCATCAGCTTTAAAATAAAAAAAGAATCATCAAAATGAGTTCACCCAGTCGAAAGTAACTGAGGTAACAAACATTAAAAAAAAATACCTGCAGTCGAATTGATAAACTCCTTTTTGGAAGTCGATTAAATATATGAAAAACGTAATAAGTGCCTAAAATTTGACGGTTGCCCTCGATTTCCATGAGATCCCATCATCAGATCCTGACTTGGTGACAATGGGACCTAATTGTTAGTATACCTTATCGAAAAAAAATTGGCCGGTTTTTACCTAGATCTACTAGCTCAACTTAGCCTAACCTATCTTGCGATGTGCAATACTCACTATGAAGACAGTATTTTCATACATATAAAAATAAATAATATTCAAATGAAGGCTTAAGCTACCAAACTAGTATACCCACATAAGTGAATTTATTAGATAATAATACCTAAAGGTCAGACGATCGTTCTGCAGAATAATAAAATCGAATAATAGGTTTGCTAAATACCGCCGAAGAATTCGTCTGGTTGATCGGCGACCATTTTAAAATACTGATCAATGGTTACTTTTTAAAGGGTGTAGGTACTAAGCCAAAACAGGCGCGGATCCACCGTTATGGGCATGCCCACAACCCTAATACGTGACTTGTGATACCCCACAGCTTTACCCACGTGAATCTTCGTTACACTACAAAATCTTGGTCAGGCCGTCGTATAATTTTTCATAAACATTTCCTTTGTAGGAATGCACTATATCGATCATGCACGTGCAAGGTTAATTTCATACGCTGACTCGCACTTGCCCGATTTTCGGGTGGCTGCGGTCACAGCCTTTTTTGAAGGCTGGATCCGCGCATGAGCCAAAAGGGGTCCGTTATACTGTTAAAAAATATAAACCAATTTTACAATGGGGCAAAACCTGAAATCGGGAAAAAATATCAGCTGCTCCACAGAAAACGTCAATGGTCAATACACTCCGCTCGTTCGACTTGGTACCTACACCATTTCCGCGTAATCCTGTATAAGTGTTCGAAACGTCAGGAACTAAAATAACATAGAACAAAATCTTACTTCTGTGTAAAATGCACACGATACAGTCCGTTCAACCTGAGAGTTAGGCAGGTTGGTACGTTTTGTAAGGTATGTGATAAATATCTAAATGCACTTGAAAACTGCAAATAATAGTATGATCAGTAATTTTATTATCAGCTGTAGGTAAGTCCCCGTGGTTCGAGGGATTAATTAACCCTTCCCATCAAACAAATGCTATCAAGCTTAGTCAAAACTAGGTATTCTTCCACAAACATCTAAAACCTTAATCTATTTCGATAATAGCTGGTAAGATCAAAGCAGTTCCTCGTAGTCGCGGCAATCTGAACTGCTTTATCAATAACGTTCTTACTTTACGGGCCATTTCGATGTGATAAGATAACGATAACAAATTTAATTAAACATTTTAATTCTAACAAATATAACGAAAATAATACGTTTATCTAAATAAGCCGAATCGGAAATTCGAAATAGGTTTCATTTATTACAAAGCTTTTAATTAAATTGCCCTAGTATGTACGTATGTGTAGGACAAATCTTGCAACTGAATTTTAGACCAGACATCAGGGGCCTTACCCCTAGCTTCACTTTTGCGAGCCAACTTTTAGTAG
This sequence comes from Agriopis leucophaearia, assembly GCA_949125355.1. Taxonomy (NCBI): domain Eukaryota; kingdom Metazoa; phylum Arthropoda; class Insecta; order Lepidoptera; family Geometridae; genus Agriopis; species Agriopis leucophaearia. The sequence continues at coordinate 12,148,838 of OX421264.1, forward strand.
GTACCTAAAATTAACCAACTCATTTAAGCTGCATCGTTTAAAAGCGTCTAACTTGAATGAACGCAAATCCGTTTTACTATGCGTGTGTGCATGAAAATAGCAAAGCTTGGCGGCTATCAAATAACTACCGCTTATCGTAGTTGATGGTACCGTTTAGACAAATAACACCTATGCGGGTCAACTTTTCGAGCTAGGGGTAAGGCCCCAGGGCATTTTTTATGCCATAGGTGGCAAACAAGCAGACGGGCCGGCTGATGGGTAAGCAGTCACCGTCGCCTATGGATACCTGTAACACCAGAGGTATCACTAATACGTTGCCGTAACTCGCCTTTTGAAGAACCCCATGTTGTAGCTTGTTGTTGTATTTGGCATACTTATCTTAGTTCGGTGACAATGCAAAGTTATGGTACCATTGAGTTGGTCTGACGATGAAGACAGAAGTTGGCCCTAGGAACTCCTAAACGATACGACTTATCCCCGTCGTGTTTGGGTTGTTGGATTTTTCTTCCCAAGTAGGTACTTTGGTCCCAGATGTAAAATTCAATATTATGGCGGATGCCCCAAGATGGACAAAATGTTCTTATCTACCATCATGATATGGGTAAATCGGCAAATCGTTTCATTTGATTAAAGGATTGAAGAAGGATGATCCTTTAATTTGATTAAAGGATTTTCTGAGAAGAATATACGAAAAATTTGTATTTTTTTTATTAATAATTTTATAATCTTGTCACGGTATGGTAGGGAGGGGTGCTATAAGGAGAATATACTTAGTCGTAGTTCCGTACTTCCGTACCAACGCTACGTAGTTTGTACCTACGTAATTAATCTATCATCGTAGAGGATGTTTTGTTTACGCCTCTGATCAGACAAACCAGGGAGATATGGTAAGTGGTGATGTGCCGTGGTGGGTGCGAACGCATCAGGTCTAAATCAGGCTTGATGCCCCCTTCTCTCTGACTACCTTGCCACCCTTCTTTGCATGTTGACTATTAGTTAAGTAGGTATTTCATTGGTGTCGCAAGCTTATTAGAGTGCGTAAAATTTTTCCACTTTTTTATGGTGAGACACGGAGACTTTGAATACGAACGATAATTGTACCTGCTAAGGCGTATCTCCTGTATTTGTCTGATCTAAGGTTTTTATTTAAATTATATTCTTTTATTCACAATTTAATAAAAACAATCGCTTAAAAAAATCACTCATTTTTTTCTACAAAATATTTCAAACGTGAAACACTTGATCTGTGGGAGGACGATTGCAATTTGATACCAGTAATCTAACAGATCCATTGCTATCCTATAAATATATACCTAAAAACTAACGCTAAACTAAAGGAAAAAATAAATAATTAATTACCTACGTGATTATTGTGATCTAAGGTTTACGCAGTGACGGAGAAAATATGTAGAGTCGTGGGGGTGTTGTTGCGCAGGCACTGCCAGCTCGCACGCCTCTCTCTGTTTCACAACGCACGCGACCTACTTGACGGCCGGTGGCACACATTGCTGTGCCACCCCCGCCAGCGCCAGCGGCGTCAATGCAGCCGAGTCGGGGCACCCAGGTGCTGCTCTCGGCAACCATACCATGCGGGGCTCAGGCGGCTATTCACCCACAAAAAATCTCACCAATGTGGGTGAGGTGTGGACTAGGTACTCCTGTAATTTGTTAGGTTTGGTCGATTCCCTAATTTTTTTACCGTCTTCCAAAAAGGAGGAGGTTATCAATTCGACTGTTTTTTTAAAATCTTTTACCTCTGAACTTTTGACTGGGTGAAAGGATTTTGATGATTCTTTTTTTATTTGAAAGCTGGTGCTTCCTGTGTGGTAATTTGGTCCAGTTCTGACATTTTTATGAAGTCTATTTTTTATTTATTTATTGATAGGAAACCGACTGCTTTTTTATACTAAGATATAAAATGAAAAAACTATAGAAAGCCAATTATTTATACTGATAATTATTTATATTACCGTTACACCGCTTTGGATTTGGTGGTGTTTATAGGTATGTATTTGTATACCTGTACAGGGTTACGAATATACCCTGTACTAAGCCGAAAGGAGGTCATTGTTCTCATTATTATGTATATTTTTATGTGACCAAACATGAAATCGCGAAAAAAACGCTGTTCCATACATTTTGTCGTGTGTCAATGGAACAGCAGATATTTTTTTCGCGATTTCAGGCTTGGTTCCATCGTAAAAATTGTTCATTATGATGAGTACAAAGACCTCCTTTCGGTTTAGTACGGGAATATGCGTAACCCTGTATATTAATTTGTGCTTTTGAAAAGAAACTCGATATCATTTTCATGGCCTATTTATTCATCGGGAGGTAGAAAACTTAGAATTGTATAACTGTTATAGATAGACTAGTCTGTCTGTTGTTATACTATGTATAACATAATATGACCTATAATATATTATCTAGACAGTATATATCCTATATCTAGACCTATATGTCATACTATAACATAATATGACTTATATATTATCTAGATTTGTCGAGTGTTTTTTACCTGACCGATCCGGCTAGACCGGCGCTAACTGTCTGTTGACTAGTATAGTTAAGGTAGTGGTCTTAGCTACCCACCAAGTACATACCTATCTCTTGAGAAACAACTATACAATCCTTCTATATGATAGACAATTCGATTTGTCCTTGTGAAACTGGAGCTTTCAAAATTGTTCTGGTTACGACATTTTCTGGTCTCGCTTTAATATATGCTTAGTGATTACCTCACTGACAAGATACCTATTCAACTTTAAGTTCAAGAACACAGGTTTCACGACGCTCTAGGTAGGTACTTCTACTGGGTTACGCGGAAAGGGTGTAGGTACTTAGCCGAAAGGAAGTCTTTATACTTATCATTATAAAAAATCTTTTACTAGGGGCCTAAAATAACAAAAAAACAGGTGTTCCATACATTTTGTTGAGTTTGACAGGATTACCATCCGTTTAGATTTGTTCGGACTTTTAGACCTTTGTCCGGTTTTTTAGCTTGGGCGATCTATACGAGTAAAGAGTCTCCCTAAACACAACCCAAAAATCTTTTAAAAATTAACCATCACAGTAAAATATGCGGACTTTTATAGAAATGTCCGGCTTTATGTCAGGACTTTTCAAATTTTAATATGGTAACCCTTGTGTGACTGTCATTTTTCTATGCAAAAGCTGACTTTTTCACAATTTCTGTTCAGCTTCGTAGTAGAAATTATTCATAGTATCTAATATGAGTAGGTACAATGACCTCCTTTCGGCTTAGTACACCTTTTCCGTGTTATGTAGTTTACCCATGGCATATACAAAAATAATAAAAATAAAATAGGAATGTTTCCTTATTTTCTATGCTTTTAATCATGTTGATATTTTTAAAATAGGCCAGGATTTTGTTGAGCGAAATAATAGCTTTTTTGATTTCTAAAATATATCATTTTTTTTTTAAATGTTTGCAATTGTTATTCTATAAACAAAGTAATCGTTTATTTTTTATTCCAACTTCAAAGAATTTTTATGTTTGAAAAATTGGTAAATGTGCATGATAGCTCTGGTCGGTAAGTATAGCCCACCGGATCAGTAAGTTGAAGTGGCAGGGCACATAGCATGATGAAAAGATGGCCGATGGGACGAAAGGTTCTCGAATGGAGACCACAGACTGGTAAGCGCATCGTAAGGACGTCCACCCACAAGATGGCAAACCGACGTAAAAGAGACCGCAGGGAAACGCTGGATGCAGACCGCTTCCAACCGGTATTTTTGGAGATCGATGGGGAAGGCCTATATCCAGCACTGGACGTCCTACGGCTGAAATGATGATGATGATGACCAGTATGGCTCAGTCGCTACGATTGAGGGCACTGAGCCATACTGGTACCGTCTGTTTACTGACGGCTCATTAGCATCAGAGAAAGGTCCGGGGTTCGATCCTAGCCGGGAAGATGTTGGAATAAAAGGTTTCTCGGTCTAGGTGTTAGTTGTGTACTATGTATTCTATGGTTGTAAATGTGTATTATGTGTGTTTTATACTGAACGGTACAGTTTAAATATTTATGTTCCACCAAATGACCACGTTTAGTCACACAGAGAGTCTTAGTAGTATAATGATAGGTATCTAGGTATGCTCTAACAGCGTTTTTTTCATATCATTGTTTGTTCCATCGACCGTTATCAATGCAATTTCATTATTTTATGCTGTCTATAAACTTAATTAGAATCAGGTACAACGTTAATTAGTATATTACTATCTATTGACATCAAAAGATCACTATCAATGATAAGATATTTGGGTTGATAACAAAGTTATGATAAACATTTGAAGTGTGAAGGAAGTTTAACACCTTGCGTGTATTTTAGGTTGTTATAAGTCAAATAACATCACATAGTAAATAACAGTAATGAATGATTGTGTTTGGCGCCTGTAGCCAGTGAGTAGGTACAAAATTACAAATGAAGGCTGAGCTCTTTTAGCCCTCGTCCTTGGTCACAGGCGGTCACTGCCCGACCGAACCGACCGAAGTGCAAACTGGGAATTCAAGAGTCAGCTCATCGCAACCCAACCGATACCTTTCTTTTCCTTCTTATTTTCCTGTGGTCAAAAACCAATAGCCTGCCAAAAATAAAAAAAATAAACGGACTAAACAAACTCGAGGCTTCCTTACGCCTGAGTCTGACCAACACTCCGTACCTCCACTTGCATGCATTATAGTTTCCCTAACACCACAGACCAATTTTTTTTTTAAACTAAATACATACCCATTATTAGACATAATTATATTTATATATATAACCTGCTCAAACTTATTTTTAGTATTAGTATAAAAAAACTGACAGTGGCTTAGATTTCTTGATTAGTCACGTTTAGCTGCTAAGTATAGTCTCAGGTAGAACGGTCTAAATATTTTTTCTGCCGTATATGCATTGCCGGAGAAAAAGCCGGGAAACTGAAGTGGGACTGGGCCGGCCACGTAAGTAGAATGTCGGATGAGCTGTGGGCTAGAACCACTACAGAATGACTGCCGCATGCCATACGACCACTTGGAAGGCCCAGAAAAAGATGGCGGGACGACCTTGACTCCCACGCAACAGACTGTTACACCAAAGCAAAGAACAGAGAGGAGTGGAAGAAAGGAAGGGAGGCCTTTGCCCTGCAATGGGATGACCACGGCTGAAATAAATAAATAAATAAAAATATATGCATTCGCATTTATTGCAGGATCCCCGAGTTACCTATGACCGTGATTTTATTTTCATTCATTTATTAAGTCTAATCTTATACATGACATAAGTATTAGTACCTATCTAAACTGTGATTTTTAATATAGAAAGCATTGCATGCATTATTTGTTATTCTAAGTACCTAATATGTGCATACTTAATAAATATTGCATATTAACTACCTATTATAATTTGCGTGATCCGGTTAAAATCTTATATAGGTCTCAGTAGTTCCAGATTGTAAAGCTTTACATCCTATATCGATGGCAGTATCTACCTACTCATAATAGATGCCTATCAATAACACCATTCACACCCAGTCTGAAACGCTGAGATCTGGGATCCCGGCCATTCCTATACTACGAGTATTATGATAATAACTCGCTGCAAGCCCTACAGTCTATTGACTAGTCCTTACTAACCACACCCGGAGTTGCAAAACTATTGCTCAAGTAGGTACCTAGTTCTTAGACCTATCTAACCTATTCGCAAATATCAAGTTGCATATCACAGCATTGCGTCATGGAATGGTAGGTAAATGTCATTTGACTTTATGGACAATAGCGGTGCGGGCGCATCGTGCTGAAAGCTGAATAATGAAGGTGAAGATAGACGAAAGGATCTTATTGTATATCAGTAGGTACAACGTGAGTAATTTGCTTCTCTATTTAGAGAAGGAAAACACAAACTAACCTAAGCCTATACCTAATCAAGTAGCACGAGATAATTCTGAAGAAAAAAGTACTTTATTCTCTAAAGTTAAATGATTATTTACGGGATATTTACTGTGGTAAGGTTGTGGAAGGAGCTCCCGATATTTCGGCGCAGTTACATGCACCATGTTCACGGGAAGACTGAAGAATGCGGGTGGTTGGTGAAAAAGCTGGAATGCTTAGAGGTAATAAAAAAGAAACTGTCTGACAACAACATTTCGATGGAACACGCCAAACTGCTGGAACACTGTTTATCCGCCAGTTACTTCTTATACAAAGGCCAGTTTTACCTGCAGATAGATGGAGTAGCAATGGGTAGTCCAGTGGCCCCCGTAGTTGCTAATCTGTGGATGGAACATTTCGAAGAACGGGCTATCTCCACCTGTCCCGTAGAAATCAAGTGCTGGAAGAGATACGTAGATGATGTCTTCTGCATACTTAAGGGCGGTGAAACAGAAGTTAGCAAATGCCTGGAACATTTAAACAGTGTTCATCATGCTATGCGGTTTACAGCAGAAGTTGAGAAAGATCGAGTGTTGCCGTTCCTGGATGTTCGAGTAACAGCGAGAGAAGATGGGTCTCTGAGCCACACAGTATATAGAAAACCGACGCACACAGACCTTTACTTGCATGCTACCTCTCACCATCATCCCCGGCATCTTAATTCGGTGGTCAGTTCACTAACAAATCGGGCCTATGATCTGTGTGATGCTGAACACCTTGACTATCCCACGTACAACTCGTGCTACGCAGGAACGGTTACAAGGCTCAGATCGGTAAGACCAAACCGAAAAAGAAACAGATGAAACCAAAAGTGGAACGACAGCCGACTTTTTTGCCATATTTAAAAGGAGTCACAGATAAAATAGGTCGTATACTTGACAAATATGCTATAAAGACCATATTTACTCCTTATAAGAGAATTGCGCAATGTCTGCGTTCCCCCAAGGACAAGATTCCATTTCAGCATCCCGGGGTGTACAAAATCAACTGCAGCTGCGGAAGTTCGTACATAGGACAAACGAAGCGAACTGTCTCATGCCGCATCAATGAACACATTAAGGCAGTCAAAAATAATGAGAGACATAAATCTGCCATAGCTGAGCATCTGCTGGACGCGGGTCCTAACCACTGGATTGAATTTCATAATCCCGAAATCCTGTTCACCGAGCGTCACTACATACCAAGGCTGGTAAAGGAAACTATTGAAATCTCGAAATGCCAGAATTTCAATCGAGGTGATGGTTTTCAACTCGCTAGTGCGTGGAATCCAGTATTAGGTTGCCTTAAAAATAAAAGTCCGCGTTCAAAATGTGTTCAAAATACTATACGCAGTGATACAGTGAGTGTGTTTTGTCGAGACTTAGGTTCGAGTTCCAGTGATAACCGTAGCAAAAGACTAAGAAAGAGGGTAAATCGTTTTGGCTGTACCTAATTTTGAACTTTTTCACCAACCACCCGCATTCTTCAGTCTTCCCGTGAACATGGTGCATGTAACTGCGCCGAAATATCGGGAGCTCCTTCCACAACCTTACCACGGTAAATATCCCGTAAATAATCATTTAACTTTAGTGAACAACCGTGATAGTTTAAAACAGTGTTTACTTTATTCTCACCTGCGTTCTAAGCCCGAGTATCTACTTATTTTCTGACGTACACGGTACTGAATATCTAGTTACCTACCTACAAATAGGTAATACCGAAAGTACAGATTTATCTCATTGATAGGATAACGAAAAAGCGCGCTGAAAGCTATAAACCGGTAGTTGAGCTTATACATGTACTCGACAAGTATTTTTAGTTTTCATTGATTGTGATAGAGTAGCTATTCCCAATTATGTTTGTAAACTATTAACATTATTTTGTACCTGCTATGCTCTATGCCTATGCATGCAAGTCTGGTACCTAGATGTCTTTGTCGTATCTAAGATATATGGCTAAAGCGTCAGAAAATTCATTATGAATTATGAAAAAGTATCTAAGCAGGCACATTAGTTATTTCCTAGTAAAGCGTGTGACATCTTTGACCTCATCATCGCGTCCCATCAGGTGAGATTGTAGTCATACGCATGTCAAGTCTGTTGTAAAAAAATAAAATCATTAAAGAGTGCAGTCGTGGTGTCAGTGGCCCCAGGCCCAGGCGACCATATTGAGGCGAAATTCCTGGCACACCACGCATTCGGAATATAAAGTGGTTGGACAATATTATAATGAACCAAAATCAGCACTTTTAGTCCTTCTGTCTTTCTACACTGTCCTTCCATTTATAGACTAACAGGTTAATAATAAAATAAAATGGATACCAAAGCATATAAATTAAAAAAAAGCAAAAGAATTAGAGTAACGTGAAGAAAAAAACAGTGCGGCAATATCACTTCGTTTGTGGCAGCAATGAACTGTGATCAGAGGTTCTCGGATCGGTGAAAAAATCAAACTATTAAATTCGGCCGGGAGTAGAACTTTTTTGTTTCCCCTGCAAGCACTAGTCTGATTATATATATATTACTAGACACCCTGTATCAACAGCGTGTTCGCCTTGGGCTGGCTTCCTACCGGAGCGCGCCGCAGTGAAGGGGATCCGAGCCTTTGTTCCAATCCAACAGAAATGTTGCAAAACTGGTCTTTGACCTTAAGTACTTATTACCAGTTATTTGAGATGAGAGGCATAAGGAAAAACTGAATTAAAAACGAACAAACTCTCTTCCTGTCGGGAATCCTTACATTACCTAACTACACGCAGGTAGTCATTAACTTCGAGAATGACATAATGTTGGTTTAACTCAGTCCAAGTTTTTTTTGCTCTGACAGCTGCAATAAAATAAAATAAACTGAATGTAAACCACTAATTCCGATTAACTTTCTCTATGGTTTTGAACGTAACACAGCAGCAGTTACCAAGACCTACGCGATATACCTACTTCAGTGAAATATTAAAAGAAAATGTTTTACGTATTCCGCTTTTTTACAAGTTTACTGCAGATGTGAAAGCAAATAAATTATTGGATCGAGTTTAGGTACTACAAAATGCCTTATCCGTTTGAACAATTATGTAGGATACCTAGATCCTACCAAATAAAGTCATAATTAGGTAGGTGCTGTAGGACGTAGGACACAACCTCTTCTAAGAATGCACCCCTTCCCTAATAATTATTACGAGTATACCATGCCCTGCCCTGTGCATATTGAAATCAACCGCTCTAGTGGAACTAATTTATTTATTTATTTATTTATTTATTGAGACAAAAACGAATTATACAGTTACATTTATCTCACATATTAAAATTAAATTAAAATTAAATCCATCTAATGTCACATATCTAATTTAAACAAGAACAAATACATACAAATAAATAATTGTCAAATAATTAATACAACAAATGTCAAACAGTTAATTTATCAAAATTCATTAATTAATGTCTAATTACCTATCTAAAAAAAAAACGTTTTCAATCACAATTAAATATTTATTTATTTAGATATTTATGTTCCTACACACCGACTAGAATATATATTAGTAGTTAGATACATAGATATAGGTATTTTAGGAGGTATAAGTTATTGGTGCCAACATCAGTTTTGATGTAATATTTATGTAAACGACGCGCGTCGCCAGTAAATGGAGATGACCCAAACCAACCGGTTCTCGACTTACCGACGAGATTGAAAGTTCACTTCTTGACATTTATCTCAATAAACAAGTACCTGCCGAGTAAAATCATGTACCCATATAATAGGAAACAGATACAGACGAATTTATAAAAAAAACTAGTCCCCGCATCTTCGTCCGCGATTTCTTCAGAAAAAAATTGTCTATGTCCGTCCTCATGATACATACTATTACCTCGCAAAATTTTATCGAGATCAGTTAAGCCGATTATCCGTGATTATGTAGCAAACAGACAAGAGTTACTTTCGCATTTATAATATTAGTATGGAAGAAGTATGGATAGTATGGATGGATGGATGGTAGACACGGGACGCCCGGCAGATGTGAAACATGACGGCATAAGAGAGAGTCATATCGTTTGCCATCACAGAATACGAGTCGGTTTTACTGAAAAGTCGCGCCTATAGATGTTTTACATCAATATGATAGGTATATGTGTGGGACATTATTGCACACATGGTCATCTGACCCCAAACTAAGCAAAGCTTGTAATATGGCTGCCAGAGACTGATATACATACATATATATTTTTAAATACATACTTAAATAGATATTAACACCCAGTAATAGAACAAACACAAATGTTCATCACACAAATGTTTGTCCTAGATGGGAATCGAACCCACGCCCCCAACCGCAGAAAGTAGGTTCACTACCAACTGAGCCATCGGGGCAGTCAATAAGCTTTTAATATAAGCTTTTAGTAGGATAGTAATACGTAGGAACTCGATATAGTTAAAAGTACGAGAACCGATAAAATATATTCTATAGGTCCAGCATATATTATACTTATACCTACTCCGTCGAGTATATTATAGTTTTTAACAGACTTCAAGAAAAGGGAGGTTCTGAATTCGAACCATTTTTCACGTAGCGGTAAGCGCAGCGTAGGACGTCCACCCACAAGATGGACAGACGACCTAAAAGAGACCGTAGGGAAACGCTGGATGCATAGGTAGCTTCCAACCGGCCCCTTTGGAAATCGATGGGGGAGGCCCATGTCCAGCAGTGGACGTCCCATGGCTGAAATGACGATGATGGTGATCGGTAGAGTCTTCTGCTCAGTGGCCGAAAGTACAAATTAATATTCACGTAAAAATAAAATACGTACTATCGAATTTCATACAAATTTCAAGTTCGAAATTCAAAATTTGTATGAAATTCGATAGTACGTATTTTACGCGAATATTCGTACTTGGGCCACAGAGAAAGAAAATCTTTGGTTTTCTGCATTGAACGTGATTAAAATTAGTAACATATCATGTAAAAAATTGCATTAAATGCCTATTACAGTTATGTTTACCCTCAGTTAGCTAAGTTACGGTGTGATATTTTGGAGGGCTTCGCGTGACATATTTAAAAACACAGTTTTGACAATAAATGATTTCTGATTCTGATTCTGAAAATACATAAAATGAGGCGGTATGGCTTTAATGGCATTAGCCAGCCCAGTAGTGGGTGAAAATACAAATAGAAAACATTAGAAATGTCAAGATAGATTTTTGAAGACAACGTGAAAAAACACATGTATACATTCACCTGTGAATGTCACAGACCTACTACCTATAGATTTTCAATGTGAATGTCACAGACCTACTACCTATAGATTTTCAATGTGAATGTCACAGACCTACTACCTATAGATTTTCAATGAGCGTGGCTAGCTCAGTGCCTCTCGCTTCAACAAGGTGTGTTGCCACATTAAAATTATTTGCTTTAAGTTAGGGTAATTTACATACTAGACGGGTAGTGAATCTCTTCAATGAGTAATTTTGGAAACTTTGGAAAATCTTGTGAGATGGAAGGATATCTGAAAAATACTTATGAACAAAAGAAATTAATATTAAGATCCAAATCCATCCGTTTAAAGGTAAGACAGCTTTAAACGGCTGTATCTTTCGCGCCGTAATATCGTCAGTTGAAACTTACACAGAATATGTAATGTTACGACGGATTAACTAAGAAATATAATTAAGTCAAAACTAAAGAGGGTACACATCCACACATACAACAAACGTTTTTGTTAAGGTATTTTTGTATTTGCTCTGGTGTAAAAACCAAACGGTACGTAACTGTAATCGGTACAAGCGTCAAACTTGGCGGATTATAGTGCACACCCTAAAGTAAAACAACAAATAATAAATACTGGCTGCGTGCGAGTCGGTCACACATTTCTGTTTCCCACAAGTTAAGCAACGTCGGGCGCGGTTGATACTTGGATGGATGACAGCCTGGGTGTGATGTTGTGTATTTGCACTACTTTTTGTATTTTGTGACGGTACAGAACCCTCAGTGCACGAGCCCGACTCGCACTTGGCCAGTTTATTTATTTTCATGGATGGAATTATGGATAACATCCCAATTAATGAGATACTTAGATAAAACTCTTTATTATTTACAGTACTCATATCACACACGATAAATCAGACTTCAAAAAAAGATTATTTTGTTTTATTTGAACAAAATCACGCTGATGATGATTTATGATGATATATTTTCTTTGATTTAAGTACATTTAAGTGTGTTTATTAGACCCTGAGCAGCTGCAGTTGCTCAAAAATATAATTTTTCCCTTTCTGATATTGGATTCGGCATTGAAATGACTGGAACATATTCTACTATGTTTTCCTGGCACCCAATTTTCACAACCAGTAGCACTGATCCATTTTATTCGTAAGCCAGGATCAGTTGGAAACCTGCAGAACGAATAATTTATGTTAATTGTGGTGGGTAATTTCATTTATAAACTGGCAATATTTATTGTTATTCTTCTCAGTTAATATTTTGATAAAACTCATAGGAAATACCACAAATCGACCAAAAAACGGACTAATTATGAATAAAATATTTACGCATTGATATCCTGAATTTATTTAGGTGATCATTACAAGCTCTATATGTTTACTTACGTGTGAAATGATATTTCTTCGTTTTTTCTCTCACTGCGGTACTTGCAGCCCAAAATGATACAACCAACCATTGTAAATGTTTGTTTTACAATTATTTCTAAGACGAAACACGCATTTATCACATAAAATCACCAAAAAAATGCAATAAACAATATTCAGACCCGTTTTGTTTGGCACAGAACCGTCAGATTTTGACATTTCTGATCCAAAAAACAGGCCACGCCGATAAGGACAAAAAAGTCTTGTTATGTCCTTTTTGTACTTGTGCTGAGCCATATCAATTTGTCTCTTTCACTTGCTTTCACTGAAATATATTGCCGATCTGTATATCTGTGTATACATTCTATTTGTTTCTATTTTGACCCTAATTTAAAAAAGGAGGAGGTTCTCAGTTCGACTGTTTTATTGTTTTTGTTACCTCAGAACTTTCGATTGGATGAACCGATTTTGATGATTTTTTTTTTTAAAGCTGGTGCTTCCCGTGTTGTCCCATTTCAATTTGGTCCAGTGCTACTAATACGAGCACTTGCGAAAAAGTATTCGTTCCGTAAACGATAGCAAAATGTATGAAAAATTTAACAGCGCCTCTATCGGACGTAAAGGGAAACTGAATTTTTCATACATTTGCTATCGTTTACGGAACGAATACTTTTTCGCAAGTGCTCGTACTAGGGCCACTGACATTTTTATGAAGTCGGTTTTTTTATATTGATAATTGTTTTGTTTCCTTATTTTTCTTTGAGTAGTTTCGAGTGTAATGTGTAATAATGTTGGATTATTATTTATTAAGTGATAAAACGTGGGGAAACATGTAGGTATTTCGTGTTTTATCTAAAATTCCTTTGAAGCCTCTTGTAAAGCCTCCACCACTTTACTTGGGCATGTCTTTAACTTGACCTCTTTCTGAGCTTGACCGTGCTTGTTTAAAGACACTGGCCTTTACCTTACACTGGTAAAATGCACAAGAAGTGCAACGCCAAAATCCTCTCAAGAGGAAAGAAGATAAAAATTGACCATAGAGCCATAGACCTACTAAAGGAAAGGAGTTTCAAGGGAGTAAGTTTTGTATATCTGTGGAGTAAAGGAAGGAGGCATTTGTTTTTTTTCTTCTATTGTATTCTCTTTGGAAGGAGGATTTTATAAACTAAAATGGTCGCTAAGCGCTAAGTGATTTTTCAGAAGTAAGCGATAAGCGTGGATCCCGAAAAATTTAATATCAGTTTGATATTTTATTATTGCCGAAAGAAAGGGTTATTTATTAGCCAGTTTGTTATTGAGAATTTGACACACCTACAATGTGCTCCAAAAGTGGAAGCTATAATGAAGATCTGTTTGAATATATACGAGTAAGCGAAGACGAAATACCATCATCGCCCTCAGCGCAATCTAACGCCGTAGAAATACCATGCGAACTTGACGGTACCCTGTTACTATCGACGCTTGTCGCTCAGTATCCCGGGGCTTGTGGGTTAAAATATCGTCACCCAGAAACTAAAGCCGTGCGAGGTATCAGACTCAGTGATGGAAAGTTACATCCGCCCACTGAAGCCGGCTGGGGAAAGCATCTTTACGTATGTGTGTTCCCAAAAGAAAATAAGCGCAAGATGGAAGACGTATCTCCTGAAAATTCAGCAGCAAAAACCAAACGCTTGGAGAAGAAGCTTACATGCTCTGATTTGATTTGTCTGGGTCTACCTTGGAAGTCGACAGAGGAATCAATTAAGCAGTACTTTGAACAATTTGGAGAAGTTGTTATGGTCCAACTCAAGAAAGATAAAAATGGTGTATTTAAAGGTTTTGGATTTATTCGATTTGCAACATATGCATCTCAAATGAGAGCCCTTGCTCAAAGACATAATGTTGATGGTCGCTGGGTAGATGTACGCATACCTAATTCCAAAGAAGGAGTAGTACCTCAAATGCCATGTAAAGTTTTTGTTGGAAGATGCACTGAAGACATAACAGCCGATGAGCTCCGAGACTATTTTTCTAAGTTTGGTGAAGTTACAGATGTGTTTGTTCCTCGTCCATTCAGAGCTTTTGGTTTTGTAACATTCTTAGACCCTGAGGTCGCACAAAGCTTATGTGGAGAAGATCATGTCATAAAAGGGGCATCAGTATCAGTGTCAAGTGCTGCACCAAAAGTTAAGACCAATTCAAAGAACAATCCTAATTGGAAAGATGATTCATATGGGCCGAACAACTGGGATAACAGGTCTAGCTCATCTGGAGGACCTCCCAATAACAGCGGGAACAGCAACATTGATTCTCTGAACATGCAGAACCTGGGAATCAATCCCAATGGAGGACCTCCTCCCAACTTCAATCTACCAATCAGCCTTGTAGCTGCAGCTCTCAACCAAGCGGGCTGGGGCGGATTTTTGGGGGGTCCAGGTAATGGAGGCCCTAACAATTGGCAGGGGTCATCACAAGGCAACACTGGCAAGAACTGGAACAATGCAAATTGGGGACAAAATGGCCCGCCACAATCATGGAATCAAGGTAATGGTGGCCAAGGTTGGAACAATGGCAAAGGAGGTGGAAACTGGAACCAGAACTGGCCAAACGGCCAACAAGGGAACTGGAATGGCGGTAATGGGAATGGGGGTTCTGGTTCCAGTGGTGGATGGAGCAACAAACCGCAGACATGAGGTGAGCAATTGCTACCAATAGTCAAGTAAAATGGTGTGAAAAGAACTTAGGTTATTAATTAGGTTAATAAAAGCAAGATTAAATTTTATTTATGTAAAAGAGTTGTCTATCAGTAATGTGTATCATGGATCTGTAATGCTAGGTTCACAAGAGGCACATGTGAATGATTTTAAACATGTTTTTTTTTACTAGCTGTAAGGTGACGAGGCACCGTGTGTAATATTTTTGTGGACTGATGGAGTTTGGTTCAATAAAGATGTATGATATTCAGAGATGGATGTTTTTATTGACTGGCATGTAGGTATTTTATTTTAAATCAATCAGTTTACTGCATCAAGAAGAGTGGAAGAAACATTTTAAAACATTTGGGGACGACTGAATGTTTACTTTTGGTTGTGGATGTAATCTAATCAAAGTGAACAAGAACAGGATGTGGTGACATGAAATGTGGCTAAGCTGTAATTGTGTGTCTTGGGAGACATGTATGTGGCTGCAAGAGGTTCCTTGAGTGAGAACTGTCCAAACCATCCTTGGATAGCACTGGTAAGTGCAGGAGAGCATTTGTATGATCAAATTAAAACTGTTTTATGAATGATAAACTTTTTCCTTTCTCTGCAGTAACTATAGAATACATAAATGGCTTGGATGTCAAGAATGCAAAAATCTGGTGTGATTTGTGGTAATTTTTTTTGTTTTTATAGGTGCTTGCAATTCTAAAAGAATTCTCATATTAGAAAAATAAGTGAATTCGTTTTCCAGGTAAAAAGAGGAAATCTGGATCTTACATCAGAAATTTAGAAGATTGGCTGTTATAATTACTGATGGCTTCGCGATTGGATCACTCTACAGATTGGAGAGTGGTAAGATAATTTGTATATTTTGGTACCTATATTTGTTGTTTCATCCATCTGGCATGGGCCAAGAAGAGTTATAGAATCATAGGGAAGTTATAACTAGTAGTGGGTAGCTAGGGGTGATGTACGTTTCTTTGTTACTGATACTACACATTCATCATAATCATGACCCCTATTTCTTGACAATGCATTAGTCAAATTTGCTCATAAGAACTTGTGGAGATCAGATAAACTTAGTTATTGTCGCAGCATCGAATTCACATATATACACCATTATCATGTTGTGAGCTTTGCTTTGCTGGATCAATTATTATCTAGCTGCATCTTGCGTTTTCACTTGCTATCAACCTTTTCATTTTTGGGAATAAAGTAGTCTAAGGTATACATTTCCACCAAATATCATCCACATCAGTCCAGTCGTTACATATCTGAGGAGCAAACATTATCTTAGACCTTTTTCAAAGATAGTTGTTTTTTAGGGTTCCATACCAAAAGGGTAAGAGGGATCCTATTACTAAGTCTATGCTGTCTGTCTGTCTGTCTGTCCGTCCTACCACGGCTGTATTTTTCAAACCATACTAGATAGCCAGTTGCAATTTTCACAGAATATGTAATGTTACGGCAGATTAACTAAATAATAATAAAGTAAAAACTAAAGGGGACCCCCCCCTTAGTTTTTACTATACATACAACACACGTTTTTATAAACGTATTTTTGTATTTGCTCTTATGTAAAAGCGTCAAACTTGACATGATTAAATAGTACACACTGAAGTAAAACATTAAACAATAAATAATGGCAAAGTGCATGTAGGTGATAAATTTCTGTTCTGATTGGTGACTGCCTGGGCGTAGGTTGTCTTTTTGGACTACTTTTTTTGTACTTTAGTAGTTAACGATATATGGGGCGAGCCCGACTCCTATTCCGACTCGAGCTCAATTTGGGAAACTGAAATTTGCAAATGAAGTTTTCGTAACAATATATGAACCTATTCGTTTTTACAACTCGAAACAATAATTATTTTATTTTATACTAGTCGCCCGCCCCGGCTTCGCACGGGTATAAGCTCGGCCTTCGGCCTCGCTACAAAATATAATATAGCCTATGTCACCCTGGGATAGTGTAGCTTCCCAACAGTGAAATAATTTTTCTAATCGGTTCAGTAGTTTCGGAGCCTATTCAATGCAAACAAACAAACAAATGTTTCCTCTTTATATATTGGTATATATGACATTCAACAGGGTTTTTGTGGCTCTGATTTATGTTGTTATAGTGATGTGATCACGTATTTTTATTTGACTAGCAACAAATCTTGTAAAAGTACACCAGATAAAGTAGATTTAAGAAATTTAATAGTTCTAGGTTTCGTATCTGATGCAACATCGAATTCTCACAATTTTTCAGGAGCTTGAAGCAGTCTGCATAAGTGAAGGCAGCGGTCGTGGTGGGAATGGTGCCTGCTAGCTGCTGCCGAACATTGCCCACTCCATCCCAAGAGTTCTATTGACGCGCATTCGTAAAAGCAAGAATTTTCCTTGTTATATATGCCGCATGCGCTCAACATATGACAGGTTTACCGATGGCGCCATAATCATGCCGAAGTGAAATATTACTACTACAGTACAAATTTATTGGGTATATTCCTAACGCCTCCATGAATAGGGAGGTTAGAAATAAAATTCTTACTAAACCTAAGTAAAAGAAAATTTAAGTAGATAAAAGAATAATATATGTGGGTATATCCCTTTTTATATTGGTGGCAAACAAGCAGACGTGCTGCCTAATGGTAAAACTCATGTTGAAGCTCATTAAGGCACCATCAATGGGAACGTTGAGAATATAACCATTTTTGGTATTATTTTATCTACTTCAATTTTCTTTTACTTAGGTTTCTTGAAAAATAATGGATAAAAGTAAGGATTGAAAATGAATGCAATGAAGTTTTCTTGAGTTTAATCTGTTTAGAAGTAGCCAATAATAAAGGCAAGGCCATGTTAAGGTTGGAATATCAGGCTATACATCCATGCCATGTAAAGACTTATATTATTTGCGGTGTAACATGGTGAAATTAGGCGAACGGCCCCCTGATTGTAACTCTCGATTTAGTCGCTAATTTGACAGTTTGGTCATAGTCATCTTCATCAGCAGCCAGAAGACGTCCACTGCTGAACATAGGCCTCCCCCTTTAACCTCCACACTGAACGGCATCCTGCCATCTGCATCCACTGGATGCCCGCGACTATCACAATATCGTCGGTCCATCTAGTGGGAGGCCTACCTACGCTGCGTCTTCCGGTTCGTGCATAGTGAAACTGTCAAAATAGCGATTAAATCGCAAGTTACATAATCAGGGGGCCGTACAGCTATGAGACACCGCAAATAGTATAAGAGCCTAGAATACGGCGCGAAGCAATCTTACACGCGCATTAGATGTTTTTTTTTATTTCAAAATATTTCGAAAATATGTTTTTTTTAAAGACTTTTATAAATGGTATAAACAGTTTTTCCCATTTATTCTCAATATTATTTCAGATATTCAATTACCCTCATAAAATGACTGAAGGTATTTTTAAAAAGTAGACAGTCATTTTATATCTTAAAAATCATTAAATGCGCGAGCGAGATCGCTGCACTCGGTATCCTGGCCCTCAAGAACCAAGATTGAGCAAAGAATTTTTACATAGTTTTATTGCCATAGGCTAATTAAAAAATGAGTTCTTTTAACCTTTTAGGTTCATGACGTTGACAAGCAGTGTTGAATTCTCGTAACGTTATCTTTTTTCCCTTTTGCACAATGTTGAATACCGTAATTGTAGAATTCTCTTACTGAAAGATATATAACCTAAAAGTGATTAAATATCGCAAGTTTTAAGAGACCACTTAATTTTTATCTAATCAAATAACCAGTTTTACTTATTATTTGTAGCTCTTGGCTTCTCAATATTTCTGGTCTCCTAGTAGAATCTGATGTGGTTAAGTGTGGTGTGGCATGCAAATTGATATCCACCTTTTTAAAATATATCTAACATTATGGGAATTCAATATAATGGAAATGTAACCAAAATGTGATTTCAACCAATGCTACTGAAATTCAACATTTTGAGAATGTAACATTTTCCAATGTTAAAGTAATGAACCTAAAGGGTTTTAACAAATATAGTAGGAACATTTTAAATTATTGTCTCCCAAAGTCTAATCAACATTTGAAACAATTCGTTTTATTATCAGAACTAAATATTATACATAATTTTCTTACTATAATCGGTGAGATACAATTGGAATTACATAATGCTAAAATTAATATTCAACTTAAATTAATTTTCATGACTGTTTTTATTTCAAATCACATAACAAACATTTATAATTTGTTATTTACTAATACATGCATCGAATAAATAATAATCACATAAAATTTTGTAGTAAAAAAGGATCTACATGAAACGCAGTTGGTATTTCGGGACCTATACTTTTAACTTTTTGGCCGGTCGGAGAGAATTAAGCGTAACTTGTCGTTTCACTGCGGCTCGGCGCGGGCGCCGTCTATTCCATTCTTCTTCAATTTTGCGAGCTAGATCATAGTCAACTTTCTCTTGTTCAATCATCTTTTCGATCCTCAGCTGCTCTTGATATATATGTTTTACATCACAACTCTTAAATGGACTAGACAAATTCTTAACAGCTAAATTAACTTTATTGTTATTCAACGCCTCGGAATACAGAAGTGGACTCTCAACATCTTTCTTTGCAGATTTCTTGGAGTCACTTCTCAAGTATGGTTTTTTGTCAGATGCAGCTTTTCTTTGTTTATTATTTTTAGCCTTTTTAGGCGTACTTTCATTTTCGTCTTTCGATATGCTACCCATAGATCTCGTGCGTCTCAGGTTGCTTTCATTGTTTACCTTTGTTACACTATCGATTTGAACTATTTGTTTGTTTCTATTAGGATTCCTTCTAGTAGGTATAGATGGCATTACACAAGGACTAGTGGATTTTCTTTTCTTCACTCGGGAGTTTAATCTTGTTTCACATTTTGCAGGACTCTCCTGAAAATCATAAAATAGTAACGTGATTACTTGTCTTCTGGGTGTAAGGCGCCTCACCGACTCCTATGCTAGGTCAAGTTCTTTTAAAGAAGCTTTAACAAATCCTGGAATTCGATTTTAACCTACTTCCATTTGAAATTTCGTGTGTATATGTAATTCAGACTGAATCCAGATACAGTAGTTTTGTACCATGACTGATTTGACGATGGAGCCAGGTGGATATTGGGACTCTTCAATGGCTATGTGGCGGCATGAATTCGCAGAGTATTAAAAGGCGTGCGCTCCGGAAGTTTTACGCATGATCCAATAAAATAAGGTCTGCTATTCCAGGAGTGACACAAGCCTACGTCACTGTCCAGTTGCCACTTCATTGCAACAAACACAGAAAATGCGAAACAAATTTGTTAATAATCTTTTAAATAAAGTAAAAGATAAAAGCATTGTAATCTCAAACGAAGCGATTAAACAGGAATGTAATATTTTATTCCCACAGGTAATACACGGAGATTGGGAAGTTAAGATTTCATGCCACTGGTAACACAGCAGCGATGACGTAGGCTGTGTCTCTGAATAGCATATCTGTGGCTGGCTGACTGGTATATTATTATACCATGGTTTTGCAATAGTTTTTAAGTATCCAACTTAAGATAAATGTTAGTACAGTAAATAAATCTACATAGTTTTATCACCCCCCATCTCAAATAAGAATGTCATGGTACCTGTAGGAGAGCTGGTAAAACAGGGGCACTGATAGTGTACTATAAAAAGATGATTTTTTTACGTAGGTACCTTTTTATGGACTCTTAGTAGTTCGAGGGCTATTATAAAGGCAGATGGTAACTTCTTCATAAGGGACAGATGTCGCAGATTGCAGAGACTTTCGAGTAATTCCGCGCGAGACGGCGGCGACTCGTATACCGGCGAGGAGGGCGGCAGCGTCGGGCGCACTGCGGGCACGCGGAGAGGCAGTCCCTTGCTAGCGCTGGAATAAATAATACATTACATAAGTAGTGGCAATGGGCAGACCACATCGTTCGAAGAACCGATAACCTATGGGGAAGAAAGGTTCTCGAGTGGAGACCACGAAGATGCAGTGTAGGTAGGCCTCCCACTAGATGGATTGACAGATAGTGGCGAGTCGCGGGCATCCAGTGCATGCAGATGGCAGGCTGTCGTTTAGTGTAGAGGTTAAAGGGGGAGGCCTATGTTTCAGCAGTGAACGTCTTTTGGCTGATGATGATAAGTATATTACGCCTTGTTCACTTAAGGTCCGTAACTCATATAAGTGACGTGACACAAGGTCTGACCAATTTTCCTTGCGCATAATCTGCCACTCGGTACATGGAGATTTGCCAGGTCCCCCTGTTACGTCACTTATATGGCCTTCAAGCCTTAAAGCGACTTTTATAAAAGCATGAGGTAAGGGAAGATATTTTTCATACAAACATGATTGCTATATTTTTCGAAAACTACTCTACTGATTTTGATGAAACTTAGGAATTATATTTAAATTGTAAATATTAATTTCTAATATGATTTACTTTTTTGGAAAACCCAAAATATTTAATAAAAAAAACGTATGAAAGTGATCTTCAGGATGCCGTTAACAATAAGCAAAGTCAATGGCCTAGCCTTTCAAACATAAAAATCAAATTGTTATAATTTCTGCTTAATATAACGATTTAATGTTTAAATTGGAGTGGCAACAATCATTTATACCTGGTTGCTGAGATTTCTTCAATAGGTTTGAAATAGCATAGTTCTTGCCTCATTGAGTCCACACTGTCTGCACCCTTCCTGTTGTCAACAATACTGGGTTTCTGCTGTAGAATTCCAGAGCAGGGGAGAGGTAGCGAGACTAGTAATGAAGGAATGTTATTTTTATGTTTTACTTTACTTTTGTTATCTTCAGTATCAGTACTTTTTTTATAGGTAATTTTGGAGTCTTCTTTCTAAAAAATAAAACACATAGTTCTGCTGTAAACATTTTTATCAGTCAAAACAAGAACATAGACCTGTGAAAATTGCATACTGTAGGTTTTGTACGATCTTTTTTTCCTCACACCAGCAATATGTGGAATGAGCTCTGCAGTATGTATGTATTCTCTCTGTATCAGGCGAGTCGGCGGCCAAGCGGAAGCCTATTCTTCAATAATAATAAAAAAGTATTTCCTATATTTAAGTAAGAGTCTTCTAAGGTCGGCAACGTATCTGTGATACCCCTGGTGTTACAGATATTCTTGAGCGACGGTGATTGCGTAACATCTAGCAAGTTTATGTAACATTGTATGCGTCCAGATGGTTCGTGATTTCTGTTTTCCTATTATGGTAAATATCCTGGTGATCTACAGTGACAGAGTGGTGGCCTAGACTAGGTTGATGAAATCCAGGCTGGCCAAAAATGAGGCCATCCGACAATATTAGAAAGGCAGTAGGATGTGATTGGCAAGGAAGAGAGGTGAATAGCATAAACAAATGTTATCAAAGGATGATCAAAAGTATCCTGAATCCATCTTGATTATGCGCACCACTTGTCGGTAATTATGATTTCTTACACACAGACTTACTATCAGATTAATAATATTCTGAGCACCAGAATTATTTTTTCCTCTTCTTAAGCTACACATGTAAAAGGCGCCCCTTAATTTAGTGTAATCTACATACATTAGGCTATTATGAAATTTAATTCTAACTTGCAACTAAAACTTACCTTTTCCTTTTGCCTTTCTCCATTTTCTTTATTCCATAAACCAGGTGCAAGTTTCTTTTTCTCAATGAGACTTTTGATAAGTTTACCATAAGTAGGAACCATTTCTGGGGAGACCCCATTGATTGATCTATCATTAGGTGCTTTTGGTGTAGAGCAATCTGTGCTTGTATTATCATCAGTAATTATAGGACTACTGAAATATAAACAACATACAACTTAAAATTAGATCATAGAAAAAATTTGGAACATATTAACAACAAACTACTAAACTAGGTTGGATCTTCTTTTGATGATAGGTATAATTACAGGTCACTGAGCTGATCTATACCTACTACCTAACTTCCTTCATAAAATAAGAGCTACGGATAATCCTCCTTGCAGATGCTGTCAACAGGAGCAGATCATGGAACATGCTACTGCACTGTGAGGCTATAGGAAGTAAACAGTTAAGGTTGGAAAGAAACTCTTTTCCTTGAAGAACCTCCTAAAAATAAGCCTTCAACACCACAACACCTGACGAAACAGGAGTGAAACTGGTATGCCAGCAACCCAGGGCTGTGCACTCCTTTAAATTAAGAAGCTTAGGTGGTATTGGTAGGCTGGATGGGGGAAATGCATAAAATACTCCAAGCGGGATGAGGCAGGTTCGTTGAGAAAGACTAAAATAGGATGCTCTCTTTACTAAAGTGGTGCAGTGGTTGTATTATTAGTTGGGCCAAAATTTGAGAAACAATTCGCACTCATAATTTTTAGTTAGGTTTAAATTATTTTTTTCTGCATATTATAACATACTTGTTTCATCATAGCCATATTAAAATCATCTTATAGTTAAAAAAAACTAGTTGTTTTGTTCAGTTTTAGAAAAGATAGTTGCTACTCACTTTTCTACAGTAGGTGGTGGTGGGGTTGTGTGTATAATCTTTATCTTAGAAAGGTAACCATCAATTTTCATATTCTTAAGCCTAGGTTTAGTGCTATTCAGCGAGAATCTCCGGGACGAATTTGAAGAAGCGGAACATTTCACCAGATCATTTTGCATTTGTTGTGCTATCATTTCATCTTTCTTTAAAGCTTCTAAATACTTCTTATGCGCCTCTGCTTCTTCTTCTTGGATTTTTCTGAAATAAATCAATAGCCCTGTTTTAGCTGCGTTGCTAGTTTTTTTTTGTAAAACTTATCTCAGTAAAACAGACAAACGGACGGACAGAACAAAATTATAAGGATTCCTTGTCGGGCTACAGAACCCTAAAATTACAAACCACTTTATAGATGGTTATACAGAACAGTGGTAACAGTACTAAGCCAAAATGAGGTCATTGTAATTAAATTTAAAAAAAAAAAAAACAATGAGACCAACCTTAACATCAGCTGTTCCATAATAAAAACATTTACACTCAGAAAAATGTATGGAACATCTGTTTTTTGTGATTTTATGCAGTATAAGTTATTCATAATAGTCAGTAGAATGACCTCCTTTCAGCCTAATACAGACGTTCTATGTATTGAACAGCTGATAGCTTAGTAGGTTACTCACTCAATTAACAATTCAGTTTCCTTTAAATGTTTATTTTCTAGCTGCAAACGTTCTTTTCTCAACCGGTTTACTTCAGCTTTATATTCTCGTTGTATCTCTCCAGGGGCACTAAGTCGAAGAATAGGCTTGTCTGTAAATTTAACACTAATATTGACAAAAGAAACAGCTGTTGTACTGATTACCACAAGTTGAATGTAATGGTTCAGAGGTATAGAGATGAATTGTGGACCTTTTGGACATGGAACAGAATTGATATTTAGGACCCTAACTGAACGTGGGAGAACAGCAATGTAGACGAGATGGAAGACGAGTGTTAGTTAAAATTATGAACTAGGAAAAGCATTTTACCTTCAGGAAGATCAATGTCTTCTCCTTTGATCTTGGTATCAATTTCATGGGAAAATTTTGTTTGTATGTATTTCCAGAGCTCTTCATTTACTAGACACTTTTGTTTGGTCGCTGTTCGCAGCCAGGATCCGATTCTTAGTCGACATAAAGGACAACACAAAGCATTATTTTCTACACTGCCGTTAAAACAACTCTGACAGAAACTATGAAGACACGGCAAAGTTACGGGTTTAACTAAAATTGACTGACAAATAGAGCAGAGGACATCTTTTAATTCTAAATTATCTAATTTTAACAATTTATTTTCAATTTTCGACAGCCGCTTCTTTGACTTGGCCGCCATTTTTCATAATTTTGTTTTTTGTTTTATTTTTTTTTGTTTGGCAGCCATAAACAATATTTGAAAATAGAGTTTTATTCTAGTTTACATATTCTTACGACAAAAACCGTTATTGTCGATTTTACAACCTTTACAGCATCATCTCTAAAAATCGATCAAATCATGGGTGCCAACATTGGAAACAAAGAGAAGCCATGTTGATATTTTCTTTCTTTTTTCGTCATGTACCGACTCACATGTATTTGAGGACGACGAGAAACGATCACGAAAGAAACTACGAGAAATATGGTGGTTGTAACAGCATTTTAGATGATGTTCTTTTGTTCGTCAATTGTGGTGAATTTTGACTAATGTTAAAGTGTGCCCATTGAATATTTGTGAACCCAGAAGAAAAGTGGAAATGTCTTCAATGCATTTCGTTGTCCATCCTCTTCCTGGGACAGAGGATCAGTTGATAGACAGGTAAACATTTTATCATTTTATTCGACTCCATTTCGCTCATGTTGTGAAATCCGACATTCCGTATGCTCATGTTAAGCATTCCGTAAAAAACCCAAGTGGCCACGTTTTTAATGCTATCACTACCGACTCGATAGCCAAAACTGATACGTCTTGTCGGTAGGTGATTTAGTAGGATTTAAAACCATGGAATGTTCGGGCGACAATAGGTTTGACGTAATCTCATGTTACACCAAAAAGTTATTTTTCAGAAAACCTACATAGGTGTTTCAGTAGCTAGAGGTACCTACCTTGCTTTTTACTTAGGTGCCTTCCTGTTTTTACTGGGAATATCTAAAACTGCCAAAGAAAAATCTTATCACTTTATCAATCTCAGCTTGACATATTATTGAATAATACTCATGTCATTTAGTCATGATACAATGAGAAATTCTTTGTGCTCTTTTCCCATTGCAATAACTCATATCTTCCTGAGACTCTCTGGTAATGTTTGGGTACAAGTAGATAACACAATTACAGAAGTCCAAAATAATTTTAATATATGCTGGCATCCATTTTCTATAGGTTATGAGTTTTTTTAAGGCCATAGTTGGCAAACAAGCAGACGAGCTGCCTGATAAGCAGTCACCGTGTCCTATGGATATCTGTGACACCAGAGGCATCACAAATATGTTGTCGACTTCCCTTATAAAGAACCCAATGTTGTAGCTTCTCCGAAACACTGCAGAAAGTAGCTCATTCCTTATTTTGCAGGTGTGAGGCTTGAAAGTTTGTGTGAATTGCATGGCGTGCGATTTCCACTGATCTATGATAGATAGATAGAAACTCTTTAATGTGTATACCAGAATTAAAAATTACAAATAGAGAGAAAACACTTATGAGCTAGTGCCACAAGTGGCGGCTTTATCGCTAAAAGCGGTCTCTTCCAGGCAACCATTGAAACCAACTATGATATGTGGATGAGATTTTGATTGTGTTTCAAGCAAAAAAGACAGACAATTTACACTCAGATATGTTTACCAATTGAAATGAGCTAGTGATGGATTTTAGAGCTACTACAATTTCTAAGTCAGTTATTTATTGATTTCATATGTTGTAGCCAATTTACAAGTAAAAATTTTCACTTACAAAGTGAGAAATCAAGAAACGATTAGGAAACACTACAACAGGCCTAGCACAGGCCGTGGACAGATTGTCTTTCCACTGTTTTTATCCCGCTAGAAAGAGACAAACGTAACCATATTTTGGCTCTGTCGCGTCTACGTGAGGATAAAAATGGTGGAAAGACAATTTTTCCACAGCCCATGCTAGACCTGCTGGGAACATGAAAGACACACACACACACACTGATTCACACCTCATCAGGGAATATGCATGCTCATATAAGTTATAATGACTAATAAGAACACACTGGCATTTTTTTAATGTCAGAGGCCAATACCCACTGGTTTCATGCTCTCAACTGCATAACAGCTGAATGGTATTTGAAGCTGATCTGTATCTTCTATCGCATTTACAATGTAGAGTGTTCAGAAGAACTGTTCGATCTGATGCTGGCATCAAGGTTCTATCATCACACTAGCTGTCATGGCCTGAAAGTTCACCCACATATTATCACATAGATCTGTAGAAATCGCACACGGTGCGTTTAATGACTATCTTTTTGTCTCACATCTGCAATATTCCACATATTGATCTCCCTCCCTCGTGCAGGGGTAGCATGGGTAGTGGACAATGTATTTCCATAATTTTTATCTACAATAAATTTTTAGCTTTGTCGCGTCTATGCACGGATAAAAACAGTGGAAGGCAATTTGTCCACGGGCTGTGGTTTTTTTCTAAATTACAGTTCATATTTGATACAAACAGACAGTCCGACAGTAAAATTTGTTCTATAAAAACGAGATTTTATGCTGTTGATACCGAGTCCCGAAAGTACCGAAAAAGCCGGGAATCGGTTTTGAATCCCGGTTCTTAAATTACGTTAAAAAAACCGGGAAATCCCGGTATTTTCGGTTCCGGGATTTCCCGGTTCTGAACCCTACTTATAACTTGCCATGCTGAAAGGTCATATTAAAAACCCTCATCCACTTCATCATAAATTATTTACAACATTTTGTGATCATAAATTTTTGAGTTAGGTATATAGCATTAAAACTAATAAATTAAAGACATTCTAACTCAAAGGTTATTGACTTTCGTAAAATGATCTTGTCTAACATTGTTTCCCAAGAGTTTTCTCTTTGGCTGAATCATAAAAAGTGTAATAGGTACATATGTTATGCCAGGAAGATACATTTCTGAAATTTGAATAAGTCACTAAGCTTTGTTCATTCGAATTTTTCTATAACCGTCAATTTCTGAGCTATGAATTTTACCACAATTATATGGCATTGGCAACAGAGCCCTACCATATGCGTGTCTCGACTCGCTCTTGGCCAGTTATTAATATTTAAACAAAATTTCCAATATATTTGGTTTTCAATAAGACTGTTTTTACCCAAACGGGACCCTATTACTAAGCCCGCGCTGTCTGTATCTTTCAAACTGTAATGGATAGCCAGTTTAATTTTTGTAATGTTATGGCGGATTAACTAAAAACTAAAGTAATAAATAATGGCCAAATGCCAGTTGGTGACAAATTTCTGTTTACCACCAAGTTGGGGTGATGTCTTTTTGTTGCTCTACTTTTTGTATTTTGTGGTGGTATCAAACCTTTTTTTTTGGTCATGTGAAATCTTTACAGATTGTAAACTGATTTTAATGATTCTGATTTTTACTGGATAGCCTATATCTCGAGGGAGGCTCCATTTAAATCTCTAGTGGAATATTAGGGAACGAATATGGTTTATTGAACTTTAAGTCTGTTGTTTATTGTGTTATTATAATGAAAGTATTTTGTCAATTTCAGACTTAAAGAAGTAGCAGAACGTTGGAACCGATATGGGACAGGCCCGGGGTCGTCGGCCCTCAGTGCGCTTCGCGGCGTGCGCGCCGTGGCCGCCGGGCCTGCCCATATCGCCTGCTTGTTAGAAGATGGAACCATCTGCCGTGCTGCTTTTTCAATAATTCCCGACAGACTTGATTTGAGCAAATCAGATGCTAGCAAGAATGGAGGGAATGGTGGAGGAGGCAATGGCGGTGGTGGGACGAGCGGGGGGAATAAAGGAAGTGGTAGTGGAGGCGGTGGCGGCGGCGGCGGTGGCTGTGGCTCGCGACAGCAGCCCCGTACTAGAGCCAGAATAATGAGGAACTCTATACGCGCTGCACCCAGCTCTCAAGGTGAGTTTTGTAGTCATATTACATAGTTTATTTAGTTTTATTGCAAACTTATTTGCAAATGAAGCCACAGTATTGCCGAGCTAGTAGGATTAAATTACTAATCTAGAGAGATAAAAAATATAGCATAAAAATACTGTAAATATAATTATTATTAAAAAACAAATTGTCGTAAAAATGTCAAAATAGTTAAAATATCATGTTATTAATCTAGTTAATTAACAGGTAGACATTTCTAAAATTGCAAAATACAGTAATACCCCGGACTTACGCGATATGTGGGATCAAGCGATAATCGTGTAAGTCGAATTACGTTACGTCGGAAAAAACGGGGTAGAAATGAAAGTGGACCGAGAAAGCTAAATTTTTGATATTACGTAGGGAGGGCCGAGAAAAGCTTAACTTCAAAATGTCGACCAAAACTGGCTATTTTTTTCTGAAGAAATCGCGTGCGAAGTCTCGGGTACAGCTAGTTTATAATATAATGAATTCACTATGTAATAACTTTTGTAGACTTAAGTTTTTTTAGTTTTATCATAAATGACTGTGGCTTCGAGTTATGGTACAAAATTCTCAAAGGACGTTTAACACGCGTAGGATCGACGAGTCGCGCCACCGGCGTGATAATCGGGGCCTCGGGCTCCGGCCGCGTGGTGTCTGTGCCGGCGCCCTTCGTGCCGGAGGACCTGGTTACGCAGGCACAGGTCGTGCTCCAGGGAAAGAGCAGGAGTCTCATCATCAGAGAGCTACAGGTATGGACAGAACAGTGTAATATAAACCATTTTAACCTACTTCCAAAAAAGAGGAGGTTCTCAATTCGACGGTCGGTTTTTTATATTGGTAATTGTTTGCTTATTATTTATGGTGTAGCAAAATAAATCCTTTAGAAAAACCAGTGCTGGATGATAAACTCTCACAAAACCGAAATACATAAGTCATAATATAATTTGTATTTATTTAAGAATAGGCTTGCGTTTGACCGCCAACTCGCCTGATGGTAAGCGATGATGCGGTCTATAATGGAGCACGCTTGCCTAGAAGAAACCGATTCCCTCGTGATTTCAAAAAACAAAAAAACTAAAACAGTCATTTTATAAAGAAGAAAAACTTCATTTAGGTAGGAGCTCTCATTTACATATAAACATATATCATTTCTTCACGTAAATAAGTAACTTATCATAATAATGGCAACTAATATAATTTCATGAGTTTAATCAGTTGTCACCTTTTGCGGGGTTTGCTTAGCATTAGGAAACCCGTGCCCTTATTTGGCAATTTTTTATATTAAAAAACTGCTAGGTTTTTAACAGATTACTGGATGGGCCAAACATGCACCCTGGCACTTCCAGTAATCCGCCACTAGCCTATTCTTAATAACTGTCTGATTAGTGAGACTACTATACAATGAACATCTTTAATTGATTGGTTCAAAATTCTGCAGTATAAAATTGATTTGTATCTATAACAAGCTAGAAATGTCTTGAACTGGGTCTTTATTCTGCACGGGCCAAACGGTTCTGAAGGTTCGCACTGCTATACTTACACAATCACACTGACAACTTCAGTAGGCGAATTACGAATATTCGCTACGTAAAACACGTATCGATTATGAATCTCGAAATCGAGATTTGTATGTAGTTCTATACGTATTTTACATAGCGAAAATTACTTTCACAGATTGACTTCTGTCAGACCTTACTATAAGATAAAAAGTAAACATTTTAATGTGACAGCGTACGAACTTGGACGTGAATTTGGCGGTGAATAACCTGCTGTCTCGCGATGACGAGGAAGGCGAGGAGCCCGAGGGCGGCGAGGGAGGCGACGGCTACGTCCCCGAGGACCTCATCTCGCTCCTTGACGGAGGCTTCCACGCGGCCCAGGCTGAGCACTCCGTCATCATCGATGCAGACACCATGTTTTCCGAGGACATCTTCGGGTACGCGGCTATCAGAAGGTATACCTATCAAGCTATGCTCCTCCGCCTCCATCTCTCCAGTAAGAACCAACCAGTTTACTCAGTACCAGCTACTGGTACACTCTAGCACGCGCAACGCTTACGCAGTTTCTCGTTTGTCTGGTGTTTCGATGTTGTTACCAATACATAATTATGTATACTCGCATAGTCCCTAGAGTAGTGTACGCTGCAGCCTTTGAATGTTTCTACTGCACATCAGTGTTCTAAGTTGTGAGCTCCCTTCGTAACATACCCGATTAAACTAGGCACATAACCAAATACAGATATCACGGTGCTTGAAACACTGAATTATGCTTTCATATAGACTAGAGCAGCTAATTATAGTCGAGCAGGGCCGGATTTAGGGGACCTGGACTACAGGGGCTAGGTAAAATTTTCTAACCGAATAATATGTGCTTACAATATTATTATAATCGAAAAAACAAAACATCCAAGTTCTGATAAGAGAACATCTTTTCCTTTTATATTAAAAAATACATTGTTTGTTGAAAGAATTCGATTTGTCTCGCAACAAATTATTGAAACACTTGTGTGATTTTTTTTTACTATTAAAAAAATTATTAGGGGCTCCACTCCTTTGTTGCACCAGGGCCTACAGATCCTCTAAATCTGGCCCTGTAAACAAGTATTTGTTCAACTAGTGAATGAGTAGAGATTTCGCTTTGAAAAACGGAAAATGTGCACTTCTGACTATTAAAATTGACCTATAAAGAAACTATTTCCGTCTGTTCATGGCGACATCTTTAGCTGCTTTGAATGGCCAGCTGTAATGGTGAGGGTAAGAAATAATTGTTGTGATATTGCGTAGTCGCAGCGGCGGTGGCGGTGGCAGCAGCGGCGGACGCGGCGGCGCCAGTCGCGAGGGTAGCAGTGCCTCTCAGGAGCGTCCAACAGAGTTCAGCCGTTGGCGGGAGCGCCAGTACTTCGGCCCGCGCAGGTGGCTAGAGTCGGCGCTCCGTGATACCTCCTGGGATAAAGAAGGAGGTCAGTATCTTATATTTGATTAAATCTATATAAATAAAAATTAAATACTATTTGTCACTGGTTGAGAACAGCTGGACCGATTTTGCTTATTTTTTTTTTATACGTTAATTTTAGTTCGTATAAAATATTTTTAGTGAAAAATATTAAAAAAGGTTACCAGAAAATTTAAAACATTGGGAAAAACTGAAAGATCATAACTTAAACACATTTATTGAAATTTGGACAGGACGTCTGTTTTAAACTATCACGGTTGTTCACTACAGTTAAATGATTATTTACGGGATATGAATCTTGCCGTGAACATGGTACATGTAACTGCGCCGAAATATCGGAAACTCCTTCCACAACCTTACCACGGTAAATATCCCGTAAATAATCATGTAACTGTAGGACAATGTCTGTCCTAGTACTAAAATAAATATGTCATTTTCATTTTAGACTATCCGATTAGGAGTTGGTATCCAAAAGCATTTTTCTCGTGTGAAATTTATTCTAGAAACTTCAACATGAGTCCATCATATGTGTACGACACATGGCTTTATTAGTCTTCAAACAAGCCTAATAACATCACATCATCACATCATCAGCCAATTAACGTCCACTGTTGGACAAGGCCTCCCTCATAAAGCGTGGCGGGGTGTTGCCATAATCCCCACGCTTGGCAGGCGGCTTGGGAATCGCAGTACGTTCACCGTGTACTTTTAGGACGCTGCTGCCCATCCTCAGGTGGTTCTGGTCGCAGTTTTAGGACATACCCGGGTCCTAATAACATCACCTGAACTTAAAATCAATGCTATTTTTATCACAGGAGAGAGCAAAAACAAGAAGGAATCTGCAATGGCAGCTTCCCCACTATGGGTTTCCGAGGAGCTGGAGTACTGGGACAGCAGCATTCGTTTCACGCATATCGCGGCTCTGCATAGCGAGCTGGTCGCTATTTCGACCCAAGGACAGCTGCATCAGTGGCGGTGGGCTGACGCGCACCCTTACCAACGAAATGACGTGAGTATCATCACATTCTTTTTAGTCGTTAGCACTCATGGCAGGAGTGCTCGTGGTATTGTATTGTCATGAGTTTACGTTGAGTCATAGTCCGTCAGTTTCACAATCCATCGCCATTCATCACGTATTGCAGTCTTTACTTGGTCGGTCCATCGTAATGTTGATTTGCCGCGTGGTCTCGTCTCCTCAATCCAAGGTGTTCTATGAAGTCGACACTGCGTCGCAGTACATGTAGCGCCGGCCCTAGCCGTTGATCAGGACAGAGCGAGAATGTATTTCGGCGCGCTTCATTTTTGGAAACTATCGTATGAACTATTTCCACATCAAAATTTTATGCTGTCTACAAGCAACACAAGTGTGAAACGACACCTCTTGCCACCGTCCATACTTTAGCCACACTTAGGCTTCAATCTTCTAACCTGGTTCAGTGAAGAGTACCTAAGGGTTATTAATGTGTGTTGTTTGATGTTGCAGACGTCAGGAGCCGGTATATCTTACCATCCCCGCGGCAACTGGCTCAGCCTTAGCCCGGGCGAGCGCATCGTCAACGTGAGCGCCGCCGGCATTCGCGTCTCAGTCCTCACGGACAGCGGACGTGTCGCCACCTTCCTGGACGAATCTATTGGTATGATTCCTTTTCGGTGAAATACTTGTTACATTTTGTAATACAAATTATTTTGTATTACCTAGTAAAAAAGCTGATCATAAATAGAGCATCAACGAAAACCAAAATAAAATTTGTTCTAAGTATTTTAATTTCAAGCTGGACAGAGAGCGCACTAAGCAAGATATGACATCAAGCCTCCCGCGCCGTACAAATTCTATACTAACACACGCTTTGCGGGAAAGGGACAGAGCACCCCCTCTCAATCCCCACCAAAAACTTTAAACGCTTTATGTCTCACAAATGTATCAGCCAATTTAAATTATTTTTCTGTGTATGTAACGTAATTAATTATATTCATCGCTTAGCTTGTTATTTATAATAAATGTTAACTATTACATGCTTCATTACAATCTTGTTGCGAGTGCAACAATCATTCGTCATGCTGATGGTCCAATGATATTACAAGTGTTTTAGCTAATATTTATCCCTTATGTTCACACATGAAGGTTAGGGTTAAAAAAAAACTAATATTATAAAAGCGAAAGTTTGTGTGAGAGTGTGTATGTTTGTTACTCCTCCACGGGGGTGAAACCGCGGGGTGCAGCTAGCGTTAATATAAATCTTAATTAACCACTTTGGTTTACTTGTTTTGATTTTTTTTATATTAAAATAAACGCTAAATGTTGTTTCCACAGCTCATGCGCCCGGCGCAACTCGCTTAGAGCAACCGCTGCAGACTTTCACGGAATTCGGATCTGACAAACCTATATCTCTACATGTATGCTCGCTCTATACCGTCGCTAGGCTCGAATCTGGAGCTCTTTATTGGTGGTAAGTAACGACACGTCATTCTCTTTTATTATCGACAGGCATATGATAAGTCCTGCGCTGACGGCCTGCTTGGGGTGCATTGTGCATTTCCCCCTACCAGCCAACTAACCCAAGCCAACTCAACTCCTTGAAATATCGGAGTGAGGTTTTGGGGCGCTGGCACAGTTGCTCCAGTGTTGAAGATGGAAGTGTGAATAATAATGATGAAAAGCATTCTATCTGTTGCCGTGATGTGGATGAAGAAAGTAATAATGCCTTAAGCAACCCGGTAGCGATTCTAGTTTCTTCTGTGGCTTCACAATGTCATAGCACATGCTCTACAGTTTTGTTGTCCTTTATGCAGCCACGACACAGTAGACTGTGTGTGACTCCCAGTTTATAAAAGGATACTAGCAGACGAAGGTCCTGACAGGCATATGATTACAAACTGATGTGGTTGGACATCCCGAGGCAAAGTTGTCGAAATGCCATTAGGCGCTTGGTGAAAGATTTCACTTTAACCAGGCGAGCAATTTAAATTGTCCTACTGTCTCATTTTGCCGTGGTTTCAAAACCCATGAATAACCATCATTTAGGTATGTGGACAGGGGTCCCTTCATGTTTCTATCTGAAGTCAAGCAATTCTAACTCTTATTTTTTTATTCACAGGGGCGTGCTCCCGCTCGAGCAGCGCGCACGCCTTTGGGAGAAGCACCGCGCTCGGTCTCGTAAGCAACGCGGCCACTCCTCCACTGCACCGCAGGACCTGCAAGCCGGACACAGCGTCACCATGAAGAACGCTCCTATGTACCAGACAGGAGCTATTGGTAAGTAAATAAATAAATAAAATAAATACATATTTGGGACATTTTTGCACAGACGGTCATCTGACCTAAACTAAGCAAAGCTTGTAATATGGCTGCCAGACACTGATATACGCACATTTTTTTTTTAAATACATACTTAAATAGATATCAACACTCAGACATAGAACAAACACAAATGTTCATCACATGAATGTTTGCCCTACGTGGGAATTGAACCTACGCCACCAAGCGCAGAAGGTAGGTTCACTACCAACTGAGCCACCAGGGCAGTAAAATATTATAATTTATATGATGTTAAAACCAAAATACACTAGAAATTCGTCAAAGAACTTTTGAAGATGCATCATATTCATTTCTGAATAAGTTAAAACAATAAACATTCATTAATGTGCTGTATCATGACTACTAATTAAAATGTACCTACAAAACTTCACAGTGCAATGTTATCAAAGTGAAAGTCACTCTTTTTGTCTTAGTCGATTTGTTATCCTTTTACAACTCGACTGAACTAATCTTGATAACATTTGCCTAGGAAGTAGCGTTCATTATGAAGACAGACAATACTTTTGTCCTGAGAAATGAGTTTTTTTAATTAAATTACAATAACTTCCAGGCTTCAACATGTCAACTGGCGTGCCCAAAGTGGGAGTGCTCCAGAACGCAGCCTGGAATCTGTCCGATATGTGTCGCTTCAAACTGCTGCCCGCGCCACAGCCTGACCGCTCTGTCTCGGACAAAGACAAGAGAGAATTACAGGTACAAAAACAATTTCAACCATCATAAATTAATTTAGAGTCAGACAGTGTAATGATTATTAGTGCCAGGTGTAACCTGTTGAAACCTAGCGGTGCATGTTGGAATTATTCTTACCCCATGAAATCGGAATTATTCTTATTTTTCTTTCATTTTTATTCTTCTTTTTCGGTCTGTTTTTATTTGTAATTTTGTCGAGCAAGAGTACACTTGCTAATATTAGTAATTGTGTCTATTGAAGCCGCAATGTGATTAATCTTTTGTTGTTTTGTTTAGGACTTTGATGGATCGCTATTACCTCCACAGAACCAGTCCCCACTGACAGTGTCATCAGTAAAAGCGTCATCATCCAGTGCCGGAAATAAGGATAGCGGCAAGGACAGTAACAAGGACATGGCTGATCGGCTAGACATGCCGCCGCCGCCCAGCCCCGCCTCCTCCACTTGCAGTGACACTAGCACTTCACACAGTGAGTACCAATGACGATATAACCACTTAACAGCTTATCCTTTACCCCCCGTGATGAAAAGGAACTGAATTTTCAGCAGGATCTTTTTCGAGCAGGCCAATCCTAGGCGCGAATTGAATGACTGAATTTTGTTTTCTCCAATCACAAGCGCCATAAGATACGTATGTATTAGCAATGTAATCAAATCTTGGACAATTTAAACCCACTTCCAAAAAAATTGTTGTATCGATTTGAAACTTTGCAAGTATATTTGATCCGGATAACAGTACAGTTCCATCGAACTGATCTGATGAGGATCAGAGAATAGATAGTGGAACTCTTCAATGGCGTGAATCACAGTGAGAGAGCTATCTAGCGGCAAAGACGCCAACTAAGACGCCGCCTGCGCAGCGCGGCGTCACATAAGCGTGTTTGTTTTTTAAACTAATATTAATCAATCTTGTAACATGTTAACTATTTTCCAGAGCGTGCCAAACGCGTCACAGTGCGTGGCGAAGAAGGCTCGTCTAACGACGGTTCAAAACGCGACGAGGAAGAATGGCCACTCAAAGAGGTCGTATTCCTTGAAGATGTGAAGAGCGTCCCACTAGGACGCGTGTTGAAAGTCGACGGAGCATACGCGGCTGTCCGCTTCCCAACAGTTAGCAAAGATGGAAAAGAAGCCGCGCCGTCGTCAGCGGATGATTGGACGGCACTGTTACAAGATTGCCGTCTCGTTCGTAAAGATGACTTAGTGGCAGTGAAGTGGGGAGCGGGAGGTGCGGCCGGGCCTCGTGGTCCGGACTGTTTGCAGCGCTCGCCGAGGAAAATAGCCCTGCCCGTGGATGTGCAAGTCGTTACTATTGCAGTGAGTGTAACAATAATTCTTGATAGACAAGAGCTTCACATCATATTGAAATAAAACCACAAAAAAAATCAGAAATCGGGGTTATACTGTAGTTTTTCAAATGTTTTAGAATTTACTTAAAAATATGATGTATATGTCTATCCTCATATTACAAAGGCATCCTTGCAGCAAGATCAAAAATGTCAGACAGAACACAACCATAAGCGTGTGTACCACGCACCCACAAGCAGAGTGGAGAGGAGACATGCCAGAATCGACCAATGCCAATGGTCAAGTCTGCTTCGTTTTAATAGGAACACTTACCTCTTTTCAAAGCTCCGCTTCATTGGAAACACACCTTTATATTAGTATCATAAGTATGCTGGACAATGTGTAACACACCTTTCAAAACCAAACTTAGCTCTAATGTGCTAGAGAACCATGAAACGACAATCAAATATTAAACTTATTCTGATGTATTTCCCAGGTGGACAGTCGTGGTGTTCATGCCGTAGTGCGACGGCCCGGCGGTACGCTAGCGTACGCTGTATACGCCGTCGGGACCACTCGTGCATTGACCGACAGCGTGTTCCCAACTGACAACACTGCACTGCTCGGACACTCCAATGGGCAAGCAATACACTTGGCTACTGCAGCGGAGGTTAGTGGAAAGGTCCCATTGGGACAGGGGACTGTTGCAGCTTTTTATCATATGTTTTGCCTTCAACTCTAGCTAGTACCGAAAAAAAGTCTGCCAAAAAACTGAAGGGGGCGAGGTAAACACGTATTGCACACACTGACATATTCTTACTAGTTTTAGATCAAATGGGCGACCTTGTGGGGTGTAAGTTTTTATAATGATTTATGACCCGACAACTCGGATGATAATGCGTTTACTATAGAACATTTTATAGGCTAAAATTGCCTCATAAATTTATATCTTTAGGATAGGATATTATAAAATACTCAAAAAGTCTTAAATTGAAAGTAGATCGAGAAAAGGATGAATTTGCGATTACATACTACTTTGCAGACTTGCTATTTCGTTTTTTTTTTTTATGATACTGGGTGACGAGACGAGCGAAGTCGCTCGCCTGATGATTCTTCACGCTTGCCCATAACAGCTCAACGCCACTCAGAATTTTGAACTTCAACAGTTCAAAACCCTGGATGGCAATGCACTGCGCTCGTCACCCGAGATATAAGATGTCAAATCTCTGTGTGCCCTGAAATTTCACTGGAAACATTGCCCTTCAATCCGGAACACAGTAGTGTTTGCACACTACTGCTTGGTGGTAGAATAACTGGCAAAGGTATGGTACTTCCCCAGGCGGACCCCTGCAAAAGAGTCCTACCACTACAAAAATGTTTATATGTATGTTTATAATTTGGCAAAAGTGTGGTAAGAGTGTTGTCGGGTGTTGCAGGGCAGCGAGCCAGTGGTGGTGATGCTGGACGGTAACTCCGCTCTGTACGCGGTGGCGCGCGACTGCGTGGGCATGGTGCGGGAGCCGCCGCCGCTCAACCTGCCGCCGGCGCGCGCGCTCGCCGCACACGCGCTGCCGCTCACGCCGCATACCGCGCACCACAACCACCACACCGCGCTCAAGAGCCAGGTACACCATATAACATGCGCTCTACCCACACCTTACCATGAAGGTGGAAACTTAAACTCATTTCTTCCATCCCTTCTTCCAACACACGGTCTCCACTCAACCACTACCAGCCCTTCAAAGGCCGGATGACACATTGGCCCATAGAGCAAAGGAGAAAGCCGATATCCTTAGTACTTACTCTCTTTGCCCCAAACTCGACTCTCGACGATAGGGGCGCCACACCACCGATTATTCCACGACTTCCATGCCAGAAGTACGATTCTCTCAGAGAGCAGTACGGAAGGAACTCATGTCCCTTGATGTGGTACTGTCAACTCGATCTCTGTTCTCCACTTTATTGTCTGAGATTTCGAGTCGCTCTAAGGACACTGATGAACGTTCTAATCTTGTAGCTGGTGCATGGTAATTAAATTACTTACTTAAATTTCGGCTGCCATCATGTTTTTTTACCCCTCACTGTATGTAGCGCTGGTTAACCTCTATTACTTCATCTAGATAGGCTCTCCCCAATAGTCAATGGTTTCAAAGTGGTTTATTAAGGCGGCTATGTGTTTTGTATGACCCCATCAACGTACTTGATTTTTTATGATTAAGTACCGACTTCCTTAATACCATAGTTTCTAAGCAACCATAAAGAAAAGACGATATATCTATCCTGGTGAAAGGTACACATTTTATAATTTAATTGCATGTTGCAACAGGTGGCCTTGCTGATAATAGTGCCGGAGCCTCAGCTGATGATGCCGCGAGTGCTGCGGTGCGACCTCGACGGGATCCGCCAGGTGCTGCACCAACTTGAATCAGACACTACCAGTAAGTTCAAATTGCAGTCACTTTAATCAATGCCGACGTCTCTTATACATAAATATTTCTTATTTAATCTCTAAAGAACTGCTACTCTTAAACTCCATTTTATCATCTATATTCATCTATAACTTGTCATTATTTATTTCCTAAACTCAAACATAATTCTGTATTTTTCTCTGCAACGTACTATGTAGCAGTAATCGAAACTGGCATGTACCTTGCGACACACCTTGTGTAGTCTACCTAATGCTTGTATAGGGTTTCAAGTAATTTGTTTTACTAGAAATATACTTTTTGTATATTTTTATTTAAAACTAAAATCTAGACCTTGACCTCTCATTCCTAATATGCTGTGTCTGACAGGATCCATATGAAACTATATGTATTTACTTTTATTTCTATATTTTTACCACATTGTACTGTATCATCATCATCATCATCATCTTTATCATCAGCCGGAATACGTCCACTGCTGAACATAGGCCTCCCCCTTTAACCTCCACACTGAACGACATCCTGCCATCTGCATCCACTGAATGCCCACGACTCTCAGAATGTCGTCGGTCCATCTAGTGGGAGGCCTACCTAAGTTGCGTCTTCCGGTTCGTGGTCTCCAGTCAAGAACCTTTCTTCCCCATCGGTAATCAGTTGTTCGAGCGATGTGGCCTGCCCATTGCCACTTCAACTTGCAGATTTTAATAGCTATGTCCGTGATTATGAAATAGCTATATCTACGTTCCGGATTTTATCACGCAAAGAAACTGTACACTGTGTACTTGTACTGTATGGTAGCAATAAATTATGTGAAATATCTTCATTTTTGATTCGCGTTAAATTATTCTAGTGCCCATGGGTTTGATGGACGTTAACGTGGAAAGGTCGGCTTTGAGTAGAAACATATCTAGTATTTTAATGCATAGTGTCTGAATTCGTCCATTCATCAGCTCTAAATCAGGGAAGATTTAGTTTAAGATTCTCTCAAATACTCTAAAATATAGCAATTTTCAACAAAGTTTGATGTAACATTTTTGTTTCAGAACAACAAATTCTGTGTATACTTCAGGAGCGATGCGATGGGAACAGAAATATACTTCATGCCTGTGTGCATATGTGTGCGCCTACTTCCAACAAGGAACCTGACCTTGGTAAGATATTATTACTAATAATGTTTAATTATACACTGTTTTAAACTATCACGGTTGTTCACTAAAGTTGTATGATTATTTACGGGATATTTACCGTGGTAAGGTTGTGGAAGGAGTTCCCGTTATTTCGGCGCAGTTACATGCACCATGTTCACGGGAAGACTGAAGAAGGTTAAGGGGAAGGTTTTATGTTTAATTATTTATGTATTATTAGTATTTTTATTTTATTTATATAATGTTCTTTTGAGCTTGTTTTTTGTGATTAATGTATTTCCTTTTATTTTTAATTTTTGTATGTACTTATACTTATAATTTGTGAGATAATAATTTAATTGGATTGACCATGTAATATCTCAATAATTAAATTACACTGATAACTTTGTCTTGAAGGTGCCTCAAATCATTCCTCCCGGAAGTAGTTTATCCTAAATTTATTGTTGTATATTTTTAACATGCTTTTATTAGCTTTACTTTTGTCTAACTAATCTCGGTTCAAGCATTTATTTCTTTTGACAGCTGCAATAAGCTGCTATAATATTATAAAAAGCACAATAAATACCACGAATTCTGATCACTTTTGCTAGGATTTTGAACGTTAAACTAGCAGGTATCCAATATACGTGAAATATAAAAAGTTTTTTTAATTTCA
This sequence comes from Agriopis leucophaearia, assembly GCA_949125355.1. NCBI lineage: Eukaryota > Metazoa > Arthropoda > Insecta > Lepidoptera > Geometridae > Agriopis > Agriopis leucophaearia. The sequence continues at coordinate 12,190,034 of OX421264.1, forward strand.
GCTTTTTTAATGTTATCGCAGCGGTCAGTGCAAATAAAAGCTTGGACCAAGTTTAATGAACTATGTAAACCATCAATTTTAACCTATTAACGTATTGGAAATAAATTTTAACCTATTTCTAATTGTCATATTGATTTGAAATTGCTTAGTAGGTATATGCGCTTTAATACAATATTTTGGTATCATCAAACTGATCTGATGATGGAGCCAGGAGGTGGATGGTAGTAGTCTTCAATGGCTACCAGTAAATATCTGGGACATTGTTGCACACATGGTCATCTGACCCCAAACTAAGCAAAGCTTGTAATATGGCTGCCAGAGACTGATTTACATACTAGCTGCGCCCCGCGGTTTCACCCGCGTGGTGATGAAAATCGGTGAAGGGGTATGGAAAATAGATAGTAGCCGATTCTCAGACCTACTGAATACGCATATAAAATTTGGTAAACATCGGTAAAGCCGTTTCGGAGGAGTACGGTAACTAACATTGTGACATTAGATATTAACACCCAGACATAGAACAAACACAAATGTTCAACACACAATCCTCAGATTTGTGCTCATTTGGCTTGTTTTATTGAGTCGCAAGCATAATATATGTTCCAGTTCTTTTACTTTAATAATTTACGTCAGCCTAGCCTATCCTATGATAACTTTGCAAAGTCCGATATTTCATTTAATGTTTAGTAGAAAACGCGTCAGCTCAAAACGCAACAAGTGGCGGTGCAGGCGCGGCTGCTGGCAGTGGGGGTGCTGAAGAGGGTGTGCCGGCGATATCGTGGCCTCCTGAGACATTCGAGACTTCTGGCGATGAAGACAGCCTCATGGGACTCACTAACAATGGGTATGAGACATGTTTAACCTACATACAATCTTTTATTGTGATATTTTTATCTGATGACAGCAAAGCCAAACAACATGTTTAACCTACATAGAATAGTTGTGATATTTTTATCTGATGATGGCAAAGCCATACAAATGGTTTTATGTTTAATGTCAACCAAATTTTGACAGATGATATATTGAGTTTAGGAATGGTCACTGGGTAGGTGACATCGTCATAAATATCATCGATGGAAACAATCGGACCTTCTCTTCGTTTGTCATCTATGTTATAAAAAGATACTGTAGCCCATGAGCAAGCTTTAAAAACACGTACATTTTCCTCACATTTGTTCGCCGTACCTGGCAAGGACATGAGATACGTTTCAATTTGTACGACCTTGTATGCGTGTGTGTTGTACTTTGTATGTGTTTACCATGACAAGTAAATGATTTGACACTTTAAAGTATGAGGGTATGGGCAAGACAAGGGTGGTGAATTTGAAGACGTCGATGAAGGACTCCCAATTCGCCACGGCCAAACCTCTGGCAATGACTAGTACTTTAGCACGAATGATAATAACCCCAATGAAGATAGATAGATAACCCTTTATTGTACACACCAGAAATTTCATACATAAGACAAAAACAACATAAAACTAGTGAAACAATTGGCGGCCTTATCGCTATAAACGATCTCTTCCAGGCAACCTCAGTATGGAGAGGATACACAGAAGAGTTAAAGGATGGGGTGTACAGTCATAATAGAATACGTAGTATATAAGGCATAGACATACATTACATACACACACGAATACTGAAACAATATATACAATAATAGTATACATACATAAATAAAAATACTATATACATACTTATAAACATAAATCGAGAGCATAACGATACAGTAGCTATTCTGATATATAGTGCAGTTTCACAATATCAACAGTCATAGCAAATCGCAGTAATTTCCTCTGTATGATTCAGGAAAATGTCTAACAATGGCACAAACAGTGGAGGTGCAGTCAGTGCTGATCCGGCAGAACGTCGCGCCAATGCTCTGGCAGCGCTACGGGCGCTTTGCGAAAGCGCTGTCCTGCAGCCTTACCTCATGCAGCTGCTTACTGCCAAGTAAGTCAACTAAAACCTTTTAAGGTGATACGTTTCATGTTTGGCGGGAAATTCAAATTTCAAACTGTTTTTTTGTCCTTGCAGCTAGGCCGGATAATTATTGTGAAAAGTGTTTGCTAAAATTGTTGGTCGTTCTTTAAATTATCATGTACAGCAATTAATCAGTTACTCACCATATTACTTACATTTGGCAATAAACCGTTTGAAGCAGCAAAAAGTTGTTTATTGACAAATGTATGTAATAATGTGCATTGGAGATAAATAACTTTACGCGAATTTGTAAAGAATAATAATCAATTTTCGCAAATATCATGATTGTTTACAATAATTACCCGGCCTAGATACAAGAACGAAAAAACTGTTTGAAATTTGAATTTCCCGCCAAACGTGAAACGTTTCACCTTAATAATTGAAATTCTGCTTAGATTTCACATAAATACATTCAATAATTTTATATCTTTAAAAATGTTGAAAAGCGCGGGCGAGATAGAGGACGCAGCACTTCCAAATGTCTAATGAGGTTTATTAACCAGGGATGGGCTGGGTCAGACCCCGTTAATGGGTGCGGTGGCGGAGCGTGCGTACCACGCAGCTCTGGTGATACTGGACGCGATACGCGCCTGCCCTGATACAGACGACACGACACGAGCGGCAGCCATCTTCCCGCCCAACGCTCATCCCGACCACTCGCCGCTGCTGGTGCTCTGTTGTAACGACACCTGCAGCTTCACCTGGACTGGACAGGAGCACATCAATCAGGTACGTAAGGGTTTTACGTATAATCTGTTTTTTAACCGACTCCCAAAAAGGACGAGGTAATCAATTCTACTGTGTTATATTTTTAGTGTTTGTTACCTCAGAACTTTCGACTGGGTGAACCGTTTTTGATGATTATTTTTTTATTTGAAAGCTAGCGCTTCCCGTGTGGTCTCTCCCATATGGTCCCATTTTAATTTGGTCCAGTTCTGACACTTTTGTATGGAGTCTGTTTTTTAAATAGTGGACAAACAAATGGTGCCACCCGATGGTAAGTAGTCCCCGTCGCCTATGGACACCTACAATACCCAGAGCATTGGCGGTGCGTTGGCTACCTATGAGGACTCTATTCACTCTTCGTTTGAATTTGTATCTAGTCATGTAGATGGACTAACGATATTATGAGAGTCCCGGGCATCCAGTGGATGCAGATGGCAGGCTGTCGTTCAGTGTGGAGTTTTAAAGGTTGGCCTATGTTCAACAGTGGACGTCTTCTGGCTGATGATGGTGATGTATGTAGTACAAAATACAAGCGATATACTACTTACTGACACTTACCGCTTACTGACAGACTTACTGACTCAGAACAAAATCTTCATCATCGCAAAAACTATTAGGTTCCTAATGGAGTGAAGTGAACAGGTCCACTAATTTATATGAACGTCTATGCATGCAAATTCGCATGCAGCAGCTAGTACTAGTATAAAACCCTATAATTATCCAATATGTTGAACTTGCAACAGTTCACAACTGCGCTGCACCGTACTGTATAAAAAACTGAAGATGCTAAATAGTTTCCTAATGATTATTTTTGTATGTGCAGGATATTTTCGAGTGCAAGACTTGTGGTCTGACTGGATCTTTATGCTGCTGCACTGAGTGTGCTAAGGTAAACAATCTCTCAATCTTTAGGTGGCAACTCTGCAATTATTTTTTACACACTTTTGACCTGGCAATTATTGATTGTTAGTTTCACTACAGAATACATAATAGTACAAGTACGGAAGATTCACTCCGCAAAATCAATCATTTAAATAAGTAGCGACTCTTGCACACAATAAAGTGCAATTCAGGACGTGCGAGCGCCCTTCAGCTATATTAACCTAGAAGTTTCTTCTCTGTCTCTCGCGTAACTCTTGGCGCATTATCTCTGTCTATCGCGCGGCAGGTTCGACAAGTCGGAGCCCGCCACGTACTTGTAGCTTCATACCTAAAGTGCGGAATGCGCCAGGCCTGGTTTCACAGTTAAAGACATGCCGTTGTTAACTGAAAACGAATTACAAACAAATCTTTGTTCATAAAAAATATCTATCTGTCTCGATAAAAAAGTTTTTTTTTTTTGCAAAAAAATTCATTTGGCATGTCCTTAACTGTTGGCAGTAAAGACAAAACAAAAAAAGGTATACTTTACGATTTTTGCGGAGCCAAAGTTCTCAGAAAATTAAGCATTTCATTCTAGTATTTATTTTTAAAATGATCTCAATCAATGTAATCATTTATTTATTGTTATTGTAGGTGTGCCATAAAGGACATGATTGTAAGCTAAAGCGTACATCCCCGACTGCGTACTGTGACTGCTGGGAAAAGTGCCGCTGCAAGGCGCTCGTTGGAGGCAACTGGGCCGCTCGATGCGACCTGCTTGCCCGTTTGGCTAAAGACACGCAACTCGCTACCCACTTTAACTCAAGGTAACATTTGGTGAACTATGAATTTGAACAGTTGAGAAAAACATTTGGTGTATGATGCATCTTGAAGCGATGATTTTCCTATGATCACTAAAATTATTTAGAGCATTTATGATAAAATCAGACCGCAACTTTTAAATATATATTTTTAGTACCAAGAACATCAAGCATACTGAAGAAATGTAGACTTCATCTGCATCCTTGACATCTATTTTCTATCAAATATAAGCAGATTCAATACATTACATTTCAACAAGTAAGTTCTTATCTCTTTTGGTGGTCATTCAGGAGCTGATCTCCAAAACAGTATTCCATGATGTTAGTAGTGAGTGGAAGTATGCAAAATACATAATTCTTGCCGCAGTTAGACGTGTCATCCGCAAACAAGACCACATTCACATCTTTTGTTATTACAGACAGGTCATTTATGTAAATAGCAGTGGTCCCAGAATGGATCCTTGGGGAACACCTAGAATAAGAGTACTCAGATGTGACCTACATTCCCTCTAACTTGCTGTATATTACTTAAATACAATTTCAATAAGTCTGATTCTTTGCAGCATTGGCAATTCAGCATTTAGTGAGAGATGTTTATTTTATTTATATGTCAGGAGTTCTTCGTAACTACCCAAACATTTTGCTTTCATTAGGAAGAACTGAACTCATAGGGCGATAATTATTGCAGTTAGTAACACCTTTTTTACACTGGTACCACTTTGCCTACCTTCATTTCATCTGGTAAAAACCCTCCTCTAAAAATTTGGCAAAAATTTAATTTAATTTTTTCGGTTTCATTTGTCTTATTAATTTGACTGGACCTTATTCGAAGCTTTAATATAATGAGATAGGCACTACGTTTCCCGTCTTTGACTTTTACCTACTTCCGTCGTATAGCTCCTCCTCCTTCTGACGTCACTTCCACCTTACAGTAATGGCAGCCTCTTCGGCTTGGCCATTTTTATTCCCATTGGCGTTTTGGATTCCCGTCTGAGCGGTCGCATTCACCGAGATCGACCACTCCAACGCAAATTTCAGGTTAGATTTTTCTATCTACCATCATGTAAGTACCAATTACTTCAACTAAGTGATTTAATTTTCCTTTCATAACCTTGTTCGATCAAGCGGTCGTATTATTCGTATTTTAACGGTTTTTCCGTTCGTAAATTAAAGTAGTTCGGATATAACGATACGTAGATATAAATTGTGTTTTTCTACCCCTTAGTATGGATAAAGACGAGGGTTCCGCAACAATAGTGGTAGGGACCGAAACGGCGTCAAAACGTCGCCGTAAACGGACACCAAGCAGTTCAAGCAGCTCGTCTTCGAGCAGTTCAAGCTCGGATTCTTCTCAACGAAAACGACCTAAGAAGAAAAGAAGGCACCATTCCACGCGGAAATTGGCGGAGGAAGTGCGCATTCTTAAAGAACAAGTTGCTGCAAGCCAAACACGTCTTGCGAGTCCAAATTATAATAACGACGATGCTATTTCACTGAGTCACGATCATAGTGACCTATACGACCAGTTTACTGATAATAGGTTAGATAGATCAACATCTCTCGATAACGATTTCACTCTGTCGTTTGAAACTAAGCTTAAAGAACCCCCAATCCCGAAAGCAAACAAATCCCAGTTGCAAACTTTAGAGATTATTCAACACTTTGGTAAATGTGATTGGTCGGACGTAAGATACGCGGAGGCTCAAAAATCTTATAATTTCACACCCGGTTTCACTGACCTCGAAGTTAACGAAGAGGTAAAAGCCATTAACATGCCCCGGCAGCTTACCTATTCTGATAGGGCATTTGCCGCCTTAACTATGTGTGTTCTCGAGCAAAAAGAGTCGTTACAAAACGGGTTACGAGATTTGTTGAACTGGGCGAAAGACAATGACGCTTTGAGCTATGACAACCTCCATCACAAGATTAACGCCCTTTGCACCTCTGGAGACTTCCATAAGAGCTCTTCAGATTTATTGCAAATAATTTGTGGTCATCGCGCTGAAGTGGTTCAGATGCGACGCGACGCTATCCTTAGACAAGTAAAGGACCCGGCAACTAAAGCGAATCTGCGCAAGATTCCGCCGACATCTGCCAACCTATTTGATGCAGATAAATTTACTGATGCGATCGATCGGGCTGGTGGTGTGCGAAAATGCTTTTGGCCAGCGAAGCCCAACACAACTTCTGTCTCGCAGGCAGCAAGAAAGTTTCGTGACCCCTCGCAGGGGCCCTTACAGTACAAACCCTCGCAGGGACCTTTGCAATATAAACCCGCGCAGGGTTTCTCACATGCATACAATCGCAATTACAACCCACCTGCGCAAGGTGAGGGTCATTCTCATAACCATGGTTTTCAAGGAAATTCGGGCGCACCGAATATTCGTAATTACCCAAATACCTTTCGTGGAATCCCTTCTCGTCGGTACACGGGACAACGAAACCAGTCAAACTATAGACGGAAGCACGGTTCCTCGCCTGCTCCCCAAAAACGACGTAAATGACTCAGTTCAGTTCAAAGCGGGTCGCCTGGCTCAATTTCGAGACCATTGGATAGAACTAGGTGCACCGACCCACATTTTAAAAATGTTAATAGGGTATCGCATACCCTTTTGCATCAAGCCGCCCCTAGCATATCCCAGGGCGTCAGGCACCAATCTGAATGTGCCAGAGTCTCCCAGTATGACTATAGCTATAAACAAAATGAAAGATCAGGGGGTCCTAGAACGAGCAGTAATGTCTCCAAGCTTTCTGTCGTCAATGTTCCTGGTGCCCAAGACCGATGGTTCAGCTCGCCCAATTTTCAATTTAAAAGCATTAAATCGTTACATAAAAACTCGTCAGTTCAAGATAATAAATGTTCAGCGCATTCCAAATTTCATACAACCAAAAGACTGGTTGTTCAAAATCGACATTTCCCAGGCATATTTCCATTTGCCAGTTGCTCGCAGACACAGATGCTTTCTGCGTCTCATTTATCGCGACGAATTGCTAGAAATGACATGTCTACCGTTTGGCCTCAGTACGGCCCCGCAAACATTTGCATCGATTACGAATTGGGTTACCCGAATTCTCAGGCAAAAGGGCATCAGAATAATCGTGTTTCTCGACGATTTTTTAATTGCTCATCAAAACAGAAACATTCTACAGAGCCATGTAAAGATTGTGTTCGAAACTCTCGAAAAGCTAGGTTGGCTGTTGAATTACGGGAAGTCGTCAAAAATCCCAACAAAAAGCTTAGTGTTTCTAGGAATTCTTTGGAACCCGTGGACGAATCTCAAAAGTCTGCCCAAAGACAAGATTCCTACCCTAACAGCCAAAATAAATCAATTATTGTCAAAACAAAAAGTAAACCTCAGAGATCTACAGAGCCTAGTGGGTCTGCTCAACTTTGCCAGCTTCGTAGTACCAAAAGGCAGGCTCAACTATCGAGAACTATTAAAACTGTTGAATGCAATACAAAAAATTCATCCCAGAACATTGCATTCGATACCTCCGGCTTCAACAGACAATCTATGGTGGTGGCTTCAAAATTGCAGGCGAGCGACGCCTATTCACACGCCACCCGCTTCGCATTTCCTCACAACAGACGCATCAAACATTGCATGGGGAGCTCGTCTAGACAACCTTTCTCTAACAGGACAGTGGTTAGCAACAGAGAAGGATCTGCACAGCAACCAGAAGGAAATGTTGGCAATCCTGAAGGTACTTCAGGTTCATTGTCATCTCCTAAGAGACAGTACATTGTTGATACAAACAGACAACAAGTCCGTGATAGCTTACCTTCGCCACGAAGGAGGGACCAAGTCTATGGGTCTCATGAGCCTAACTTACCAGGTTTTCCAAATTCTAGACCTTTATCAAATTCATGTGAACGTCTTTCACATTCCCGGATTATACAATACTCATGCGGATCACCTGTCGAGACACCGAGTGAATCCAGAATGGCACCTGACGGAAGATTGCACAACCAAAGTTTTCTCCAGGTGGGGAATACCAATGATAGATCTATTTGCCTCGAGGCGGGCTCATGTAGTGATGAATTACGTGTCAATGGACCTAACCGACGATCAAGCACTGTTTCACGATGCCTTCTCTCGTCCCTGGAACTTCAGCCTAGCCTGGATATTCCCTCCACCGTTTCTGATTCCAAAGGTTCTGAGTTACCTGAATCAAGCTCGGGGAATGTACCTTCTAATAGTTCCACGCTGGGAGCGTGTATTTTGGCGCCCGGACATAAAGTCGCGCGCCCTAGCAGCTCCCATCACCATTTACAACCTGAACAGAGTCCTAGTGGACGTCACCACAGGACTCCCACCCCCGAATGTACTCGAAATGACCCTGGAAGTTTGGAAATGTGGGGGTGGTCTGGGTCAGTAACAGCATGGAATAGTAGTCAATTAGAACTTTTACAAAGTTCCTGGCGCCCCTCAACCCGTAAAGTTTATGGAACCGCTTGGAAAAGATGGATTTCCTGGTGCAAAACACACCAAATAAATCACTCCAGTCCAGAAGCAAGTGATTTTGCGAGATATTTATCTGATCTCTATTTAATTCACAAATTATCTTACAATTCAATTTTAGTGCACAAATCGGTGGTGTCAACACTATGTGATCCAGACACCTCAGGTCGTCTAAGTTCTCATGTGTTAATAAAGCACGTCTTAAAGGCTATAGCATTACAGAAACCATCAATTACCCATGTCAAGCCCCCAGTTTGGAATATTGATGAGCTAGCCTCGTACTTGGAAGATTACTCGTTAGACAAAGCAAATGCATTTCAAGTGCAAAGGCATACCGCTGCTTTGTTACTCCTTTGCTCAGGCAGAAGAATCCATGATCTAACGCTTCTTATGGTAGACTCGCATAGTTGTATAATTCAAAATGATTCTGTTACCTTGATGCCAGCTTTTGGCTCTAAAACTGACTCTGCAAAATTTAGACAATCAGGTTGGAAGCTTTTGGCAAATAAGGAAAACGAAAAATTAGACCCAGTTATTTGGATCAAGCGCACAATATCCCTTCTCGAAAGTCGTAGAAAGCTAGCAAAAGCATTCAACCTGTTTATGAATTTAAAGGGGGAACCTAGACCAGCCTCTCGCACCTTAATTGCTGGTTGGTTTAAATCTTTATTACAGGAGGCAGGCATATCAGCTACCCCTGGCAGTATCAGAGCTGCAGTAGCTTCAAAAAATTTCCTAGATAATTATTCCATTGAGGATATACTGGCTAGAGGCAACTGGCGGTCAAGGAACACCTTCTGTAAATTTTATAAGCGTGAGGTTCAACCTGTCTGTAACAGATCCTCAGTCACTAAATTGTTCACTCCCGCTGTAAATTGATAGACTAGATTGTACAAGTTGATTACACTACATTGTAGAAGTGATTACACTAAATATAAAAGTTATGATTGATTGATAGAAAAACGGATACCCTTATATGCAGTTACATTGTAATCTTATGTTCTAAATAGTGGTTTAATAATAATTATACTCTGTAAGAATACCAGGATGTTTTATTGTCTTCACTCATAACTACCTATTCGTTTACATTAGTGGTTAGATTACACAGTAGGTACATTAACATGAACATAGGAATCACCATTGCATTTCGTAACAATAATTTACAATGCTATATGATAAGTTCCACACAACACTAATCTCAGCTGGCTGTCCATGTGTTCGGCCACCCCGTGGACGAACTCGATCACCCGTATATTATGTAGGTGGCCTGAGATCCCCGCACTCCACGGCCACGCCAGTCATTTTGCACCAGTCTTCGACTGTGAATAATCTTGAAGAGTACTTATCTATTATCGTACAAATAATTATTTTTTATTATACATGACATTTATTATTTTTGTTTGCAATTTATTTGTTATTTTACTGGTTTGAATCAAAATGATGTCCTACTGAGGCTAAGTTTGGGCTAAGTACTGACACTGACAGCTAACAATATGTAGAACTTGACGGATGGTGGTCATGTCAATGTCAAATACCAGACTAATAAGTTTCGTCAAAAAAAAAAAAAATATATATATATAGGCTCGACAGATACACCTTTTATTTTTATCAGACCATAAAAGTTGTTGAAAGATTTGTGGGCTATTCCTTTTATTTCACATTGGCGCTCACAGAATTAATAGATTTGTGGGTTATTCCTTTCATTTCACATTGGCCCTCACAGAATTAATATATTTGTGGCTATTCCTTTCATTTCACATTGGCGCTCACAGAATTACTACTGTCTAGAGACATCACTTCCACCAGGCGATAACAAACACGTCTCATTATATTAAAGCTTCGAATAAGGTCCAGTCAAATTAATAGCGGCGTTTTACCTGAAATAAAACGCTTATTAATTTACTTACCTTATTCGAAGCTTACGATAAATCGCTGCCTGGTGATTAAAACGCAAATGAGAATAAAAATGGCCAAGCCGAAGAGGCTGCCATTACTGTAAGGTGGAAGTGACGTCAGAAGGAGGAGGAGCTATACGACGGAAGTAGGTAAAAGTCAAAGACGGGAAACGTAGTGCCTATCTCATTATATTAAAGCTTCGAATAAGGTAAGTAAATTAATAAGCGTTTTATTTCAGGTAAAACGCCGCTATTAATTTAATCACACAATTAAGGATTAAACAACATGAAACGCAAGATTGAAAGCAATGTAATTGAAATGTTGATATCATGATTGTTCTAATGTTGGTATTTGTGTTGCAGGGGCGAGTCAATCCTGCTCTTCCTAGTGCAGACCGTCGGTCGTCAAGCGGTTGAGCAGCGTCAGTTCCGCGCGGGTGGAGGGCGTGGCCGCGGGCCGCGCAAGCAGCCTGGCTCCGACGCCGAAGTTGATGCGCCTGATCATGACCTCGAGCCGCCGCGCTTCGCTAGGAGAGCGCTTCTGCATCTACTCAGTGAGTATACTAACCCGCGCAACTACTAATCGCTATAACTATTGCGAAATCTGTTGTGTTGGTCTGTTTCGCAGACCACTTCTAGATGTCAGGATTAATGTGTCCTTTCTTTTTAACCAACTTCAAAAAAGGAGAAGTTTCTACTATTTAATGCTCTTTTTCCTCATAACTTCGTCATTTATGATTCGTTTTTTATTTTTTATTGTAAGGATATGCTTTCAGATTGGTCTCATAGAAGTTTCATCAAATTCGGTACAGTAGCTTGGCTTTTAAATCAAAATAACTGAAAAAATCGTTTACTTGGATGACTCATCCAAGTAACCAAAATTGAATATTATACAAATTTTGTGTGAAGTCGATTTTATAACCGACTTCCAAAAGGAGGTGGTTCTCAATTCGACTGTATTTTTTTATATGTTTGTAACCTCCGAACTGTCGAACTATCGACTGGGTGAACCGATTCTTATTCTTATTCGAGATGGGGGCGATAAGTCCTGCACTGACGTCCCGCTTGGGGTGTATTGTGCATTTCCCCCTACCAGAACCTACCCGAGCCAACCCAACTCCTTAAAATATCGGAGTGAGACTCTGGGGCGCTGGCACAGTTGCTCCAGTGGCGTAGATGGAATTGTGCGTAATGACGATGAGAAGCAGTCAAGCTGATATGGTAACGTGGATGATGAAGGTAGCGAAGCCTCATGCAAACCGGTAGCGATTCTAGTTTCCTCTGTGGCTTCACAATGCCACAGCACATGCTCTACAGTTTCTTTCTCCTTCATGCATCCACGACACAGTGGACTGTCCGTGGCTCCCAGTTCATACAAGTGGCTATTCAAGTTGCAATGACCGATTATTAGGCCTACAATCAGGCGAAGATCCTGACGTTGTAATTCCAATAGATTGTTCGTGATCTTCCTCTCAAGAATTGGGAAAGCAGCTTTTTTTAACCGACTCCCAAAAAGGACGAGGTAATCAATTCGACTGTGTTATATTTTTAATGTTTGTTACCTCAGAACTTTCGACTGGGTGAACCGATTTTGATGATTATTTTTTAATTTGAAAGCTTGTGCTTCCCGTGTGTTCCCATTTCAATTTGGTCCAGTTCTGACGTTGTATGAAGTCGGTTTTTTATATTGATAATTATAATCACAGTGTATGTAAGAGTTTAAAATTTGTGAAAAATTGTTTTAAAACCTACATGCGAGGGTCTACAGTGTACAAACCAGAAATCGTAATATAAAAGCTTGAGAAGTTCACTGCACTAAAACCCACCCTCCAACGTGGATTTGGGTATGCTTGTAAGTAATATACTTTATTCAACTGTTTGGTGCATTCTTAGATGACTGGCCTGCCGTGGAGGCAGCTATGATGTGCGGCGCTTCTTCCAACGGAGACCCTGACCGTCCAGGCAGCCCTGCCTCTCCACAATCTGGCACTACACTGCTTGACAAGTTCACACATGCGCTTGTCGTTAAATGCACTAATGAGGTCAGTATCATAAGCATCACAAATGCGAGTGTTTTTGTTGTTTTATTTGCGCTTAAACGTCTAGGCAGAGCAATGATGGTTAGTGTGATTTTTAACCGACTTCCAAAAAGAAGAAGGTTCTCAATTTGACTGTTTTTTTATAATATATATTTCCGTTACCTCAGTTTCGACTGGGTGAACCGATTTTGATGATTCTTTGTTTATTTGAATGCTGGTGCTTCCCGTGTGGTCCCATTTAAATTTGGTCCAGTTCTGACATTTTTATGAATTCGGTTTTTTATATTGATCATTATTACACTAAAAATCGAAGGTAGAATTGTTTCTATGACTGCTTTCTTGTAGCTATAAAGGTCATTGGCGCTACTTTTATACAGTATAATAACATTTTAATAAACATTCCTCATTTAGACTATGACTATGGACACTGCAAAGCGTTTGAAACGTCAGGAATTAAAATAAAATACCAACATGTAATACAATCTGTTACATTGTTTAATTACAAGGTTAACGTAGCTGTTCCTAATGAACTTTCCACCCTGTAAATACTTTTGTTCCCTAAAATACTTTGATAAAATACATATATAGTTCGCATCTGCCTTAAACTCGAGCTAGTAACGAAAAAAAGTCTGCCAAAACTGATGGGGCGAGGTAAACACGTATTACACACACTGACATAATCTTACTAGTTCTACAAATGCAAACTTCAATTTTGAGCAGCACACAACTGCAAACTACGTGCTCAAAATGTAATGGTGACCGAGTTGGTGACTGCAAAAGGGGGAAACTGTAGGTATAACGCTTCCATTTATTTATTCTGAGCTAAAATAATAAGCTCCTATGGGTGAAACGTGTGAAACCGCTCAGCTTTGACAGATATTGTAATCAGTGGGCGTCATGAAATTTTGAGCGATTAAGAAGAGTAATGCTTGCTTGCTTGCATGCTTTTCTCAACAAGTCTTTTTTCAGCTCAAGTTCTAAAAAAGCAAATGTTATCTGTTCCGTAGATGTTAGACATTCTGCTCAACACTCTGATCCGCGAGCAACAAAACGACACGGTTCCGGGGCGAGCGGAGCGCGCGCGTGAAGTTGCGCGACGATTCGTGCGCTCCGTCGCGAGGATATTCATCATATTCAGCATCGAGATGGCGCCGGGAGCTGCTAAGAAGAAAGGGTGCGTCGCAAATACTTTTTTACAAGTCTAGGCATTCGTTTGACCTCAAGGTTTTCACCTAGATTTCATCAAATTTTAATTCATGTAAAAAATCAGAATCACATAGATGGAAATCGTGGACATGGCCATTGTATGTCAGTGATTGAACCCTAGCATGAATGTCAAAGTATTAATATCGAATCTCATAGAACTTGGCATAAGTTATATAATACAAATACTATGTCTATAGTGAAGTGATTTGCACAAAATCAGCAGCACAGTTCAGTTCATTCAGCACACATCAATTCATACGAAGCCGTCTAGACAGACAATCTTGTGGGGCATAAAGGGCGACACGCGAGTATGACGGTACCAAACTGCATACATCGCTCGTCTTAGTAGTTTGGTACACAAAATGCAGGGCTCATGTGCGTTCGTTTTTGGGCATATCAAAATAAAATTATAATGGCACAAACACTACTTATTAATTAAAGTTCAAAACATTACAAATTCGAATATTCAAACATAAAAAAATATATTATACAAATACATTATGATAAGTCGAAATAAAACACGACGTGTAAACATTCATACACACTGTGTCTGCATGTCCAGTAACTTAGGCTTGGTTGCACCATAGTAGTAGTTAATGTAAAGGTTTATGACAAATTTGAAATAACAGTAATGCTGATTAGCATTTACTGGGAAATGCGTTGCACCAGCGTATTCACTAGCATAGTTCGAGTTACCAGGGTTGCAAGTCAAATGCTACTTTATTTACCCCAGACGCATAGATGGAATTATTTTATGCATCTGACAGATATTTAACATAAACAATAACACTAACCAGCGAAGCGTGGGCAATTACGGTTAAAAGTTATGATGTCATTTAACAATTGTCAGGTGATGCAAAATTTTTTTTGCCTAACTGGTACTATTAACTGAAATATCGATGTTTGCTATTGCTAAAGTAAGATGGTGCAACCCACCTTAATGTACTAACTTTCTTACAGGCCGCTGTCGATAACATCATCGCTGGTCCGCTGCCGGCGTGTTTTCGCCGCGCTCGTGGCCCTAGCAGTAGAAGAGCTAGTTGAAGCAGCAGACTCGCTACTGGCGCCGGTGCGACTCGGCGTAGTGCGCCCAACCGCCCCGTTCACGCTCGCCACTACTTACGTTGACCTTGTCAATGGCAGCGAGGACCTGTTCGGCGTCGAACCACTGTCTACTGCGCACGCGCGTCTCACGCACTCTCGAAGGTATTTAAAAGTAACATATGTTTATACCCTCAGCAGTGGAAAAGCTAGATCAGAGGTCCCCAGACATTTTTTCTCATAGACCTTTCAAAATTTAGCTGGTTCCGGTCGACGCTAAATTTCTACCGTACAATATGGTCCAGTTCTGATGAAGTAGATTTTTTATATTGAGAATTATTTTGTTTTTTATTAATCGCGAAAACCTCAGAAGTCATCAAGCG
Organism: Agriopis leucophaearia; assembly: GCA_949125355.1. Lineage (NCBI taxonomy): Eukaryota > Metazoa > Arthropoda > Insecta > Lepidoptera > Geometridae > Agriopis > Agriopis leucophaearia. The sequence goes on from OX421264.1 coordinate 12,205,452, forward strand.
AGTATTTATTTGCATCACCTTTCTTCTGGACAGACATAACTTGTGCATTAAGCCAAATATTCATTATTTTATTTTGCATTTTTAGGGAAACTTACAGCCTAATATCTACATTGTATAAAATAAAGTCGTTTTCTGCGTCTATCTGTCTGTATATCCGCTAACTCCTCCACAACCACGCAAAGGATTTTGATGCGGTTTTCACCATCAGATAGATAATATTTCACGGAAGGTTTATATATGAAATACCTAACTTACAACCCGTGCGAGGCTGGGCCAGGTCGCTAGTAATATATAAGTAAACTAATAGCGGCGTTTTACCTGAAATAAAACGCTTATTAATTTACTTACCTTATTCGAAGCTTTAATATAATGAGATAGGCACTACGTTTCCCGTCTTTGACTTTTACCTACTTCCGTCGTATAGCTCCTCCTCCTTCTGACGTCACTTCCACCTTACAGTAATGGCAGCCTCTTCGGCTTGGCCATTTTTATTCTCATTTGCGTTTTAATCACCAGGCAGCGATTTATCGTAAGCTTCGAATAAGGTAAGTAAATTAATAAGCGTTTTATTTCAGGTAAAACGCCGCTATTAATTTGACTGGACCTTATTCGAAGCTTTAATATAATGAGACGTGTTTGTTATCGCCTGGTGGAAGTGATGTCTCTAGACAGTAGTAATTCTGTGAGCGCCAATGTGAAATGAAAGGAATAGCCACAAATATATTAATTCTGTGAGGGCCAATGTGAAATGAAAGGAATAACCCACAAATCTATTAATTCTGTGAGCGCCAATGTGAAATAAAAGGAATAGCCCACAAATCTTTCAACAACTTTTATGGTCTGATAAAAATAAAAGGTGTATCTGTCGAGCCTATATATATATATTTTTTTTTTTTTGACGAAACTTATTAGTCTGGTATTTGACATTGACATGACCACCATCCGTCAAGTTCTACATATTGTTAGCTGTCAGTGTCAGTACTTAGCCCAAACTTAGCCTCAGTAGGACATCATTTTGATTCAAACCAGTAAAATAACAAATAAATTGCAAACAAAAATAATAAATGTCATGTATAATAAAAAATAATTATTTGTACGATAATAGATAAGTACTCTTCAAGATTATTCACAGTCGAAGACTGGTGCAAAATGACTGGCGTGGCCGTGGAGTGCGGGGATCTCAGGCCACCTACATAATATACGGGTGATCGAGTTCGTCCACGGGGTGGCCGAACACATGGACAGCCAGCTGAGATTAGTGTTGTGTGGAACTTATCATATAGCATTGTAAATTATTGTTACGAAATGCAATGGTGATTCCTATGTTCATGTTAATGTACCTACTGTGTAATCTAACCACTAATGTAAACGAATAGGTAGTTATGAGTGAAGACAATAAAACATCCTGGTATTCTTACAGAGTATAATTATTATTAAACCACTATTTAGAACATAAGATTACAATGTAACTGCATATAAGGGTATCCGTTTTTCTATCAATCAATCATAACTTTTATATTTAGTGTAATCACTTCTACAATGTAGTGTAATCAACTTGTACAATCTAGTCTATCAATTTACAGCGGGAGTGAACAATTTAGTGACTGAGGATCTGTTACAGACAGGTTGAACCTCACGCTTATAAAATTTACAGAAGGTGTTCCTTGACCGCCAGTTGCCTCTAGCCAGTATATCCTCAATGGAATAATTATCTAGGAAATTTTTTGAAGCTACTGCAGCTCTGATACTGCCAGGGGTAGCTGATATGCCTGCCTCCTGTAATAAAGATTTAAACCAACCAGCAATTAAGGTGCGAGAGGCTGGTCTAGGTTCCCCCTTTAAATTCATAAACAGGTTGAATGCTTTTGCTAGCTTTCTACGACTTTCGAGAAGGGATATTGTGCGCTTGATCCAAATAACTGGGTCTAATTTTTCGTTTTCCTTATTTGCCAAAAGCTTCCAACCTGATTGTCTAAATTTTGCAGAGTCAGTTTTAGAGCCAAAAGCTGGCATCAAGGTAACAGAATCATTTTGAATTATACAACTATGCGAGTCTACCATAAGAAGCGTTAGATCATGGATTCTTCTGCCTGAGCAAAGGAGTAACAAAGCAGCGGTATGCCTTTGCACTTGAAATGCATTTGCTTTGTCTAACGAGTAATCTTCCAAGTACGAGGCTAGCTCATCAATATTCCAAACTGGGGGCTTGACATGGGTAATTGATGGTTTCTGTAATGCTATAGCCTTTAAGACGTGCTTTATTAACACATGAGAACTTAGACGACCTGAGGTGTCTGGATCACATAGTGTTGACACCACCGATTTGTGCACTAAAATTGAATTGTAAGATAATTTGTGAATTAAATAGAGATCAGATAAATATCTCGCAAAATCACTTGCTTCTGGACTGGAGTGATTTATTTGGTGTGTTTTGCACCAGGAAATCCATCTTTTCCAAGCGGTTCCATAAACTTTACGGGTTGAGGGGCGCCAGGAACTTTGTAAAAGTTCTAATTGACTACTATTCCATGCTGTTACTGACCCAGACCACCCCCACATTTCCAAACTTCCAGGGTCATTTCGAGTACATTCGGGGGTGGGAGTCCTGTGGTGACGTCCACTAGGACTCTGTTCAGGTTGTAAATGGTGATGGGAGCTGCTAGGGCGCGCGACTTTATGTCCGGGCGCCAAAATACACGCTCCCAGCGTGGAACTATTAGAAGGTACATTCCCCGAGCTTGATTCAGGTAACTCAGAACCTTTGGAATCAGAAACGGTGGAGGGAATATCCAGGCTAGGCTGAAGTTCCAGGGACGAGAGAAGGCATCGTGAAACAGTGCTTGATCGTCGGTTAGGTCCATTGACACGTAATTCATCACTACATGAGCCCGCCTCGAGGCAAATAGATCTATCATTGGTATTCCCCACCTGGAGAAAACTTTGGTTGTGCAATCTTCCGTCAGGTGCCATTCTGGATTCACTCGGTGTCTCGACAGGTGATCCGCATGAGTATTGTATAATCCGGGAATGTGAAAGACGTTCACATGAATTTGATAAAGGTCTAGAATTTGGAAAACCTGGTAAGTTAGGCTCATGAGACCCATAGACTTGGTCCCTCCTTCGTGGCGAAGGTAAGCTATCACGGACTTGTTGTCTGTTTGTATCAACAATGTACTGTCTCTTAGGAGATGACAATGAACCTGAAGTACCTTCAGGATTGCCAACATTTCCTTCTGGTTGCTGTGCAGATCCTTCTCTGTTGCTAACCACTGTCCTGTTAGAGAAAGGTTGTCTAGACGAGCTCCCCATGCAATGTTTGATGCGTCTGTTGTGAGGAAATGCGAAGCGGGTGGCGTGTGAATAGGCGTCGCTCGCCTGCAATTTTGAAGCCACCACCATAGATTGTCTGTTGAAGCCGGAGGTATCGAATGCAATGTTCTGGGATGAATTTTTTGTATTGCATTCAACAGTTTTAATAGTTCTCGATAGTTGAGCCTGCCTTTTGGTACTACGAAGCTGGCAAAGTTGAGCAGACCCACTAGGCTCTGTAGATCTCTGAGGTTTACTTTTTGTTTTGACAATAATTGATTTATTTTGGCTGTTAGGGTAGGAATCTTGTCTTTGGGCAGACTTTTGAGATTCGTCCACGGGTTCCAAAGAATTCCTAGAAACACTAAGCTTTTTGTTGGGATTTTTGACGACTTCCCGTAATTCAACAGCCAACCTAGCTTTTCGAGAGTTTCGAACACAATCTTTACATGGCTCTGTAGAATGTTTCTGTTTTGATGAGCAATTAAAAAATCGTCGAGAAACACGATTATTCTGATGCCCTTTTGCCTGAGAATTCGGGTAACCCAATTCGTAATCGATGCAAATGTTTGCGGGGCCGTACTGAGGCCAAACGGTAGACATGTCATTTCTAGCAATTCGTCGCGATAAATGAGACGCAGAAAGCATCTGTGTCTGCGAGCAACTGGCAAATGGAAATATGCCTGGGAAATGTCGATTTTGAACAACCAGTCTTTTGGTTGTATGAAATTTGGAATGCGCTGAACATTTATTATCTTGAACTGACGAGTTTTTATGTAACGATTTAATGCTTTTAAATTGAAAATTGGGCGAGCTGAACCATCGGTCTTGGGCACCAGGAACATTGACGACAGAAAGCTTGGAGACATTACTGCTCGTTCTAGGACCCCCTGATCTTTCATTTTGTTTATAGCTATAGTCATACTGGGAGACTCTGGCACATTCAGATTGGTGCCTGACGCCCTGGGATATGCTAGGGGCGGCTTGATGCAAAAGGGTATGCGATACCCTATTAACATTTTTAAAATGTGGGTCGGTGCACCTAGTTCTATCCAATGGTCTCGAAATTGAGCCAGGCGACCCGCTTTGAACTGAACTGAGTCATTTACGTCGTTTTTGGGGAGCAGGCGAGGAACCGTGCTTCCGTCTATAGTTTGACTGGTTTCGTTGTCCCGTGTACCGACGAGAAGGGATTCCACGAAAGGTATTTGGGTAATTACGAATATTCGGTGCGCCCGAATTTCCTTGAAAACCATGGTTATGAGAATGACCCTCACCTTGCGCAGGTGGGTTGTAATTGCGATTGTATGCATGTGAGAAACCCTGCGCGGGTTTATATTGCAAAGGTCCCTGCGAGGGTTTGTACTGTAAGGGCCCCTGCGAGGGGTCACGAAACTTTCTTGCTGCCTGCGAGACAGAAGTTGTGTTGGGCTTCGCTGGCCAAAAGCATTTTCGCACACCACCAGCCCGATCGATCGCATCAGTAAATTTATCTGCATCAAATAGGTTGGCAGATGTCGGCGGAATCTTGCGCAGATTCGCTTTAGTTGCCGGGTCCTTTACTTGTCTAAGGATAGCGTCGCGTCGCATCTGAACCACTTCAGCGCGATGACCACAAATTATTTGCAATAAATCTGAAGAGCTCTTATGGAAGTCTCCAGAGGTGCAAAGGGCGTTAATCTTGTGATGGAGGTTGTCATAGCTCAAAGCGTCATTGTCTTTCGCCCAGTTCAACAAATCTCGTAACCCGTTTTGTAACGACTCTTTTTGCTCGAGAACACACATAGTTAAGGCGGCAAATGCCCTATCAGAATAGGTAAGCTGCCGGGGCATGTTAATGGCTTTTACCTCTTCGTTAACTTCGAGGTCAGTGAAACCGGGTGTGAAATTATAAGATTTTTGAGCCTCCGCGTATCTTACGTCCGACCAATCACATTTACCAAAGTGTTGAATAATCTCTAAAGTTTGCAACTGGGATTTGTTTGCTTTCGGGATTGGGGGTTCTTTAAGCTTAGTTTCAAACGACAGAGTGAAATCGTTATCGAGAGATGTTGATCTATCTAACCTATTATCAGTAAACTGGTCGTATAGGTCACTATGATCGTGACTCAGTGAAATAGCATCGTCGTTATTATAATTTGGACTCGCAAGACGTGTTTGGCTTGCAGCAACTTGTTCTTTAAGAATGCGCACTTCCTCCGCCAATTTCCGCGTGGAATGGTGCCTTCTTTTCTTCTTAGGTCGTTTTCGTTGAGAAGAATCCGAGCTTGAACTGCTCGAAGACGAGCTGCTTGAACTGCTTGGTGTCCGTTTACGGCGACGTTTTGACGCCGTTTCGGTCCCTACCACTATTGTTGCGGAACCCTCGTCTTTATCCATACTAAGGGGTAGAAAAACACAATTTATATCTACGTATCGTTATATCCGAACTACTTTAATTTACGAACGGAAAAACCGTTAAAATACGAATAATACGACCGCTTGATCGAACAAGGTTATGAAAGGAAAATTAAATCACTTAGTTGAAGTAATTGGTACTTACATGATGGTAGATAGAAAAATCTAACCTGAAATTTGCGTTGGAGTGGTCGATCTCGGTGAATGCGACCGCTCAGACGGGAATCCAAAACGCCAATGAGAATAAAAATGGCCAAGCCGAAGAGGCTGCCATTACTGTAAGGTGGAAGTGACGTCAGAAGGAGGAGGAGCTATACGACGGAAGTAGGTAAAAGTCAAAGACGGGAAACGTAGTGCCTATCTCATTATATTAAAGCTTCGAATAAGGTCCAGTCAAATTAATAGGAATAAAAATTAGTTTTGTAATAAACTATCAATAAAAAAAAATCCGCTTATTATTTTTTAATGCTTGGTTCAGAGAGAGCGCGGTGGGAGGTCGCAGCAATGGCGGCGGTGGCACATCTATGGGCAGTTCCACTCTAGTACCGGACCGGTCTTCAACACCTGTGGCGACAGAGTACGCGGACGACGGTGTGGGCGAAGCCCTAGGCGGAGATGATGATGCCTCAGAAACTGATGAGCCGAGCGTGCCCGCTCCGGTACCGCCGCCTGACGCGCATCACGACGACGCTATGCCCGACCGGTATGTACAGTTCCACTAGAAACAAACATTTGTAAACTATCAGAACCACTATAACCTGGGTATCTTCAAGGCCACAGTGAATAAATACCTTCTAGGTCTACATGCTCCATCTTCGGCCACAACATCGCTTTCCATCAGGCGAGTTGGTGGCCAAACGTAGATCTATTCTATTTTAATAAACACTAAATAAAAGCTCCCGCTAACCTATGCTTATCAGGCTTGATAGACAACAAGACTACTGGGGCCAGTTTTAAGCGATTTTGTTTCGGTGATTATCAGACGAAAACTGTTTGCGCGTTTGCGTGATTTTTCGCACTGCTAAAAATCACGATATATTATTATACACACTATATACACACTATATTATATACTATATACACTATATTATAAACACACTATTTCGAGCCCGCGTTAAGAGGTAGCCGTAAGGCCCCTTTATTAGTAGAGAAATCCCACTTCTGTTACCACACGTCTCTAGAACCCACTGAACTGTTGTTCAACACATATACCCCAGTGCTAGAAACAGTAGGCTTCCGGACAGAGGGGCCCCTGATTAATTTAAGAAGGACACTATAATTATTACTATTACATTTTAATTTGTACATATGCTAGATAGCACCTTTGCATCATTTTATGTTAACTTTTTGTCCTTTACAGTGGCCAAGAAAACCATGTAGTTGTAGAGAATGGTCAAGAACGTCAAGAGGGCGGCGAAAGTGAGAGCGAGTTGGATCTGCTCGCAGAAGTTGAGACAGAAAGTGATTCTGATGATCAGGACAATGCCGAGTCGGCGCAGCGCAGCGTGCAGACCGGCGCCACACAAGGCTCTGACGCTGGTATGTGTTTACATTTTTGTTTGTATAGTTCACATGTAACATTTATAAAAATCTGTTAGTGAAGAGTCTGAGAAGTACTTATTTATTTTATAAAGGTTGTCGCTCATTCGCCCACTCTTATTAGAACTACAACAACAGTCTTCAAATCACGAGTGAAACCGTTTCATCTAGGCAAGCGTGCTCCATCGTAGATCTCATTATTGCTTAACATCAGGTTGGCGGTCAAACGCTAGCCTATTAATACATAAAAAAATTAAAACAACGTAGGAAACACGGGGGTGGGGGGGAGGGGGTTGGGATGCGTCTCAAGAAAACTATTCAATCTGATGCCAGCACCGTAGTTTTATCATCGCGCTATCTACATAATATAATAATATATCATAGATCTGTGGAAATCGCACACTGTGCTGTTCCTTTTACGCGATCTTTTTTACCTACAATTTGTGGAATTGCATTTGCGAAAGAAGCTCCCTGCGTCAACATCTCCGAATAAAAGTACTGTTAATAGTCTTGAAAGGTCGGTCTGGATTGGTGTCTTAGGACTTTAGATCCTGCTTGTTTGAGTACATGGGGTAAATTGGTTACAGGTATAGCATCGCTACTGCTGTACCCCGAGGACGAAAGCGGTGACTCGACACAGCCAGAGGATGAAGACTCTGAGGCAGGCGAGACAGACGAACAGGTACATTTATTTTTGTCTATGTGTTAATCTGTTGCATCACTTGTCGTTCGTATTATATTTATACTTTAGTTGCCCGCGACGTACGCATTATCCAAGGTGTACAAAGTCGCGGGCATTAAAAATAATTTTCAATAATCCTTACTTAGTTCAAAATTTCATGCTTAGTTAGTCAGTAAGGATAAAGCCTTTTATATAATATTGATGATATACTAATATTATGTGAATGATGCGAAAGTTTGCATGTAAGTGTGATTTTGTCTGCATTCAATAAACCAATTTGTTATTTTTATAATTGGAAAAAATATACTTTTAGTTTGGTCCCATAGAAATTTCATTAAAATCAAAAAAACTGGAAGAAATATGTCGTCCAAGTAAACAAATAACGTATTTACTACTATTTTACTAAGTCAGTTAAAAAATAAAATAAATCATAAATTAATTGTTTCAGGATGCAGAGCCCGAGGCTCCGCTGCACGACGGAGAAGCACTGGAGCGCCGCGCCGTGCCGCCTGCACGACCCAACCTCGCGCCACATTCTATGCAGTGGGCCATCCGGTGAGTTTTCCTCATCAGGATTACTATTTTAACACTGTTTATGTACCTGATACACAAATCGAGCTAATATCAGGCGCGAGCGCTTTGTCGCACTGTGCTGGAGTTACTTGGACATGGACTGATAATGGTCACCAGACTCACCAGGTACATTGCTAATTGTTTGGATTGAGCTTCTTTTTTTAATGCCATATCTAGCAATCAAGCAGACGGGCTGTCTGATGGTAAGCAGTCACCGTGGCCTATGAATGACTGTAACACCAGAGGCATCACAAATACGTGGCCGACCCTTTAAGACTCTAAACTTGTCTTTCGAAGAACCCCATGTTGTAACTTCTCGGATAAATCGCGGAAGGTAGCTAGCTCATTCCACATTTTGCAGGTGAGAGGCAAGAAAGATTGTGTCAATCGAAGTGTACGATTTCCACTGATCTGATATGTGGATGAGCTTTTGTTTTGCATTTAGTAGCAACATTCTTTTTAATCGACTTACAAGAAGAACTAGGTTCTCAATTTGTCTGTTTAAAACGAAAAAGTTGTTTACCTCAAAACTTTCGACTGGGTGAACCGATTTTAATGATTCTGTTTTTGTTTGAAAGTTAGTGCTTCCCGTGAAGTCCCATTTCAATTTGGTCCAGTTTTGTAATTTTTATGAAGTCAGTTTTTTATATTGAGAATTATATTTATCACTGATCCAAATCCTTTTGTGATGATGCTTTAATCACTGGTATGTTGCCCAGATCCCGCGAGACGTCCCGCGGCACAACAAGCGGCACGAGCGGCGTGCGCCTCACTGGGAGCTCGTCCTTGGTGTTTATTGACCCTGCTTCCCTGCGGCGCTCGGCCGCCGCCGCCGCAGCTGCGGGCGCGCACGACCCGCACTCCACTTCCACTACCGCCGCCAGCTTGGCGAGGGCATTCGGTAACTATAGCCTGGAGACTAATTTAGACATGTGTGTGTTGTCACTTTATATCCTTGTGCGTTTGTGGCCTACATGTCTTGTGAATGTGGTGGGATAAGGAATCAATCAACAAACCATGACGTGTGTAACGTGTGTATTTTTTTTTTTATTTAGGAATAGGCGTGCATTTGACCGCCAACTCGCCTGATGTTAAGAGACGATGCGGTCTACGACGGAGCACTCTTGCCCAGAAGAAACCTTTAAGGATATTTTCAAATCACGAGTGAATCGTGATTTGAAAATATCCTGATTGTAACAACCGGGGAACACCCATTCAGGAAGCGCATTCCACAGAATAGCAGTTCGCATAGTAAAAGTGGAATCTAGTTTATTTTTTTAAGTTGTGGGTTTTCGAAACATCGCCCATAAAGCGGTGTCGATGTTTCGTGCCCGCTCTGGCAGTCCGATAGAAAAATGGGTAGGAGGGAATTAAATTATGCAGATCCGATGCACACTCTCTGAAATGTATCCGATAAAAAACCGATAGTCTAGCAACCTTACGCTGATGCTCAAGACTAAGTAACTTAGTCTGAACTAGGGAATCGTTGCTGATGAGCCTCTTGGCTTCTGAATAGACTCTAACGCCCCAATGTCTATCATTGTGCGCTTGTGGCTTACGTGTCTCGTGAACATAAAGACAACACTGTTTTATTACAATTGCTAGACAAATACAAAATAGATAACAGAGTGTGACTAATCTGTACCATTTTATTCAATAGGCATTGTGATCCGTCAAATCGCCGACTTGCTATGGGAATACGAACGAGTGACGCTGTCTCTGCCCCGGATGCTGCCCCTGTCGTACCGCGAGGCGCTACGGCTGCAGTGTTACCTCGAGCGGCAACTCAAACCCACCTGGGACTGGCTTGTTACCGTTATGGATGCTACTGAAGCACAACTCAGGTGAAATCATAGCCAACACAATATTGATACAACAGAGACAGATTGTGAAGTCGTTGCCATACAGCTGACTGAAAAGTTTCTATGCTAAACAATCCCTGTGCACTGTCAAAGAATGGTTTTCAAGCTCTTTTTGGCATTTTACGGCTTAAGAATTTTATTTTCTCAAAAAGAATTTGTACATTCACTTAAAATGAGAAACTAAAGCTAATCGTCTAGTCTAGGTACAAACGCAACATATGTTTAGTAATAATATTATGAAGGTAGTATAGAAAATTTTCATACATTCCATGTAGGTAGGTATACCAATAGGTATGATATATTTCAATTACAATGAACTAATACTTGAAATATATATACATACATATAATATAAAACTGGTATGTATATGTTCGAGAAGGTAAAAGATAGTAGTAGTTTGTGTCATGTGTTTGTCTCATCATGTTTAGGTAGGTAGATCACAATAGATAGTAATAGTAATAGTACAATGGTATTCTGTCAGAGTGAAGTAAACACGGAATATCGTAACAGAATTTATAAACATGTCCTAATCATTTTTGTCAAAATAATTGTTGTACATAAATATATTTACCTAATTCTTACGTTTTTATATCATAGTAAGTAAAATTACGTCAGAGTTCAAGTAGTCAAGTCATTTTATAGAATCCTATGCACTCATTCTGACTGTTTATCTCCAGATTTGGTGCCTCTCTGACGTCCAACAACGCCAGCACTATAACAGACACGACCCGTGCGGCCGTGCCAGCCGCTCGTCGCGTAACCTCGCTCACATCGCCTGCTACCAGGATAATTGGCTTCTCCGAGGCGCCGAGAGCAAGAGAACGCGATCAAGGTACGAATTTAGCTCTATCCTCACTCACTTTTATTTGTCCTGCCGATTGTAGGTATGTGAAAACTGGAATTGAGTCGTATATTATTGTACGGGTTTGTGACTTACACTATAAGTATTTTTTTTTAAATTTAGATTGCATTTTGTACGTGATATTTTTGAATAATTAAGTGTACAGTGTAAAGGTCACAGATGTTTTCTGAATTTTCAGCACTGTGGCCATCGTTATTTAGTCTGCATGGAAGGAATGTATGGAAGCGTTTAGACGCATCTTGCAGATCATGCATCTAGCTTATCTTCCATATCTCAAGTCAGTCACCACCACTTGTGCATGGACAATAGACTCTATTTCGTGTATTTGAAGTTTGTTTTTGTGTTGTAGGTGTGGACGCGGGCAGCGCGCGGCGTGAGTTCCTAGCGTACTGCCTATCTTTGCTGCGTGCCCACAGCGGTGAGCACGCAGAGCAGCTCCCCGTGCTGGATGTGGCGGCGCTCAAGCATGTAGCCTACGTGCTCGACGCGCTCGTGTACTACATGCGCGCCGCGCAGCCATCGCCCCACCATCACCACCATCTCTGGACGCCGGTGAGTAGCGATCAACCAGCACATCGCTGCTACACTACATACAGCGGAGTGCGCCGGCCGCACCACACGCTTCGAAGTCTAGGAAATAGTAGAAACGTAAAAAACCGTGCAAGGGCTGCGACCTCGCTCCATCCACGTGGAACTGTAATTTAATGAATTTGGTTGTGTACCTTATATCCAACAGACGAAGACAAAGTTACAGTGGGCAATGCACTGTACTCGGTATCCTGCAAAACTGGTTAAGAATAGAAATTTTAAAATTCAGGAGCTAATCGATCGAGCCATTGCTTAAAAACGGTGAAGGAAAACATCCTGCGGAAACCACTGTATGTCAAACGTGAAAAGTTCAAAGACGTGACATTTACCAACATGCAATGGGTCAGAATGGTGGATTAGGGCTCTCGCACTCTCTCTCTCAGCTTAGCTGAAGCTTGTTACAGAACACGAGTTCTGAAGAACAATAATATGAGAGCGGACCGAGCCTTTCTAGTTAAATTTTGCTTTGGGATCATTATGTTGACATTGCAAGATGTTGAATGCGTGAACAATTTCTTATTCCATAAACCTTTTGTACCGTAACTGGACCATAAAGTGAACGTTATTTTACAGCAAGACGAGAACGAGAATGAGGAGGGTGAAGAGGAGATGGTAGTAGGGGGCAACACTGCCGCTGCGGAATCTGACGGCGAGAGCGAGCGCGACCGCGTCGGCGGCCGCGGACACGCCTTCTTCCAGCGATCAGACTCCACGCTCTGTCTGGGTTGTCCGCCGCCCGATCCTTTCAACAGTGAGTACATTATTACTAACACACTTTACATATTCAACAGTATTTTTTTAGAACAATCATAATTTCAAACAAGAGTAACTATTCCAAGGCTAGTTGCCAAACCAACACATACACAAAAACAAAATTATTAGCTGGTTAAAAAACTACTGACCTAATAAAAAAAAAAAATAGTTCTCGAGAGCATTACTCTTCATTGTAGAGGACTTCTTTTTATGTCCTAATGTTTAATTTATTACAAATATAGGGCTTAGTGATGAATATAACTAAATATATTACACAAGTATTTTAATTTCATGCTAGACAGAGAGCGCACTATAGCGAGCTATGAAGTCAAGCCTCAGGCGCGGCATACAAATGCTATACTAACACACACTTTGCGAGAAAGGGATAGAGCATCCTCTCTCTATCCCCACCTAAAGCTTTAAACGGTTATATCTCAGAGATTCATCAACCAATACAATTAATTTTTTCAGTATGTATAATGTATTTAGTTATATTCATCACTAAGCCTGTTATTTGTAATAAATTAAACATTAGGACACATGCCTATTATAGAATCCTAACATTCACAATCTGCATGGAACCTCGACCGTACATAACCAGTTCCGTTTGTATAGTGACAATGCAAGACGCGCTGCCGCTGGCGGACCAGCCGCAGCTACTGCAGCCGAACGCGCGGCGCGAGGAACTGTTCGGCATGCCGCGCCAGCCCGTCACCGTGCCCACCGCCGGCGACGCGCCTCCTGGCGTCAACAACCCGCTCGAAGGTATGCTCACAACTTACCGCAGCCAGCCGATAATGTACTGGCAAATCATTTGCTTAAAGCACAAAAAATAAGTGGGCACAGAAGGTTCGCTTCGGCTGACCTTGATTTTAATAATCTACACGCAACCGTAGCGTTAGAGCTGCAACTATAATGTTCTCAAAATTCAAATTCAAAATATATATTTTTAGTACAACTAAAAATCCATTGGGTTAGTACAAACAAAACTTAAAACTATTGTTAGATATAGACTTAAAATTTGTAAATTATTTTTTTCTGGCCCTTTCGGAATTTCTGCACAAATAACGACCGAGTAAGAAATAATATATTTCCTACTCGGTCATCACCTCCACAAAGTGCCTAAGTATTGGCGCTTGAAAATCTTCAGCCACGATCTTTAAGATGTTGTTCTGACTTTCCCGCTCCTCATTAGGAGATGAAAAAGAAGAAGTTCTTTTCTGTGAGAAGTTTATATTATTAAACACATTATTTCTAATAAAAAAGGGTAACCAAATAAAAGTCTATAAATTGGTTACCGATAAGTATTTTCGTCAATTACGGCACGATTATTATTTATTTATGTCAATAGCCAAAGTGTGGGCAATAGCGACAGGCGTTCGACCGACTTTATCCGAGATCCTTGTACGTACGCGTCTCTGTGTATGTGCGCCTGTTAACGCTCGTTGTATGGAGCTGGCCTTCTGTATTTATATAGTGTGCTCAAAGCCTAGTAGCTTGCCTCAATGGTGTTATTAGCTTCCAATGCGTTTTTCTCACCATCATCATTTGAAAATTGGTTTATAATCTACATACTAATATTATAATTATGTGACAATGTGTTTTTTTCTTTTATCCATCAACGAAGATACGGATTGAAGCGAGTTTTTGCATAAGGATGTAATATACTTTGACTCGATAGTTTATTGACTGTTCTAATAAAGTGTTGTCCACAGTGGTGCCCCGTCGGCTCGGGCTCTCGACACGCGGCTCGGACCGCAGCTGGTCGCCCCCCGCGCGCCCCGCCTCCGCCCCGCCCGCTCACACGCACACACTCACCAGAGATGAACCACAGGACTTGTCATGCACAAAAGACACCACCGCCAAGATGGATATTGACACAGATGGCGAATACATATCTGACTCCGATTCTAACGAAGCTAGGCATATTACAAGAAAGAAGCACCATAGGTAAGTTCTTTTTATGTATCAAATCTTTTATTTATTTATCAGGAATAGTAAGTTCTCTGCGCGATGGGTGCCGCATCATCAGATCTTGACTTGGTGACAATGGGACCAAATTGGAAGTATATCCTAGAGAACAATAGTTTTTTTTGTTTTAATCGGTCTACAGTTGGCGGAGAAGTCGGTGAACATAAATAAAAAAAATAAAAAAAAAGTGGAGCATAGTACCGTCCTCCTTTTTTGAAGTCGGTTAAAAATGAACATTTTTATACCCCGATATAAAAGCTCTTAATCAAAATCTATTTAGCCTTTTGGGAGCTATGATGACACAGACAGACACATTATACTTATAACACCCCTCTTTTTGGATAACCCTTCATGTCATTAGACAAAACGTGGACCCACCACTGTATCAAGGAACAATCAAAACAGTGGATTGCTTGCGAACCTGCGCCGAAAAAAGCCAAAACATTTTTATCAGCTAATAAAGTGATAGTCCATAGTTTTTGGGATGCTCGTGGTATAATCCACATTGATTATCTTTAGAAGGGTAAAACTAATATTATCGTATTATACCATTTCCACAAAGTTTTAATTTTTGACTACCAACTCGCCTGTTGATAAGCGACGATATGGTCGAAGATGAAGCACGCCGACCGAGAAGAAACCTTTTCTCTCTTGCCTTGAAAAGGTCCGGATTATATCTCTCAGGAAACAAGGAAGCCGGCAGGTTATTCCAATCCTTGGCCGTACGGATTAGAAATGTAGAATCGAAACGTTTGGTACGTATCCAAGGAAAGTCCATGTATTGGTTGGTAATGGGCCGATTTCCTACTTGTTCTGTAGTAGAAAGATAATGGTAGGGTAAGGTCGTGTCGCTCCGATGCAGTCTCCGAAATGAATGCTATACAAAATTTACAACTCGCTACTTTACGGCGGTGTTTTGAATTTGAAGTGACTACCTTTGAGCTCACGACACGCGTCTATGGAACGACGACTCGACATCAGTACAGGGTCTACAAGTTGTCTAAATTATGATGTTAATTTGTGTAGACACCCGCACACGATGTCTGTGACGGCGAGCGCCCTACAAGAGGCGGGCGCGGCATCCTCCGAGTTCCGCACGCTCGTGGACACAGTGTGCTCCATCATAGAAGCGCCGCATCACCATCAGCACCACCAGTCCATAGCACCACTGGACCCTGGTAACATACCTCAAACTATACAACTGACATATCAGACACGAACTTGTTGTAGCCTACTAAGTACCTTTTGAAATACTCATTAATGAAATAAAGCCTCAGTTTCAGGGTGGCTCAGGTATTACACTCTGGCAGAGGGAAATGAACAGTACCCTCCTAATTAGGATGTCAGTGCAAGGCTTATGAACCATATCTATTTCAGTATGTTTTAAAAAATATATATGTACGTATATCTGCATCCACTGGAGGCAGGATGTCGTTCAGTGTGGAGGTTAATGGGGTTTCAGCAGTGGACTTCTTCTGGCTGATGATGATGTACGTATATCAGTCTCTGGTAGCCAGATTACAAGCTTTTAGTTTGGGGTCAGATGACCGTATGTGCAAAAAATGTCCCAGTTATTTATATATTAATTATATGTTTTGAAATATTTATCAGGACTTATCGCGCATTATTTTAATTAGGTAAAAATCGTTGCCTTTCGCTTGACGTTTCGACCATGTTACATCGCAATTTCAACCGGGAAGATGGATTTAAGTTAGCGGCGTCGTGTATTCCCATAGTAAGCAAATGTACAAACCGCGGTGTAGGTACTAGGACACCGATACAGTTAGTGTCGTAGTGACAACCCGGCGATTTTTCAAATCGCGAAAGTTTCAAAGATCGGAACGCGGCAGTGATGGAGGCCCTGGGCCCTTATTACATAAGTAATAAAATAAATAAATAAATATCTGGGACATTATTGCACACACGGTCATCTGACCCCAAACTAAGCAAAGCTTGTAATATGGCTGCCAGAGACTGATATATATATACATATATATATTTTGAAATACATACTTATATAGATATTAACACCCAGACATAGAACAAACACAAATGTTCGTCACACAAATGTTTGTCCTAGGTGGGAATCGAACCCACGCCCCCAAGCGCAGAAGGCAGGTACACTACCAATTGAGCTAACGGGGCTGTTAAGTATAACAAGTCACGGACCCCGTTGTCCGTGGAGTGACATTTTGATTTTAAAAAACCGCCAAGCAATGCATTTAAGCGGCACTTAAATAGCTGTCAAACGTTAATTAGCGTTTATGAATACTCTTTTTTTTATTTGAGTGGTACTTATAAAAATGGCATGTTAAATTTTTTAATGATAATTTAACTAGTGTTTACGATTATCCACTTATTACGAGTATACGATTCTCAAGGATAACATGGTCTGAAATGTTTGACGAGAACTTAAATATTTGATAAGGGTTTCAATATTCAGGTGTTAGTCATTTAATTTAAGGTGAAACGTTTCACTTTGGCGGGAAATTCAAATTTCAAACAGTTTTTTTGTTCTTGTAGCTAGGCCGAGTAATTATTGTAAACGATAATGATGTTCGCGAAAATTGATTATTATTCTTTACAAACTCGCGTAAAGTTATTTATCTCCAATGCACATTATTACATACATTTGTCAATAAACAAATTTATGCTGTTTCAAACGGTTTATTGCCAAATGTAAGTAATATGGTGAGTAACTGATTAATAGCTGTACATGATAATGTAAAGAACAACCAATAATTTTCGCGAACACTATGCCATTTCACAATAATTACCCGGCCTAGCTACAAGGACAAAAAACTGTTTGAAATTTGATTTTCCCGCCAAAGTGAAACGTTTCACCTTAAGAATACTTAATAACAACAATGACAAAACAAGTTTTTGATATTTTATGATTGACTAAAGACGTTTAGTCACCAATGCAAGTGTTACCCAAACTCCTGGCGCTGCTTAAAATCCGATAAACATTTAAAATCATGCCTATCCTAATGTTGTTGATCCAGGTTATTTGTTACAAACACATAACCTCCGAATCTACTCGTAATCAACTGCTACTTTGCTCAAAGTCGACAAACACACAAAATATTAAGCCGGGTCCGCTGCGGCATGTTTTCGTGTTACCACACACTAACATGTTACTGACACGAATAATGGATGTGGCTTTGGTGTTAGCTAACAGTTAGTGTGTTAGCTAACAGTTAGTGAGTTAACTAACAGTTAGTGTGTTAGCTAACAGTTAGTGTGTTAGCCAACACGAAAACATGCCGCAGCGGACCCGGCTTTAGTGTTATTTCAACTTGTTCCAACCTGTGGGATGCAATACTAACAGATCACATGTAAGTTTTTACTCATGTCCCTCAACTTCCAGGTCCAAGTACATCGGGTGCGGTGGCAGTCGAACCCCGACCTTCCTCATCTCGCAGCCCTGGAAAGACCGTTATTGTACGTGCTGTAAGTCGCTCCACTTATTTGGGGGACTTTTTCTTATCAAAATTACACCCTACCCTTCGATTGGCAACGTCGACGCATGCGACTGACTGATTTAGGCTTCGTGGTCCCATTAAAATATGGCAATGCATGCGACAAGAATTATAGTTTATTATATCAAGTAGGGATCTTCGAAACGAACAGTGAAAATTGACGGTTATAATAATATGCTGAATTCGATAATATGATAATATATATAACATTCATCATTGTTTTTATTTGCAGACAACGATAAAAAGAGAAAAGAGAAATACTGACATTCCATGCTTATTTTTGCATATACATGCTTCTAATTAATTTCTAATTAGCAGAAAATCTTTGTATATTGGTGTAATTGTAATGTAATTCCTCAGGGTGAGCTGCTAAGCGCGGCGGATCCGCTAGAATCTCAAGAGATATCCGCCCACGTGACTGTGGAGACGACGGGATTGCAGCCCCCGCCTTTGCTACCGGCCATCAACACACCGGCCGCGCCGTGAGTTTTGTTTCTCTATTTACTGGCCTAACTCATTGATTTAGGGTGAAGACATTCAAACCTACTGTAACCTGGCAAATTTTTCTGATATGTTAACTTTTGCCATTAAAAATGTTTAGTATAGTGTACTACCCACAGAAAAGAGAAGTAAATAGAACGGAAATGAGACGGAAAATCAGTCGCCAGGTATTGTGACAGAACCTTGATTGAGCATTCTTATTTTTGTCAACGCGTCGAACTCCGCGTCACAGTTGCTATGGGTTTATTTGGGTGCAAGTGGCTACAACAAAATTCTTACAAAAATGCCTTGACAGCCGTTCTAATTTAAACAAAAAAAAAAAAAACTGTGGTACTACTTATACCTACCTAGCCTTAAGTCACAGCTAAAATTAACAGACTTGTTTCGTCCCACAGCCGCGCGTGTCCCTCCCTCGGCGCGTCAGTATCCCATGACTTGCTTCTGGGACGCTGGCGCCTGTCCCTGGATCTGTTCGGGCGCGTGTTCACTGAGGATGTAGGTTTAGAGCCCGGCTCCGTGGTGGCCGAACTCGGCGGATTCCCTGTCAAGGAGGTCAAGTTCCGACGCGACATGGAGAAGCTCAGGAATTCTCAGCAGAGAGACCTTACGTTACATAAGGTAAGGAGAACACCCCTAGCACAAATACTATAGAAAAAATCTTAGTTAATTATTTGAAATGGAAAGTCGTTATCTGTAACAAAATTCCCATTCATCCCATCATAAAAATGTTATTCAACAATAAATTCTACCTTCAGATGGAACGTGACCGAGCCAAGCTCTTACAACAAACGTTCGCGGAACTGAACAGCGCATACGCGGGACAGAACAGACGCGCGCACAGCGCCCAACCGCCGCTAGCCGTCAACCGAGTGAAGGTCACCTTCCGCGACGAGCCCGGCGAGGGCAGCGGCGTCGCACGCTCCTTCTACACTAGTGTAGCCGAGGTAATAAGAACACTTTCTATGGATGCCTATGTGACATACGGACATCCCGCTTGGGGTATTTCGCTATTCCGCACCCTGCGGAACCAGGCCTGGCGCACTCAGCACTTTAGGTATGAAGCTACATGTAAGTGGCGGGCTCTGACTTTTTTAACCTGCCGCGCGATAGACAGAGATTAAACGCCACAAACACAGAGAAAACACAGCCAAAAAGACAGAGGCAACTTCTAGGTTTATATAGCTGTAGGTAGTTAGCGCTCGCACGTCCTGAATTGCGCTTTATTGTGTAGTAGCAAGAGTCGCTCCTTATTTAAATTATTTTGCGGAGTGATTCTTCTGTGTTGAATCACAGCATTCATTATTTCCCGAGTTTTACATAGCTGTATCTATACTATTTTGTTAAGTATTTAGATTATGTACCGTTTCGAATTGCATCTATTTCTAATTCAAAGCGATAAGACCTGCACTGACATCCCACTTGGGGTGTATTGTGCATTTGCACCTGCTAGCCTACACAAACCAGCCGAGCTCCTTAAAAAAGCGGAGCATGGCTTTGGATCGCTGACTTCTATCCCTATTACTTCTGCGTAAAAATACTGACGAAAACAAATAAATCACACTAGTCATTGTTGAACGCAAACCGATTTCAGATTATCGACACCATCTATGCTGACCATAGGCCTCTCTTTGATTGCGCTACTCTCCTCGATTTTGTTCAATCGCGGAAATCCGACACTTAACGATTTCCAAATGTCAACACTGTGAAAAGAAGAATTGATTCGAAACCACTGAACACTGAAACCAACTGACGATTATTGCGTATCGCACATGCAGATCGTCAGCACCAGGCGAGTTGGTGGTCAAAGGCGGACTTATTCGTGATAAAAAAGCAACAGCCAGGATAAGACGAATTAGTAAAGAATAATGTTTGGTTAACAGGCACTTCTAGCCAACGAGAAGCTGCCGCCCCTGGAGCCGACGTCGGGCAGCGGCACCACCGCGACCAGCACCAACGGCACCGCGGGCCCCGCCGGCACCGGCGCCTCCAGCGGAACCAGCAATAATACTGGCGCTCGGTAAGCAATACAATTTTTTATTTCTGAAACACTGTTGCCCGCGACTCCGTACGCGTAGATTTTTATATACAATTTTAATATATCGTTCGCGCAAAACTTTATGAGCCCTCTGAAGTTAGGCCCAGTGGCTGCGCAGTACGCATATTATAGGTATCCGAGGGACTTTACAGGGCGTCGGGGAGGCCTCGCGCCTAACTTCAGAGGGCTCATAAAGTTTTGCGCGAACGATACCCACACCCCTTCCCCCCTATTACCCCCCTTAACTTGAATTAACCCCACAAATTTGAGCTTCAATGGGTCAATTCGTTTTCGAAAATTCGTGATGAGTCGGTCAGTATTATGCCTTTATGCAGCTGATATCAACTTCTATGTTTCTAACTTCAAAAACTATGATTTTGTATACAAAATTGCATTCCCTTATTTAACCCCCTTAGCCTTTGAAAAAGCCCTGCTAATGATGTCGTTCAGGCTGGCATGTCGACCAATTCGACCAGCGTTTCTCGAGCAAGAGAGATTATATGGTGTCCGAGCGGGTCAACTATAGTACCATACTGACAGTGGCCTATAACAGCACCTTGCCCTAGTGTAAGCGTGCATATGTGATGTGCAAGTGAAACAATGTAACAGTGCCGATCTGTAACTTTTTTATCCAGGATAAATATGCTGGTTCTATAGGATTGTTCGCGCGGATGTTTGCTCTTAGCTCTAAAAAAGTCTCACAATTATGTATATTTTCAGTAGCGGCGCAGGTCGCGCTCGTACAAAAGACGCGACGCGGCGCACGCCGGGCCGGCCAGCGCCGCGGCCGCCCAGCGCGCGCGAGCCGCGCCGAGTGCTCAGTGTCGACGCCAGGCCCTACTCGCCACAGGTAATTTAATCATTCAGAAATAGTTGCTAACAATAATTTGTGTTTCCTCTTACCTTCAAAATGTTATACTACATTTTGAACAATAGATCGATAACATTGTGAAATTCTTGAGAGAGATTCAGCCAAGAATGATTCGAAAACAAGGACTGGTGACTTTCAGAAAGCGGAAACGAGCTGCATCGTAATTTAAAACTACAAAAAGATTAATATGTCACATTGATCATTATTAGCCTATCATGTTCCCACTGCTGGGACACAGGCCTTCTCTCAGAGAGAGAGAGAGAGAGAGGACGGGCTCATCGATGGCCCAGTGCATGTAAGTGAATGTCATACATTCTTGAACTTTTGAGTTTGTTGGACATACTGGTTTCCTCACAATTTTGCCTGCCGTTTTTTTTTTTCCGATGACATCGATTATGTAAGTACTAAATAAGTGAGAAAAGAAGTCTACTAGCGAGTATAGAGACTAGAAGATGTTTGGCCATCTCGTACGACATGACAATAAAAAAGACCACCAAGAAGAGTATTCGTAGACCAAATAAAAGAGAAGGCAAATATCATGTCGTACAGGGAGTTGAAAACGCTGGCAGAAGTGGTAGGCGTCTGTAGTGGTAGGACTCTTTTGCAGGGGTCCGCGTCAAGCCTGGAAGTTACTCCACCGACAAGAGCTACGCTCTTAAATGTTGAATGAATGAAATAAGTGATTGGTACGGGTCCGAGGATAGAACTGGGTGCCGCGAGCGGTAGCGCACATGGTACCACTCGGCGATATTTGTTACCACTATCACAGATTGAAATATATGATATTGTTGCAGGCTGCCCCCGGCACAGAAGGCGCGGGCTACAGCGGCGAGAGGCCAGGAGGTCACAATGAACATCTCACATTACATCAGGCGCAATTAGGAGAACGGCTATATCCGAGGGTAGGATTCAATGTTGTACTTGTAAACTAAATGGCTAGCCATCAGAATCAAAATAGCTTTTTTTTGGAAAAACTGTTATACAGTAGTTTAGTATAAAAGTTTACCCATTATGGTCATGCAATAAAACTAATTAAACATTCTAAAAACGTAGGTATACTTACATAGTAATTTATAATCTTGTGACATAAATATATCAGAGTTTTAAGGAGCGCAATGTCTCTGACACGGCCTGACTATTATGCCCATTGCAGACGATGCGTATCTCGCGCGAGTACTACGCATCGTCTGGTCTGAGCAAAAAAAATTGTAGCTCGTTGCAGGCTTTAGACCTGTTTATACTTGTATCCAGAGGGTAATAGTCGATGAGCACTACGTTAAAGATGTTAGCATATAATTTTGTTTGTATCCAGGTGCACTCCCTCCACCCGACGTTCGCGGGCAAAATCACAGGGATGCTGCTGGAGCTGACTCCGGCGCAGCTGCTGGTGCTGCTAGCCAGCGAGGACGCGCTGCGGCAGAAAGTCCGCGAGGCCATGGATCTCATAGTCATGCATCCCTCCGAGGCTATACTTGGTAACACACTGCTATTATCATCATTTTCTCGTGTTTCCACATATCAGAATTGAAGCCGCGAGCATGCTCAAGTTGTATTAAAACTCAACATGCCGCATTTTTTGTACCTGCCATCCCAATTTATGAACTATGAATATGTTGATAAATCGACTGCGACCTCAACTCTCTTCTCACGACCAAATGCTTTCGAAGAGTTTTTATTTTGTATCCATCATTATCATTGTAAGCCTATCATGTTAACACTGCTGGGACACAGGCCTTCTCTCAGAGTGAGAGGATGGGCCCTAATCCACCAAGCTGGCCTAGTGCATGTTGAGTGATCTCATATGTCTTTATTTTTTTAAAGATCTGGACGTGTTCTCTCTGTCGGAGCGAGGCGCAGGCGCGGGCAGCGGTAGCGGCGCGTCGAGTGGCGTGCCGGCACCGGCCGCCGCCTCCGACGACTCCGCACCGCTCTTCTATTCCCCCGGCAAGCGTGGCTACTACTCGCCCCGGCAGGGCCGCGCCACCCCCGAGCGAATCAACGCCTTTAGAAATGTCGGAAGGTATGTATGGTACATTGCAAGGGCGAGGGCGTCGCCAGGTACGGGCCGGGGGAGGCAGATGCAATCCCGTCCCGCTAAGACGAAATAATTTTAAACAACCTAAGAGTAAATAATTTTAAATGACGTTTCATTTACCCCAACTGCCTCCCTGGCTGGCTATATGTACATTGTGACGCAGAGTCGTCATTGTAAGCTACACGTCTCACCACCGGCTACAGTTGACCCACAATTTGGAATTTAAACGGCTCAAAATCCTTTGCGGCAATGCGTTGCGCACGTTACCTTGAAATATTTTATGTCAAATCTCATTATGATCAGTAATTTCACTGAAAAAATTGCCTTAAAATCCGGAACACAATAATGTTTGGAATCCTCTGTTTGTCGGATGAATAATTGGCAAAGATACTTCCCCAGGCAAATTCTAACAGCCAGTAGTATAAGCAGATTAACAGTCACGCTGTAGTTTTTAAAATTGCGGCTAAAGTAGGATGGGTATGATGTACTTCCTATTTGAAATTCTTGGATAAATATGTATCTGAAACATTGCAGAATAATCGGCCTCTGCCTGTTACAAAATGAGCTGTGCCCGATGTTCCTGAATCGGCACGTGCTGAAGTACTTGCTGGGGCGGCCAGTGCGGCTCCATGATCTGGCGTTCTTCGACCCTGTGGTCTATGAGAGCCTGCGACAACTCGTCGTGGATGCTGAGACTGGGGACTCTCACTCGCTCTTCGCAGCGCTTGATCTCAATTTCAGGTATGAAAATGTATTCTTTTATTTCAATATTTTTTTTTGTAATATGCTCGCTTTTGACCGCCAACTCGCCTGATGTTAAGCGATGATGTAATTCTCCCCGCAATTTTGAAGTTGCCCCGATTTTTTTCTATTAAAAGTATTCACACAAATTTCTCAGGGGTGAAATTTGATCGGTTAGCTCCCAGGCCAATAAGAACATCTTTGTCAGCAGATTGTCTTGGCTAATCTCTTAGTGGATCAGCTCTGTTCAAACATTTGGGTTATATTTTTAGGGCTCCATACCGAAAAGAAATTAATTGAATCTGTGTCCGTGTCGTTCATGAACAAATATTATGGTGAAACTCTGGTGGCTTACTGGCACAGTAAATAAGACCTGAAAAAAGTTCAAACCAAGACCTTACAAAATATTCAGATTTTTTGTCTTTCTCCCATAGTTAGTAACCTCAAGCGAGTTGCACTAACATTTCGGCGATTTTTTTAAAACCGTTAATTGGTTCTATAATGTTGTTGTGCTGATGTCATGAAAACTTTCCCAAAGTATTTCTGTTGTCTAACCAAATACCCTGTATATTCCATATACGATGTAATATGTGTGTGAGTTGTGTTGTTAGTTTGGAGATGTGCGTTGAGGAGGGGGGCGGGTGCGTGGAGCTGGTGCCGCACGGGCGCGAGCTAGAGGTGACGGCGCTCAACGTGTACGACTATGTGCGCAAGTACGCACACCACCGCATGCTACTCTCTCAGGAGAAAGCGCTCGAGGTATGTACTATGTATGTGCCTACCGGAGGCAACACTTCATAACGAGCCGATCGTTATCTGTTACTGCAATGGAGCGTTAGTAGTTTGGTCTAAATGAATTTACGTAACAGTGCCTGCAGAGACTGGTTGTGTTACAGTATAAATACTAGTTACTTATCCCCGCAGATGCGGACTAAACAATGCTTCGGCATGAAAAGTTATGTGCTTATGTATTTGATTTCTGTGGCAGAATAAATGAATTGCTTTATCTCCAAACTATTTTTCTTTTCCAAAAAGTATTAAGGTCGATGCATACATAACGTGTTTTACACCAGACGAAACAGGACGACAGGTTTTCGAATCATCGTTTTATACAAAATTTATAGGACAGTGCATACACCACGGGTGCATGTACGAGACCGGAAAAATATCATCACCATCATTATGTTTTAAAACCACTTGCCCGTTGTAAACGATGCACGTCACGTCCCAGTCCCGTATTATTCCGTTATGTATAAATCAGCCTTAAGTTTGGAAAAGACGAGATAAGTTTTTATTTTATAATTTTCAGACCGGGTGTGACCTGGGCTTTCTTGATTTATCATCAGATTATAAGTAAATTAGTTATGATAATGTAATGTTGTAGGCGATGCGCGTGGGTGTACTAGACGTGCTTCCTGAGAGCGCGCTGGAGGGTCTGACTGCAGAGGACCTGCGGCTTCTTCTGAACGGCGTGGGAGACATCAACGTGGCCGCGCTCGTCTCCTACACCTCATTCAACGACGAGAGTGGCGAGCCGCCAGAGCGCCTCGCGAGGTTTAAGCGCTGGCTCTGGGCCATCGTTGACAAGATGACGCATCTTGAGAGACAGGACTTGGTCAGTATTGCCTAATCAACATATCACTAAAATGACAAAAGTGGTATGCTCAATAGTTTGGTAACTCAGAGATATTAAATAGAGTGCATATTGCAGTCTTCCACAGACACACCTCTTCACTGTGGTCATTGAGTAGACATCAGGGAAAAGCTAATTTCATTTAAGGATCCTGGGATCCGCTCAGGGCTATCTCCAATAGTGCCGCCATGACTTAAATATTGAAATCAAACACTTAACAGATTTTATAAAAAACATCCGAATGTTAATGGTTGGCGATTATCACCTTTTTGTGTGCATTATTAAATTTCATGAGCTCGCACTTCATTAGATGTTTCAGTTTGCATCCTCTTAATTTATGTTGTTTGATGGATGTTTGAATGGTCGCCATTTGTACAGGTATACTTCTGGACGGGCTCCCCAGCGCTACCTGCGTCGGAGGAGGGCTTCCAGCCGATGCCGTCGGTGACGATCCGTCCGGCGGACGACGCACACCTGCCCACCGCCAACACGTGCATCTCGCGCCTCTACATCCCGCTCTACTCCTCCCGGCATGTGCTCAAGCACAAGCTGCTACTCGCCATCAAAACTAAAAACTTTGGCTTCGTCTAAAATGAACGCTGCCACACTGTATTATATTGTTCTTTAGTTGTAAGCCCAGCCATGTAAGACTGCCGCTCTGTTATGACGATACCGCTTTAGCGACATCGAGGGTCTACAACTCTACATGCCATCACTATCTTTGTATTATGTACTTATAGTATGAAGACATTTGTATATTTATGACTTATTGTATTTTGTAAATCTTCATAGCATTTACATGACTGGGTATGTTCTGACTGAATAGTAATATTCAATATAACATAGTACCTTTTTATGGAAATGAAGTCGGATGGCCGCACAAGTACACACATACTACTTGCTAGTAAACATACTACTTTTCTTTCTAAGTATCTATTCATCTGTATCTTCTTACATCCAAATGGTTCTATTCAGTATAGTTCAAAATACATTCAACATTATTTGATAAAAACCTGTTTTACTGTTTATAAATGGCCTAGTATAAATTGTGCATTTGAGTGCTTGTCATTTATTATATTTATTTCTATTTAATTCTATTGCTCGATGGCAATTCAAGGCAGCAAAGTTGTATCCCAAACATTTCAACTGTTTATATCGCTTTGTTATATAGTAAATTCATATATAAGATATAAAGTAGAATTGGATAAGCTTTGAAATGGAGGCGCCAGGTCCGAGCAATGGGTTATGTGATATGAGAGGAAGTATTTATCGCCTCATCTCTAAATCTAAGGTTATAGTTTCCTTTGATTAGTTGTAATAATATTATGGTTCATAAATAAACAATCTCAAAACGCTTATTCTTGTTTTTCATTTATTTCATAAAATTGAGGAAAACGCATAAGACCTTTAATTCATTTATTGCCTGTGGTCATAATGCTAGGTCATAATACAAGTGACAAGTTATTTTTTGCTGGTTTTTAAATAGTGTTGAAGAAAAGTACAGTGAAAGTACTGTTTATTGTTAAGCAATAACACCGTATTTACCTCGACTGTTGGCATCATTTATCTAGATGAAGATAACAGACTATGCAAAAAGCATTGTTATTTGTATCAATAATAATGATTGTTATTTGTAAATTTTATACTTAAATACATAATTATTACAGTAGTAATATAATAATTTTTCTCCTCTCCATTTAACGACAACTCTCAATAACACATTAAAATGTGCAGTCCCTTAAGTGTTGCTATAGAGAGTATACACTGTATATAAATGATGGTTCTGAACTAGTACTACTGGATTTTTACGACCTAGCAATGAGACCAAGGTGAATGAATCGTAGTTAAGTATAATAAAAATACAAAATTATGAACACAATTTTTCAAAAGTTAGTTTTTATTACAAGCTATGTTTTACTAACATTACTGTAGGTACTAAACAGGACTAGTAAACACAAGTAGTTGTGCATAATGGTTGATCCATGAAGAAATCCTGTGTAGTTCTAGGTCAGGCTTGTTCTAAGCAGGCGATGGAGTATATTTTCTGCCTGATACCCCTACCGCCAA
Source organism: Agriopis leucophaearia (assembly GCA_949125355.1). NCBI lineage: Eukaryota > Metazoa > Arthropoda > Insecta > Lepidoptera > Geometridae > Agriopis > Agriopis leucophaearia. The sequence goes on from OX421264.1 coordinate 12,233,353, forward strand.
GGTAACCTACTGGTAGGGATAAGTGAGAAAAAATCCACCTTATGTAATTTTAGTGACCTTGCATTTAATGATCAACCAGCACTGATTTTCCATTATCTGATTACAAAGGATGCTGATATGTAGCAAAGATATTAAATAATCTAAATATTATATCAAACTGTTGATTTGTGTTTATGCTATGAATGACGGTTACAAACAAAACCACAATATTTTTCACCCTATGATAATTATTATGTTCAGATATATTACTAAATGTTTGCTTATTACATAACATAAAAAACTATAACGGGTGTTACATAAAGTAATTATTGTACTTTTGATGCCAGATTTAATTCTGTTTGCATTTTTTTGTAAACTCCATACAGAACTGCTATATGGCAAACATGTAACAAGGCACTTGTAAAGTCGGTACTTGGATATACATTCCAACACATCTCGATGAGAGCTAAGATTAGTAACCTCACTATAACAGAATAGTTAGTTGACCACAACAAATAGGGTAAACTGTGGAAATACCAGGAGTAGAACTGGTAATGTAAACTCCGGGCGCAAACAATTCCAATGAAGTTAACTATGAACATAGGCAAAACAAAAAGTTGGGATAGAATATCGTAGTTTATACTATAGTTGTTTTTTTCAACAACTTCAACAGGTTTCTTTGCAACCTTTTTTCCACCTTTATGTGAGGATTTCTGCAACATATTTTCAAAAGAATTTAAAAATGTTTCTTGTTCTTTGGTTAACTCTTCACTAATTTGTTTACTAGACTTTTGCTTGGTATCCTTATTTAGCTTGCTTTTTCTTTTGCCTTCAAGATTTTTTAAATCAATTTGTGGTTGAACCTGATGCTGCACATACTTGAGGCGACAGTAGCTTTTAAAATATTTGACACACATCGGCAAAAATACTATCAACAAAATGACATGTATGCCTAATAGCGTCAGGTGGAAACATCTGTTTTCAAACACTTCAACTTCCAGAAATCTGTAATTTACTGTCCAAGTGTGATCAAAGACACGGCTTAAATCAAAGCTTCCTTTCAGATATGCTACAGGATTGTTGATTAAGAAAACAAGCCCTAAAAGAAGCTGTATAATACCACAAACAAAAAGCTGTTTAATGGTTTCCACAAAACCTAAGTTTACCAAATAAAATAAAAACAATGCTGGAGCATACAAAAGAATATTCATTTTGACAGAGACACCTAAACTGTAAAATATACTACCCAAGTACCATTTGTTATCTATGAACATGTTAAGTGATAAGTACAAAAACAGTACAGCTATTGGGTCATTAAATAACCTGAGTAAATAAATTGAATGAATTCTGTGAGATGTAAGAGCAGTTAACACAAGAACATATGGTGGGACCTTTTTAGACTTGACGTATATTCGAAGTACAAGGAATAATTGCAAAAGATAGATTCCTATGTAAATGTACTGAGCAAGTTTGACATTTTTTCCTTGACCAGTGATGAAATAGAAAAAGGAGAAGATGTAAACGAATCCGGCGGGATATACTAATGGTCCGGTATCACCTCGAAGCTTGCTGTAGTCAAATGTGCCATTCAAGAATCCTTCACACTCTTGCATGTATGCTTTCCAGTCAATTTCTGTGTAAGGTACTCGTTCCACCACGAACAGTCCGATCAACAGTTCAGCAACAAGTAACAAGAACGCCGCAAATTGTAATTGACCTGGGTTTGTTACTAATCCTTTCAGATAGGGCCATGTAAATATCTTCTTGGTATCATGAAGAAAATCTTGTATGTTTCGAGTGTTCATGGTGCTGGATTACAAATAATCAAATATAAGAAATAATTTAGCACTCAAACTATCGTTGGAAATACATCACATTTATATTGATAAATAATTAGGTTTATAGGTTGTTTTCTATTTTAAGTTTAAGATTAGGTTACTAGCCAACCGCTCGAGCCCCGGTTCCCAGGGCCAGCCAGCCAGCCAGAAAAAGCGAAATCAGGAGGACCGGGGAAACCGGCTGGAGGAGGTTGGGAGGAGGTATCGTTGTTGTTGTTAATTTTTTCATGACCATGGATACAAAATCCTTCGGTCGTAACGTAATATTAATTAAGTTTAGATAGTCTTAAATAGCGTCAAACAAGTCAGAGTCAAGCAAAGTAAGTCACGGTCAAGTCAAACTCATACCCCAGTAAAGTGGTGGAGGCAAGGACGTTTTATGAAACGTTTTGGGTGGAGGGTTCTGTTGGGTTTTTTGGCTCAGAAGAAATAAATAAATGGAAGCGTTATATCCACTGTTTCCCCTCTGGCATTTACACCGCTTGCATGAAAAAACAGCTTGCATGAAGCAACCTGTCAACCACAGACACACCACAGGAATAATATTTATTCACGGTTGTCACTCTCAACCAAGCTCAAACGTCAAAACATCAATTTATTACTGACTGTGACATGACATTGACTGCCTGCCATTGTTTGACAATCGTTGGCACAGTCAATGGGATATTTATTGCCGTATGTTGGGAGGAAGGATCTACCTACATGCATTGGCCCCTGATTCCAAAACGAAAACACGCACGTAACACGGCGTGTTAAGTTAACCTCTTAAAATTTGGCCTCTTTTATTTACGTCGCGTATAATTATCATTAAGGTGTAACGTTTCACGTATGGCGGGAAATTCAAATTTAAAACAGTTTTTTTTTGTTCTTGAAGCTAGGCCGGGTAATTATTGTAAACGATCATGATGTTTGCGACAATTGGTTATTATTCTTTACACACTCACGTAAAGCTATTTATCTCTAATGCACATTATTACATACATATGTCATGATACCAATTTTAGCTGTTTCAAACTGTTTATAGACAAATGTAATTAATATGGTAAATTACTGATTAATACCTGTACATGATAATTTAAGGAACAACCAACAATTTTCGCAAACAATCACAATAATGTCTTTGTAGCTAGGCCAGGTAAGCTACAAAGACAAAAAAACTGTGTGAAATTTGAATTTCCCGCCAAACATGAAACGTATCACCTTAAAGCCGGGACGGGCGGCTAGTTATGTTATTATAAAGAAATCTTGTGAATTAATCCTCCTAATAAAATTGTCTGTATAATCATAGACAAACTACTAATATAGTAGTTTGTCTAGGCACACACGGTCAACTCTGATCTATGCGGTCACCTGACCCCAAACTAAGCAAAGCTTGTAATACGCCTGCCAGAGACAGATATACATATTAGGGGCCTTACTTAAAAACGTTACTCAAGTTGATATGTGCTTTAAAATGCTCTGTCAACTTCTCGCTGACGGCAATCGTCACACGCAAAAACAAGTCGGAGCATATTTAAGCGTATGTCAACTTGAGTAACGTTTTTAAGTAAGGCTCTATATAGATATGAACACCCAGACATAGAACAACACAAATGTTCATCATACAAATGTTTGTCCTAGATGAGAATCGAACCCACGCCCCCAAGCGCAGAAGGCAGGTTCTCTACCAACTAAGCTAACGAGGCTGTAAATATGTTACTTTATTTTATTGTATTATATTCATAAACTTGTCTTCTGTTAATATTTTTATTTATTTGATAATATTTTTTCTGAGTTATATATAGAAAAGGCGATGTGTGCATTTAGGTATGTTCCCTTTGCACTCCAAAACGGCTGTACCGATTTTACGGGACTTTCACTGGCAGACAGCTGATGATATAAGGAGTATCTACGCGGGTGAAACCGCGGGGCGCAGTTAAGTAATGAAATTACCTTATTTCACCTTGACCTAAAACACTAAGTAGGTAGAAGATATTATATGCTCCTCCAAGATATTTAAATCTAACATAAAAAGCACTCATTGTTATCTGCTTTATTTACATAAAACTATAAAACATTGAGAGCAAACTAATGCCACTACCCATGTTATTTAAACTAATGTACAATACACTGTGTGAGTACTGATGGTTAAACATGAGTCGTAAAACTAGACTTGTAATTATATTAGTAAATCAGTTTTGATAGTCTAAGGCACTGTACATCTAAATGTCGTAACATGACTAATTATTATTTAATTAGTAGATAATTTAAAGCCACGAAGACGATGTTTGTTTGCACGTGTATGATACAGGTATAAGTAAGTAGTTTTCTGTAAGTATATAAATATTTCTCTTGGGAGAAGGACCGGCAGTTTACACTAAAACTGATCATCAGAATACGACATGAAATATTCACTGAACGTTGTATTTCTATCAGCTGTTTTACTGCCAGTTTCTGTTTATGGTGCTGACGTAAGTGGTAAGTTTTTTTGCCTACCCTCACTTATATTAGAGTGCAACAAAAAGCTCCTATGATTAACTGTCTAACCAACAGCTAAGAATGAAGCAGAGAGACAAATCCTGGAATTTTTTAGTAAATGGCGAAGTGGAGATACATTGCCATTCTTACTACCACCGTTGGACCATATTACAATACCGCCATTGAATGGCTCCTACTCAGGAAAGGGTATAAGGTGTGTATTTCAAATTGTACACGTATTCCTTTCTATGTTATATTATTTAGGTACGACTGAGCTCATTAGAATTATTTTCAGGATAAGTTACTCGTCCAGTGAGTTGCGACTGTCTGGAGTCAATAAGTTCTCCGTGGTGGAACTGAAAGTTTCACTTTTAGCGTTGCGCGCTTCAGGCTCGCTTATCATACCTACCCTCACTATATTTGCAGGTAGGTAGTAAACGGCTTTGTCTTCTTATGTTAGTTTTTTTTAAATATGGTATCTACCTTAATCATGCTATCTATGCGTGCATAGATTTATCTATGCTAAGCGTTAAGGTAATTACTAATTGCATTGTTAAAATATTTATCGCAAGAACGAATGTGTACCTAATTTTGGCGTTATCAAACTGATTGTTGATTGTTGTTGCTAATGATAAGTTGCTATTTGTTGTAGTAGTTACTTGTTTTGTTGTGTATTTAACAATATGCGTAGGTACGTAGATATTAACATATGTATATATGAGAGTATTTGATATTCCCGCTTAAGTATTAGTGATTACTTATGTAATATACAAAGTACTTAAGTCAGAAGAAAATTGAAAATGGTATCTATTGACCTTCTATGGGCCTATCTATGGGCCTTCGCCCCCGTCAATAGATACATTTTTCAAAAATCCTTTCATAGAGGTTATACTCAAAAACGCGATATCGCGTCTTACTGGGTAGTCCGGGTATTCATTCAAGTATCGTAAACCGCACAGGGGTCTTACGCCTACCTGTTATAAGCGTTTCAGTTAAGGTGATTGCGAAAAGTTGCGTGACCCCAAACCGTATCTCAGCGCGAAAAACGGGACCCTATCACTAAGACTCCGCTGTCCGTCCGTCTGTCAGTCTGTCCGTCTGTCTGTAGTTAGACAGTTGAAATTTTCACAGGTGATGTATTTCTGTCGTCGCTATATCAACAAATACTAAATAACAATAAAATAAATATTTCAGGAGGCTCCCATACAACAAACGTGATTTTTTTGCTCGTTTTGTCTCGATATTAATAACGGCAACAGGTAGACGCGTGAAATATTCTCAGAATATTGTAAATGCACTTAAAAAATAAATAATTAAATTAAAAACAAATATTTAAAGGGGGGTCCCATACAACAGACATATTTTTTTTGCCGTTTTTATAGATAATGTTATGGAACCCTTGGTGCGCGAATCCGACTCGCACTTGGCAGGTTATTTGTGTTAAGTATGTATGTTAAACTAAAGAGTGTTTTATTGATTGAACAAAGTATTTCAGAATGCTACGAGCTTGAAGGCAAAGCGTTCTACGTATACTCACTGAAAGGTTCCGGAAAATTGGAGTAAGTTGAAACCAATCAACTGACACAAATGTAACTAACCGAAGTATTTATTTCGTACTTAAAGGTACCTACTATAATTATATTATGTAACGTGTATTTTTGATTCCAATGTCTACTTACGTTCAAGTTTAATTAAATAATTAATGCTGCGAATATTTATATGCGCTTCTCACTGCGGTTATACCCGCTATCAAAAATGAATCAAGAAGCATTCCGGATAAAAAGTACCTAGACTAACTAGTGGTTATTAAGGGTACTATGATTTACCTAGCTCGGGATAAAAAGTACCTAGACTAACTAGTGGTTATTAAGGGTACTATGATTTACCTAAATCGGGATAAAAAGTACTTAGACTAACTAGTGGTTATTAAGGGTAGGTAGTATGATTTACCTAGCTCGGGATAAAAAGTACCTAGACTAACTAGTGGTTATTAAGGGTACTATGATTTACCTAGCTCGGGATAAAAAGTACCTAGACTTACTACTGGTTATTAAGGGTACTATGATTTACCTAGCCCATACTAAATTTCACCAAATCCATTCAGCTGTTACGGAGTTGAGTTCGTACCCTGGACCGTCTTTAACCTATTGGAGGCCCTGGGCACATTAGCATATGTATGGGGAGATGACCTTGACTGAGCTCTATTTTCGGACGAGAGTACTTTGCGCACGCAAAAGCTAATAAGCAAGTAGGTATCACTGAAACGTGGTCTCTCACTATTGGCCTTATTTGCAAGCTCAAAGTCGCACAACGAGCTATGAGAGGGCTATGCTCGTAGTTTCTCTACGAGATCGAATCAGAAATAAGGAGATTCCTAGACGAACTAAAGTTACCGCCATAGCCCACCGGATTAGCAAGTTGAAGTGGCAGTGGGCAGAGCACATAGCACGCAGAACAGATGGCTGATGGGGCCGAATGGTTCTCGAGTGTAGACCACGGACTGGTAAGCGCAGCGTAGGACGTCCTCAAGATGGACCGACGACCTAAAAGAGACCGCAGGAAAACGCTGGATGCAGATCGCTTCCAACCGGTCCTTTTGGAAATCGATAGGGGAGGCCTATGTCCAGCAGTGGACGTTCTGTAGCTGAAATGATGATTATTATCCTTTGTTTTATCGATATAAATATGTTTTCGGTAATAAAAATATCGGTTATCGTTTGATCTAGCAGAAATTAGGGGGCTCCGTCGATGGCGGGATGTCGGGGCCCTGGGCAAGTGTCCAGAGTGCCCAGTGGAGAAGAGGGGCCTGGTTCGTACAAAAATACCTACAGACTTACACACACACTTCGCACTTATAATATTAGTGTAATTTATCCCTCTAAAAATTATAAAGTGATCAAAAAAAAATATTTCAGCGTGACTTTGAATGACGTCGCTCTGCAATTCAGCATAAGACTCGCTAGTAACGGCGGCGGCAGTAGAGTGGTCGAAATGAAACTAGACTTTGCCATTGAAGATATCAAGGTATCAGATCAGACCATTATTAGGGTTCCGTACAAGGAACCTTTATATGTTCGTTCTGTCCGTCTGTCCGTCCGTAAATTTTTTTTACCCCTCTAACATTATTTCTCCTTTAACATTGGTTCATTGTATTATTTTCCTAAACTTGTATCTATATTTTCGAGGGTTGCACCATGCACCGTAAGTAGGTAAGTACTACTTATTGATGTCTATTTATACCAAATTTATTTTTATAGGCTAATTTGGAGAACAGCTCTTGGCCAATCAACAGGATGTTGAACAGTGAGGGCGTAAAAATACTGGATGGGTATCACGAAGAGATCGTCACTGCGACGCGAGCTAGCCTCGTGGAGACATTCGACGAGTATCTCGCGAAAAAAACACCTGCGCAATTACTAAATGAAATTCAAAGCAAAGACTAATAAATATTAGAGTTAGAATACATACTGCTGATGATGAGGGTGTGTGTGCCGGACGGGTATGTGGCGCGGCGCCGGCGCGCAGCAGCCGCATCTGATCGCGGTGTCCTGCGCAAACACTAATTTATTGGCTAAGATCATACGAAGTATAAGTATGAAATCTTTTATTGGCTAAGTTGCCTTTGATACGCATGTTGCATGTTAACTCGAGTTGCCGAGAAAAATGATTTACTTGTCTGCTCGGTGGCAGAATTCAAAATGACGATGTTATCTGAAGTTTGTTTTTGTGTGTAAAAAATAATTTAATGTTTTAACTACGTTTACTTATAATATTATTTTGTGTATAATTAATTTGATGTTTTATAAGATTTATAGTATTAGGTTGACCTACACTATTGAATTAGGAGATTCCTGTAATGATAGTTGTAATTAATAATTCATACAATTTATTCCAGGAATGTGTACAAAGGTATATTAAATCAAGCAAAAATTTTGATAAATAAATACTTTTGAAATACCTACCTAAGAACCAGAGTTTTTTTCGGACACTAGGCAAAATAGCGCTGGAACGTATAGCTGGCATTTTAGTAAGTAACTCTACTCGACTTGCTTGCTGAGTGTTGTTGCTAGTGACGCTATAGAAAAATTAACTGTTAGGTGTCGTTTATTAAAAGATATTTTAGACGCTACGGTAATAAAATTACCTAATTATAGAACCCTGTTACCATAATAGAAAACTTAGTTTGTCTATGTTACTGCCAAATACCTACTAGGTAGATGTACAGCTACCTGCCTAAATATTACATATATACGCAATACAGTCATATTAATTAAGGTGCACCAAAATATCATGCTATAACTAATTCGCATTCGACATGAAAGCAAGATAAGGATAATCCCCACACCACAACAGATTTCATTAAAACCATTCTATAATCCCTAATTATGATTGATGAATAGATAAGAGACAAATTAATTTATAAAAAACCCTCTCCGCGCAAATATTTCAAACATACCAATTAGAGCCTTTAGTATACATTCTCGCAAAAATGAAGATTTTGTGTATTGGGTTGCTCGTTTTGTGCGCACTTGTCGCAGGAGAAGATTTGCTTGCAAAAGAGATTCCCAGTCGTTAGTATAAGTATCCATTTGAGTTATTTGTGTAGATTTTTCTGTTTATTAACTAAGTCTAAAGTCATAAAAATTAAAGTACCCACTAACTTTTTTACTATTTCATATTGTTATCCTACGAGAATTAACCAATCAATTTCTTGAATTTTAAGATGGTGAAGTGAATAGCCACCTAGGCCCATATTCTCAGCAGTTCGTCTATCTCAAGGGCAATCCCGACTATGAGCCATCATTCGAACCGGCAATGGATGGCACGCTTGGTCGCGCCTTAATTGCAAGCGTTATCGAGAACGCTTTGAACGATTTCAGAGATGTCGTGATCAATGGAAACGATGATCTACCGCCGTTAGATCCACTCGTACTCAACAACATTGGACCTTTCGAGTTCTCAGTAACTGGGTAGGTTTGGAAAAAATGCTTTTTTCCTACTACACAAGTATACCTTTTTAATATGGTAAAGCTACAACGAAATTTTACTCACAGAGTCAGATGTAGTGCGGGCGTCTCCAACTTCCGCGCTGAAGGCCTGCAGTGGTATGTCGTGGATTATGTCACATTCAACGCTCTCCGTCTCGATTTGGGAGTCCACGTCACTCTTCCCTGGCTTACTGTCACCGGTATGTAGAAAAATTGCTTATACCTACCTAGTAGGTTTTCCTTCATCTTTGCATGCCAATGAAAGTGTGAAAAAACTACCGTTTCCTTTTCTGAAAGGGCTGCGTTGTAACAGTTAATTAATGTTTCAGGAACATACGATACTGAAGTCAGACTGGCAGTATTGTTGACACATCGTGCTGGTGGTAACTTCAGGTAACATTGCACTTACTTTTGATTTTTGTGGCCTATATAAAGTGCTAGTGGTAGCATCGTTCTTATGCTACATGCGAACTGAAGCGAAGAAGACGTTAATCTTTACTCATTTCTAGAATCTTCCTCAACCGCTTCGAAGTCGGCGTGGACTTTCGACTGGGCACCAATCTCCTCGGTGGACACCTGATCCTGCGCGAGCTTAACATCAAACTTGATATTCATGATACTTTCGTAAGTCACTCCTAAATCGTAAGTCACAAGGTCTAAATTTCACAATCTATATATCTGTAATCTATCTATCTCTAAACGTACTGGGAGCGCCCAATGACAATGACAATATTATCTCTGGCTGGCTAGTGAACCCGAGCTGTGTTCGCAACCCATCTATTTAGATAATCTAGATACGGTACTGCTGCGTGACATCTACCAAACTTTTTCTGCGTTCTACAGGTTCACGTCGACGGCATGACTGGATCAGCAATCATCAACTCATTCATCAGCTCGTACATCCAGAACCTGACGCAGGATATAGTCCAGTCGCATATGTCTACCATCAGCCAGATGCTGAGCGAGGAGCTGTTCGACACCGTCAATGACTTCCTAAAGGACTACACACTCGCCGATATTTTGGGCTGAAAAATATGCGACTTGGTTATTAAAAGACTGAATATGATAGGTGCCTGTTTTTTCCGAGTACTTACTTACCTGTACTTACCCATCGTCGAATATCCTACTTACTTTGATTGATTTGATCAAATGCATTGCGATCAAATAACATAAACGGCGAAGTTTTCGAAGCAGAGGGTTCTTCAAATTATGAACATATTAAATACCATAATTATTACACAAAAAGTCCGTATAGCAAAGACATGCAAAGATATGCTGACTTCATAAATACCTATAACCTAATAGGTACTGGGAGCGTGTATGTTTTATCTGTCGTAGGTTCTTGCGCGCAAGAGCTAATCATGTGTAAAAATGTCAACTGTCTAACTATATCACGCTTCATGAGATACAGCCTGGTGACAGACGGACAGCGGAGCCTTAGTAATAGGGTCCCGTTTTACCCTTTTGGTACGGAACCCTAAAAGTGATAAAACAAAATGTTTCCGTATCAACAAAGGGCCCAGAAACAAAACTAAGTCAATGACAGAAAAAAAAAACAGTATGATGCCATCATAATCCCTGGATTCTTCGTCTGAAATTGTATCCTCTACCCAAAGAAAAAGGTAGGGAAATCGGCGGCTAGGAGTGTTCTTATTGCCGAGGCTGGGCTCTTGGGGGGGGGAACTGCTCCCAGGGAAAGTGGAGGGGCGAGCGCCCCGCCGGTACTATCCGACCAACGGCGTCTCAGCTTCCTCCATGGACCGGTGAGGTCCGGTGATCTAGATATATGATGGCGGATTTTTTACAGATGTCAGGGTCCTGATTCCATAACTACAAACACGTTCCGTTAAATTAACTTCAAAAAGTTGGCTTTTATTTCCTATGTAATAGAGGCCAACTTAACACGCCGTGTTACGTGCGTGTTTTAGATAAGGAATTAGGGTCCAGAGTGAAAAGTTCTACTGAAGCTGATGATGATGATGATGAAATTGACACCCTCGCAGCAAAGCGTTGCTTAGTATGTAGGTCTCATACCTAGAACTTTTAGAAGCCAATGTACCTAATTTATGTTTGTCAGTTCCTATTTCTATAATGAGGATCAGTAAAGTAGTAGCAAATTCAATAGAATCACTCACTTTATTCTTCATGACATAAGAATAATATATCTTTTTGAATTATCCAAATCGGACCATTACTTACGAAGATATTAAGTAATAAACATTATGCCGGGCGTGTGACGTCACCGTGACGGTCGCCGCCAGTTAGCCTCTTCTATTGTATTCTCTTTGAGTTAGCCGTTGGCAGCTATAAGGCGCGCAGTGTTTTGGGTGGTTAATTGTGACTTTGATACAAATTAAGTGCCCGATTTGTGTCTAATTCATCTTTTTAATTATGTATAAATATTGTATAGTGCCGAAATGTACAAACGCTTCTTTTAAAACGCCAGAAAAACCGCCGTGACGTCACACGCTATCGTGCCGGCCAGCCAGTGAACTTCGCTAGTAATTTGGTCATAACTTCGTTATTTTTTTTCGTAGAACAATATTTTTTGCACTGTATGTTAAGGATTTCTTAGCTCTATAAATCTGCATTCTCAACTAAAAACGTTACTGATCGTCATTATGTTATGATATTACCTCTGTTTTAGAGTGCGTGGTATCGTTATTTGTGTTTATGCCTAGTGATCATAAGTATAGCATTTTGCATTCGGAGTTTTTGTTTGTCTTTTAACTATTAATACTTATTTTGTCACACATGGAACGAAAACTTGTTTCTTTATCTCTTCAGATCTTCAGATTTAAAATCACCGTGCAAACATACAATGGTCGAAGATAAAAAAGGCATTATTAGGATATTACAAGTAGTGCCTCGGTATTCTAAATATACTTAGCGCAGATAACATGGTATGAACGTTTTAAGCCTGCTCCACACTGCTTTTCTTATTAATCTTTATCATTTTTTAAATGGAGTTTTGTCATAAAATGACTATGAAACCCCGTAAAGCTAAGGTAAGAACATTTAATCTCACAAAACGAACATCTATCTACACGGGCATTTGTAAATAAAAGGGACATGTATCAGCATCTTGGCTTCTCATATTTTTCTTCATATTTTTTTCTTGGAAAAATGAATAAATGGAAGGAATGGATGTTATACCTACAGTTTCCCCTTTAGCACCTACACCTCCCCTCGGTCGTCAATTCGTAAACATTTTAATCATAAACCGTTTGCAGTTGTGTGCATTCAATATTGAAGTGTGCGTTTGTAGAACTAGTAAGAATATGTCAGAGTGGGCAATTCGTGTTTACCTCATTCCCTTCAGTTTTTGCAGACTTTTTTCGGTACATATTAGCAAAACTATTTATTATCAAAGGATTACACAGAAGGATTACGTCCAAACGGTCATCAAGGGTAGAATAAAAAAAAGATGGATGGATGTCATTGGCGTAATCAGTCTGCATGTCAATGTCATGTCACGCACTCACGCACGCATGGTTGTCAAAAAAGCCTTCTTCGTTACCTACGTTATCGGTTCGTTATTCTATTGACTTTTCGTATTATGCTAAGATGCAAACTGAATATCTCAAATATCTGTGAAAACTGCAACGTGATAACAGGAGAGATGTAATTAATTGTTACTGAACATTATTCTTATAAGCCCGTTTCTACCTACTATCGCTCACGAACTATGGCGGGTAATTTTTGGCAAAGTTCTCATCACCAACAATGGATACTGGACAAGCAGGATCTCATAAGAGATCGCCAACATGACCTGAATATACTGAGTGACGAAGAATATCAAAAGATTTTCAACTTCTTTGCGAGCATTATTCAGGTGCTAGGAGAGCAACTAAAGCTTCGTCAGCAAGTAATCGCGACTGCAACAGTTTACTTCAAGAGGTTTTACGCTAGAAATTCGCTGAAGTGCATAGACCCGTTGCTTTTGGCGCCTACGTGTGTGTTTCTCGCATCAAAAGTAGAAGAATTTGGTGTAATATCCAACTCTAGACTTATAACAACATGTCAAACTGTTATTAAGAATAAATTTAGCTATGCATATGGGCAACAAGAGTTTCCTTACCGAACTAATCACATTTTGGAATGCGAGTTTTACTTATTAGAAAACTTGGATTGTTGCTTGATAGTCTATCAGCCATACAGACCTCTACTACTGTTTGTGCAAGACATTGGGCAAGATGATCAACTTCTTACATATGCATGGAGAATAGTGAATGATTCACTGAGGACAGATGTCAGCCTACTTTATCCCCCATATCAGGTAATTACCCGATGATGCAAAGCATTAAGGAATATAAAAAAAAGGAACTATCAAAATATACTTATTCCTGTGAATGTATATATGTTTGTATTTTCCCACCTATGCCTAAATACCCCAACCGATTTAAATAAGGCGTCGAAGTTCAGGGATGATCACTGGGATGAAGATGAATCGAATCATCAGTAAATCATCAGGGCCCCGATTCTACTAAACCAATTGTTTTTGAATTGTTAATTAATTTTCTCAAAAATTGCCCTTTTAACAGTTTTGGTATAGATAAAGTGTCAAAAGTGAAAAACAAAGTTGTTTTTAAATTTTTAATGAATTGCCTCAAAAATTACACTTTTGACACTTTTTGTATAGATAAAGTGTCAAAAGTAAAAAAATTGAGGCAATTCATTAACAATTGAAAAATAATTGGTTTAGTAGAATCGGGGCCCAGATGGCGACATGTAAATTCGGGATGAAAAATTTAAAGTGATTTTACCTCTTCTGTGCCATGATATGATTGGATGTAATATCATTGAATAGAAGTAGGTTTTGGTACATAGCTTTTTGTTTTGGTGTACAGTTTGCGAAATTGATGTACCATTTTTATGTTTATTTAACTTTTTTTAAAGAAGCAATGTGTGCTTTGTATCTTAAGTTAAAGTTATACAATCTTTAGAACTATTCTTAAATAATAAAGCTTGTACTGTAAACATGTCTTTGTTTTCAGATAGCAATAAGTGCATTGCACATAGCATGTGTCATGCTTGGCAAAGAGAATCTCAAGCCGTGGTTTGCTGAACTAAATGTAGACATGGATAAGGTAAGGGCACTAGTAAACTATGAATAACTGGCCAAGAGCGTGTCGAGACACGCATATGGTAGGGTTCGATTATCCATAGCCATAGACATAAAATAGTGGTTATAAAAGTTATGTATCAAATCTTATCTTCATTTTAAAAGACCTATTCAACGAAGCCCCACATGATGAGGCGCAGCAAAAAAAAACCCACCTCATTTCACAGCACCCTTAAAATGCAAAATTATATTATTCTTATTTTCTAAATTGAAATCTATACTTGAACTGTAATTGTGCAAAGTTTCATGCACTTTCCTTGATAACTATAGGAGTTAGAAGGTTCTAAAAAATTAGGACAGACAGGCAGACAGAACAAACTTATAAGGGTTACTTGTAGGACTATGGAACCCTAAAAACGGCTTACACTCACATATTATGTTTATCGGTCCAATCGTTCAACAGTGAGTGTAAACTGTATGTCATTGTTATTACTGCAGCTGAAGTGGTTTTACACATTTTGTTTATACAGAGTGAAAGGCTGTACTGAGCCGAAGAAGGTCCAAATAGCGAGTGCAAACCGCTAGTCTGTGGAATGCACTGACTGAATGGGTGTTGCCCGATAGTTATAATCCGTGTGTGTTCAAATCATGAGTGAGGTTTCATCTAGACAAGCGTGCTCCATCAAAGACTGCATCTTGGCTTAACATCAGGCGAGGAGGCAGTCAAATTCAAGCCTATTATATAATTAAAAAAAGTGGTTTGAGTCTACTTTCTGTTGGGAAATTTTTAGTGCTGACTCAATTTCCATAGTTTTAAATATTTGACTCAATATACAAAGTGTATTATGATTACGTTTTGTTTAACTTTATTAATAGACATTAAACAATATATTTATATTTTCAGATCCAGGAGATTGTAAGGTCTATAATAAACCTATATGAAATGTGGAAGAGTTATGATGAGAAGAAAGAAATTCAGGGTCTCCTTGGTAAAATGCCGAAGCCAAAGCCTGCACCCCAAAGATAGCAAGTTGCTAATGACGATCAGTATTCATACTCATAAAAGACTGCAAAAGAAAAAAAAACTTTTGTGTTACAAAATGATGATTTTGTATATTTTGTAGTTGAAGTGAAAATGTTGTATACTATAATAATATGTATGTACTTTAGTACTAGCATTAACTTAGAACTATGAATGAAGTAGAAAATTTTATAACATTCAGTTGTTCCTTTTTTTGCATGAACTTGTAGATCACATGTTTTAAATTTATTGGTACTTCCGCGATTAAGGTACTAGGACATTTACTGTAGGGTACAAGAACACAACACCTGCTCTTCTTGCTGGACTCGCTCGCAGTTTTCAGTCAGCTCGTGACTAGACCACGGCCATTGTAACATGGTCGAAGTGTCGAGCGAAAGGTACCTATTATTACTTAAATAAAATAATGCGCGGTAAGTCCCGGTAAACATTTAAAACATGTGTTCAAGTCGCGAAAGTTTAAAAGTTACTTTTAACTTTTAGTTCATGAAGGGTTACCTTTATCTTGTAGTATTGGAGGTCAAGATACAATTTGAATCGCGCCAACAAAGTTAGCTATTATTTAATAAACCCAATAGGAGAGCTCTAAACTTTCTATTTTTTTCTTAAATACGCCTTTTTTTACCGACTTCCAAAAAGGAAGAGGTTATCATCAATATTGTGTTTTTTTATGTATGTTACCTCAGAACTTTGACTGGGTGAACCGATTTTAATGATTCTTTTTTTATTCAAAAGCTGGTGCATTCCATTTGGTCCTATTTCATTTTGATCCAGTTCTGATGAATTCGGATTTTATATTGATAATTACTTTAGAAATTACTTGTGCAATTTTTATGAAACTTAGCATGTAAAATAACCGATAGAATTTCAATGACTTCCATCTTTGAAGAAAAAAACAACAACCATTCATTCACAAAATCCAACCATATTTCAAAACAGTTGTGTCCAATATTTTTTTTTGAAAAACAGTTACTGGACAAGACATCGAATAAATGAATACATACTGTACTTTAAAAATTGTATTCGTTTACGTTATCTGTACACTTGTATGTTTTGAATTTTAGGCAAAACGGTTTTGTATAAAGTTTATCAAATGTTAAGCACGATGTTAGACGAAACAAAACAGTTTTGAAATTGCTAATCACGTTCTAGGGTTATTTATTTTATTTTCTCACTATTGTTGATGTTTCCTTAATCTTTCACCATGGCTTATTTCAATTTTCGGATACTCTATATATAAGGGGATAAATAATGTATTTACTGAACAAACTAATTTCAGATTTTGCGTTACTTAGATGGCATATAGTTATTAACTAGAGTAGCAACAACTCTCAACTACTATTTAAAGAATGTCAATGATATGTACCTACTAGAGTTAAGTACACCAGTAAAGTATAAAATTAACTTGTAATTCGTAGTTTTACTTTCTTTTAAGTAGCTACCTTTGGTACCTCGTTTTTAAAGATGGCCATGAATCAGGAAATGGGGACATATCGTCACCTGTATTAAGCGATCCATTTTAGGTGGCTCATTATCTTTAGAATAATATTGCAAACTAGCTGTACCCGCAATTTCGCCTGCGATTTCTTCAGAAAAAAATAGCCTATGTCCGTCCTCATGATCATGATACCATTGCCTCGCAAAATTTTATCGAGATCGGTTAAGCCGTTTAGCCATGAACATACAGACAGACAGCAAATAGACAGACAGACAGACAGAGTTACTTTCGCATGTATAATATTAGTGTGATCAGTGTGATATAGTATACTTAAAGCAATTTTCGTGTTAGTATTTTTAGGATGGTAGAGCAGATAGAAAAGAAATACCTTAACAGATATCGGAAAAAATCTTGAATAAACCGGCCAAGTGCGAGTCGTGCTCGCGCACTGAGAGTTCCGTACCACCAAATAAAATTCAGAAACTCAATATAAAACAAAATAATATCGCCGTAACATTACACATGCTGTGAAAATTTCAACTAGCTATCAATTATGGTTCGAAAGATACAGCCGTTAAAAGGTAGAACGGACAGACAGACAGCTGAAGCTTGGTAATAGAGTCCCGTTTTCATCCTTTGGGTACAGAATACAAAAAAGAATACTGTTCCATTGAAAACGGTCAGTGACACTCGACAAAATGTATGGAAAAGCTGATATTTTTTTCGCGATTTCAGGGTTGGTCCCATAGTAAAACTTCATAATGATGAGTACAATGACCTCTTTTCGGCTTAGTATTGTCTATATGCGTAACCCTGTATAATTCCTACCTACAACCTAAACCGATTTGAATAAATGAAATTTCTCAGAGGAGAAAAATCGAACTTCAGGGATGGTCACTGGGTAGGGTGACATCCAAGGGAGTGGGCATCAGGTACAGGCTAGGGGGTAAGCGTTCGGAGTGCTCTCGAACAGAAGAGTACATAATTTTCAACATGTCGCATTTGGCCCCAACTGAATAATATCCTGGCTACCCCCTTAGTGACGTCAGCATAAAGACGAGATGGCGTCTTGTAAAGAGGAAATGAAAAAATAATATTGCTGTCATTCATGTGACGTATCATTGAATTGGTACGGAACAGGTTTTTGAAAACGAAGGTGAGATTTTACTTCCTTTTTAACCGACTTCAAAAGTGGAGGCAGGTTTCAATTTGCTCCAATTTTTTTCAAATTATTTTTTGTTCAGGCATACCTTTTGCTAAATATTATGCGCCAAAAATACCGTCGGGTTTTAAGTATTTTTAATGAAAGTAACTCGTTGGTACCCAAATAAGTACTTAGTTTCTATACATTTTACATTTCTATGCCGACTAAGGTAGAATTAGAGGTGCCAAAAAAACCGCCAATAGCTGTTAAATTATTTTAACAATAGATGATTAATGGTATACCATTGGTCAATAATGTTTTCCGAAATATCATGCCATGCCACCTCTCGAGTGAACTACGAGTAAGTATTGAGATTTATAGTGGTGCCTATAATACCTACACCTAGCAGGTGGAACATGGGTCAGTAGTATAGTACCCATAGTCCAACCAGGTGAACAAGCTGAACCACGGAGGGAACGCAAATTACCTATTTACAGGGTTACGCAGAAAGGGTGTACTTAGCCGAAAGGGCCAGTAGTACCCATCATTTTGAACAACTTTTAAGATGGGACCAACACTAAAATCGCGAAAAAAATATCAGCTGTTCCATACATTTTGTTGAGTGTAATTAGTGTGACCCTTTTCTATGGAATAGCTTATTAATTTTTGTGGTTTCAGAGTTGCTCCAATATTAAATGTTGTTTATAATGTTGTTCATTTCGGCTTAGTACACCTTTTCCGCGTAACCCAGTATAGGAAGTATGCACATGCAAGTATGATTAGGGAAGATCATTCAGCGGATGCTTCGGCCGAATTAACGGCGCATTGTGTAAGTCTACAATCATAACAAGTGAAACAGTCCTCGTCTTGATCGTGTCAAAACAATTTGCAATTTTATTAGGGTGTCCACTCTTACGGTTTTTATACGGGCGTTTTACAGAAGGCATGTAGACAAATTATTTTTAATTTTTGTATATTATATACATAGCGATGTGTGTATGTAACTATGTAGGTATGTATGGACTCCGACACGGCTGAACCGATTTTGACGGAACTTTCACAGGCAGATTGCTGATGTTATAAGGAGTAATCCACGCGGGTTAAAATCGCGGTACACAGCTAGTTTCCTCAAAAAAGCTGATCTTAAATAGCCCAGCAACGTAAACAAAATTAAAATGTGTTTAAAAATAAAATCTGTTGTATTTTAATTACATTCCAAACAGAGCGATAGCAAGATATGACGACAAGCCTCAGAGGCGCCTTACAAATTATTCATCCCCTCTCAATCCCCACCAAACAACTAAGATCAGTGTAAAACCCTATTTATAGGGAATAAATGTATTTTTCACCAAAAACTTTAAATGCTTATGTATATCTCTGAAATTTATCATTAAATTTTAATTGTTTACAGTGTGTGTAATGTATTTAATTATATCCTTCGCAAAATCTGTGATTTGTAATAAATGAAACACCAGTTAACTCTGTGTACTTGAGTAGCAATACTTAAGCATGTTTATCTACCCAACAAATTGAACAACTTGCAAAAAAAATATGTCCTCAAGAAAAATCACCGATCTACAGTGCTACAATAATCATATTTTGGCCGCAGTGATGTTAGACCTTTGGCTGCGCAATGGATTTTTCAGAAACGAATTTGTTTATTGCGCAGCTAAACTGCGTCCAAAATGATCCTTGTTGCACTGTAGATTCGTAATTTTTCATGGGTACACACCACAGTAAAGAAACAGTTTTTGTTTAGATCAGCTCTTAAGTATCACTACACCTTTGTGTAACATCGCGTAGCGTAGAGAGAGTCTACCCAATTATTGTGAGGCCTAGACTCTACTATCATACATTTAGTTACAACATTTTTGAGTGGTGACCTCAGATTAGACAAACGAGAGATATATGGTGGCGTGGCGGGTGCGAAGGCATCAGGCTTGATGCTCGAACTCGCTCTGCGACCTTGTCGCCCTTTTTTGCATGTGGACTATTAGTTGGATGAGTAAGACAGTTTAACAATATAGTGAAAAGTGAGTGAAACGGATACATTTGAAAACGAACGCGTATCTTCCCATTGAATACCCAGAATCCATGTGATTTTGATAAATATCTGGGACATTATTGCACACATGGTCATCTGACCCCAAACTAAGCAAAGCTTGTAATATGGCTGCCAGAGACTGATATAAATCCATTCCCAGTTGCTTCCATTCTAAACTCGGCTAATGTAGCAACACACAACATGTGATTCTCCATTTTGTAGGTAATCTTATCTATCATGCAGGTTTATTAGGTAGGTACCCGTGTAGGGTTAGTACGTACCATAGAAAAATAAATTAAGGTAGTACCTGCTTGATTTAGTATATGATTGTTTTCGATCTTTTTGAATCAGAGAACGAACATCGGTCGGTAGATCTAATACATAGGTATGCTTGGATCGACCGACGAATTAACAAACCAAATAATAGAAAAAGTCCCCTCGATCTGTAAAATTGATGTCACCCTACAATATCAAGTAGCATGTTGTGACTAGGTAGGTATGTGTGCGAGTATAAAAGTGATGACTACTGGTATTCCTATACTAGTCGGGTCTGCAGCCATCATGTCGTCGATCAAGGCACTGCTCTGCGACCTCTGCGTCATCTTGCTGCTCGGATTCGCAGTCGCAGACATCGTGGTAGCGGATCAGAAACCAATCAGGTATTCACTTAACACTTAACATGTTATAAGACTTATCTATACCTACTTACGAATCGTTGGCATTTATTTTTACCTATTTTTTGCAGTATTTTGGACCTCATTGAGTAGGTTAATTGAATAACTTTACCTAACCCTTCAAATTCATTGCAAAATCTTTTTGTCTGCAGTCCAACAGCAGCGTCCAGCACACCAAAAGGAAACTGCCTTTGCGGTGGTTTTTCGTCCGTTGCCATCGAAACCGACAGTCAGCCGCTTCTCTCCCAAAGCCCAGGATTGGATGTGAAGTGCGACGACGAAGGAGAGAGCACTTGCAAGCAGTTGTGCGTAGCCCTGGCTACTGCTGCCAAGGCGAAGGGACCTGAGGAGCTGTGTGTGAGGCTGACGAATGCCGAAGAATTGAAGGTACATCCCACGTCTTTTCGCTATTTTATGAATAGATTGGGAATTTGTAAACACCGGTGATGGCAGTATGCGAGCAAGCAAAGCCTTGTAAGGCTACATATTTTTTTGCTACCGATCACTACCGTTAAGCCAGTTATAAGATTGCAATGGTAACTTCCTAGCACAATGTCTAAGGCAATATATTTTCTCTCCTCCCGGGGCGCAACAGCTCGTTGTGGTCCGCCCGCGTCTTGAGAGGACAACGACGCGGGCTACATTGAGCCTTTGATTTTCCTACACTGGCTAGCTTGGGCAACGGGAATTCAGATCTTCCATATCAGACCACCCTCAAGCCTCCTAAAGGCAAACACATGTTATGAATGCTTAAATCTTCAATGTTATCCGAATATCACTGGTCCTTTCCGCAGCTATCAGCGTTCTCCAAGATATGCGACCGGCGGTGGACGTACGCCGACATGACAGCAGACGAGCCTTTGTGCTGCGCCGACTCAAAAGTAAAGGTCTGCGCATCAGCGGAGAAGACAAACGCGACTAACGTGGTCGACGCGAAAACGGTTTTGTAAAACAGCGGTGACTATTTATGAACCAAATTATTCATCCTTTGCCTAGGTCTTATAGCAGATGTGAACCGTTCGCTTATCTAATATTGCAAGAAAAGAGAAGTGAGCAAGGTTAATTTTAAAATTGATG
Organism: Agriopis leucophaearia; assembly: GCA_949125355.1. NCBI lineage: Eukaryota > Metazoa > Arthropoda > Insecta > Lepidoptera > Geometridae > Agriopis > Agriopis leucophaearia. The sequence continues at coordinate 12,255,096 of OX421264.1, forward strand.
ATAGCTGATTTTTACTGCATTTAATAAATGAATTAAGTAATACACGTGTTTTTGATTGATTTTCTTGTAGATAAGAATGTAGACTTGCCTACATCGTAGCACGCTAGGAACGTTTAATACGGGTTAATGGTCCGCGTAAGAGGGATGCTGATTCGGATTCCTGAGGGTCTTAGAGCTATTTGTTTCAAACGATTCTATTTAGGTGATGAGAAAGTTGCGCGATCGCAAACCGTATCTCGGCGTGATTTTGCGAACTGCGCTGTTTCAGCGCTAATTCGAACACGCGTTAAGAGTTAGCCGTAAGGCCCCTGTCCGTGAGCCGGGGTACAACAAGTGTAATCTAATGAAGAATAAAACTGACCACAAGCATAAGTACGAGACGGTGTACTGGCGCTCGTCCACACGCGCGCACGCGCACCAATTCCTGCGTGCGAACGAATATGCCGCGCCGCTATCTCGCCCGCACATTTCATGGGTTTTTTAGAGATATAAAATTGCTGCCTAATTTTTAAAAATTTCATACGGTCATTTTTAGATCACCGCTCCCAGGTACTGACCATCGACATCACTCTATGCACTTCTAATATTTTTGTTTATACAGGGTTACGCATTTACCCTGTACTGAGCCGAAAGGAGGTTATTGTACTCATCATTATGAACAACTTTTACTATGGGACCAACATAAAATCGCGAAAAAATCACTTGTTCCATAGATTTTTTCGAGTGTCATTGGCTATTTTCTATGGAACAGCTGATATTTTTCTCGCGACTTCAAGGTGGGTCTCGTAGTAAAAGTTGTTCATAATGATGAGTAAAATAACCTCCTTTCGGCTTAGTACAGGGTATACGCGTAACCCTATGTATAGTCAAGAACGATAATTCACTATTCCATAAAAGTTAGGTAGAGATCTTTCATTGTAAGTGTGCACGCCCCTCCACCGTATTTTTGTAGTATTTTGTATGCGTAGTGTGGTGAAGGGGCATGCCCATTTAGAATAAAATATCTCTACAGTCCGTTCAGTTATTTTACCTCTGACATTATGTTGTCATCAGTCGTACAATAAATATTTTCTGATTCTGTTGTCTTTGTCGTTCATATGGCAACGCTTAATGCCAGGCCGTAATAACAACATAATGTCAAAGCTAAAATAACTGTGACCGGACTGTAAAACCCTTGTTTGTCTGGTCTGAGGATATAACCATTGATATAATTAATAAATTTTTGACCTTGACCCTCTATCCAGTACGTTATAAATCAATGGGTACCGCTATTACATCAAATGCAGCGAGAAAAATACAGTTTCTCAAATATGAGCATGTTTATTTACAACTGGAAATAACTAAGACAAGTACTAAATCATAAGAAGCTTTGTACAACGCGATTTGATCAAAAATACAAGTACACAAATTATCAGGTTTAAGTAAAAATGTAGTATTTAATGTGGTCTAGTCGTAGGATACTATTCTGTAATACAATATATAGTTTTTGCTTTCCATTTCACCACTGCATACTACGAGCACTTAACTACGGGAGACGGCAATCAGAGATGTCTGCCAAAAAAATTTGTTGTATGACCATGCACACAACATTGTGTTAGTTGCGCTGTATTTGTTATACAATTGCTCAAAAATATGTGTGTTATAGCAGTAACAGCCGTATTGAACTTGGCTGACAAACCACCGTCTGACCAACGGGAGAGAAAGAGTGAGAATATAATATCCCTCTCTTTTTCTCCCGTTGGTTGACGTCAGCCATGTTAACGTGTATAGACACGTTAACATGGCTGACGTCAACGGTACGGTACGGTTCTTATGTTAAAGAGTTCATGTCATGTATGTATGCATGTGGGTCTCTTAAATCTACCATAGCTCCTGAGAGCTTGGGCCGATTTTGGTGTGAGTGGTATCGTTAGAATCCATACATAATCCCGATTGTCATAGGCTAGTTAAAAAATTACATAGTGCGACTATGGAAAACAAATGAAACCAGACTTGCTTTTTTCCCCGACTAAATTTATCATTATCTCCTCTAAAACTTGTTAAGCAGATTCTAAATATATGTGTCGACACTATAAAACATACATTAGTTTACCAGAAATGGCTATAAGAGTGACGACGTGACAGAAAACTAGTGAGTTATTATGAGGGAATTTATGTTTTCTAATTTTTCAATTATGTAGCTTGTTTGTATGTGTGCTTGATTTAAATCGCTGCTGCGAGCTTGAGTATTCTTTCATATCAACAGGATTTTGTTTTGCGCGCGCGCATGAGTGTGTGTGTATCTGTGCCTATCAGTGTTGTTACCGTCTCCCATGGATAAATCCTCAGTTCTATTTAAAGTGGAATGGAAAAGTGTATTACGTCTTTTTCACTATTTGTGGAAAAGTATAGATCACAGGAGAAACTCGTTACTATTTTTATCCGAATTAATCGATACCGCGGTGGGTATACCCGTAATTTTCGTCGAATTAAATTATCCTTTTCACCAATTCATTACTTAAATAAAAACATGATATTTTTTCTTATTTATCGGGACTTATCGCGCACCATTAAATATAGGTAAAAATAGATACATTTCGCTCGACGTTTCGACCATGTTACAATGGCCGTGGTCACGAGCTGAGTCAGCTATATATAATTAATAGTGCGCGATAAGTCCCGATAAATATGAAAACATGTGTTCGAATCGCGAAAGTTTAAAAATTACTAACATGATATTTATAACTAGTTTTAAAATCGGCATTATTTATCGTATTGCTCAGGAAATAAAAGAGCTTGATGGTTTTTAAAATAAATCTGGAAATGTAAGGAATTCGAGTTAGCAATTATTACAGAAGGAAACAAGTTTTGCCTACGCTGGGGAAAGATCTGAACTGCACAATTTACAAGCACCAGATTCATATTTTTACTAGATGTACAGGCTATTGGAACAAAAGTTGTCCGGTATGATGTAGGGAGCCTAAGGAACGAGAGGTTTTAGGTGAGTTATAAATAACTCTGAATAACCTTAGTGGGGCTCATCACTGGGAAGGTTTTCACCAGTTTTTGAACGCACCATCTGCCTTTGCGCTGCCCCTAAAATTCTACTATCTGCAGTCTCTAAGGCCTGCTGCTCTAGGCTAGACAGTTTCGGCCTAACGCCGACCGAAGACGAGGCGGGCGGCGTCGCGACTTCCAAGCGGTCGCGGATAAGTTAATTCTTGCTGGTCAAAAAGACTCCGTGCCGCGTTGAGTCTCGACAATTCTAAACTCTAGTAAATGATGTACAATTTTGAACCTAGCGTGAACTGAAAAAAGTCCACAGCATTTTGAACGCTGCGACGCCGCCACATCGACTCTTCAGGCGGCGTTGGCTCTTAGTTTTGCCATATGGTAAATGCGATGCTGGAGAGTTATTGTGATTTAGTGAACGAATTTGATAGCTCTGCTAAACAAAGTTTGAAATCCGTTATAGCAAGTATTGTGAATGTAGCCCCCAGGTTTAAAAGGCTGTTTCGGAAGTATCTGCTTCATAAAAAATCATTAACATCATGAACATGATAAAAATGCTTATGGCGGTAATTTGAAAGGAATAACAAATATTCCAAGTTACAAAAATTTGGCTTCCCCACTTCCAAATCTAGTGTTCAGATCCTGAGCTTTCTTGATGATGGATTTTTTCTGCGCTTCATCGAACCGATTCACCTGAAGATCGACGTCTCGACTGAAAGGACGACGTTCCTTTTTGCCATCGGACTCTTTCTCCTCCTTCTGTAAAACATTGAGCGAGTTATTTTAAGTAAAATACATGTTTATAAATGTCCACGCAGGTAAAACCGCGATGCGCAAATAGTGAGGTATGACAATAAACGTAGCATAAACCGAAGAAAAAAAATTCCACGGCAGTTTATATGCCGCGCTTCAACTCTTTGTCGGGCGTTAGGCACATAATATATTACATACAGAATTAACTACGGAAACTTCAATTCTGTGGTACCATTTTTGACAGCGCTAAAAGAAATGCCATCATTTTCTGATTATTATTTTTATGATTTTTTTGCTGGGACTGTCTCACTGCTGGGTGGCAACCCCTTTCCGAAATAAAAACATCTCAAATTTATATAAATAATAAACTGGCGAAGTGCAAGTCGGGATCGCGCGCTGAGGGTTCCGTATCACCACAAAAAACAATAATTATCAATTTAAACAATTGAATAAAAATGTGGCATTTCGATGAAAGAAATGATAATGTCGGCCAAGTAACGAAATTACCAGTTATAACTTGGTAATGAACAGAAATTTGTCAACGACTCACACTTGGCCATTATTTATTATTAGTTGTTATACTTTAGAGTGTGTACTATAATCATGTTTTTACGTTACCATACCGGTACGTTTTACTATTTTTACATTAAAGCCATGACAAAAATACGTAAAAAATGCGTTTGTTAAACAAAAGGGGGGGGTGTACCCCCTTTTGTTTTTACTTTTAGACTATTATTTCGTAGTTGATCCGCCCTAACATTACATATTCTGTGAAAATTTCAACTGGCTATCTATTTACGGTTCCAAAGATACAGCTGTTTAAAGGTAAGAGGGATGGACGGACGGACGCACAGTCAGACAGACAGACAGCGTAGGCCCAGCAATTATAGCGTCCCGTTTTTACCCTTTGGGTACGGAACCCTAAAAATTCAATGATTTTCGTTGCTCGTTGTGGTGTCAATTATCTCCAAATCTAATATTTTAATAAGTATGTTTGTAGTACTTGCATTATAGCGATCAAAAATATAACTTACCTTTTTTTTCTTTTTTAATTTCTTTTGATGTTGCTCTAATAAACTTTCTTCCCTTTTATGTTTCTTTTTGTGCTTTCTGTAATAAAAAACAGAAATCATATGAGATCTCGAACATCACTAAAGAATACAAAAATATATATATACCTTTAGCCGGGACCTGGCAGATACAAACAAAATTTCCAATGGTCCAGCCGTATAGGTGACAAACACACGTACAGAAGAATTACATATATTAAGTTATATATTTATTGTTGCTTACGCTGTTGGCCTTACAGTTATTAATCGACAAAAAGGAGAACGGTTCTATGTTCCACAGCTTCTTTTTAAATGTATGTTCATCAATTTCTCCGCCATTATGAAATGATTTTGATGATTCCTTTTTTATTTGGTCACACTTCAGAGGTGGTCTCATATAAATTTCATCAAAATCGGTCTACTTGTATGGGTTTTAAATCAAAATAACTGAAAAAATAATATGTCATCCAAGCAAACGAAATTGCGTATTTACTGATTTTAAAGTCAGTTTTTTAATTTAATATTTATTCAATAGTCAGTTCGAGGTTATCCGCGGAGTAAAACCTGTAAATTTATAGGACAGATAAATTTATTGATTTGTTAAGTAATTGACCGTTTAACTGCGGATTGAAAAAAATGCCTAAAGTGTTATTTAATGTTTTTCTAAGTTTTCGCCATTATTACATATTGAAATTGACCAGTTAACGGACTTTATCGCGTGTACTTAATATTATTTAATTCCTGACGTGTCAATCACTTTGCAGTGTAAGTGATCCCAGGTATACACGTGATAAAATGCATTAAAATTTCAAGTGATTAATTTCAATGTGTTATTGTTTTGTTACTATGGAACCTTTTTTTTGATTGATAGGCAAATCAGTTGCCATAGTTTTCATGATAAAGGATGTGACATCGAAAATGAACATGAATATTTTTGACTTCATGAGGTAAATAGTCAAAATTTATTATTAATCCTGCAGTGGCCATTTTGTATTTATGTTGATGTCACCTACCCAGGGATCGTCACTGAACTTCTATCGTCACCTTTATCCAAATCTACACCAATATTATAAAGAGGAAAGATTTGTACCTATTTTTGTATGTTTGTAATGAATAGGCTCCGAAACTACTGAACCGATTTGAAAAATTCTTTCACTGTTGGGAAGCTACACTATCCCCGGGTGACATAGGCTATATTATATTTTGTAGCGAGGCCGAAAGCCGAGCTTACACTCGTGCGAAGCCGGGGCGGACGGCTAGTCTGTTATATAAGACGTTTAGGCTGTGTACCCTCATATTTGGAATGTCAATGAAAGGCCGTGGTTGATAGCTGACTGCTTTATTAACTCATGAAGCCTACCCACATTATTAACCCCACAATATTGGCGTTGGATCGTCGCGTAGAAGTAAAATAGACACATTGGCATAGAACACAGGGCAAGCGGCCTTCCCCTCTCCGCTAGATCTAGGGGCTGCATAAGCACTTGGATACTTACTTAACAGCCATCTCCTGCTCTTCGTCTCGGGTCGCTATAAGTCGAGCTCGCGCGTCGCGTTGCAGTACCACCTCAGCGTCCTCTTCCTTGACTATGCCGGCAGCCTTGCGGGCTTTCTCCTCGGGAGTGTCGGTCCAACTTGATCTACACGAATAAGATAATAATACATTTTTAACAAAACTTACATACACAAAAAAATACCCAAATTAAGAACCTCATTTATGGATAACGGTTGAAAAAATAAAAGTTTAATAAAACTGCACGTTCAGGCAAAAACAGTTCTGTTGAAATTCAAAATTCTGGGTGGCTTCTTATTCTAAATTGTTTGCATTCTTGACAGAGCCGTCGTGGTTTTCAGTTTGGGTGGTTTGCTTTACAATTCGGCGCCATTATGCGCGTATATGAAGCCTTTCTCGTGCATATATTTAGTTAACTGCATGCCTGGTCAAATAATTTTTTGACCAGAGTGCTGGCTGGTATCTTGCGCAACATTATTTAATTTAAAAAATATATAGGTATATATACAACATACCTATCTGACATATCAGGTCCCTCCTTCGCCCTGAAACTCCTTGCTTCCAATCCGATATACTTTGCTTTCCCTTCCGGCAGCTCCAGCATCCATTCCTCCCGGTTCTTCACCTTCTGGCTGTCGATCGATCGCCCATCAATGGTTTTTATCTAGAAAAATGGAAATCTGTTCCATACTTTGCCATACTGTGAGCAGGTTAGAAGCAGAGTATACAAAATGTACACACCAGAAAGGTACGAGTCCGTGGGCGGCAACAGTGTCCCCGTACCTATCGAAATGTATCTACATACAAATTCAAATGAAATGTATAGTGTGTAAACTAATTTAGCAAGTAGAATGCATTTACCTGCATCTGATACATTAATAAGCCTATATAAATGTATGCTACAGGCCGTGAACTCTGGGTAGTAAACAGGGTAGGATGCCCTGAGACATGATAGTGACAATATATATAAAAATCAGGCCAATGACAGCGATAAGCTGAAGATCAGGCGGTGTGTGCTTTGGAAGAGGCCTATGACGTGCAGCGGACTAAGATAAACTGATTATGATGATGATAGACACCTACAGTATAGGTTAGTTTATATCATAATGGGTTGTCCTATAATACCTTGATGTCGAGAGCCCTCTCCTCTAACCGCTGGTGAGCCTCCGACCACTTATTCTCAGCGCCAACCGGAAGTGGGCCGATGCCACCATCATCATCGGAACTTTCATATTTTACTACTTCACGGACCGCTAACACCTTGCGCAAGTCTTCAGGAATGGTTGGTCCTGAAATGCAGTTTAAGAAATAATGTAGGTAGGTATTCACAAGATCAAAACAGACAGAACAGAGATAAATACAGGGACTGATAGGTCGCCTAAAAGATTTTGCTACAACTTTAATTTGAAAATTGACCGATATCAAGGATTGTTTCGATTGTTAGACAATTTAATCAGATACCTTCAGTATCTGAACTATCCAATGACTTTAAACTTTACAATACCCTCCAAGCGGGATGTTGGTGCACGTCTTATCAACTCCACTTTAAATTGGACACTCAATACTGTAATGAAATTCCATGGTTTAATTTAACAAATTTGATTTAGATTCAGAATGATTTAAACACATTTAAACATAAATTGCACAACATTCTGTAAGCAAGCACGGCCAATGTAGACACAGGATTAATAGTCAATATTTCGAAAGCCCATAGGATGCGGTTTAATTCCACTTTTATTATGCAGTCTACTAATCTGTGAAATGTGGTGCCGGAATGGGTGTTCCCCGATAGTTACAATCTGGGCGTTTTTTAATTGCGAGCGAATCGGTTTCTTCTGGACAAAAGTGCTCCAATGTAGACTGAATCATCACTTAACAGGAGACGTGGAGGTCAGACGCTAGCTATTTTAAAAGGAGAGGGTTAAAATATTTAAATTAAAAAACTGCTGGTCCGCCATAGAAAACTGGTCTAAAATTCAGTTGCATGATTTGTCCCACACTAACAGGGCAAGATAAATAAAAGCTAGTAAAAAGTAGATGCTCACCTAAATGCTTCACCTTAGGCTGGCCCTGAAGATGAGGAGGTAAAGCAGGGCCCTCGATATCTTGCGAAGAGCTTCGTCGACTAGCCTGCAAATGTGGCGGCAGAGCTGGTCCACAGATATCCGTTTTTGGAGTTATGTTTTTTGTCTGCCGCAACTTATGCCTGAGATCTGAAGGATCATACTCAATCTGTGAATCATCATCTGAAGATATCTCTCCTTCTTCACTACTCTCTTTCTTAGTACTCTTCTGAGTAGAACTCACTTCTGGTACAGCTTCTGCTTGATTCTGAGAAGACTCTTCTTTAACTTTGTCCTGTATATCAGTTGTACTGCTTACTTCTACTACAGGAACATCTACATCTCTGTCTTTGCTGCCCTTTGAACTTTTTCTTTTATGTTTTTTTCTATGTTTCTTCTTCCTTGTTTTTTGAAGCTCTTTTTCTAAGTTTAAAAGCTTAGCTCTCAGTCTTTCATCATCGGATGAGTCAATCTCACTTGATACTTCGGGCTTCTCTTTTACAACTGCAGGAATCATGTTGTAATATGAGCCAAGTTGTACTTCTTCAGACTTGTCTGAGTCACTATGTACTTGGACTATAACAGGGCTACTCTTTCGTTTTAAAGGTGCAGAGACAGGTGGTATATAGATCTCAGATTTCTTTCCCCTATAGTCAGGGGATGATGATACTTTTTCTCTTGATTCTCTGTCATACTTGGTCTTTGGAAGAGATTGTCTTTCGCTCTTTGGAGATTTTCTTTCGACCTTGGGTGAAGTTCTTCTACTTGGTTCCAAAGTGCGTTTTATTTCTTCTTTCAAATCTCTTCCAGGCTCTGAGGATCTTTGTGACTTTGCTTTAGGTTCAGGAGTCCTTTGTGAACGAATCTTTATCTCAGGAGATTTATGTGACCTGGGCTTGGGTTCAGGAGTCTTTTGTAGTCTTGTTCTAAGTTCAGGAGACTTGCGAGACCTAGACCTTTTTTGCCTATCCCTACTGGCATTTCTGCGTTCACGAGTCTTAGATGTAGGCCTACTATGTCTGGGTCTTTCATTAGACCTTCTTCTCGGACTTCTATCCCTAGAATGTCTTCTTCTGACAGGAGAGTGTCTGGAAAATCTATGTCGATCTCTAGAATGTTTGTCATCTTCATCTCTTTTTCTACCAAAGTCTCTACGGAACCTGTCATTCTCTGAAGGCCTACTTCTTCCAGATCTAAAACTATCTTGTTTTCTGTCAGAACTTTTTGCTTCCTCAGTTTTAGTATGTCCTTTGAATCTACCTGTTTCCGAATCACTGCTGGACTCATCAGACAGCATTTTGGGATACCTAAAAACAAAAAGGTTAACGTAAAACCAGAATAAAAAAGACTATTCTATTTACACACTAACTTTATTTCTACAAGTAGGTACATTTTGCACTTATATTTAACAGTACTTTTAAAACATTTTCGCTATTTTCTTAGCGCTATAACGAATGGATTTCAAAAATCCAGCTGTCAGTATTCCCTTTAAAGATTGTCTTACACTAGATTGCCAGACCAAATCTTTAAGTATTTGCCTCAATATCACAGCACAATCTATATCGTAGGCTACAGCCCGGAGGACATCCTCCATATCTTGCTGAAGACCACCATGGTTCCAGAACTTAACGATTCTCTGCTGGGGTACCATCGGCAGCTGCATCAAATGGTGCAGTTTAGTTTCTGGATGTAAGTCTTGATGGCACTGAGCATCTCCTGTTGGAAAGTCTACATAAGCATGGAAATGCTGCAAGACTGGTCTATAAAGCTCCCGAAAGTTCAACAATTGAGGCTGAACAATGTTTTTCACTTTATTTTTGTTTTCACCAAACGTCATTCTAAAATCACCGGCATAGCTCAAATTTGAAATTGCAAAGTAGAAGTCATATTCTGAGAATGTTTCTGGCAATAAGAGAAGCGTTGTGTGAACAGCAGAGCGCAGGTTGGCCTGCAGAGCATTCTGTAGCTGAGAACTATTAGTCTGCTTGATGATCTCCACCGGTTTGTGAAGCCGGCCTGCTAGGTACAGATCGTTCCAGTCGAGAAGATCAGCAATCAAATCTTTTTGAGACACTACGCCATATTTGATCATAATGTTTTCTTCCTTCATCTCAACAAGTGTGTTGAAATACACCTTAGCACCCCATTTTTCTTGAAATCTTGCAACAAATCCTTTGCCCAGGAACCTGAGCGCGGAGTAATGTGACGGGTTCACGTCTATGTTTGCTCCGTGCCATCGATGGGAGTTATCGACGCAGTATATTAGATCGATCATGTTCTGTTTATTCTGGTTGCCCATTTGAGGTTTAACCGCGGACCCGTATGCGAAGCAAAACGTGAAGTTTTGTGGAAATTTAGAAAGTATTCTGTAGTATAGAGGAGACACATCTCTAGCGACGCCTCCTAACGCTTTTACAGTTGCTGATGCCATTGGAAAAACAAAAAGATGATATCTGCTGACCTGCTGTTTAGGTTAGATGCGACGATCTTTCACTTGTCTTCGAGGTATGATGTACTTCAAAATGTTATTTGCACGTTGTAGATAAACATATTCAGACGAAATATATTAAATAATTGGGTGTATAATTGGTCATTTTCCCCAATTAATCCAAACAAAACCACAACACTTCGCAACCAAAACCAACCTCCGCCACCTCGTTCAGTCTGACTCTGACGTAACGATGTAATATTTTTTTGTATTTTGCGCCCCTATATGAGCAGGCTAAAGCCATACCACCTCGTCTTCCTTATTTTACTGTCATAAGTATTGCCCCAGTAATGTAGTGCAGAGTTTACTAGAGGCACTGCTTTTACGGAGTTTCACACCTTTATATCACTCACCCACATTCACCAACACTTATAACAAATAATAATCCTCTAATATTACACTCGTTTATACACAATTTTAGGAAAATAATACAATGAACCGACATGTTTTTTAGGGTTCCGTACCCAAAGGGTAAAACGAGACCCTATTACTAAGATTCTGCTGGCCGTCCGTCTGTCTGTCTGTCTGTCCGTCTGTCTGTCTGTCTGCCAGGCTGTATCTCATGAACCGTAATAGACCGTTGAAATTTTCACAGATGATGTATTTCCGTTGCCGGTATATCAACAAATACTAAATAATTATCAATATAAAAAACCAACTTCATTTTTTTTACTGGATCAAACGATGCAACCACTACTGCAAACCATCTCGTTTGCAGTAGTGTACCGCTCAATATTGAAGAGAACTAGTAAGAATATATATGTGTGTATGCAAACATGTTTAACTCGCCCTTTTAGTTTTTAGCAGACTCTTTTTGGTACAAGCTCGAGTTTAACGTAAATCCAAACTAACAAAGCTTTATGATTATGATCTAAGATTTTGAAATTATTTTTATACTTACTGGCAACTGGCAAATGCATAAAACATGCAATTCCAAAATCTTCATATGAGGAAAATAAGTATTTGTCATTGTCAATCAATTTGTTATTGTCATTGATTCAGATCGTGAGTGAGATCGAGCGAGTGACGAGTTGTTCTGTCAACTTTTGTCCTAAATAGTCTGGCTGGATTCTGTTGTTGTTTTGTTGGTGTTTTGCGATCTTTCTGCGTCTAATTTAAATATTTTCACCTGCAGCAGGAAAACAGAACCTTAAGAAATAATGTCCAGTGCCGATAGAATAGATTTTGAGATGGAGGTGGAAGTAGAGAGCGCCTCGTCTGGGCCGGCAGTGGATGCTCCTAACCCAACTTCACCTGCTGCTCCGGCCCCCGGTGTGAACAAAAGCGTGGTGGTCACTACGGCTACTGCAGGATCTGTGACAGTGTCTCTTCATCCACTAGTCATAATGAACGTATCGGAACACTGGACACGACTGCGAGCTCAGGAAGGATCCCCTCAAACTGGTTGGTTTTTACATCGTACTAGGCTAACGTGAAATTGGTTACGATAAGAATTACTTTTTACTAAATCGAAACGATATATTTCCACTTAAATTTACACTTTTTCTTCACAGCCTATCTAAATACCAAAAGCAGTCAAAAGAATATTAACAGTTCTATTTCATCCTCGTTTTGCAGTGGTTGGTGCTCTCATCGGCAAGCAGAAAGGCAGAAATATTGAAGTGATGAACTCGTTTGAATTAGTCTTTAGTGTTATTGATGGAGACATTATTATAGATAGAGATTATTATAATATGAAAGAAGAACAATGTAAGTACTCACTTCTATCTGACCTGGAAAAATGCTTTTTCATGGTTATGCCATTTCACAATTTTCAGGGATGATGCTATGCATGCTATTATACAGATTGTGATGACTGGCAGTGCAACAATGAAGAGAAGTTTCACATTACTTTATCATAATTATTTACTATGACCAGTGTATGTCCTAAAACTGCGACCAGAACCACTGGAGGATGGGCAGCAACGTCCTAATAGTACATGGTGAACGTACTGCAATCCCCAAGCCACCTGTCAAGCGTGGGGATTGTGGCAACAACCCTCTCTATGAGGGAGGCCTTGTCCAACAGTGGGCGTTAATTGGCTGATGATGTGATGAGAATTATCGACTAATGGGTTATTATTAATCATGCGTATACAAAACAACTTGGCGACTTAAATGAGAGTATGCAACTATTTAGGCGGTATTTAATTACTTTCGTTACATGCATGACCTGAGTTTAACGTCATATAAAATTGTTATTAAAATAGTGTCGTAAAAAATAAATAAATGGTATGACTTAGGGTGGTAGCCAATCCACCACCTAGATTGAAGGCGAAATAGGTAAATTTATCTATAAGTTGGCCATGCCAATGCCACAGAATACATAAAGTACAAGTACAGAAGGTTCACTCCGTAAAAGCATTTAAATAAGTAGCGACTCTTACTACCGCACAATAAAGTCCAATTCAGGACGTGCGAGCGCTAACTACCTACTGCTATATTAACTTAGAAGTTGCCTCCCTGTCTATCGCGTAACTCTTGTCGTGTTATATCTGTCTATCGCGCGGCAGCGGGTACGACAAGTCCGACAAGACGACTACTTGTAGCTTCATACCTAAAGTGCGGAGTGCGCCAGGCCTGGTAACGCTGCCTGTAACACTAACAATGTTGTCAATAACTGCATAGCTATTGAGGATCTCCAGTTTCCGCTTGAAGAGATGAACCAAATGTTTTTTTATTTCCAGTCAAGCAAGTTTTCTCTGACATGGACTTCTTGGGATGGTACACGACAGGGGAAGCCCCGACTGAACGTGACATTGCCGTTCATCGTCAGATCTGTGATATTAATGAATGCCCAGTGATGCTAATGCTCAACCCAGCAGGTCGTAATGGAGAAGTGAGTTTATGAGATGCTTATATCTAGTAACCGATATGTTTTATATCGTTCTAATTCTAATTTAAAGTTGGGGTGATAAGACTTGCACTGACATCCCGCTTGGGGTGTATTGTGCATTTGCCCCTGACAGCATACACAAACCAGCCGAGCTCCTTAAGATAACGGAGCATGGCTTTGGGTCACTGTCTAAACTGTTCTACCCCTATTTCGCCAGGTATATATCTATTTATGGCGATAGCCTATATTTCGCCGAAAACTACATTACATCGCATTTATGACTCGCCATAAACAAGAAATTACAACATTTTGACAGACTTCAAAAAAGGACGGTTTTAATTTTTTTTTCATGTTTGTTACCTCAGAACTCGGTCAACTATGATTATGTTTTTTTATTTTTATTGTAAGGATATACAAAATTCGGTTACTTTGATGACAATATTGTGTCGTCCAAGTAACAAGTTCGCATTTTATACCGACTTTCAAAAAGGAGGAGTTTCTCAATTCGATTGTTTATATTTATTTTTTATGTTTGTTACCTTAGAACTTTCGACTGGGTGAACCGATTTTGATGTTTTTTTTTTTTTGTTGTGCTTCCTGTGTGGTTCCATTTCAATTTGGTGCAATTATGTCATTTTTATGAAGTCGGTTTTTTATATTGATAATTAATTTTTACTTTGTTATATTTTCAGCAACTACCAGTAGTGCTATATGAGTCGGTGATAGACGTTGTGAATGGACGCGCCACTATGCTGCTAGCACCTCTTACATACACACTAGCTGCAGAGGAAGCTGAGAGGATTGGAGTGGACCATGTTGCGAGGGTCTCATCTGGGGAGGGTACTCTGAACAGCTTAGGTAAGTTCTTACTTTGCCAGTTGATGGCTATGCGATTCATATTGTAGTTATGCTTGGCTATGATTAGGTCAGACTGGCCTCTCTTTCGTTCTTCAAGAAACTTGGTTGGTAGACTAGTCTATGCCAGCGAAATAACTATTGTTTCAAAACTCTATCAGGACTACGGTACATGTAGGAAAACGACCCATTACCACCCATACATTGTGGACTTTCCTTGGATACGTACCAAACGTTTCAATTCTACGTTTCTAATCCGTACGGCTAAGAATTGGAACAACCTGCCGGCTTCCTTGTTTCCTGGGAGATATAATTTGGGCCTTTTCAAGGCGAGAGTGAATAGGTATCTTCTAAGTCTGCGTGCTTCATCTTCGACCACATCGTCGCTTACCAACAGGCGAGTTGGTGGTCAAATGCGGACTTATTCGCGTAAAAAAAATAAAAAAAAGGACTTATGGCTCTTACGTCAACCCACCCCTAACTGAACCCGCCGGATGAGTTTAAAAGTAACTTTTTTAAATAGGTACATTTGTATATAAAAAAAAAAAAAAACTAAAACTCTAATCCAAACAACCGCACCTAGAAAAATAATGCGCGATAAATAAAATTTATTAATATATTTAAACTCATCCCGCGGGTCGGCTATTCTATCTATTTACGGCGATAGCCTATAATTCGCCGAAACCTACATTTCATCGCATTTATGACTCTTTTTTTTATTTTTTTATGTTTGTTACCTCATAACTTTTGACTGGGTAAACCGATTTTGATGATTCTTTTTTCATTTGAAAGCTGGTGCTTCCCGTTAAGTCCCATTTCAATTTGGTCCAGTTCTGATGAAGTGGGTTTTTTATATTGATAATTATACTAATTTTGTGAAGTTGTTTTTTTTTTCAATTAATAAGTAGTTATTATGCATTTTAGCCTCCCATTGAGCACCATTGATGACGTAATTTTTGTTATTTTGTTTACAGTGGCTGAGCACCTCACAGCGCAACGCTCGGCCATCAAGATGCTGGTGTCTCGAGTGCGCGCGGTCCTGGCTACGGTGCGCGCAATACGCGACGGCTCGCTGCCTCCTCGACCTGCGCTGCTGCGCGAGGCGCGGGCATTGTCCAACAGGCTGCCACTGTTGACGTCACAACAGTTCAGGACACACTTTTATAATGTAAGTTAGCTTCTCACAGCGTATCGGTTATCCTCTTTCATAATTAGAACCACAGAATACATATAAGTACAAATATAGAAGATTCACTCCGCAACATCATTTAAATAAGTTCGACTCTTGCTACTACACAATAAAGTGCAATACAGGACGTGCGAGCGCTAACTACCTACAGCTATTTTAACCTAGAAGTTGCCTCCCTGTCTATCGCGTAACTCTTGTCGCGTTATATCTGTCTATCGCGCGGCAGCGGGTACGACAAGTCCGACAAGACGACTACTTGTAGCTTCACACCTAAAGCGCGGAGTGTGCCAGGCCTGTTAGAACGTCAAAACGCAAAACTATGGAATGTTTTGCCTTCATCTGTGTTTCTGCAGGATTATAATCTTGGAATGTTCAAGTCTATGGTTAATAGGTTTTTACTAAGCAAACATGCTTCAAGATTGAAGTAAGAGGGTAATGACCCTGTTTCTTACAACAGCACACACAGACACAAATACATTTGTGAAAAACCCAAACAAACAAATGTATCAAAACAAAAATGAATGAATTTACCATAGACCAAAAATTTTTTTTGCTACAGAAATGTCTGTGCTCACTTTGCCCTCCTACATTTATTGTTCTTCAAGAGCCAGTTTCAATATTTCTGATATCTAAACGAATTTTTGTTTTTTCTATCGCCTGCCAGTCTTTCATAATTTATATTGGGCTTGTAAATGACCATCTCTGGCTAGAATAGTTCTTAAATGTCAATCGGCAAAAACGTAGAATTCTAAAACAATTCAAGTAACCCGTAAACTTTTTTCCAGCAATGCAACGATGTGGCTCTCATGACGTACCTGGGCACCATAACAAAAGGCTGCAACGCAATTAACCAGCTGGTGAACCGATTCAACGTATTATATGATCGCCAGGGGATGGGACGGCGCATGCGCGGGCTTTTCTTTTAGTCCCGACGCTAGTTATTATATACTTACGGTAGGTCCCAAGTTTCTGTTTTTTTTTTATTTGTGATATAAAGAGCGCTAAGTATTCGGGAAAGACATTTGACGTTGAAAATGTTTTTTAATCATGCATAAAAATCCTGGCTTAACTGGACTATTTCAGTGAGTATCAATGTCGTGAATATAAGTACGAACATGATGTCCAATATACAATTAAAATTGATTTAATACCTATGCGCAAAAATGTGTTTTGTATTGTTTTCGTGTTCCATACCTCTCTACAGCGAAAAGGTTGAATACCTTGAGGATTTACTATTCAATTATATACAATTCAATAAAATTATTAATAGCAGGACTCGAACCTGCTCCGTCCTTCGAAAAATTATACATGGAACGCACAACGCGTAGAAAATTATAGTCAAAAACGTTCGCAGTTTCATATATAAACATAGTTATCTACAATTTACATCAAAACAAAACTATTTTACCAACCGTATTTTTATACATTTACGGCTCATTTTTCTGATACGAGTTCGATTCGTACAACATCGTCAAAACTCCTCAACCGCCGTTCAACTCAAGCGAGCGATGTCTGAATCGTAAGTGGGAAAGAAATGAACTAAATATTTGTTTTATTTTTGAGGTGAAATAGCGATAGTCTTTGTACGTGTCTGAAAGAGAAGGCTGCATAACCAAAATACTAAAGGATGATAGAATAAGTGATTTCTATGGCTTTTGTGACTATTTGGATGATAAACAGTAATGTAAGTGTGTATGGAGTATTTACTTACCAATGATAATGTTCAGCCATCTTTATTAAAACAGTTGTTTTGTTATTCTTAAAATTTTCACTAAGCACTTGTCATTGTTACGGCTCGCGCAACTATTTGGTCACTGTGGGTCCAACTTGTCCCCGGATTGAGTCGAGACAAGTTGAGTATTGTCACAGAATACATATTAGTATTTGTACAGAAGATTCACTCCGAAAATTCATTTAAATAAGTAGCGACTCTTGCTACTACACAAAAAAGTGCAATTCAGAACGTGCGAGCGCTAACTACCTACTGCTATATTAACCTAGCAGTTGCCTCTCTGTCTATCGCGTAACTCTTGTCGCGTTAACTTTGTCTATCGCGCGGCAGCGGGCACGGCAAGTCCGACAAGACGACTACTTGTAGCTTCATACCTAAAGTGCGGAGTGCGCCAGGCCTGGTAACACTAAGATTTTATTGGAAAAATAAGTAGCTCGACTAGATGTTTCTAAAAGATGGCCGAAGTTAAGCAACAGACGATCCAAATAGACGTTATGAGATGTTAAATTGTAGGTTTTAGTTGTTTGATCTATTACAACTTTTAGGCCATATCAGAGGTAAAATCTTATGACTCTTTTCATACAAAAGGTAAAAAATAAAACGAAAATGAATGACGCAATAATTTTATTTCGCATCCCGTTGTCTGGCGACAGTGATTACTCGAAATCGACAAACTTTGGACACATTGAGATTCACACTACGGAAGACTCAGTCGTTAGTCTTTTTAACTGTAAACAAACATGCTGACTGTCAATGCGTATTATCATATTTTTATTAATGGTAAACGAAATGACAACCTGAACAAATCATGCTGCACCAGTTTGCCCTAACCGGATGCGTGCACAATGCATCAATGCAATAGTACGAGAACTTGCAAAAAACGATAGCAAATGTATGAAAAATTCAGTTTCCTTTCACGTCCGATAGAGGAGCCTGTTCAATTTTTCATACATTTTGCTATCGTTTACGTAACGATAACTTTTTCACAAGTGCTCGTTCTAAGGCCACTGTTTATTATGTGTCATTTTATTTGTTCTCTAATGAACATTCTTCCATTTTTGAAATTGGTTTACATAAAAATATGATGATGAGTTTCATAATTGTTTTTGTGGTTGTTTTTTTTATAATAAGTATTGTGATTATTGATTTACAATATAATTATTTATGAAGCTACACAAAACCAAAAGCGTAATACTGTGGAAAACGCGTGAATGTATTTACAAGTAACTAAGCTGCTAACTTCGTTAGGATAAAATGTGATACAGTAAAAAACTTGAAACAGTATTGATCTTCTATCATTAACATGAATACAGTCTTAATAATAGCACTGCCCTATAAATTATGTAAAATATCTAATTATTTTATTCAAAAATCACGTTTACAACTCTTAATTCATTTACATTACTTAATTAATGTGATAAAACTTACAGTATCGATATTTTTTATACTTGTACTTTAATCGATTATTTTGGTATAAAAATATTTTATTAAAAATGTAATTAATTCGAATCAAACACTAATATTGCTTCATGTACATTTATGTAGTAAAAAGTTTCTAAAAGACCACGTACATGTAAAATAAGACACAGTTTAACAATCACGTGATAACTTAGTCCAAAGTTCACTGAAACCTAACAATGCTAAGATATTTAACCAACTATTTCATCAATTCTTCCATTAAAAGTTATGTCCGTTATAGACGGTTAAAAAAACGATCATTTAGTTAAACGGTGAACTTGTTGTGGCTTGGTTGGAAATGCTTAAACAATTGGTAAATTTAAATATTTTTTGTAAGTAATGAAGGAAAGATATCATACACTTACAGGTTATATCTTGCTTGTCTCCAAAATAGGTAACACGTGATCAATTGGTTCTGTTTAATCGACTATTTGGTACAAGTGAACGGAAAGACAGAAATCAAAGAATTTGAAGAAAAATCAGATTCGGGAAATATTAGCTTTTATACGCATATTGAGTTTTCTTTTTTCCTGGCTTATCTATGAGAGTTTTAATCAATAATATGATGGCTGGAAGAGATTCGACTCTAGTTCGACTTCGTGTCGGAGTTTTTTCGATGCATATTTATATAATACATACCTATATGTAACTACAGAATGTTAAAACAGAAGCAAAAATTTGAACCTTCTTTAAGCAAACATGGTAAGATATTGCAAATTCGATAAAAAATATACTTTTACTGATTCACGCATGTTCATCAATCGAAGGGACATTAAAAAACAATAAAAACCAGTCCTTATGCTCTCGAGGGGAAGAGCCTTAGCTACGTGTGGTCTGGAGTTTTGTCGATGCCGATGAGTTCGTCGAAGAGTGAGTGGTTTTCAGGGATGAGATGTGGCTCATGGAGCGTGTGTTGCGCGAACTTCAGTACGGCGAGCGCGAGCTGGCCTACTGTCCACTTGCGGTCCACCAGCACGCGGACTATGGTGTCCAGCTGGAGAGAAATGACGACGTTAGTGAGGTAACTTTTTTAGAAAATTCTTAGAAACCTAAAATTTGCGGTTGACATAGCCCCTTTTCCCCATCAGCGTCCGAAATTATTTCTATAATCTCCGTCCTGTGGCAGCCAGCACTCCCGAGTTCGTCGCGCACTCGGGTTTGGGGGGACCTGGTGACTGTAGTTACCTTAAAGAGCTGTTCGTTCCCTGCGGTGTAGTATATAAGCGCGGGAAGGCCGGCCACACTGGCGGCCAGCCACTGCAGCAACATTTTTAGCTGCGGTTGGCCACGCTGCCGTCCCCCGCAGCCCCAGTTGCCCGTCGCCACCGGCCGGCTAGATCCGCCGCACACCATCTTGTGAGCCAGCTGGTTCAGCTATAAACAATTTGTGGTAGTGATGAGACAAAGAGCGCCAAGCTGGGTAAGTGGCACGCTTCTATTAACAATAAAGCTCTCGACACACGGTGCGACGTGCTTAAAGCTGGTCTTCCACTTGAGTTGTGCGGTACAAATGGTATTTTCCAATCGACTCTCTCATGGTCATGCTTCATCGAAATAGTAACGGAGTGTGAATTTTGTTGTGCAGTTCATCTCTCGCGGCCAATGCTGTGGGGACGAATAACCAGTGATGGGACCAAAACTCAAAATTAGTTCGAGTCAAAATCAGTTTCAAACGCGTCGCAGTGTATGGAGAGCTTAACTAGCACCTAGGGTCTACCGTTTAAATCACATAGACGGCACTTTATTGCGCTCGTCATCCTGGGACGTTAGTAGGTATATGCTCATTAATTCCAATGACTACTTTGCCATTCATAATGGCGAAACATACAACAATGTTTGACAGCAGTATATCTGGCAATAAAGTCGTAGCCACTCAGACAGATTTTCGAAAAAAATAAGGAAATCACGCAGAAGTTATTAGGTGCGACAACGGATGGGAGTAAGTGGCATGGTCAAAGGCGCTACTGATGAGTGGATATCCTTGAGTATTCTATTGTAGACGACCGACGTCTAACAACTTTTTTTTAAATGTGTGATTCATGTGATGTTGTAACATAAAGGTTGGCACAGTTAAAGTACATTAGCATTATCAGATGTGATTTTTTATAAAAGTGGTGAAAGTATGCGAGTCCCAGTGACATGCGCGCGGATGTTTCGACAGAAAGCGAAGGTATCGTCTTGTTAGTGAACAGGGGCTCAATTTTTCATTCTCGTGTATGATATTTCGCACGAAAATATGCGAAATAACTGACTTTCTAAAGAAATTCCAAACAAAAGTAGCATTTTTGAAACAATCATATCACTCCCTAATACAACGAGTGGTTTGAACCATTCGAATTTGCTTTCTATCAATAGACAATATTTTCGAGCGAAATCATACGAAAGGTTTATAAATCGAGCCCCTGAGCGTGAGTAGAGATTAGCGACAGACTAGCGCCTGACCTTCGGTTTCTTTAGCTTTACAGTGACCGGTTCACATTCGACTGACTCTTCGATAGTTTCTACTATCATGTTTATCATCCAATTCAATTTTTTCTTCCTAACGCTCGGGTTGGACACTTGCGTGGAGCAAGTCTCCGTGGAGGTGCTCAGAGACTTCGACTCTTCAGATCTCGTCTCGTCGTCAGCGCTTTTTCGTGTGCTCTCTATTATCTCCTCCGGTATTGATTGTTTTACTTTACGTTTCTGTCAAAACATAGCGACTGTGAGTTTTAAAGCCGTGGCAGGCTTTCAGCGAAGTTGGAAGATGCAAATTAATATCTACGCTAGGTGCTTTTGAGATTTGAAGAAGCTTTCACAATCCATTTAAACATTTATCATTCAAATTCCATTTGGCAAAATAAAATTGCATGTGTTGTCGGTCGCCATGAGCGATGACGGCAGTGCGAACATTTATTGACGGACACAAACACCAACCTCATGTTCTGTGCAGGTTGTTGGGCTGTGAGTCGACACCTCGCGTGATCCATTCACAAAGAAAGAAATACAGTTAAAGCCTCCTTCGAATCTTCCTATTCGAAGTCAATCGAGCCTCTACCCTAAGGGCCAAGCATTGAGAACAGAGCTTAAGGAAATGCCGTTCCAGGCCATTTTAAAACTAAGAACGTGCAAAGTTTGGAATTCGTCTTCATCAAAGACTTCCGTCTAGTATCATTAGCCACAAGTCAAAAGTTTCTCCAACATTTCTAACTTGTCCAAAAATTATAATAAAAATTACGGATAAGCAACCAATGAGAGAGAACCAAGAGTGCGTCACCAAGCCGCACGAAGGTAGTGAATGGTCCTGCAAGGCGACATGGACATCACACATTTTGAGCTGTCATCGTTTATCGATCAACCATATTGGTATACAATTTGGACAAGTTAGATGAAACCGAGTATAGGGCTCACCAGTTGAGCGGCGAGCCTGTGCCTGTGCCTCGCCAGCTCGAGGGAGAGCGAGCGAGCGGCGAGGGCGAGGCGCCTAGGTGCAGCGCGGTCTCGCGAGTCTCGGCCCGGGCCGTACAATTCTGCTGCCTCAGCTGCACCCGCGGCGCCCACCGAACTTCCACCACTTGCCATCGACTCGCTAAGGGTCCGCTTGAGAAGAGAGCCGGCGAACCTGCCAAAATACAATTTGATCGTGAGTGCTGATACAAGTTCTATTTTTCCTTTTTTATTATCTGATCTGAAAATTCTGAACCTGTCAAAATATGTCCTGGTTATAGTGTCGTTGATAAGTAGTTTTTACAACTGAATGATAGTAAAAGTGACCCTAATTTTACAGCATTTACCTTATTACAGCCAAGTCTCTGGAATCCAGCTCCCGTGCCTTATGTTCCCCTGACTCCGCGTCGACTATGGGGTCGCTCAACCACTGGTTGAATTGCTCGTATACTTCTTCTAGCTCCGAACTGTAAACAGAAATTATTGTTCTTCGGTCCAAAAAGTTGATTGAGTGCAGCAGCAAACGATATGATAGCCTTTTGTTTTTGACTATTTGCAGAATTTAGGACAACTTAACTTACGTGTATTCTGTGCTGAAGCTATACTTGGAGCTGTTCCCAGTTTCCTTCATCCCAGGCGGTCGCCGTCGCGGCGAGGGATCGCCGTTGCTGATGGTTTCCTTCTCCGTCAGGACGAAGCCAACTGAACCGCCTCGTTTTACTCTATATAGGCAAATTTGTAGATTAGAGGCATCAAATGAAGTGAGAAAAGGAAGGATGAAAAGGAAGAAACCCGTTAAAGGTGCCTTTGTTTAGTGTTAAAGATTTGGACCGAAGCACTTGTATGACTTTTCGTACCTAGACCCACTAATAATCTGACTATGTTTCAATTCAGCATTAAATAATGCTATTCCATAAGTAACGTTAGAGCTATAATTAGATCTCCCTTGATGTACAGGCGATACGAAATGAACACATAAATAGTTCTGAATTCCTGGTACTTAAGACTCACCTAATGTCATTATCGTTAAGTTCAGCTCCAGATATGCTGATCCCCACAGCATAGCTGGAGCTATCAGTGGACCAGTCACCAGTAGTACTGGTCGTGCAAGAGTTATCTGCCTCTCTTCTCAGAGCCTCTCGCAGTCTTTCGGCAAAGCTCATCCGCCGTTCTTCGGTGGACAGGTCTTTGGAATATTGGAATGAATTTGGTCTCGCACTCTCGCCTCTGCCTTCGTCTTCACTACCTGTCAGATCAGTAAATCAGTGTTGGGGTTGATAATAATGAGACAAATAGTACAATAAAGGTGGTTAGAATGACCGATTCAGCCAAGATTTTCAGCACATTAAGTGTTTTAAAAAGATATTTAATTTGTGTCGAGTTCAGATATTTTGCGTCCATACATTGTCGTGACATTACCCTAACTGGTTTAATACCCTGTTCAATTCGAAGCAAAATATTTAAACATAAGAGGGTAAGTAGCTGGACTGGATGGAACTTTCAAGTTTCAAGAAGTACACCTGCAGGTGTACGATACTTCATCCGTCTATAGGTAACTTAATACACGATTGCGTCGATATGAAAAATTCTACACCTGTCACCTGTGACCAATATTGATGTCTTCATTATCCTTACCATAATCAAAGCTATCATTGGCACTATGGAACTCGTCATCACTGGAGTTGCAACTGGAGTACAGGCTGTCTTCTTGCGTGTCCATGTTCGTGACTGGTCCGCGGGTCACTGGCAGGCATTCCCCCGATGATCCTAGCACTATGAACTTTCCTCGACGGTTGTTCAGCGTCTCAGCGTCAGGAGACAGCCAGCACTTACGCTTTGATAACTCTACACCTGAAATAATGACAGGAAAAATTGTAAATCTTCATTTGATTTTAGAATGGGTTATCAAAACAAGATTTGGTGTGACCTTCTTCACATAACGTGCCTTGTTTCGTAAATTTGACTAAATGCTTTATCCAAGGATTGTGTGTCGTTTGTAATCTTCTTAAGGACTTCTTTGTCACACTTTTATAAGTTTGATCCAATGATAGAACATTTAATCCCATCAGCTACTTGACCTTCACTTGGCAATGCGTTGAATTTTGTGTAGGCCGTGTCAAACGTAGAATACTGTACATTGTCGGAATTCGTGACGCGTCAAATATGGTAGGAATTTCGTGTATGGGTACGCCTTGGTATGGTGATTAGTTTGCTCTGTATTGGGGTTTGGTTATGATGATGATGATGATGACGATATAATTCTGCTGAATTCGAAAATGGAGATCTAGCATTATCAGTTACTGATGTTTCCTTGCAGGCATTATTGATCTGTAAATAGCTCTGGAAAAGTGGTAACCTTTGTACCGGGTCAGTGGTTTATACTCACTAGGGTCGTTGAGGTTGAGCGTGGCGGCGCAGTAGTTGTGAGGAGAGGGGCTCCTGCTGTTGAAGCTGTTAAGTGTGCTGCATGACGAGGCCTGCTTTACCACTACCGTCGCCTCCACCTCGGGTGGCGTGTGGCTGAACGACTCGCCTGGACAACGCAAAACTAATTTTACCTCAAAAAATTCGAAATCCCTAATGTAAGGGGCTTTGATCGAAGCCCTGTTGTGTATCTTAGTATACTTAGAATACGGCATCCTACTTGTAGTTAAGAGCCTAATAAGAGACCTCTGAGCTCAGTGGAGCTATAAGAGCCCATTATTCCTCCAAACGAGGCAAGGTTGAAGGGCGATAGAATCTATAAAGATCATCTACCATCAACATAAAAGAGCTGTGTTTTGATTCAGTAACAATTAACTTATGTGTTTTTTGATCGCTTTATTCTTGTTAAAGTTATAAATAGCAAAAAAGATAGACTCGTGTCTAAGAATGATCTTTTTAACAGACTTCAAAAAAGGCGGGGACAATTGGTTATTTATTCTTTTATTTTATGTTTGTTACCTCAGAACTCCGTCATTTATGAACCGTATATACTTTCAGACTGGTCCCAAAGAAATGTCATCAAAATCGGTTTAGTAGTTTGGCTTTTCAATCAAAATAACTGGAAAACTCGGTTACTTGGATGGCATAACACTCACACCCAAGTAACTTAAATCCCACTTTTTCAAATTTTGTGTCCTGTTTTTTTAACAGATATTTTTTATATTTATTATAAAAACATTATCAAGATATCATTATGATTTATGCTAAATCTATATCATATATCAGCTATTATGAATAGCCTGGAATATTCTTATTCTCAGGTAAAATAAAATGTTTCTGAAGTTGTTACCTATAGGTGAAAGTCGCCGTTCATGCCTGGAGCTGTCTTTGCTCTTCATAGGCGACTGCTGAAAAGCGAGGAGACACTTGTTTAGCTCTCGAAGCACGTTGTCTTCCTCCCACTGCGCTAGCGGCAGTTTGCTGTAGTCTTCTGCATCCATTAGACATACGGTCACCTAGAAAACATAGCATTATAAAAACTCTAGTCAAGTACTTATTTGTTTGGGTGAAGATATAGCAGTTATATGAACACAGCACAGTGGCTAGGTGAAGTGATTACAGGTAGAGTAAGGCTGTGACAGAATGTAGTCATACCGTTTTCGGCTCTTCCAGTAGTTCTGTCTTGGTTTTTTGTTTCTTATCGCAGATCCTGCTGAATGCTCTCACGCCTTCCACCTTAAGCACCTCATTGTCCTCCAATGCCTCAACCGACAGCATCGCTGGGAGTAACTCAGGCATCATGAACATTGACAGGGATTCCTGAAAAGAAGAATATTAAAAAGATTTAGGCTCTGCCAATTAAAAAACCTAGCGATTTAAAATAACGAGAGAACGATTAGTTCGGTGCAGTCCAGGCCTTAGATGAACGCACCAGAGTCAAGTCTTTTGTGACGCTTGCTTGTAAACAGATCTGGGAGAGCTGGACTAGTCTGAGATAGTCCCTAGTAACATGCATAATGGTTGGATGCATTCCAGCCTGTCTTCGACTGTGGCTATTGTTGTTGTACTAATTAGTCAAGGACGCTCCATTGAGTGGACGTGCCACAAAGTAAAATAATCTGGGATCTCTTTGCGGCACATTCGCAATGTTTGCATACCTGCCAAGCGGAACATAACCTGTCAAAAACTAAACATCAAAACGCCATTTTGAGTAATTAATGTGCCGCACAACACATGACCTGTTTAAAAAAAAACTTACATTACATACGTAAGGATAGTAGTACGTAATCTTCGTTTACCTGTGACTCCCCATCAATGAGCGTGTCTCCTCCAAGCCTGCTGGATGCGAAGCATATCCTGATGGCATCATCGTTCTCGCACCGCTCAGGCCTGCCCTCGTGCCTAACTAGTAGCTTGCACAGCGGTAGGGTGCATTCCAGCCAATCTTCTACTGTAAGCCATTGCTTGGCGGTCATCACCTGTCATTATTTAGGCATCATTAAAGTAGGTTTGAAAAATGCACCTAATGAACGGCCTAGACGTGGAAAACAGCACGCATGACACGCACCATGTATATATTTATATTATGCATTTTACAATTATCAAATCAAAAGTGGCCTGCTATTTGTTATGGTTAGATATGTTCCTCATAATGTTGATGACGACGGTTCACATTGTCATCATCATTACCATCAGCCAGAAGACGTCCACTGCTGAACATAGGCCTCCCCATCATACCTCCACACTAACTATGCCTGCTATCTACACCCCCTGGATGCCCGCGATTCTCACGATTTCGTTGGTCCATCTAGTGGGAAGCCTACCTACGCTGCCTCTTCCGGTTCGTGGTCTCCACTCAATAACCTTTCTTCCCCTTTTCGGTGGTGGTTATCGGTTCTCGCCGCGCCCAATGCCACTTCAACTTGCAAATTTTAATAGCTATGTCGGTGATTCTAGTTCTTCCTCTTTATTATACATATTTGTAACTATAAAAACAACCTCACAAGTCGCTACAAAATACAATGGTTGGCATGAAAAAGAAATTGATGCTATTTTTCAGTCTACGTAAAAAGTTCTTGAAAGTATCCGAGAGTTTTATGGCCAATAAATAATTAATTTACCGATCTACAAAAATAAATCCGTTAAATTGCTATTTGAAGCAAAGTAATACGCGATCACAAAGTCTGATCATTTTAATTTTATTGACCTTCCTAGCGACCCGCCCCGGCTTCGCACGGGTTTAAGCTCGGCCTGCGGCCTCGTTGCTATGACCCGCTCCAGGAACACAAAAGTTCATTTTAGTTCATATTTAATAGTCATTTTGCTATTTGGGACGGAGACAAATACAACAAATTAAAAACCATGAAAATAGGCCCAGCCGTTCTCGAGTTATAAGTGTTCGAACAAACCCGACTTTGTTTTATATTTTATTGGACTTATAAAAGTCACTTAAGTGCTTAGCTTAAGTGATACAAAGCTTGATTGGATGCAAATGAAATATGCAATGACTATGCAAACATAATAACAAATAAACATAATTTGAAAAATAATAAAAAGGCAGTGCAGCATAGCAGTACGTACATAAATACCTAGTACCTGCTACACAGTCTTCATTTATCTGAAATGCCATTGCCCTGGCTAGAAACCGCCGCCGTAGCTGTGCCGTAGCAGAGATTAAATAATAGTGTCTACGTGACCCAAGGCCCGCTACGACCGCTACGTAGCTATTGACGTCAGCAGTTGCGCTACGAGTGCTACGAACGCTACGTTTCGTGCAATCATAGCGTTTGCATCACTGACTATACACTGGTTATCGTATTATTGGTATTATTCAGATAAAACGTATTCAGTTCAGTGTACAACTTATCTCCAACCGAAATACAAATCCATTCAACCGCTCGCTGCAAAATTGAGTGGCAGAAAGAATCCGCAAACAACAAAAATGAACTATGTGAAAATGTGTTAGTTTTGTGAAATACACCACACACACCTGATTTGTGATACTCAACTAAGGCATTTACGAACTGTGTCGTATCTTATCAGTTTGAACTCACCTTTCGACTCAATTTGATAGACCCTTCATTGTTATTCTTATCTAGCCACTCGAAATAGTGGAGCAAGCTTTTTAATTTGCTTCTTTGAGATTTTCTGAAACCAACCGATAGAAAAATTAATGATATTCATTTGTTTCATTAAAAGTAGTTTGTAACATGGTATTTAATGTGTTGTGATTTTAAGAACCATCTTTGAAAAGAAACGTTTCACGTTTGGAGGGAAATTCAAATTTCAAACAGCTTTTTTGTTCTTGTAGCTAGGCCGGGTAATTATTGTAAACGATCATGATGTTTGCGAAAATTGATTATTGTTCTTTACAAACTCGCGTAAAGTTATTTATCTCCAATGCACATTATTACATACATTTGTCAATAAACAAATTTATGCTGTTTCAAACGGTTTATTGCCAAATGTAAGTAATATGGTGAGTAACTGAATAATAGCTAGCTGTACATGATAATGTAAAGAACGAACAACAATTTTCGCGAACACTATGCCAGTTCACAATAATTACCCGGCCTAGCTACAAGGACAAAAAAACTGTTTGAAATTTGATTTTCCCTCCAAAGTGAAACGTTTCACCTTAAGGCCTCGACCGTTGCTAGAGTAATGGGGGATTTCCGACAGCCGATAAAAAAAGTTTACAAAATGACCACACGTCAAAATGATGGCGTTAGCAAACAATGAAGTGATAAAAAGCAAATAAATGCGAGTAGCCAATTACTGCCATCAAGTCATTCACTGTCACCACCCTTTTTGACTGTCACAGAGTACTAGTTCTTGACTCGTCATTCGTCAACTAAGATTGCGCATATTACCATCACAGTGTTCTGTGATTACGTACGTACTTATATCATTTGCGCCGTGTGTATCACTCACTGTTAGCTTTGTTGGGGTTTTGTTGTTAGCTATTTTTGCACCGTGTGCATCACTGTTATTTATTTTATTTACTTTCCAGAGGGAAAATAAACAAATCGAAAAATGGTAATGAATGACATTTGTCTATATTTTTAGTTAGGATCTTTCATCATCATCTCAAAAAGGTAGGTAGGTAGTAGGTACCGAATAGGCTGAATAAATTCTCGAACGGTCACACTGACTTCATTATTTGTCAATGCCATCTATTACAATCTTTAAGTAAGGTTTTTTGAGCTGTCAGATAATCGCCCATTGGAAGTCAATTTTTTTGTCCGTCTGATTATCTTGTACGTGACTACAATATTTCAATGCGCAAAGAGGTTTGATTACGTTTTCCCACTAAAAAGAGGCGAATCCACAGAGGCTATATATGTTAGAATTTATAAACAAAACTTAATTGTCATTTATAGGTGGTGTGATTGGTTATTGGCTTATAATAAAGCAATAGCCATCTGGAAATGTACTTTTCTGAAACCGTGAATATCAATGCAATGTTTCAGAAAAGTACTATACAAGCTTTGGTGGCAATTGATTGTTTATGGACTCACGTATGCTGGCCTCGGCCACGCCTTGACCATATTTTTAAGAAGAATTTTCTACAAATGCTTCTGTAGCCGGCAGTATAATGTTACTAAAGAGGTTAGAATTTGTACAAACCTATGTAAATTCTTAAAAAAATGTGTAAAATTGAAGTCTTGTAGCGTCGGATGTGTTTTGAGCGTCCTCTTCGGGAAGGTTGAGAAGAATGCGTGAGCAATTAGTGATGACACGAAATTGTAGTCCAACTCTGTTACGTCGCCTGAAAAATAAACAGGAGTTGGTCATAAAGTAACTCTATTTTAATATTAATAAAAAAAAAGTTGGCAGACACGTGTGGCCTGGCAGATGTTAAACATGACGGCATAAGAACGTCATATCGTTTGCCGTCACGGCACACGAGTCGTTTTACTAGCAAGGTGCGCCTATTGATGTTGCACGTTAAAAATGCGATTTCTATTGAAGTGGCGACTTGTGCAATTCATAAATTTCAAATAAAGTAAAATAATCTGAATTTAGTACAAAATACAACAAAAAAGGTACAGTTTTAAAATTACTTTAAAGTGATGCATGGGGTTTGAATGTGATCTTATGTAGGAGTCTTGGAGTTTTGGCGCCAACACGACGTGGGACGCCAAAATCCTCTCAAGAGGAAAGAAAAAAAGTACTCTTCTACATCGATGCTGGCAGAATGCACAAGTCGTGTGACGCCAAGATCAAGAATTGTTTACTCACTTTGCTGCTGCAAGCTGAACATGAGTCCTTTAGGCGGCCGCCACTTCTTGAGATGCAGTGCGCGCTGCACCATGATGCGGGTGGTGTTGTCCAGAAAGTGGCGCTGCTCCTCTTGAGACAGCTCCTCGGCGAGGAACGACTCTAGACCCTTCAGCAGCTCGGGGTCCTTGATATCATCCTCGGGCTCGATGCCTATGCTGTAGTATTGAGAGAAATATAGCGTTGTTTTTCCACTGCAACGTTAACTATCTACTAATTACATTGAAACTGTAGGCAGAAACTAGATGCAGAGCTGAAAACCGAGCTCGATGGCGTACAAGCCGCACGACATCACTTAAAAGTAGGCTTATGATGATGAAGATATTTCACTATACTGGGTATTGTAGTGTTCACGAACACTACAACATCATGTGAAAATATCTTATATATTTCGCGTTCCGAATACAGTGGTAACGACGCTAGCTCGGCACGAATGCATTGTTGGTGTGATTCGGAACGCGCACTATCTATCTGTCTGTCTGTCAGTCCCTTCGTTTTTTTTTATTATGGCAACTTAACGGCTTAACTAATTTTGATGTTTGGTAAGGAAGTATTTGTAGGTCGGTACATCAAGATACGTACACACTTTTTATAGCGGAAAAACTGGAAAATCGTGAGTTAAAACCGCGAGATGCTGCTAGTAATGAGCAATGACTTGGAGTGCAGCCGCTGCACTAGATATGCGTCTGTGATAAAAATGTTTCTTGTATAAAAATTATGAAATGATCATAGATTGACGTTGTTGAACTATTTTGTTATCTTTATAATACATACTTGTTATTTGCTAGGTGCGAAAGTTGATGCCTATACCAAAAACAATAAAAAAAAAAAGTGTAGGTAAGTAAGTTTAAAAGTTAGTATTCGTAGTTAGGTTCTTTATTTACGTTTTATTTTTTTCGTTAAATAGGAAACTACCTGTTATTGTTATAAAATTGTGAAGAAAAGACTCACTTGCACATGTCATGTATTTTCAACATGCTGGTGGTAAGCTTTGCCGGAGCTGAAGCCAACAGAAGATGCTTCAAGTGCCGCTGCACCGAAGTCCACCAAGGGAGGTCACAAGGAAGCATTACAAGCGCCATTCTGTGGAACAATACATTAGTAATTACCATACTAATCAGAGAATATTACCGTAAACGAAAATCCAAACAAACAGAAACACCTATTTCTATTACAAAATCTACAAATACCAATTGGTATGTCGAAGTATATTATTATACCATGGCCATAATGTTTAAAATTTCGCGGCAATTTTAACGTTACTGAGTCACGCAGATAGTATTCGGAAGTAAATTTTATGACATCATGACAAATTTATCAATTATATTACATTAATTTAATATGTACATAGCGTGATTAACAGTACCTATCTACAAAATAACATGATACATATACTCATAGTTGGCAACCGTGTTAAGAAACTAGGGCATTTGTACGTAAGCAAAAGCAAAATGTCGAAGCGAATGTGAACGGAACGCTATTAGCATTTGACATTTCACGACAGCGCGCGAGCGAATTTGATTTTTTATCTGTGTGTTTTGTACTTTGCACTGGGAAATGCTATCGTTTATTTGCAGTTTTTATTTTATTTTAATGAATATACATCGATTTGTGCCAATGAAATCAAGGAAAACTTAATTCCAATGATCACGGACCAATTTGCTGTTACGTAAGAGGATTCTTTGATTTATTATTTGATAAAACAGTGTTACGAAACATCGCACCGTGTTGCGTACTGATAAGGTATTTTTATTATTTTTATCATTGCTAAGCACATTACGGGGCAGTGGAACACATATGTCCCTGATTCCGATTTAATTAACTCAACAATATATGTAGCCATAATACGGCTTTCAATCGATAAGTATTTATGAGTTTTTGATAACGAAAGAGCAAAGGTCGTCACACAAAAATGACTGTGAAACTTCTCAAAGCGCTGATCCTGGGTGCTCCAGCGTCAGGAAAGGGAACAATATCCTCGCGGATAGTGAAAAAGTACAACATAGAACACGTTTCCAGTGGAGATAGGCTCAGAGACCATATACAAAAACAAACCGACCTGGGCAAAGAAGTAAAAAAATACTTAAACGAAGGGCAACTAGTTCCTGATAATGTGATGATAAAGTTCATGAATACTGAGCTTAATAAAGTAAAAAATAAGCCCTGGCTTTTGGATGGTTTTCCTAGAACCATCGGGCAAGCCGATGCACTGTGGCAAGTCCAGGCGGTGGACGTAGTACTGAACTTAGATGTGCCATTTGATGTTATTATTGATAGAGTGAAGAGCCGTTGGGTGCACTTGCCTTCGGGAAGAGTTTACAATATTGGCTTCAACACTCCAAAAGTTGAAGGGAAAGACGACATTACTGGAGATGATTTGGTTCAGCGACCGGATGACAAACCGGAAGCGGTCAAAAATCGACTAGAAATCTATGAAAGTGTAACAAGACCTGTTATAGAATTTTATAAGAAAAAGGGAATATTGAAAGAGTTTCATGGACGCACCTCAGATGAAATCTGGCCCAAGGTTACGTCATATTTGGACGATGTATTTAAAAAGTAGTCTTGTTTACCATTACTTAGTTATTAACCGGGATGTGGTGCTAGTTAGTCTGTAAGGATACATTTTTGTAACAATATTGCACAAAAGGAAAAACACAAAAAATATAAACATGTATATTATAAAAAAATATCAAATCCACAAAAAATATTTGATCATGTCCTTTTTTAATGAGCTGACTTTTTATTGAGCGATGGTGGCCTAGCTGTAACGTGTGCGCTTAATAATCTTATGGCACTCGATTTGGTCAACGGCCTCGCATCAATGATTAATTTAGTACCCAAATAAATTATGTGCAGTTTGATGCCATCGCTCAACAACAGTCAAGGAAACATCGTGAGGCAACCGGTATGTCCAAGAACCTCTAAAGTTCAAAGACTGAATGTCATATTCACTAACATGCATTGGGCCTTCATGATGGATTAGGGCCCATCCTCTTTGAGAGAAGGCCTGTGTCCCAGCAGTGGGAACATGATAGGTGATAATGATGATTAACTTTTTGATGTTTACTTTATCATTTAAATGTGTATATAAATAGAGGTTTGGCAGTCAATCAATTTTAGAGGCTTGTTTTATTATGTGAATTCAGAGTACAGAGAGCTGATACTTGGGTACAGTGAGTAGATGACTATGTATAGAACAAAGTGCTTTACATTTGCACCAGAAATGATATATTTCACCTGATAATATACATATCATATGGGCTGAACTCGGCTCAAGCATTTTTTTCCCTGTAGCTGCAATAACATTCTGTACGAAAACCATAAATTCTGATGATTTTCGCTAGGTTTTTGAATGTAAGAATGTAACAGGCACCCGTTTTACTTCAGTGAAATATTAAAAGAAAGTGGTTTTATTTAGCTTCTTTTTACAATGTTAGTGCAGGTGTCAGAGCAAATAAATGCTTGGACGGAGTTGTGTATTAATATTGATTTACAAACATATGGTTGAGGGTTCTTGTACAAAATTTGTGATAATGTATCCATAGTTTACCTATTTTTCGGTAGACTGAGACTTGCTTTGCTCAGTCAATTATTTTATTGGTATAATACTAATAAAATAGTTGACTAAGCAAAGCAAGTCTCATAGTCTACCCAAATAGATCGACGTGTAGTGTTTTTTTATTTGTTCGACAATAACTTCCAAACTTTCGATTTGATCTTCATGAAAATTTTAGGTTTTTTATGTTCAAGTTATGCAAAATTGGTAATGAGATATGGAAAAATATAGGGTTCACGTATAAGATCATAGTTTGGGGCAAACAACTTTGTTATAACAATGTATAATTTAGATTGCAACAGAATGTTAGACTAAATGCATAGATTATCTTAAAAGTTAGTGTGGCTTTAGTCTTTTCCAATATTTTTGTGGTGGGCTACCACAACTTCAAAAACATTTTTATAATAATCTTACATTGAATTTTGTCTTACTCTTTCATTAGTCGAGAATGAATAATCGAGTAAGAATGTTTTTGAGTTCGTGGTAGCCCCCCAGATCGAAAGTTTTTAACACTGTGTATTAAGCTTTAATAATGGAAAAAAATTGGTAAATGAATTCACGGTGATGTTTGCAATGCAAGGTTTTATTATTATTATTTTTTGAGGGATACATGTTTTTGCAAGTTGTAATGAGCACTTTACCCAGGTATTAACATAAGCTTTGTTATATTATTAGGTACTGTTTATTTTGACCTTTTGAGCCACATACCAGCTTCCTCTAACCTACTCAGCAAATGCAATCCAATTGTTGAAAATGACTACCATTGTCAAGAGCTGTTATTAAACTCTTTCATAAATATTTTATTGTAAAATGAGATGCATAATTTTTATTTATTTTTGTTGGTTTTGAGTTATCATTTTGTAGAGCATAATCATGTATTTTTGATTGTTAAAACTGTTTATTGTTCTGATAAAACAATTAACAAGTCACAAACAATTGTAGTCTTCCTAAAAAAATACTTTCCACAAATGCACAAATACAGCTTGGCAATAAAGAGTAGAAATTAATAAGGGCGCCACTATCGCAAATAGTTCTAAATACTAGCAACCCTGTAGTACATTTGAGGAAGATGATTGGTTGAAATTATTCCACTGAAATGTTTTCACAGTATAGCCACAACAAAATAAATCCTTTTAAGACTTTGTTGCCAAGTTGTACATTATTAATTAATTAGCTATTAGAAAATAAGTGTCTTATATGGACTCGTATAGATATCTATTTTTAAAAATATTTAAGCATAAAAACATATACCTAAGCCATATATCACGCAAAGACTAGTTGTAGTTTTAAGAGTTGTTTAGAATGAGAATATTTACAAATAATTATTTTGAAGTAGAGTTTTACTTTTATCTATTTGACTGTTATGAGTTATGTACCTAGATATTTAGACTGAAATATATGTTGTCATTGTTAAATACTTATTTTGTTTTATTGTTAAGTGCTAAATTCACTGAAACTTAACAAGACGTTTACGACAACTCTGTCATAGTTAAAGTGTCAGTTAAATGTTAAATTTTGGTGAAGTGGACATAAGACGGTATAGCGCCGGTTTGCTGAAATTCATGGAAACTTAAGGCCATTAACAGCCTTATTAAGAAACGTTCGTTATTACAGTTATATGATTTTTAATGGGATTATTAACGGGATATTTAACGTGATAAGGTTGTGGGTGTAGCTGAACATGGTGCATGTGACTGCGCCGAAATATCGAGAGCTCCATCCAATTGCTTATCACGGTAAATATTCCGTTAATAATCATTTGAACAACCGTGATAGTATAAAACAGTGTTTTACGTTAGTTATACTCTGTCGCTGAGCAAGATCAGCCAAGTAATAACTTTAACGTTTGTTATAAGAGTTATAATGCAGTAAATATATGATCACCTGTTTTTGTCATTTCAACAATAAAAAAGACATTAAAAAGTTTGCTTAACATTACCACTGTTCATCAAATTGAACAAGATAAAAAAGTACAAAAATACTTAAAAAAAATAATATCGCGAATAAATCCGCGTTTGACCTCCAAGACCAACTTGTTTGTTGGTAAGCGAGGATGTGGTAGAAGATTAAGCACGCAGAGTGATATCTATTCACTCTGGCCTTGAAAAGGCCTGGTATATATATCTCAGAAAACAAGGAAGCCGGTAGGTTGTTCCAATCCTTGGCCGTTTTCATTATCTACCGTTATTAAGGCTTGTCTTTTATTAAGAATGATTTGCATGCGAAAACGTTATATTATTTCAGAGACACTCTAGCTAGTGAAAGTGGAAAAAAAACTAGTAGAGCTTACTCTACTACGATTAAAACAAAGTTATTGCTCAAATTTCACACTTTATATTTCACGGTTGCTCAATTATTTATTTACTTTTAATTTGTCCTCGTACACCTATCTTTCAACGTTATATATAGGTGCTTTTACAAGCGGACTTTATGCGATCGTATTTTTTTTCAGTAATAATGTATCTCAATTCTGCTAATATTTCAGTAACTCCCCTAATCATTTGATATCACGAAATCTAAATTACTTTGATAAGTGTTCAAAACAAATAAGAGTTGACAAAGAATGCCAAGACAATTACTTTGTGCGACCAAAAAATACGCAAATTATAACAATACCCAGAATTATGTTTTTGTATTCGTTATGCTTTGAACTATTTCTGAAATGTTAGTGAAGGTAGGAAGATAGGGTAAACTTTGTGAAAAATAAACTTGAATAAGGCGATAACTTAAAATGAATGAAATTCATGTTACCTTGTAGCAGTTGCGTCGCTTCAGGAACAATAAGGACCACAAGTATTCACACCAAGTCACTCTCGCCTCTCGGCAATAGGTTTCTTTTTACGCACTTTTTTCATTGTCCGCAGTAGAATGTCACAAGTTCCCTTCGCATGCAGAATATCTTATTGCTTTTCTAAAAGACAGAAATAGTGTGTGGAGAGAAAACGCGGACCGGCTGGCGGCGAGACGAGAGCGCGCAAACCCCGGCTATTTATAGCAACTTTCGTGCATCGCCGCTGAAATTAGATTGTAAATAAAAGTTTGGGTTAACAGGAGTCGTAGGCCTCATTACTAATTGTTCGTGTTGACTTACGTGGCGGTATTTCACCCGTAGCTTTATTTCGATAAGCGCACATGCTCTACGCTGTTTTCACGTGGTCACTTATGATTTAACTGTTATGTTAAACTGAACATTTTGGTAACACACATTTACAGGCTAATGTTGTAAGAGAGAATGATCTAAACTGGGCGAAAATGTGATTGGTAATCCTCTTTTAATTTATATTAAAAAAAAATGTCTGGAAGTAGACAACATGTAATAGGTCAACAGACTCGTGATAAACAAACCCATTTAATCTGCCATTCTTTCGTTTACGATTTCCTGAAACTCCAAACCAACTGATGCAGGGAAAAGCTTTACAACAAAACTTTAACACAGTAGCACTCACTGCTCAAAATCTTGTTATCGATGTGTCATTGGTTTTGTATTCGTATTTTCAGAGGTTTGCTCTAAATACCGTAAATATTTGGAGTCGTAGTGGACCGAAGGTTACTCGAATCGAACTCTGTAAATAGAGTTGGTAGGAGCGGCGCGAGCGCGCGGTTCCACGCACTAGGCTAAACTGACGCCGGGCGGACCGACTTTCGCTGGGGGGGCGAGTACCCTCGATAGGGGGCTGTCGCACCCTCCACCCTCGGCAGTGACGTCACCAGCCGCGTCACGACCTACGACGCCGTACGTCGCCGCCCAACGCGCGGCTTTAATAGCCTGCCTCGTGAAATGTCGTGCAGGCTGCTCCTAAAACGTTACGTAAAATGAAATATGAAAGTACCGAATGCCTGCGTCAGCACGCTACATTTCCATACTGTAAAGGTCGTAGCCACGAACTGAAAGTTAAAAGGGTTTATTTAAACCGACTCAAGCTGATTGTAGTATAATGACGTAGGACATGTATGGAAACCAATGTAGATACTTATATACTCTACCCTTAAATCAGACAAACCAGGGAGGCCTAAATCAGGCTTCTTGCTTTTAGTTGAACTCACCGTGCAGACGTGCCCATCCGATTTGGATTCGTCGAGCGACCTCTTTGCTTAAGTTGGACCTAAGTACCTAAATAGACAATCAGTGGGGTTAGTACGAGAACTTGCGAAAAAGTATTCGTTCCGTAAACGATAGCAAATGTATGAAAAATTCAGTTTCCTTTTACGTCCGATAGAGACGCTGTTCAATTTTTCATACATTTTGCTATCGTTTACGGAACGAATACTTTTTCGCAAGTTCTCGTACTAGGGTCACTGTCCAATATAGGTATAATAGTCAACAACTTCGAGAGTATCGTTCCCAATGACTACCGGCACAGGTACAAGAGGCCACATCATGACAGGCCACATCGCTCAAAGAACCGACAACCGATGGGGAAGAAAGGTGGAGACCACGAACCGGAAGTAGCAGCGTAAGTAGGCATGTTCAGCAGTGGATGTCTTCGGACTGATGATAATGATGCTAATTATAGACATAACTTACACTTGACCTTAACACCATCGATAAACGTTTACGGTTGGATCTATTCTGCATGACCGTTGTGGTGGTTAGGCAGCTGTTGAGTAGGGAATTCTTTGTTTAAGCCTAATGTCATTCTTGTGTTCTCATTAAATTCGTATTGCGTAACACGTAATTTTTTTATTTTATTTTTCTAATCAGAGGGATGAAAACAGTACTATTCATCCTTGCTGTCAAAAAAAATAAAAACTATGCACGCTATGTCCCAACGTTTTGTACAGCCAATCGCTCGTTAAATCGCGACGTAAAATTGTAACTGAAAAAAATAATTAATAATTATGTAACATGACTTTATACTTATAATTTACTTTTCACAATATTATTTGAGCTAAATATTTATTATCGTCAACGACAAAAAATACTGGTTGGTAGAATCACTGAAGTAAGAATTTTTTATCGTTCGCGCAAAACTTTATGAGCCCTCTGAAGTTAGGCCCAGTGGCTGCGCAGTACGCATATTATAGGTATCCGAGGGACTTTACAGGGCGTCGGGGAGGCCTCGCGCCTAACTTCAGAGGGCTCATAAAGTTTTGCGCGAACGATAGCCTTCTCTTTTCTGTGGGTAGAATGTGCCACAGAAAAAAAAACATAATAAGGCGGGAAAGCGGCAATTCGATCTTCAGTTGTTTTGTCGAGTACTAGTATACAGATATTTGTATAAAATGAGTACCTCAGATTCAGATATGAATTTAACCGCTGATGTTATTAAAGAAGAGGCTGAAAAAAGTAGTGGAAAACCTTTGACCGCCAAAATCAGAAGAAAGATAGGTACTTAAAACCTTACGATGTTTTTATGATAACGCGCGCTGAAAAAAGAGTAGTCTTTTTCGGAAAACGTGTTACTAACATATTACCCTGAAGTATCTAAGAATCATTAACCTTCAACAATCAGGTTTTTATTTACTTTCCTCATATTTGAAAGGAAAAAGGAGTGTTTACCTAGGGTGAAAGACCTATTTACTACTACGAACTATTGAATATAATAAACAATCTCGTGACTGAATGGGTCTCTGTCATCTCTTGTAACAGTCTACTATTAACTACGATGGCCGATAGAAACTATGGAAATGGAAGTATAGTATATAACTGGTATGGCTTTGTAAGGTTTTTTTAAGAACGGTGTGGTCCGGTAGCGCGTCGGTCCGGTCCCAGGTTTGGTTCTCGGCCAGGCAGATGTGTGAATGATGAAGTTATCTGCTTTGGGTCTGGGTGTTAGTTTGTCATGTCCTTATTTGTATTCCACGAAAGTGAATCATGTAGCTGTCGGAGTACTGACTTTTTATGTCATCTTTTCATTAAAACAGTTATGGGACTTTGTTAAATCACTTTCTTTTGGGAAAAAATAGATGACAGAGTTGTTATTTTGTCAGAGTTGTAGATGATTGAGCTAGGGATTTGATCAAATCTCCGTTTTTATCATCTCCCTGTGACATATCAACTATTATCGTTTGACATATTTACCGTGTTGTACGTACACTAGCTGCCCGTCTCAGTGTCCATCTTAAAATGCGCAATGCGCATGCGTAACGTCTATCAACATTGCTTCTCTTTTGCATTGTCCCTTTCTACATTTTCCAAAGGCTTTTCTTCTGCATCTCTTTGTGGGTTCTGCAATCCTAGTAGTTTGGGCGCCTGTGGAAAGCCGTTGCCGCCCTCACAAGTGCCATTGGGCGGGCTAGGGCGGAGCGGTCCGCACGCCCAAGTAAAATTATGTGGCAATGTCATCAGGTTTGGAAGGATTGCTAAGCTTCCTCTATTTTCATTATAATTTATTTAATATGCTCCACCATAATACACTTATTTAAGATTTTAAGATTTTTTTATCATTTAAAATTAATAAATGCCTCAGAAAAAATAATATATCATCAAAGATATCCGTGCTGTAAGTTTCAATAAGTTGTATTTTTTTAAAGTTGCTATTAGAAACGCGGTAACCGTTTTTGACAGTTCTATGTAGGTATGTATATTTTAGTATAACAACTATAGGTAGGTTTTTAAACGCGAATGTTTGTGAGTGTGTTAGTATTTGTTCCTGCTCAACTCCGTAACGGCTGAATGGATTAAGATGAAATTTATGGTGGTATTATACCCTGGATTAAGAGAGACTGAAAGGAGAGCGGTTGAAACCTCGGAGCGCTGTTTATTATTTAATTATTTTACTGACAGTGGCACATCTTGCCTCATCTCAAATTTGTACATCGCGCCTGATAAGGACACAATTTCAATTTGTACGACTCTGTATGCTTTTTTTGTATGCTTAGGAACCTATGAAATATAAATGACTTGATTTTATTTAGTAACTCTACACATTTTTACAGGTCGTCTGGAATTCAGAGAATCCTTTTAGGGCCTATTTCAAGCCAATCGATAGGCCTTTAATAGCGTAGAGGCTTAAACAAAGCGCCCACGTGCTCAGAAGACCTACAAAGGACAACACAAATGAAAACAGTTGGTTAAACCTGATCGACTCCAAAACCAGACAGTCGAAAGGTTGTTAACCACTGGAAGAAGAGCGAAAATTCATGTACAATACAAATTCTGCCGGTCAAATATCGTAGCTTATTAATAACGCATCATACTCATAGCTCAGTACCTACTAGGATTCCCTGCAACAAAGATGACATGAAACACACACCTAATACCTGGACCCAGAGCAGTTAATTAAATTCAAACATCTGCCTAGAATCGAATCCGGGACATCTTGCTTCCACTGAACCACCGGTCGTCGATCTTATATCTCGAACTAATAAACCTTATAATGCTGGCGTGTTTCTGGCTCAACACATTAGCCTCATTGCCATTCAGCGTAGAAATGCCGTTAACATGCTGGGTACGCCAACTGGTAGTGGGCTTGAGCATGTGGATTGTGTTTAGACCATCAACAGTCTACGGGCAGTCTAACTGTTAGAGTTAGCTTGTATTTTGTGTAGTAAAGGCACTTGCCAGTCATAAATCTCACCATCATCAGCCTATAAATTTAATGTTCGTCCAGTGCTAGACGTAGACTCTCCTAAAGAACACCACAGGGCAAGATCTTCTGATTTACGCATCGATTTGGTCTCTACTCTAGAACCCGTCTACCCCGTTGGTTCTTCTACTGATATGCCCAGCCCGAGGAGGAGAGCTAGTTTAAGGAGTTCGGCTGATTGGGGTTGGTTGGCAGGCCCAAATGCACAATACATTCCAAGAGGGATGTCAGTGCAGGTCTTATCTCTCCCCACTTTAAAATAGAATTAGAATTGCCCAGCCCACTGCTATACCAGCTGGCTAATCCTACTAAATAGTGAATATGATCTTACAGATTTTCTTACATTCTCTACATTTCGCTCGGCCCCATCTGGGGCCCCCAGGCACTCCTGTTGAAATGTGAGCCCTTTGTCAAAGTATTAGAATTTTCAATGATAAACTACGTCGCATAGCCCGTGTAATGACAAAAGCAACGTGAATTTTTTAAATTCAGGTCCAGACGAGGTACTGTAATTTGGAAATAGCGTGGATCGCACGGCGTCGATGGACGACTAGTCTTAAACAATTTGAGGGTATGACTGTTCTAGTCTTATGAAGCCTTAGTAACTCGGCCACGTGACGTCACTCAGCGCCGCCCAATGGGCCGAATTGGGCGGCTGGGCGGGGAACACCGGAAACATGGTAATTTAGCAATTCACGTTACAAATTACATGTTTATACTGTGACGAGAATTAGTAAACAGCTACGTAATTAATAAAAAAAATTATATAGATAGACATGTTTTATAATGTGGTAATATTTTTAATAAGCTCAAGTAAAAAGTTCTAATACCTACTTATATATATCTCGGTAATAGTTTACTTACCTAACTATTAGGTAAAAGTTCTGTTCGTAGCATAGATACCTATAATGTGAGAAAATGACGAAAAAACAACGTAAAATTAGCGAGTAGTTAGGTACGTTTTATTAAATAAGTACTCGTAAGATAAAACTGACTGACTTTTCGGAAAGATTGTACTTCCACTAATTTAAAACGAGATGTTATCATCATCTAAATTTTCCACCCTCAGAGGAGGAATGTTTTCTTCAAATTTAAATGGGACCACCCAAGACCAACCTATTCATAAACAAGAATCATTATAATAGGTCGACAATCGGCATATTTATACAAAAAACACAGTTGAATTGAAAACTAATTTTTTTAGTTTGTTGAAAATGAAATAGAACATTATTACCTATATACCATATACCGTGATAGTTAGACAGTTGAAATTTTCACAGATGATGTATTTCTTTTGTCGCTATAACAAAAATTACTAAAAAATCAAAATAAAATAAATATTTAAGGGGACTCACATACAACAAACGTGATTTTTGTAATTTGTGGTGGCACGGAACCCTCAGTACGCGAGCCCAAGTTTGGCCACGACGCATTTGGCCGGTATTTTTATTTCCATAAAAACTTATAGGAACACTTGGACACGTCTAAAAATATTATTATTCAATATCTAATTGTATAGGTATGGTAATAATTATATTCTGCATGCTATGCTGCCACTTCAAGTTGCTAATCCGGAAGGCTATGTCGGAATCTTTCGTTCGTCTACGGATCTCCTCACAAAATCCTCCACAAGATGGATAGATCACCTACAGGAGAAGAGGATGCAGGCCGCTTCCATCCGGCCCTTGGAGATCCCAGAGGCCTATGTCCAGCAGTGGACATACTATGGCTGTAATGATGATAATGTTGACTAATTATATTTACTTGTGCTTTACTACATTACAATCATAAAGATCTACAAATTGTTACAACAGCGGTTCCAAAATAACTACAAGACTAGACTAGGCAAAGCCTGTCTCTTGGGCACCATAAAGCCAGTTAACAGCCCCTGTTGGTGCACTTACATTCATACTAATCGTGTCATATAGATACATTTTTCCATATTCTGGTGCGTGCATTCTAATACCTATATTTTCAACGAAGTACGTATATAAATCCTGAATTATGTATAAAAATAGTACTGTATATAGTATTTAAGTTTCCATACATTAACAATATAAAAGGCGATGTGTGTAATATGTATGTATGTATGGTCCCTATGGACTCCAAAACGGCTGGACCGATTTTGACGGGACTTTCACTGGCAGATAGCTGATGATATAAGGAGTAATCAACGCGGGTGAAACAGTGGGGCGCAGCTACTCAACAATAATTAACAAATTTATCAAAACTAAATCTAATTCAGACTAAACAACTTACCCCAATCCTTTTTTAAATGTCCCTATCACTAACAAAAGTAAGTCAAATCCTGACCTTCAGACATTTTTAGAACAGTTCTTGAAATGCTCTTAAACGTTTCCACGTGGCACAACACTGACATCCCTCAGCATCCTGAAGTCCTGGTGAATTCGACCTCTGGAGCGGACGGGGCCCCTCTAAAGCTATCCTTGCGAAAGGTCACAAAATGCCAAAGGCCACGGTTCGGCCTGATTACGTGATTCGCAAACCTTCTAATGGAGTTTTACCAATGCTTTCAGTATCTTTATAGCCGTAGTTATTTTACTTCAGTGAACTGTATGTAGACGCTAGGCAGTTTGCTAGGTAAGAACGTATTTAGAGAATGCAGCATCTCTAATAAGTATAAAATGAAGTTTTCCGCGTCTATCTGTAAAATTATATCCGCTGACTCCTCCTAAACTACGCAACGGATTTTGATGAAGTTTTCACCATTAGTTATTAGATAATTTTCCATGGCAGGTTTATATATATAATTTACTAAAATTTATACTCTTGTAAAGCCGGGGCGGGTCGCTAGTTAAATATATAGTTGACTAGGGTTGGTTATGTTTTTTTTGTAGTATTTTGGTTTAATTTACCTTCTTTTTTTACTGACTTCAAAAAAGAAGGGGTTCTTAAT
Organism: Agriopis leucophaearia; assembly: GCA_949125355.1. Classification (NCBI taxonomy): domain Eukaryota; kingdom Metazoa; phylum Arthropoda; class Insecta; order Lepidoptera; family Geometridae; genus Agriopis; species Agriopis leucophaearia. The sequence continues at coordinate 12,299,662 of OX421264.1, forward strand.
TCGGTTGTTTTTTCAATGTTAGTGACTTCTAATCTCCGTTGTATACGAAACGATTAGGTTTTTTTTTATAATTGAAATGATATACTTTCAGATTGGTCCCATAGAAATTTCATTAAAATAATTCAGTATAAATAAATAAAAAACTCGAAAATTCGGTTACTTGGATGAGAGTATTATATCCACCAAACCAAAATTGCATATTTTAAAAACTTTGTTTGAAGTCGATTTTATTTAATTTATCTTCACTTGCGCTCTTTCAAGGCGCCCCTTAATTTAATAACAATCTAGGATAATGTTGGGCTAGTGTGTAATTTATTTCTAACATCAATTTCTACGTATGGTATTTTAAAAACTAATGTGCACAATAGTACAATTCTTATTGTATCTATTAAGGGGAAGACACTTTGTTCACGTGTTCTTTAGAGCTAGCACTCTTCGAAGTAGCACTACACTACTTAACACTGACACTTTGTATTTCACTACACTAACTGAAACTAACTCGAACGGTTTTGTTTAGTTCTCTAACAATGTTTGTGTGGTCGAGGAGCTGGATAGCCTCGACATTCACATGATAATGAAGTCTGTTTACGTGAGCTTCGGCGTATTTGTAACCGACTTCCAAAAAGGAGGAGGTTCTATGTTTGTCTATGTTTTTTTTTAAATTAAATTTTCAACGAACTCTACTTGAAAGTATGTAGTTGTAATAACAACTAATATTTTTTTGTTGACATGCTTGGTAGGCGTTCGATGACTTCACCTGATGTTAAGTGATGGTGTAATCGAAGATGATAAACACACCTGACTGCTGTGTGGCTGTGAAGTGACGCTGCCCAAATACACCGTTAAGGCGAGGTTTTCCCACGTATAAGCAATGCTTGTTACTACAGATGACTGAATATATATAGATTTATTATATGTATACATATAGAAAGATAGACTACTAGACTAGATAGTTACGAGCCGTAGCTACGCCCGCGTGAAAATTTATTTGTCGCAAATACAGAACTATATAAGACCAAAAAAAAAAGATTTACCTATGTATTATTTCAGCACCCAATATCTACATTCCAAATATCATCAAAATCGATTTAGTTAGTGAAACTAACAAACTTTTGCATTTATAATATTAGTGGGAAAAACTACTGGAACTGAAAAACCATAACAAAAACAAAAAACTACTGGAATAAACAATATTTCATTTCATTTGATATATTTTTGTTAAAATAATAATAACTACATGAAATAAACTTCATCAGAATTTGAAACGATAGTATGATGATTGTCATTAATATATTCGGCGATAAGATTATTGTCACCCCTCTGTTAAAACTACCCTAAGCGTGCACCCCTGTAACCGGTTGCGTCACGATGTGACCCTTTGTACCAGGGCGACATACTATACTAGGAGATCGATCAACCCTTACAACACCCACACGAGTTTACTCTTGGGGTAGGTACTTACAAGTTCGTTACTTTTCTCAGATTGTTGGGTAAAACTAAGTCACAAACTTTATTAGAGGATTGAACACTTAAGTTTATGAAGCTTGATCGAAAAAGTTTATCCAAGGTGTAATTGCGGTATTTTATCTATAGTTTACGTCATTAATTGGTTTTTGACGACTTCGGTTTGACTTTGACGACGGTTAATTAACACCTACTGTTAAACGAACTCTAATATAATGTTGGTGATGTTATGGTATTTTTTTGGCTTAAACTATGTTATACTATCACATAGGTTAAGCAATTTTATTTATATGACACGAGATCGGTATTTTTTTGATTTATTATTGGAAGCAGCTTCTGTCATTCTCTGATTTTCCGGAATCATTTCTAAGAAAACTAATTAGGAGAGTTCTCTATCAAATTGAAAATTATGATTTTTTCAGGTATTTAGGTATTCAATTATAAATTTCTACTACATAGACTCATAAGATACATAGTGAGTACTTAGATGATAATAATAAATGATCTATAGGGGAAGTACTACCAAAATTGACTAATCACATCAATAGACGGAAACTTGAATTCAAATTCAACGCCAAACCCAACTTAGTCGAGTTTCAAACTACAGCGTATTTAATTAGAAATAAACAGGAAACAAGGGATTATTATGCTCTAAAAAGCTTAACAGATTTAAAGGTCGCGCTCCGACTCGAAACAACATTTCAGACATTTAAGAATGGCTTCCCACGTGTCACGTGGTTATAGTACTTTCATTGTGTATAACGAAGCTATGCCACACGGTTTTACTCATAACTTTCTAATTTTCTTATATTTTTCATTGCATAAAATGTCCTATGTATGTAATAAGTTTTTTTTAAATGGTGAAGTGTTGTTTCGCATTTTAGAATATACAAAATTAAATGTTATAGACGACTAAAAATTTCAAAAATCTTGATAGCCAGAGTTTCGAGCCTGCTGCATCCGTGTTTATATCCGAGTGCTCTAATCGCTAAGCAACGGTCGCCTCCGCACGGCATGTACGAGTATGTCTTATGTAATTTTTCTTTATATCCTTCTTATCCTACTACTACCCTGTTTGACCTATCATATACTGATATAATAAATGCGGTTTTTGTTTGTTTGTTCTTTTTTCACGCAGCAACAGAGCGGGCGACCGACCGTTTTAAATAATAGTCTTGCGTTTTATTGCTGGTCTACTATGGAGCACGTTTGCTTATAAGAAACCGGTTCACTCGCGATTCTAAGATTTTTGCATCGAGCTAGATGGAAGCCGAGAGTGACATATGCTAAATCACTTTTAATTCCTTAAATATATATTCCTGTGGAATTATCTACTGGGGTGAAACCACGAGGAGCAGCTACTTCTTATAATTCGTACAACTTCCAGGCTTTATCAAGATTGGTGGAACTGTCAGAAAAGAAACAGGCTTCTTCTCGCGGAGCCAGAGGAAGAAGTTACTGATCAGTATTTAAACTGGTCTGTGGTATAATTTTAGTACGTATTGTAGATTATAAAGTAATTATCATTATGAAACAATATAATAAATTGAATTGAAGTCAAAGGTACCAAGAAAAATATTATGGCACTTAACGATATTAAATCCATTCTATTCGAACTATAATAGGTATCGTTTTGCCATAAATCAACATGTGCCACCCCGCATATCTCACAACTCACCAACTCAGTGGTTAGCGTGTGTGACGTCATCGCCTCGCCACCCTCCGGCCAACCCTCTCCCGACTAGTGGGCCAAAACTATTCATACCTCTTCACGGCGCTGCTATCCTACTGTTATACACTACTTTCGCGGGGTGCTTGCAATGCTAGTTGTCCGCATCAGTCAGTGTAGTGGTGGTTACTGTTGCATACTCTACGTTGGTGACGTCGAGCTTACGTCGTCGGTTGCCTCTTCAGTCCTTATGCGATCCGAGTATTTTCGTAGCAAGTAGTGACGTCATCATTTTAGGCGGAAATTATAATATATTTTTGCTATAGTCGTAACACCAACCTCGTAACGGCAGCTACAAATGCAATATTTGCTACAGCCTGCTACGGCGTAGACCTAACTAAAAAAAAGATGTATTTATATCCTTGATCCACGATTCGAAATTTATTAAGAAGCAATATTTTTATGAGCTTATTATTATTATACGAAAAATAAACAATCATCAACAAAAAGTTACTAAACACTGCGATGTACAAATTACAATTTAAAACCTATGACAATATGTTGATTTTATCTTAAATATTGTACTCTTATGTAGGCCTTACAATATTTAAGTTAATATAGTTTCTTTAAGTTCACACAACACGTTTCTGACCTTCGTTAGGACGTGTTTTCTTAGCACATGGGTCTATTAACCTTTCATATATGTAGTTCATACAATATTTAAGTTAGTTTAGTTTGTTTAAGTTCAAACAACACGTTTCTGACCTTTATTAGGACGTGCTTTCTTAGCACGTGGGTCTGTTAACCTTTAATGTACTTAGGTCATACAATATTTAAGTTTGGTAGTTTAGTTTGTTTAAGTTAACACCTTTCTGACCTTCGTTACGACGTGTTTTTTTAGCACTCAATTAACCTTTAATATAATGTAGGTCATACAATATTTAAGTTAGGTAGTTTAGTTTGTTTAAGTTAATATGTTTCTGACCTTCGTTGGGACCTGCTTTCTTAGCACTCAATTAACTAATACATGTAGGTCATATACAATATTTAAGTTAGTTTAGTTTGTTTTAGTTCACACAACACGTTTCTGACCTTTATTAGGACGTGCTTTCTTAGCACGTGGGTCAGTTAACCTTTAATGTACTTAGGTCATACAATATTTAAGTTTGGTAGTTTAGTTTGTTTAAGTTAACACGATTCTGGCCTTTATTAGGACGTGTTTTCTTAACATGTGGGTCGGTTAACCTTCGAAACAGACGAAGCAAATAAACGCAATCTGATTCTGATTTTGTTCTTGGAGAAAAGTATTGGTGTGAGAATAATTTTAAATATCTTTTTTTTGAGTATAAAATATCGCATTACAAAGATACTTAAAACTTAAATTGTCTGAAGTTCTATAGATATCAAATAAACGTCACTACAAGCTAGATTCTCATTTCCCGCTTATGACGAATTATTAGCTGTTTAAGATATTAGTTGTTTCCAGTTACTTCGTAGTAGTTGTTTTTCTTCTGAGAAGATATTGGCATCACACGTTTTGTGAATTTGCCAGTGACAACTGTGAGTTTTTAGTAAATATCGTCAAACACATAGACGTTTAATACAGAAGTATAAGTCTGTAGTCAAACAGTACATAGTCAATGTCAAGCATTTTTTGACTTGACCGTGATATACATAGTCACGATCAAGTCAAAGTCACTATACCCAGTGAAGCGGTAAAACTACTAGAAGCTTCTTTGGAGCTATTTTTACGAAAATACACATACTTTGCATATCGATTACTTAATTGTTAATCATCCATCAGCACTCGAAATTACACAAGTTTCAAAACAACATAAATAGTCTTTAAGACTTACAGAGTCTTATATCATTAAACATAATCGAAAAAGTTTTCTAAGACGGTACCGATACGGTTTTCAGTTACGTAGACCCCCGTCCTGTTATGTAGAGCTCTCCGCGTAGAGTTAACGCCGCTCTACAAACGGTTTTTCGATATTACGGAGGTTATTTGTATCAGGGTAATAGGAATAACAGGGTATCGTTGAGCTTCAAAACACATGTATCCACAGACCTATATCTATAGGTCTGTGCGTGTATCCCTTTCCCACCCTGTCTGGTAACGTCCATAAAGATGGAAATACAGTAACACGGTTAGTCTGGAGTCTGGGGGAAACATACATGAGTAGGCAGTGTATAACTGTTGACCACTAAAGGTTAATCAACAGATAAGTCATAATTTTCTTATTCTTTAACAAAATCTATGTGACTACAAAAAAGTAAAAACCTAAAATTGATACAGCTTAGACAAGTGTTTAGCAGATTTTTCGATAGTTTTTCTCACGGCTTATTGGCCACGACTCTTCTGATGAAAACCGGTGAAGTGGTCGAATATGTGATCGTTTACCTATTACCACAAATCTGCGTTTTGCAGTAGGGGGCGATTGCGACGATGAAGTAATGAATTGATGTTTTATTTTATTTTTTAAAGACATGTTGGTCAAAAATTTCTGTAAATGTCCTTTACTTTCTAAAATGCTAGACTTAGATCTTCTAATCTAAATGTTGATGCTGACTAAGTTTTTTCGTAGCTTGCGTAGCTCTAGCTCTGTAGTTCGTAGCACCGTCGTAGTGAATTGAATTTATAGTGTGCGTGTATAAACGTGTACCTATAGCATCTCTATGCAGCCTCCACTGCCCTCTGCAGTCTTGGTGGATATAACCGCAAACCCTCGGGGTGCCCCATGGGACGGGACAAATTAGAGCAGGTCGAGAATTCTACGAGATTTTAGCACCACTTAACACTCAAGTGAGATAAACCGTTATAAAACAATTGAGTAGAAAGTTATAAAACAATTGATGAAAATTGACCAGCGAGCAAAGAACGCATATAAAAATTCTATATTTGATACGAATAAAATTTAAAAATAAAATGGATTTTGAAATTAAACTTACGTATTTTTAACAGACTTCAAAATAGGAGAACGGTTCTATGTTCCACTGTATTATATATTATATTATGTATGTTCACCGATTTGGCCGCCAACTTTAGACCGATTTCAAAAAAAGTCTTTTGTTCGGTAGGGTATACTTCCAATTTGATCCCATTGTCACCAAGTCAGGATCTGATGATGGGATCCCAGGGCAACCTTCAAAATTTATAGGCACTTATGACGTTTTTCATATATTTTTGTAGTCGGTTTTTAATGTGATCTACGTATATAATATTAGTACTTCCCTCATAGTTTTGTCAAATTTTTACTGATAAAACATTTATTTTATGTCCGCTAAGATGAGACAAACCAGGGAGATAAGCTTTAGTACAATTATAGTTCATGTAGAACTGTTTACATTTTCCATTAAAAAAATTCAGTATACAGCGGTGTTGTTTGAGCGCAAACGTTTAACACAAAAACTGTCAGTGCGGCTCAGCTACTTATTTTCACGTACACTAATCAAATTTGTAGCGACACCAATAAACTAACTCATAGTCCACATGGACGGCAATGACGTCTGCTGGGTGAGTTCGACGAAAGGCATTAAACTTCATTTAGGACAGATGCGTTCGCACCCGCCACGCCACCTTAAATTTCCATATTTTTAATTATTATTATTATATAACAGGCCCTCGTTTGGCCGCCAACTCGCCTGATGTAAAGCGATGATGCGGCCTACGATGGATCATGCTTGACTAGAAGAAACCGATTCACTCTTGACTTGAAGACACCCAGATTGTAACTATCCAGATGTCTGTTCAATCACAGGACATCACTGAAATGTTAACTATTTTTATAAGATAAACGTGTGTAACTGTGACATCGTATCTCCCAAATGGCTAAACCGATTTTGAAAAAGTTTTTTTTTTTGTTGGAAGTTGACTTGAGAGTGTTCTCAGCTGATGATTTCAGAAAATCTGCTCAGCTGTTTTAAGATTGTCAGCTATTTTATCAGGGGTTTTAATAAATGTATTTTTTTTTCAAATTCAAATTAAAAATTCTTTATTTGTCTGATTTAAAATGAATGTTTTAAATATTTATTTTATATATATATATATTTATTTAAATGAGAAATTAATGTTAAAAATACGTTTGTTTAATTTGCTTGTGTTGAAAGCTTACTATAAAATACAAGATTTTCGGGCTGATAAGTTGTGATAGATAATTTAAGCTAATTCTAATTTTTACCGGACTTAATGTTGCATTTTATATTTTTATTATAATCGACATTGTAAATTGTAATGTATTGTTGTTTTAAGTAATTTTGTGTACATTTTAATTGGAATGAGGTTAATTTAATTGGAATGAGGGGAATTTAATTGGAATGAAGTGTAATTTTATTGTAATTAATATATAATTTAATAAATGCATGAAATTAGTTTTAAATTGATTATTATTGTACGTTCACAATGAACTTGACTGTTGATACCTACTTATAAGCATTAATTAAGACCATACATGTAACACAGTTTAACAATAAATATTATCTGAATCTGATTTTTTTACAAGTGTTTAGCCTCTCCTGTTAAATTTTGACAACCTGTGTTAGAAGAGACCGCTCTTTCGTTTATACGTTGTATTTTTACAGACAATATATGTAAACAGTTTATATGTAGTTAGTTCTAAATTTAAAGTGGGTGGTTTATGTGCGTGTTTGTTATATAAACAGTGGCCTAAGTACAAATATTAGCGTAAAATACATACTATCGAATTCCATACTAATTTCAAATTCGAATTCAATGTTTTTTATAAAATTCGATAGTACGTATTTTACGCAAATATACGTAATTAGGCCACAGTTAAATTTATACTTGTTGATTGTACATTTAAACTTAAAATCTGTGCATTATCCTTCCTATATACGAGTATTCCTCGTTTTAGTGGAAAAAGTCATAAAACCTTTTATTTATATTACACGGGAATTACTCACGTAAGATTAGGCCGGATACTCCGACTATAGTTTCAACCGCATACGGCGGTCTTTATCAAGGTGAATGCGCGCGCGCGGCTGCGTCTCGCTTTGCACGTGAGTAATTCCCGTGTAATATAAATAAAATGTGTAAAAACCACGTCAGTTTCCATATTAAAAGTAATAAAACCTGTTTGCACATTGAAATATTGTAGGCACATTGACACTCACATTAAAAAAGTTGACGATTTTTTGAGGAGATAAAAACTCTAGCAACGGTCAAGGTCCTAAAGTGCAATTTTTTAAAAAGAGGGTTTTTCAAATTTAGGTCACATTAAAATACCATGTTACAGAAACTCCTTAAAAATTTAATTATCAGCATAATTTCTCATATTTCATAGGCTGTTTTAAATAACGATGTTTTAACGTCCTTATTTCTTTGTGTAGTCCCGTCCCTTCTCGTACTAAATGTTACCTAAATACCAAGCGATAATATATGAAGAAGAGGTCGTTAGTGTCTGGGTCTAGATTTAGGATAAAAATGTCTGGACGCCGTCATGTTCGCTTGGTGTTAAGGTAAACAAAGTACTGGCATGTACTCGTACATTTCCAATACTCAGTATCGCAGGTTTAAAAGTTTCTGACGTCATAAAGTAAGTACTTTTTCTTCTTTTCGCTGGAGAAAGTTATGGCGTCTACCGTCTTGTGCATTTCATCGTTGTGATCGTTTCATCTTTTTTGAACTTTAATTAAACCTTCAATATTATTACAACTATCAATTATCGGGGCTTTATTTTTCTTTTTTCAATCATTATATTTAATGTCTTGACCTATCCTAAAGTTATGGTGGTCAATATTTTGTTGTGCATAGCGGTTACGTTTTTCTACTAAAAAGTGGCAAATGCAGAGATTATGTTAGAATATAGAGAAAAAAATATATTTCCAGATGGATGATGGTGATTGACTCGGTACACGACGTCCGTTTTTAGGGTTTCGTATCCAAAAGTTATAAACGGGACCCTATTACTAAGCCTACGCTGTCTGTCTGTCCGTCTGACTGTCCGTCCTACCTTTTAATGGCTGTACCTTTCGAACTGTAATAGAGAGCCAGTTGAATTTTTTACAGAATATGTAATATTACGGCGGATTAACTAAGAAATAATAATAAAGTAAAAAGTAAAAACTAAAGGGACATACAAAAAACTTTTTTTAACTTTTTGTATTTTTATCAAGTGTAAAAACGATAATACTTACAAGCATCAAATTTGGCATAATTATAGTACAGTGTGTACTATAATCTTAAGTAAAAAAAACAAATAATAAGTACTGGCCAAGTGCGAGTCGGTGGCCAATTTCTGCTCACCACCGATTCTCGTACGATCACTGAAGTTAAGCATGTTATCTTTTTGCATATATTTTTTATATTTTAGGGTTAACAAGTTATGTGGTGGTACAGAGCCCTCAGTGCGTGAGCCCGACTCGCACTTGGCCGGTTTTATATTTTGTTCAATATTTAGTTGCTAGGCAACGTGAAAACTACTGAAATGAGAAAATTACTCTTAAATACGAGACTATAACATGAGAATATTCATGCAATGTTTGAGAAAAGTATTATGCAAGCCTAGGTGGCAACTGGGCATTTATGGACTCACGTATGTTCGCCTTGGCTACGCCTTGGTTTACATTTTCACCTTAGTCCATAAATTCTTTTGCCTGCTGCAGCTGTATCGTGCTAAGTCCAAATTATAGTATGTAAGATAAGCGTGATTTGTAAAGAAGTGGCTGGAAAAAACTAAAACTTAAGCTTAGTTAAAAAAAAACATTTTATACGACACGCTTTTGTACCCAAGTTACCCATTCAGAAGTGAAATTCGTAGCAAAGGCTCTACGCAGCGTAGCGCTACGTAGACCGCCTACGCGTAGCAATGCCGCCCTGACTTCTTCCCGCCCTATGCGGTTCTGGTACATATAACCCCGAGTTCAGCCATGGCGCATTACGTCATCGTTTGTTCCTCCAATGGGAGCTAGTGACGTTATAATATTATGTTTTTAAGCCCAAATACTGTGATCACATCACATGCATTTGAACAACGGTTTTGCTTGACTGAAAATTGATTAACAATTATGAATAGAATTTAACTGACTTATTAAGTTAGATGCAAAACTAAAGGTAAACATTGCTATAAAGTTACAGTTTTCTTAACTGATAGTTTTAATGATTGTTAATTTTTTTATTGTTTTCGGTTACATGTAAAAAAACGCGTCGACTTGAGAACCTCTCCTTTTTTTTCAACGGTAAAAAGACGATAATAGATGTTTTTCATACCCACCCTGAAATAGATTCATTATCTCCATCGAAAAGTGGCATGAATTAGAACAAAGCTGTTGATTATCCTACACAGTGATTGAAGAAAAACAAAAGCACATCTAAGAAATGGAAAACGTATCTACTATAGATACATTTCTTAGATGTGGAGTAATCTTCGATGACGTCACAGATTACTGAAATAAAATCTACGTTATGTTGAATAAATACTTGATGAAATAATTCAAATATACGTAATGTAGATTTGGTTACGGTAAAAATAATTAGTGATTATCTTCATTACGCGTTCTACGTCACAGCTGGGACAGCAAATATCGTATATACTTACGTAGTATCTACGTAGTATCCTATATGAAGTTATACGGTCTGCTTTTTGTTCGACAAATCAATACTCAGTAGACGAGAGACGATCAATGTACCCTCAATGACGTCATAGGATGGTATTGATTTTCGCACCCCACCATCTGATACTTCTGCGCCCCTGGCATCAAAGCATGCCGGGAAAAGCGTTCCTTAGTGAAAAACCTGAGACAGCACTGAAAATCTTGAGAAAAAGGTTCCCTTTGGCTTAGCACTGCTCTCTGTATTTCTTGACAGAAAATATCACACATTGAGATTGTAGTTTAGACTGAAACTCCTTATTCCAATGAAATAAAGTTTCGAGTCGTTTGCGAAAAATATGAGAGGTAATTTTGTTGATATAAGATATTATTTGACCGAGAAGGGGTCCTCCCCATCTACTGCATAAGTCAACCATTTTTATGACGATGTGTTGATCAAATTTATTAAGGAAGTATGCCCGAGTAACTAAGTAGTAAATTAGTTTTTAACTGCGAGGCGTCGAGTCGTCAGTTGAGTCGTACCATTCGTAGGCCCACCCACGTACGCTCCTCTCTGCACTCACTTTATCCGTAGGATTACTGTGCAGACCATCTTCTTTCGCGCATAGTCGCCTGGTGCCTCCGCCTCAATATATCCGATACTTTATCCGGCTTTACCGGGTAATCCTATCAAATCCAATGGCAAATAATCTTCTTTTTCTTGTGTTAACTTTGGTTGTTCAATGTTACGGTCAAAATAGTTATTTTTTTGAAAATCACAAATACTGTGATGATCTATCTCCTTATTATGGTGATATAAATTTTGACCAAATAGCTGGTATCTGGTATGGCGTGGAGAAAATTCCTCATACAAAAGGGGAGTACACAATCGAGCATACGCAAGAGTGCTTCTATATTGACATCAAGGAACAATATATCCAGGTTGGTGTTTTTTTTTCTATTTCATAAAAGGGTTTATCTCGGAACTGAGGGGTTGATTGTGTCATTTTAGCTCTATTTATAGGTTGTTATGAATGTCTATTTCGGGTTATTTACCGTTTTGTTTACTTTGACTTGCAAATATACTATTTGCAAATAAAATGTTGCTTATTTACCAGAGTCAAGTAAATTTATACGAGAACTTATTTAGTATCGACTGGATGATACATGGATGTATGAAATTCACAAAAAAACATTCTGATTTTACCTATACAAATACTTACATACATTTTAGAAAAACTTACAAACCAATTTTAATACGATAAATTATTTTGTACAGTACAAACTACCCCAATCTGACAGAAGTACAATTATTGGCATTTCTTTTCTTTTCAATTTGAGTCTTTTTATTTCAGTATGCGAAACAAGGATAGCAATAATTTTAGAGGTGACTAATTTAATCTAGTTTAGATTGTACAACAGAATCGACATCATTGACGTCGATTCTGCATTACCATTTTCTAAACTTAACTAAATTTGTTACCTCAAAAATTGTTGCTATCCTTGTTTCGCATATAGAAATAAAAAAAGAAGTAGATAATATTGGTCCCGCCAGACTGGTTTAGTTTAGTGTATGGTACAAAAGAATCGACAACAAAGTTTAATTTAGCTTGCAACAAATGTAGTCAAAATGCACGAATTGCCTTAATTATGCGGTTTTGCCACCTACTTTTGGTTCGGACATATTCAAGCATTGATCCAATATTAATAGTTTTATATCTTTGTGCCCGTGGCTTTTATATAATTATTTACTACTTACGGAAAAAATATACATGTACGGGGATCAGCTAAGTACTAGGTATCCTACCTACTTGTTGTTACTCCCAGGCGCGCTCACAACAGGAAATGGGGTGAATCATGTCAATTAACAGGTTAATACGCCTGTGCATGGTTCTCAACACATGGCAATGTTCTGACACTGTGAGACACCACCAATTAGCCTTCAGAGCATCACTTAAAGCAAATTAGATTACCGCCTCCGAAAGAAAATGATTGGTGTCGTTCTTTTGTTATTTATTCCACTAAGTTCGTCTATGAATGTGAACTACTGCCAACATTTGGATCCGACTCATGATTTTGACGAGGAAGCGTTACTCGGGATGTGGTACATACACGAGTATATATTTCACAAGGAGAACGTGACGGTCACGGAGTACAATCCATACTGCCCCATCATACAAATAAGAAAGTTCGAGGATTACGTGCATGGTGGACTGATAACCCGTGACTTAGTGAGTAGACATAGAACCAAAATTCATTGGAGGTCATAGCTTGCCTATTGTAGGTCTAGCTAGAGTATAGTAAATATATATAGTACTAGCCGTCCGCCCCGGCTTCGCACGAGTGTAAGCTCGGCCTTCGGCCTCGCTACAAAATATAATATAGCCTATGTCACCCGGGGATAGTGTAGCTTCCCAACAGTGAAAGAATTTTTCAAATCGGTTCAGTAGTTTCGGAGCCTATTCATTACAAACATACAAAAATAGGTACAAATCTTTCCTCTTTATAATATTAGTGTAGATAGTAAAACTGCAGACATCTAGTTGACGTCAATGAAACAAACTTGTAAATCTAAGTTCATACAAAATTTAACTATAAACCATTTCATACAAGAATGTTTTTCTTCCAGCCAACTCCTCCAACGCCGTATCCGCCTATGACCAACTCTCCGTATGTGAACCGTCAGTTCATGCCTCCAGAGCCGTACCGCATCAGACACTTCGTGCTGGAGTGGCACGAGGGTATCCAGACCGATAACTACCACATCAAGGTCAACACCTCGCATAAGGGCTTCTGGCCTACTGATGTTCCTAATGGATGTAAGTGTTCTTTATACAATTTCTAATACCAAAGTTATTTAAAATGTGTCAAAAGTAGACTCAACCACACAATCCTTTTAGAGCATCATGTAGTGATTGGACTCTTTTATAGGAGTCCGCCTGGGGAAGTACCACACCTTTGCCAGTTATTCAACCGCCAAGCAGTAGTGTGCAAGCACTACTGTGTTCCGGATTGAAGGACAATGTTTCCAGCGAAATTACAGGGCACACAGAGATTTGACATCTTATATCTCGGGGTGACGAGCGCAGTGCATTGCCATCCAGGATTTTAAACTGTTGAAGTTCAAAATTCTGAGTGGCGTTGAGCTGTTATGGGCAAGCGTGAAGAGCCATCAGGCGAGCGACTTCATCGTCTTGTCTCGTCACCCAGTATCATAAAGAAAAAAAAACCTTTAAGACCCAACCGTATTTCGTGTAACTGTCAGCTTACGCTTGGGCGCAAGGTGCTGTGAGGCCCAGCGCTGTCAGCGTGGTTAAATGCAGTTGAATCATGCGACGTGTGGCAAAAATGCTGGCGGTTAGCTCAACTTATTAGCTTTGCCATTAAGCGTGGTAATGCCGCCAGCATGTCGGATACGCTGCCAACTGATAGTGGGCTTAGCCATTTGGATTGTCTCAAGATCTTCAACGGTCTATGGGCAATCCAACGATTTTTTGTAAAATAAGCTAAATAGTTTCGGTATTTAGTGTTACTTAATAGCTTAGCTTGTATTTTGTTAAGTTAAATACAGGGACTTACCCGATTAAAAACAAAAGTCTGTGCATTTGGTCTATATTTATTGCAAGATAAATTAGACTATAATTTAAGAAACAGGATTTAAATTAGTTTGTCAGTATTTCTAAAATGTATCTAAAATGTACACTTAAGACATATTTATCGTGAATATTTTGAATAATAAAATTTAACTAAAATAAAAAATAAAAATGAACATTTGTAATGTAATTCTCAAGGTCAAAGTAATTTTAGGTATATCTTCAGAAATGTTAAAATGCGTGAACGAGATTGCAAACTAACGTTGCATAGGCCCATAAGCCTAGTAGCTTTACCTTGTCTTTGACCAACAGGCCCATAAGCATCATCTCTGTCTTATTCACTTTAGGTTTTGTTGTAAAAAGCAACCAGTAATGATATTTTGTCAAATTGTATCTCGAACTCTACGATCTTACATAAGCTAATGGACATTGTTTTAATTCCAGCTGTAGAAAACATGTACCGGTTCTTCGGTGGCGTGATCCAAGTTCTCAAAGTGGCGAATAACCATCTGGTCCTCAACTTCTGTATGCGGCTACCCCACTCACAGCTCTTCAGCGTGGTGTTATCCCGAAATGAAAATCAGCTGACGCCTGAAGACCTCGCGAGTATACATAACGTCTTCACCATGAAACATCTTTCCACTTCTTCTTTAAAGAGGGTCTGCGCAAACTCCGCCTCGACGAAGACTATTTCAAGTGTGTTTCTTGTCACAGTAGGATTTATGATTTGGAGATCTGGATCTTAGTTGTGTTCATTGTTTCTCATTAATAAATTATATCTCAAGGGATGAAATAGAATTAGAAAAAAAAACTACTGATAGAATAGGCATGATGACTATACTTTTACTATCAAACGTATTGCGCTCGTCCTATTTTTGATAGCGTAAGTTATATGTATCACAAAAACCATTATGTTAACAAAGGACCATTATTGTAAAATGTTCTTGTAGCTAACGCAAATTATGGGAAAAAACGATAGCAAAGCGTCTCCGAAAGAACAATTTATAAGCAATGATTTTTCAACTATTTTTAGAAATAAAATTATTCATGTATGAAGAGATATTTCCTCAATCAAAGAGATACATGTTTCTGACGTTTACTGTAAATTAGATATACATGATGAAATTGAATAAATGTAACTTTCTTTGAATATCGGCGTTTTTATGAAAACTCCTACACTCTTTATATTTAGAAGCGAGGATGATATTTTTGGTCTCGCTATATTATACGGAATAAAAGCTTTGTACTAAATACTTGGCTAGGTGGGTACTGATTGTATTGTTATATTGCTCAATCGTCAAATAATTTCTACATGAAAAGTTTTGTTATATAGCGCGAGAGGGTTCATGGTCCCATCCACTGAAGTGAGAATTTTTTTACCCTTCTCTTCTCTGCGGTCCCATCGTTTCTACCTGAAATAGTCTCACTAACAGAGAATAGTAACAATACTATACAACATATAACAGTAAGGTGTAGTTATACTCATGAGCTTTCACATATCCTCGGGTAAAAATATGTAGCTTCTATTTTTTGCCCGGATTTCACGCAGAAAAAGGCACAATTCTAAGCGCTTTTCTAGCATAGCTATTATTCGTTGTCACAGCAACGAACCGATGCTATGATGACAACAGCGGCGGGTGCACATCGCTCTGACATTTCTACGCCTAACCCAAAGACTTTCTGTAGCTTTACCTAATCTGTGGCCTCAATCTGTGGCCCATAGACCTAAAATTTTTTTAACCGGATCAACGTGATTTAGGACTTTTTGATATTTTAACAACTTTTGTGCATAAAAATGCACAAAATATCTCATGTTGTATGCAAATAAACGATCTTTATCACATAAAAAAATTGTGTACTTAGCACATATTATCCATTTCGTCTGTGCAATATTCCACTTTTTTTTTCGAACGCGAAGGGGGGGGGGGGTATTTCCGGCCGGAACCTCTAAATCTAAAGCTTATACGCTTGTAGAACCTCCTCTCGGTTTAGTACCAACGCAGGCTGTTCCGTGTAACCCTATAGTTATGTTATACGATTACAAGTAAGTTATTATAACTGCTCAGTATTTCTACATTTGTTTGCTTATGTATAATTTTTTTGTGGTACGCGGCCCGAGCAAATTAGCACCCCCTAAGGTGCTAAGTGCATCCCCTAGCCTAAGGCCTGCCCCTGAAAAATAAGGGATTTTTTTTTTTTTTTTTTTTCTAATGTGAGTTATTGCTGTTGGCCTTGCGGCCTCTACAGCTTGACCGGACTAGTTGGTGAACGCAGAGGGCGTTGGGCCAACATGGTTTAGATTTTGGGCGACAAGCGCAAGGGCACCTCGGAGGTACGAGCCTCGGCTTGGACCGTCGCCGGGAGTGGGGGATTAGACTTGCCCTGGCACCCCAGAAGGGGTGTGCCCTGGGGCCCTAGTAGGTTGTTGAACTGAATGATTATTTGGAGAGAATCTAACCGATCTTCTAACAGATCCTGGGGGTCTCCGATCCCGCCGGCGGGATCGTTGTGTGTGTGTGTGCCTGTGGTAACCGGCGCCTATACCAAAAACTGAATATTTCCTGTTGCCAGGAGCAGTCGGATCGGGATAAGGGAAAAATCAAGATTTTGTATTTATAGTACTTATCATAGGGTGGGGGAAACCAGATGGCGGGTCAAAGTAAATAGTTGCTTTTACACTATTTCGCGTATCGCTGTCTCAGTATGTATTATTATATAATATGTTAATCTAAATTGATACCTTATTATTATGTGCATGAAACAAATTATGTACAGTCTGCATCAAACATGTCAGAGTGCCTCAAGCAAATTACAAAATATGTGAACTGAACCAGTATACCAATTCAAAATATGCATTATTTCAACTGATCCTGCAGAGCCTGCTTACGGCTATATATGTTACTCATTTTAGCGAAAACAGACGGGGCAGAGGTGTGTTAATTTCTTGAAAATATCTGTTGTTTTTGTCTCAGATTAAATGAGTCAAGTTTCCTGTATAATGGCAATTATGCTCGTTCATAATGAATCATGGCAGTTATTGCGCCATGCACTCGGCATCACCTGAACTAGCAATTTGTTAATTGACTCCCGACCGCTGTCTTGTATTCCTTCAGTCCCGACTAAGTGTCATCATGTTAATGTCTTTTTTTATTTTTCTTCTCATCTTTGCGAAACAAACTCAAAAGTGTAAAAATACGAATTTTATAATAGTTTCTGTTGTTCTGTCGATTATAATCCAAGTGCAAGGGTTCTGCGGTGATAGTATTAAATGGTCGCATAATTTGAACATAGAAGATGTGTACGGGATGTGGTATGGAGTAGGATACGCTCAGCATACTCCGGACTTGACCAACAAACCGAAAGAAGTCGGATGTGTGACTCTATTCATTACCGATGCTACAACAGAATCGCATGACGATTGGCTTGATTGGTCTGTGAGTATTACTTTTTACTTTTTTTTAATTTATAAGTATAAAACCAGCGACAGGCCACCTATGCAATCCGGCAAATATTCAAACCGGTGACGCAGCGCCACCTATGGCACCTACAATATCCGCAGCAGTATTGGCGGTGCGTAATTTTCTATATACCTTTGAAGATTCTATTCACCCTTAGTTTGTTTGCTTCGTTTGTTTTCAAATGTTTTTCTATTTTGTTTGCTGATGAAAGCGGTTACTAAATGTCAGGTAAATTAATAAATATTAATTTGCGAAAATGTTTACTTTACCCATGTCACAAACATAAGGCGGTGTTTTTGTTTGTGTTGAACCAAAGTTATATAAACGAAATCTCGCTAAAGAAAATAATTTCAACCTTGCTCTACCCTTATTTATGTAAAGTTGTTTCAACTTAAGTAAAGAAAAACACTTATAACTATCTACTATTTATCGAAAAAATTCAATGTTCTAAAATTTCAATCAGTTATGAGATGCATGTAAAGATGAAGACGTGTGTGTATGTTAAGATTTTACTTTTTTCCCGACGTCATAAAAAACAATACACAAAGTATGTACATATATCTAAACGCCTCAACTAACTTTGATCATTGAGGTGTCGATAGATCCCTCTAAGTTTAAGGATAATCACAGGGTGGGTAATGTCATCATAAATACAGGGTGGCGACATAATAATTACGTCACATGAAGAGTCATATGATGTATTATTGAGTAGATAAAAAAATAAGAAAACTAGGCTTGTTCCAACATTTTTGTTCAGATGTATCGTAATGCGATAAACATACCGCAAGGATTATTTTTTTAAAGAAATTAACTTAAATTGTTATTGTCTCGATTAACTTTGACTTACAGATAATCAAGAGAAACTACACCGATCAGAACTGGCGTTCATACAAAAGCAACCCATGGTCCGACACTTCTTTGTCTGGGTCTTGGCTGGACATTCGCATCAAGAGGAAGGCTAAACGAGATCTGTACAACGAGAGAAGAATACGAGTGATATGGGACGAAGACGGACAGACCATGGAGCAGACGTATTTGTACACACCTGAGGAACCAGGGTTGTGGGTGGCGGACAAACGAAAAATGTTGGAGAAGGAAATGAGAACTCGAGGAATAGGTATGGAGATATGAAAGCTTTTAAAATTATTTAAGTAAATATTTGTAATATGTAAGTCTTACTGAATAAAGTAACTAACTAAATAAAAATACATCTATAGTGATGGTTTCAAATAGAGGAAGACGATTAATAGTAGATTAGTAGCCAAGGGCTGTAAGGCCGAGCTAACTACTCTGCTTTACATCTCGATTGTGAGGTAAGTAGAAAAAAACCGGCATTACAAGAATAAAACATTTTATTAGTTAAAATTTATAGTGAAATGAGAACAATTTTCAAATTTTAGGGACAGGTGTTTTTTGGGTATGTTAAGCGACCTCTTTTGTCATTGGGCTGAATGCATGATGTCTATTGCCAGTATGATGGTTAGATGTACGCGAACTTTTTTAAAGAGTGAAGTTTTTTTTTTAATTACTTACCGCCCTAGGGCTTTTCTAGCTACATTATTACCCTAGAGCGCTAATTGGTCACTTACAAGCCCTATTTGGGGGTAATAAGGACCTACTTACCGAATATGAGAGATGTAAAATTATTTTTCATCCCTCCATCTCGAAAAGAGTATTTTTGCTCTGCGATATCTGAGTGCAAAAGCCGTTTTTATCCGCTAGATGATAAAGTCAATTGAATTAAGAACATCGTGTGCACTAAGTTTGTGAATTCAAAACATCATTAAACCTATTTACTTCTACCTCCATGGTGCCAAATTTATCATGCAAAAAACTCAGACTCAGAACCTACTTGGTGTACTTTTTTTTTAAATTTGCTTTGCGCGCGTTTTCTTTTCACGGCATATTGTTAAAACCTTAGGTCATTTCCTCCTTGAGGTGGGATGAAAAGTTACGTGTTGCACTCGAGTGCAAAGATTTTTCACCTCGTGCTCTTTTGATTCCCTCGCTAACGCCCAACTAATAAATAACTATTATGTAATCACAATTACATTGTTTCGAATATCTCTGAGTGAAACGACAAGGATCGTGGATGACAAGGATAGAGTGATACGCTTGAATAGTTGTGCGACCAAGACAGCGATGACACAATATGTCGTTTAGACTCAGTTGAGCGAGATCAGCTCAAAGAGTGAGTCACTTCCTCTGTTTGAAACCTTCATTGCATCTCACAGACTAGGTAAAGCTACGACGTAGGTCTTTGTTGCATCTACGAGTATATGCGCTTATTTCTTTACCTTGTAAGTAACGCCTCTAGAACCTTTTAAAAGTGGTGCTATGAAGACCTTTTCTGGACGTTAATCTACGTTTATGTATTTGTCAATGAGTTTAAAAATTCTAGCGAAGAGAGAATATTCGTAGAGTTGCTACGAGACCCTCGTATATGTAGGCATCAGTCTGAATATTTTACTGTAGAGATAATGAATCTATAGTCAGAGACGCCCTTCTATACATAAGCTTACAATTTCACGCAGGAGCTTTCCCACATACTACTTAACATTACGATAAGTATGTTACTTTAAAAACAATAATTAACATCTTAAGCATTTATTTAGGTTCGAATACGTTAATCTACGTTTATGTATTTTATAAGTTTAAAAATTCGCTCCTACCTTCGCCCGGTAGCGTTCCTACTCAATAGAAGAAATTAATCACTTAAAGTTATTGTTATTTGAAGATGTAATTTAATATGGAAGTATAGAAAGTAGGTGTGGAAATTTATCAATTAAAAAAACCGACATTAAACAAAAAAATAAAAAGTACGCAATTTCGGTTACTTGGATGACATATTACTGTCAGGTAACGGAATTTACAAATATTTTCATTTAAAAGCCAAACTACTAAACTGATTTTGATGGAATTTTCATGAGACAAATCTGAAAACCCTTTTCATTAAAGAATTTTCCAAATAGGTTCATAAATTTCGGAGTTCTGAGGTAATACATTGAAACCTTTTTAAAAGACGAATAAGTAAAATAAACTCGTAAAATAAGTAATTCAATAAAAATAAACTAGTAAGGTTTGCAGTCGGGAAGATGGGAATGGCTTATTGAAACCATATTATTAATCTAACTTAACCTAACAACTTTGCAGGTAATGATCTGTAACCCTGTATAACTTTTCAAATAATTATTTAACCTAGACTAGCAGATGATTCGTCTGATAGTACCTAAATAGCGCTTACCATCAGACGACCACTAACCCATAAGAGTGGCATCAATCACATCATCAGCCTGTAAACGTATGTACACTGCTGAATAAAGGCCTGCCTTTTAGAGAAGAGTGTTACCATAATCACCACACTTTGCTGGCGGCTTGGGGTTCACAGTTTTTTCAAATGCCATATGTGGTAAACAAGCTGACGGGCCGCCTGATGGTAAGCTATAACCGTCGCTTATGGATACCTGTAACACCAGGGGCATCACAGATTCGTTGCCGACCCTTAAAGACTTTATTAACAGCACTACCGTGTACTAATAAGACGCTGCTGCCCATTCTCTGGAGGTTTTGAGGACATACCCGGGTGGCACCAATATTTTTTTCAAACTGTTTAGGTTCTCTTACTCTTTCACAGATGTGTGGTACCCAGACGAACCGCCAAAGCATCCTCAAGTGATTCGCATACTAAAAGTGACCCCTCACTCGCTGATCATCAACCACTGCTCAGAGCAAGGCAATGGTGGAGTGTTCTCCCTCATCCTCCGAAGGTCTCCTATTAAGATACAGCGTTGGGAGTGGTACGACTTTAAAAGGCAGTTTTTCAACTTCGAATTGCCTAATATGTATAGATATACCACTGTATGTGCCGGGTGTGTGGATAAAAGCTCCTTAACCGTTGTGCTGCTCTGCATTGCTGTTTGGAGAATTTTAGTTTGTAATTTGTAATTATAATGCCGGCTGCACACTATCGCCGAGACACCTCGAGACCACAAGATAAATATTTTGTGTTGAGACAGGTAAAGACTATCTCATTGAGTATTATTGCTCACTCCAACCTCGACCCTAGACCATCCGAGTCCGATCAGTCGATTGGCTCTCTCCCTAAAGTGTGTAGCTAGCTTATAGACTTTTAGGACTGACGAGTTGGTTAAATTAAAGAAAATATTTTTTTTAATAAGGTAATATATTATGATTATCTCGTTTTGTGACCGATGTACCTCTGACTAAAGGACTACGAATAATAGTAAATATTTGAATTCGACAACATGAGATATTTCAAGCTGTTTTGAACATAAACAAAATGATAATTTGTTTGTAATGGCTTTTATTTTACTGTCTATTGTACTAGTCCCTTGCCTTGTGTTAACGATCTATTTTATGCAGAATAATAAATAATAATAATAAATATCTGGGACATTATTGCACACATGGTCATCTGACCCCAAACTAAGCAAAGCTTGTAATATGGCTGCCAGAGACTGATATACATACATATATATTTTTAAATACATACTTAAATAGATATTAACACCCAGACATAGAACAAACACAAATGTTCATCACACAAATGTTTGTCCTATATGGGAATCGAACCCACGCCCCCAAGCACAGAAAGTAGGATCACTACCAACTGAGCCACCGAGGCAGTCGGAAAGAATTCAATGAACCAAAGTAGGTATTTACTCAGGTCTATTAAAAAAAGGTGTTCACCGATAATTAATCAGTTATGGTAATAGTTGTACGTAGAAATGAAATATTTAGTAATAGCAAAGTTTCTTTTTAAATTCGTTTTAATTACATAAATGTTTTTAAATTAATTATATAGTAAATTAAATTATAAAATACATTTTTAAATAAATGATGCGTAGTTATATAAATTGCGATTGATTAGGTTATAAGCAATGATAAAATTTACTTAGAATAGGTAGCTGGTTACTGGTAGGTAGTATATCCTACACCCTTGCAATTAGCTACTACTATACAAGTTAAAAAAATGCGGACTTCAAATCCGAAATTTTGGAATAAATAATCATTTTAATGTCAAGGTCTAGCTAGACAGACAGCAAACATTACTTAAAAATTACGTCACTGGTAAGTACGCCATACAAACTCCATACTGACACTCGCTTTGCGGAAAAGGGGCAGAGCATCCCTTCCTAATCCGACCACAAATTTTAAACGCTTATATCTCAAAAAACTTTTATGACGATTTAAATAATTTCTTCAGCAGTAAGTATACATAAAAATATAGATACGTATACATATAAGGTACATTAAAATAATTTTTTCACTAAGCCTGTTGTTATATTTAATAGATTCTGACAGCTCCATCGGCTTTTTTAAAAGTATAGGTGTCAGAGCTAAAAAAACATTGAATTATCTCGATTGTAAAAATAAATAAATAACTACTTAGTGCTCCTAACTATGGGAGGTAAATGAAACCAGAATCTAATATTTATAATATGTTTTCTAATAATCTTACCAATTTTAATTATCACCGTCTCAAACTTGTTAAGTATATTCTATCATACAAATATATGATAATACTATGAATATACCACTTAAGTGAGTTTTTTTTGGAATATACAGTAGTTTACCAGATATAGTTATTAGAATAACGACGCAAATAAGTGACGTGTAACTACTCGTATTAAATATGTTTTAGTTTTTTGAATGTTTCAATAATGAAGCTTGTTTTTTTATGTTGTTATCCTACTATCTTCACAAAGTCAAAAACATGCCGCTAACAGAAAATGAGAGAGGAAAGGATGAAAAAGGGGAAAAAAGGATGAGAAGTAGAATGAAAAAGAAATGAAGAAATAATTTGCATTCGCATTTTTTTGGGTTGTGTGAAAATGAGGCTCTAAGTTAAGTTTTTCGGTAATACTGCATCTTTAACAGTAGCTATAGTAAAATTTTAAAAGGCCATAAAGCAATAATGAGACCAAGAGAGAGACTATAAAATAATCTGTGGACCAAGTCATCCTAATCATTAGCATGAGACGGTTATGTAACAAGTAGGTACGTAGGTGTCTAATAATTATTCAGTAAATTAGTCTTGAAGAAGGATGTGGTCCAGTGGCCCGTGGCCTACGTGGCCCTCATACAGGACACGAGGTCATCAGTGCCAGGAACACTGGATGGACTAATTGCCACAATTACTACATGAGATGAGACATTGATGTATCTTATGCACGGGTTTTACAGAACAACAACTACTAATTGTAGGTACTTAAGCAAATCGAGGTGACGAGGTGTTTTACATTTTCTAATGCTTGCCTAACTGGCCTGTCATAATCAACATCATCATCGTAATCGGCCCACTACTGAACATAGGCTTCCTTCTCCCAAGATACGCCACTCAGACCAATCTTCGGCTCCGTATCAGAAGGACAATCTAGCAAAATGGCTGACCCTGAAGAACATCCGAATTTTAAAATGACATTGCGGGAAGAACAGCGCAAACAAAGGCAGAACAACCTACTAGTAAAACGTCTAAAATGTCTAACGTACATACTGATAAATGTTTGTAATGATAAACACCTTAATAGCAAAACGTCTAGTTTGCTAGATGTTTTCATAAAAATTTATAGAGTATTTATAGTGATATCTATCACAAATTCACCAAACATTGGGTGTGTATTTCGGCTTATTGCTTCCAAAATTTGATCAAGTTTTATAAGATGTGACAACAGCCATTTTATAAGATGTAACAATAACGTGGATAGATTAATAAACTTAATAATAATACAGCAAATTTTGCTGTAGGAGCACAATTCACAGCTTACTTACATAATTATATCAATTTACCACTGGGAGTAGTTGACTTGCAAAACAAATTATTTAAATATATATAAAAAACGTAATAACAACTTACGTACAATGAAGGTAAATTATCGTATATCTATATCATCATATTAGGTATATCATTAATCCATTGAGTCTCAGGGAGTCTTACGCTACGTATGCCCATTCATGGTTTCCAATCGTGAACATAATATATACCCTAGCGGTTATCGATTCGGCGACAAATATGACCAACCGTACAGCTGATACACTGAGTTATGAGTCTATGACTCTGGTTCTCTGGCAAATTATTCTGGCTCTTAATCACCTGTACATTTAATACAAATCTGGTGAAAATTAATTGACAAATCCATGAGGCCGAGTGAGAAGGCATTGAGTGTCAAGCAAGCTAAAAGCAAGCATTAATTAAAAAAACACCAAAAACCTGATGGCAAAATGTATCCTATGACGTTCCAGACACGAAGAATAATCTTACGACATCTCGTACTTTTTTTTTTACTTATTCAGTTGGCCTTGCGGCGTCTACAGCTTGATCGGACTAGTTGGCGTACGCAAAGGGCGTTGGGCGTAACTCAATTTTGGTTTTGGGGCGACAATTGCAAGGGCACATCGGAGGTATTAGCCTCGGCTTGGGCCGTTGCCGAGAGTGGGGGATCAGACTTGCCCTGGCACCCCAAAGAAGTGTGCCCTGGGGCCCTAGCGGGTTGTTGAACTAATTGATTATTTGGAGAGAATCTACATCTCGTACTTCAAAATCTTTCAAGCCTAGGCTAAGGAAGGTGATAATATATATAGAGACAGATAGACCCGAAAAACATTACTCTACTTCAGTACAAGTCTGGTAGAAAGGCGGTGTAACAAGTAGATTGTTTTTTTATTTTTATTGTAGAATGGGCTTGCGCTTGGCCGCCAACTCGCCTGATGTTAAGCGATGATGCGTCCTACGGTGGATCACGCTTGCCTAGTTTTTTTTTAAAAATTTTTTTTTAGAATTTCGAGACAACCTAACATTATAAAATAAAAGCTTGTATTTAGGCATTGTAACAGCGAAGTATAATCTTTCATACCCTATCTATTAGCCTGGTATAGAACTACAGATCAGCTTTTATTACAAACTAGCTGATCTGCGACTAAAATTATTTTTTGAACGTCGCTGTCCTGTCAAAATTAATTTTCAGTTTTTCCTGAATTTTTAAGGCCGCCACTTGTGGCACTTCCTCGTAAGTGTTTTCTATCTGTTTGTAATTTTTATTTCTGGTGTACACAATAAAGAGTTTCTATCTATCTATCGATATATTTAAATTTTTGCCTTGTACTCATGTTTTTCAAATAGGCTGACAAAACCACACTTTCGTAATGAGCATGTAAAACATCATGTAAGCTATTATTTCATTAGATCATTTGGCCAGGAGCTGAGTACATTAATTGGGCTTAATTAGTTTACTTCCCACTCCCATAGAGTCGGGAGCAGTCGCACTTCACTGTCCAAAGACTCTCACGCGAACACGCACATTAAAATACGGAGATATGTACCGAATTATTCCTCTGATACTAATAATATGCACAGTGGAGAGTGCAAACTACCAGCGGTACGGTGAATCTACGATGTTTCCAGGTGTTCCCGGCTATAACACCTATTCAACCATGTCGAACTACCCGAATCAGTACCAGCAAAACAGAGGTAGCTATGGCAACGACATAGCAAACTTCCCAGAAGTGACGCGTTACCCCAACTACAGTCCAGGGTATTCCTCGACCGGTTATAACAGCTACAATTCCTACACGACTGTACGACCTGGGTACGGCTCCAACTACCAGAACCAGAACTACCAGAACCAAAACAACCAGAACCAGAACTACCAGAATGGGTACAGTACGCAGAGATATGGAGGTGTTGGAGGGGTTGGTGGGGTTGGAGGTTTTGGTGGTGGCTACGGTGGAAGGAGCTACAGTCCTTATGAAATTCCGTTCATGAAAGACACGGGGTACTGCGTGAACAGGTCTCCTCAGACGGGCATCTGGGTGGACAGTCTGATGGGTATGTGGTACGGTGTGGAGTACGTGCAGCATCTGGCAGGCGACTCGAGGGTGGACTTATCCAGGTCCTGCATCGTCATACATATCGCGGAGCCTATGGACAGGGTTAGTACTTTATTTATTAGTACATTCTTTTTGCCACTCTTCTATCGTGGCCTCTGTTGTGCGCACAGTTCAATATTGTATTTTTTTATTTGTAGTGCAGCTTTACGGACTCTAGGTTCTACACTTTGCCACTTTGTACTTACACAATTTTTTTGGTCAAATAAGTACATAAAATATAAATCTTCTGACTTTACACTATCGTATTAGGTACTTTTTATACCATAGCAGACGGCTTTCTGATGATAAGCATGTCACAGATATATTCATAAGCATTGCGTATGAATATATCTGTGACACAAAACGCATTAAAATACGTTTCCGATCTTTTAAGACTATTAAATTACTGCATGAGTGAACAATTTATTTTTTTGAGTGATTTTGGGTACTTACTTGGTGCTGATGTTTTTTTTTTAAATTAAAGTCAAATCAATATGTGTTTATTAAGGACAACAGTCCACAGTTATAATACACAATATACACACACAAGACTTAACCTTTAAAAATTAATATTAGTATTATACAGTGGTAGGAGATATGTGTAGGCTAGGCAATGGCTAAGCGTTCCGTTAATTAAAAATGAGATAATCTAGGGCCTAGATTCTATGCTCTTAATTGATCAAAGATAATATTGTCATTGTATTTGAACATCGTTCGCACGTAATGCCTTGACATAGGCGAATGAAAGTCATCAGCAATAATTTTCATGCTTATTTTTTTAAGTTACGTTAAGTAACTTATAGAACGAAGTTACGCGCAGTAAGATTTTACTCATAATTTCGTAAGATCGCAGATGTTATTTCAACATGTATTTAATTAATTTTCATTGAGTAAGCATTAGCACCCTATACTCACGATTATAAAGTAGTAGGTACCTGCATTATACTTAAAATTATATTAATTATTATTATTGTAGAGGAAATCCTTAGACAAAACTTTCAGCCTTACTTAAAAAAAATTGTGCTTAAAATTTGTCTATCAAGTTCTCGCTGAAGGAAATTATTACGCACGAAAACGAGACAAAGAAAATTTAAGTATTATTTTAAAATTTAAGTTACGATCACATTAAAAACCGAATTAAAAAATATGTGAAAAACTTAATAAGTGCCCATAAAATTTGAGGGTTGCTCTCGATTTTCCTGGTATCCCATTATCAGATCCTGACTTGGTGAAAATGGGACCAAATTGAAAGTATACTGAACAAGTTTTTTTTAATCGGTCAACAGTTGGCTGAGAATTGGTGAACATACATGAAAAAATAATGTGGAACATAAGAACCGTCCTCCGTTTTTGAAGTCGTTAAAACACGCTTAATTAACGTTTTTTATAGTAAAACCAAAGGAGTTAATTTCCGGTTACGAGTATTGTTGAAACAATATTTTTATCGGGTCTTACAGGCGGCGTATAGATTGTTTAAACGGAACAATTAGTGGTGTTTCATTACATCTCGATCATGACGATCATAGCGACAAACTCCGGTCGTGGTTCCTCCGCATAGAGCTTTAGCAGACTAGCGACTTTTAGCATCGAAATCATGTGATTTAGCGACTGTTTCGATGCAGTCGCGCGTTTTGGCATCTGGCTGCGTTCGATCGCAGCATCAAAATCGCACGACTTAGCAACTGCATCGATGCAGTCGCGCGTTTTGGCGATTAGAAGCGTTTCATATTTTACTAATTTTGAAGTCGGTTTTTTAAATTGATAATCGCATCTGGCCGGTTTTATTTGATCTCGTCACTTTAGGCTTTGAAGAGTATCATTTTTTCCCTTATGTGGTATACGGAATCCTGAAATCACAGATTTCCATCAGATTTCAGTAAATGTTTATAAAGTGCTTACCTATCGAAGAATTAGGTACTTTACATTAGTAAGCGATTTGCGATAAACTTTTCATAATGCCACGTTTTTTTACGTATTATTTCGGGTATGTCTATCTATATACGAGGAAATTCAGCAAAATAATGAAAGTATGGAATCATTTCTTATTTTAGCACCTTATCGCATTTGAAATGCCTTTCAATGCCGAGGAGTTCGCGTCAGTTCTGCCCGTTCGTAAGCGCGGGGTCAATCGAGATAACATCGAGAGCATCGAGACGTGAGTCAGCCGCGCGCCGCTTCTCCTGACAGTCACAGACGATCTCCTAAAAGCGCGATATTGACGCGCCCGCGCACCATCCGCAAACCTCAGACGCATTCCAAATATAAATAATGACTTTCGAAAAACTTTAAAATCAAATTTGGAATAATGTTATTAGCGTTGCTGCTTTTACTATCACCGGTTTTCGGTTTTGACGATTTCCAGTATTACCAAGTATCGAATTTTACTGATCGCGTCTCGGAAGTTCCGGAGCAAAATGCTACTGTTTTCTGTGAGCGGGAACATGTTTTCGACAAGCTGGACGTTCGAGAGGTCCTTGGGAAGTGGTATGCGCTGGAGATTTACACGCATATAAGCAACGAAGGTCAGAAGCAGTACCAGACTTGTCCTGTCACTACCATATGGGAAACTGAGGATTTTCCAAGGACGACTTTCGGGGTAGGTTATTACGCTATTCTTTTGTAATTTAATTATGTTTTTCACTGATATCTACCGCAGTTATCACTCGTATACATAAAGTAGGTAAGTTTAAGTAGGTATTTCAATGTGTGGTGTTTGTTTTGAGAATGTTATATGTATTCATTTACCATTTTGACCATTAATATTTTATACCTTTGATCCTAAACAACAAAAAAACTTTTCTGTGGCTTTGATCAAAGCACGATAAAAAGTTAACTGTGTTCATGTATAAAAATATTAAATAGGAATAATCTCGATTTTATCGCTAAAATTATCGAATTAAAAACACTGACATGGATGTTAGACAACATTCACAAATAAAAAAACCTGAGTTGACCTTGGGAGCGTGGGTTCGTTTCCCACCTAGGACAAACATTTGTGTGTGTTCTATGTTTGGGTGTTAATATCTATTAGACTATGTATTAAAAAAAAAAAGTATGTATATCAGTCTCTGGCAGCTCTCTGGTAGCTTTGCTTAGTTTGGGGTCAGATGATCATGTGTGCAATAATGTCCCAAATTTTAATTTTACAAATATTTAGAAATAATTTAAAAATACTGACAAACTAATTTAAACCCTGATTTCATAACAATAATGTTTAATTTAACTTGCAACAAATATGGAAAAAATGCACAGATTAGAGTATGGAAAAACGCGCGACTGTCGCTCTCGCGCATGTCAATGTTTTCTTAGATTATATCACTGAAAGAGAATAAAAAAAAAAAACGATTTGTAATTATCTTTGCAAATAGTATAAAGCGATCATCACGAAGATTCTATCTCCTCCTTTCCCTTTAAAAATATTAATGCGTCTAAATATGTTCGGCTATAGTTGGTAAAGACTTAATATACTCGTTTCTTTCTTTTATGAGGCTTTTCTATTTAAAAAAAATTTTAGTTTTTTTTTTTAAATAAAATAATAGATGTACTTTTGACAGCCAACTCGCCCTAAATTTAGCGATGATTTACAATGCCTGAAGCAATAGCCACGTTAATGTAAATATCTGTTAAAAATAACCAATCTTAAATGCTTGTTTATTGAGAGGAACATACCTACAGCTATTGCTCATAAAACCCGGCGCGGTTGATTGTTGTATAAGTTGTCCAATTGACCGACTTTTATCATAAGAGACGGTACTATTTGTAAACCTTGAATTTAGGAGAAGTATAGGTACACCAGTGCAATGTGCAGTTCAAATCGCACATGTACTGCGCGTTTAATGAGATTATTTTTGC
Organism: Agriopis leucophaearia; assembly: GCA_949125355.1. NCBI lineage: Eukaryota > Metazoa > Arthropoda > Insecta > Lepidoptera > Geometridae > Agriopis > Agriopis leucophaearia. The sequence goes on from OX421264.1 coordinate 12,330,132, forward strand.
CTCACACCACAGCTCTTAGTACTACCTACCTACAAGTTTTGATAGTTTTCCAAAAATATTTTTCGTTTTCGAATTCTTCTATACATTTTTGAAAAGCGCCTCCAACGGAATCGAGCGAAACTAAAATAGGTAGTGTTCGGCAGTAGGTATAGATTGCTTCGCTCAAAAACGGAAACAGTTTTCAAATAGGTCTCAGCCCAGCAATGTATGCGGAACAATACGAAAACGAAAAAGTTTCCGAATACAATTTCCAAGAAACTATAACATGGCGATGGCATAGTGACTAAGGGCCTTACTTAAAAACTTTACTCAAGTTGATCTATGCTTAAATTTGCTCTCTCAACTTCTCGCTGACGGCAATCGTCACACGCGAACACGAGACAGAGCAATTTTAAGCATAGATTAACTTGAGTAAAGTTTTTAAGTAAGGCCATAAGTACCTACCTAACTCTATTGGCTTGTTTACAAAAACCCCAGAACATATAAATGGAATTACCTATCTTAAAACTGTCTTTGAACCGTGAAAGTGAATATCGGCAGTTTTGTTTGATATATTAATTAATATCTAACGAATCTAAAGGCTTTGATATTAGGCATAAATGGAAACGGAATAGCAAATAATGGCCACTAATGGGATTAATAATTACGACAGTTCATTTCAATTTCACAAAAAGCTGTAATTTATTGGCTGCCATTGCGCTATTATGACGATTTAGATTGTGATTCCTTATACGAGTACATGCGTAAGTGTAGGCCATCAATCGTCACAATAAAACCGTAGTAAAATATTTTTTGTATGTGAGTACCTATACAGTTTCAAAAACTAATATAAAGTCCAAATTCTAGGGATTTACCCAATTAAAGATGTCCACTATCCACCTCTTGGTTCCATTATCAGATCAGCTCGATAGTATCAAATTATTGATGTGTCATCCAGATTAAATACTTTTATGCCGTAGGTGGAAAACAAGCGAACGGGCTGCCTAATGGCAACCTGTAAAACCATCACAAGTATGTTGCGAACCTTAAACACTCTTTCTCTCTCTCTTTTATTTATACCTATTCTATTTACTATTAAAAAGAAAGAGTGTTTCGAAGCCAAAAATACACTCTATAAGTTTCTGAATTTGCTGACCTATAAGGAGACGGAGGATTTAATGAAGATCCTATACTAAATGTACAATAAAACCTAATCATATATTATAATAAATCACATACAACACATTAAACATAACACACAACAAATATTAACTTATCGTACATAATATATCCACAACACATACATAATATATACATAATCCATAATACCAACTCCTTTAATATTTTATATATATACATACATCGCACATATATAAATGACTTACAATATATTAACTAGAGGTGTAAATCTAAGAAAAAACCGTATTGGATTCCCGCGATACAGGCCTAGCCTAGCGCGGGAATCACTGTTATAATTTATTTACGTTACGCACTCTAAGAATAAGCCGTAATAGACTGTTCATTAGATGTACATTCCTTATTTTTAGCCTATGTTTATGTTAGTTTTTTTTTGTTTTATTAGGAAAGTTTCAAATCGATACGGCAATTAGAAGTACCTACCTAGGTTAAAACAGTCCACTAAGATGTGATTACATAGTTCGTTATTTAATTACAAATGAAACAATATTTTTAGTAATAAGCGTGGAAAAAACAAAGCATATAGCCGGGTCAAAACAGATTCTGTCCCTCAGGAACATTTCGCACAGGCAGTCCCAATCGGGCTCGCCAGTTCCGACTATCGCCTCATTTGATTGATCCGGTTTGGGTTCCTCTTTCATCATAATCGAAGCAGCTAGATTTTTTATTATTACCTTTATAAAGTACTTTAAACATAAATTCTAATTCCAAGAATCAAATTTACCTAAGTATATTTATATATAACTATTAACCTACTACATAGATACCTATAAACCAGTGAAAGTCTAGTGAAACCAAACCTGAAATCATGGAAAAAATATCAGCTCTTTCATACCTTTTGCAAAGTGTAAATGACCGTTTTCTATGGAACATCTCATATGTTTTTCGAGACAGATATATATATCTGTCTCGAAAAAATAGATATATATATATATAATTCTCTATAGATATACATATATAGAGAATTAATCCTATTGTCCCATACTTAAAGTAAAAGTTGTTTATAAAGTAGGAAATATATGTGTAGGTAATATACCCATCATTATATGAATAACCCCTTTTGGATTAGTATGCTATTTCCGAGTAATCCTGTTTATAGTTAACCTATTATAACAGGAATTGTAATAAGTATGTTATTGGTTGATATGTTTCATGACTCATACCTAAATCATTCATTATCATGATTGGTTTCAAGGTAAATATATATGATATCCCAACAAAGAACTGTTTTGGTCTGTCCATCAGTTGTGCTCAAAATTGTGCCAAATATAAATAAATATCTTATCGGCATATATGTTTATATATTTATATCCGAGAAAAAATATGTCACTTTACAAAAAAAAAAACTACTTAGGTGACTAAAAACTAAAGGTAGTTCTTCCTATAACACTACAAAATACTATAACTATAAAACTATGAGGCCACATGTTCGCAATCCTACTATTAACTTATAAGTCATCACCATTCTACGCTCGAATGCATCTAAAAATGAGATTCATTCTTAATTTTATGCCACGCATCTGAGTCACAGGGTCGACAATAGCCCAATTAGTAGTATCATTCCATCTACTCCATGCTTACTCGCCTCAAATAAAACGACATATTTAGGTATAGGTACTACCTATCAGAAAATCTCATTTATTTTTAAACGGACACGCAGAGTTTAAAAATCTTTATGTACAATACTTACAAATAAGTTTATTATACTCGTAGGTATAGTATATATAATGATGTAAGTGCTTACTATTTTGTAGTGTTTTTTTGAAGTGAAACTTCTTATGCGACTTCCAACAAGGTTGCGTTAAACGTTTAACGCTATCATGGAGGGGGTATGAAGTTTCACTTCTTCCGCGCGCAGGGACTCCAAGCACAATATTTTTTCTTTGTATATCTTTTTCAGTTATATTTAATTTGTCTACTTGAAATTCAGCAGCAAAACAAACAATGACATTAAAATACGAATACGGTGGCGTAAGACCATACATGGTCATCATAATTTTAGCCATAGGACGTCCATTGCTGGACATAGGCCTCCCCCATCGATTTTAAAAAAGGCCGTTTGGAAGCACCCCGCGTCCAGCGTCTTTCTGCGGTCTCTTAGGTCATCTGTCCATCTTGTGGGTGGACGTGGACGTCCTACGCTGCGCTTACCGGTCTCCATTCTCGGTACGTGGTCTCCATTCGAGAACCTTTCGTTCCCATCAGCCATCTGTTCTGCGTGTTATGTGCCCAGCCCACTGCCACTTCAACTTGCCAATCCGGTGAGCTATGTCGGTAACTTTCGTACGTCTACGGATCCATGTATGGTACTTGGAAAATACCTGTGTAGCAAAACGATGCGACGACGTGACGAAGGCTAAGGTAAAAATATTTGACTTTCAAAAAGACCTGATACGTGGCATAACTTTTGTTCTAAATCTATATATATGTTATATAAAAGGCGATGTGCGTATGTATGTATGTTCCCTTTGGACTCTGAAACGGCTGGACCGATTTAGAGGGGACTTTCACTGGCAGATAGCTGATGTTATAAGGAGTAATCCCCGCGGGTTAACCTACAATTTAATGTGCTGGCACATTAGTTCTTCGCTTCTTTGTTAGTTGCTGCATAAATGGTAAGGTAAGTACTAGATATTTACTCCATTTCACAAGTTAATTACTTGACCTGTGAGTGTTCAGGTCAGTAGTAGTATCTGCTACTCCCACGTGATGTGTGACACATCAGAAGATCAGAAGACAACGTCGAGGTCAAATCAACTGACCCATTTAATCTCCAACGAACCTAAGGTGCTTCTACGAATCCTAGTGTTTTGTACCTTCTTATTGTGAACAAGCAGCATTCCGCATTTTCTGGTAGGTATAAAATATTTTCTATGTCCGTTCTATAATGCATATTTTAGTGCCAAATTTTCTTCAAAATCTAATAAGTAGTACCTTAAAAACTGTCTATTACGTTTAGCATGGGTATTAGTCAAAGTAAATCGTAAAATTGTTTTCTTTTATAATTTTACGATATATAATTATATGCATTATGTATTTAACTTTAAAAAGTTGAAGAATTGTACAATTCTAACTTTAAAAAAAAATGTGTGCCCTCGCCCCTCCATTACAAGGTTATGGTGAAATTTGATAAAGTGTCAAAATGTGATCTATTAAACTGGCCCTATAGACTTTAGAGAAAATTGTGAAGGGTATCGACAGTGAAGCAAAGAGACAGGGAGGTTCTTAATTAGACTGTTTTTTACCGACTTTTTAAAAAGGAGGACGGTTCTTTGTTCCACTGTATATATATATTTATGCATGTTCACCGATTTCTCCGCCAACTGTTGACTGATAAAAAAAAACTTTTGTTCGGTAGGGTATATTGGGTATACTTCCAATTTGGTCCCATTGTCACCAAGTTAGGATCTGATGATGGGATCCCAGGGAAATCAAGGGCAACTCTAAAAAAAATAGGCACTTATTACGTTTTTCATATATTTTTGAAGTCGGTTTTAATGTGATCCCCTTATTTGTATGTTTGTTACTCAATTACTCCGCCAATTATCAATTGGTTTTGATAATTCCTCCCCGTCGTTAGAAGTGGTCTCATATTTTTTCCTATCAAAATCGATACAGCGCTTTTTGAAAAAGTCAACAAATACAAAAAACATACACTGATGACGTTTTGGTTTATGGTTCCTTCAGCAAAAGTTTTGATTAGGACTTTCATTCTCTATTTTGACTGTAATTTTAACCGACTTCCAAAAAGAAGGAGGTTCTCAATTCGAATGTTTAAAAAAAAATTGTTACCTCAGAACTTTCGCCTGGGTGAACCGATTTTGATGATTCTTTTTTTATTTGAAAGCTGGTGCTTCCCGTGGTGGTCCCATTTCAATTTGGTCCAGTTCTCAAATTTTTATGAAGTCTGTTTTTGATATTGATAATTATTCTACTTTTTAGTTTAAGTTAGTTATAGTCTAGAAGTCGTTTTTTTTTAAGTTTAATGATTATTTACGGGATATTTACCGTGGTAAGGTTGTGGAAGGAGCTCCCGATATTTCGGCGCAGTTACATGCACCATGTTCACGGGAGGACTCGGTTTTTTTTCTCCAAAAATTAACTTAACATTAATTATGAATCTAACTGAATTGTGATAGGTCTAATACGTAAGTACATGAAAGAAAAGTTTTAGTTCAGTACCATCTATCTGAGTGATCCTGTTCACTTATCTCCAAGTACCTACCTAACTACATACGGACATACCTAGTATACCTAGTACCTACCTACCCACGTACAAGTGCGGAGTTCCCCGCACAGAATTTATTAACATATAGTAATTTATGTGATAACATATTTTATTATGGAAACTGACGTGGTTTTCACACATTTTATTTATATTACACGGGAATTACTCACGTAAGATTACTCAATACTCAATATTTTATTGCAAACATATGTAGGTACATGTAGGTCTTAGAGTAGGTACCTACATGTTTATTAGAGTAATACATATGACCCTATTTGGGTATGGCAACACTCGGAACGGAACAATCTATTTAAATTTCGTCAAAACTATCGTTGAAAAATTCGTCCAAACTGTAATAACATTTGGACTGTAAAATTACTTTTAATTCATTTGCGAACCTTACCTCTGTTTCTATATCTTTTAATACATTTGGCAATTTATTAAATATTTTTACTTATGCTATTTAATCAGCAGCCTTGTATATTACAGACGTCTGTTACTCGCTATCGTTATCGTGACATCCCGCTCAGCGCATGGTGCAAGTAAGTTGGCGCAAGCGGGATGACATGATAGCGATTTAGCGATGGCAAAGTGACAGACTTCTGTAATAAAGCAGCTGATCGGAAAATTTTTGCAATAAGTATTGTGATAACTTTTCAAAGACTGTTCTACGATGTCCTTATCTAGATACTATATTATTTTTTTTAAACTATGAAAATTTGTGTTTTTTTTTAAATTGAAAAATATGCTTGCGCTTGGCCGCCAACTCGCCTGATGTTAAGCGATGATGAGACCTACGGTAGATCACGCTTGCCTAGAAGAAACCGATTCACTCTTGACTTGAAGACACCCAGATTGTAACTATCGGAGAACACCCATTCAGGCAGCGCATTCCACAAACTAGCAGTTCGCTCAATAAAAGTGGAATCAAAGCGCTTCGTACGGGTTTTCGGAATGTCAACCATAATGAGTGATACTTAAAATCGAGCTATGTTTGTTTCCAATAGTCGTGACGTCATTCATTCTGATCGGCGTTTCACTTATCATGATTGCTGTATTTTATATTTTTCAACCAACTGCTCAACTTGACTGACAGTCATCATGTTCCCGTATTATGCATTGTCTTTCTATTCTAGCCATCGACTGAGAACCAGCTGTTCCACGTGCAGCACATCAACGCCAAGTTCCGGCAGGAGTACCGGCACCTGCGGCTGCTGTGGGACGAGGCAGGGTACACCAACGAATATTCGCTCTACTTCAGAAACGACTCCGCCGGCTACTGGCAGGTGTTCGGAGGACAAAACGGTGAGAATCTGCAGCACACGTCACTACCATCCATCGATTGAGTCCCAGCGATTAGACCAACAACTATACTCACTTTAATTCAGAAACGATTCCGTAGTACCTACCACGGAGCGCCCTTTCCCCCACCCGCTACAATACTTCACGGAGGCTCACGACGGTGAACTTCGAAAAACTATTTTGATCGAAGGCGATACATTTTCAACTTGAAAGTGTTAGCTAGAGTCTAGACAGTTATTAGAAAGTGCACTGCTACTATGCCAGCTATGTTTAAAAAATACTAAGCTAGGGTACTAGGGATAATAAATATCCCTAGCTTATGTTTTAAGTATTAAAATTACCTAGTGGGTTTTTTTAAATGAAATAACGAATATTATTACATTATTATTATGGCTACGATCACCGGCAGCTCAACAAGCTCTTTGTTGGATGTCTGGGCTTAGGCCTGTGTGCGAGTGATTTATTGGATCTGGAGTACTTTCTCTATCGTCATGATTAGGTATATTCAATCCGTAGTCCATACATATAGCATATCCACTAACTTGAATGATGTTACCTTGCTACAAAAAATTATACTGGTCACATAGAGAAATTAGAATGTATTTCGTACCTACCTCGATAGCTGGCCCTAACTTCTTAATTTTATAAATTTCAGGAACGATCCCCAACCGGCCCGCCTACCAGCAGTTCAGTGGCACAGTTCAAGTTTTGAAGGCTGTCAATGACCACCTACTCCTTAACTTCTGCCAAGAAGCGAAAAACGGTAGTCCAGCCCAACTATACTCTGTTCTTTTCTCAAGAGATCCAGGACTTCTAAGTCACTGGGAACTGGACTCCGTACACAGTCTGCTGCAGAATAAGAAGTTATCAGTCGCTTCCAGAAGAATGGTCTGTGGTAATAGCGCGGAAAGACCAATCTACAGCTTACTTCTGTCAGTCATGCTTTTTGCATTCACTTATGTTGTTAGTTCTTCTTAACATGGGGCAATTTATACTTAGGGAAACATGCTGATGTCCACATTACAAAGTCTGGAAGCTGCCTAAGTTTAGGGGGTAAATAGAGAGACACGTATGCATTTGACTTGTAACGAGAGTATAGAGACTTGATTGATATGCTACGTAAGGCTACTGAAATAAGTATTTAAGAGATGTTGCAATATTTTTTTCTTTAAAATAAGTAGTGTCTAATTGTCCGTCCTTGTAGTACTGAGTTTTAAGTGTTGAGTGCCGCGTAACTTCCTAAGGACGAACGAGTATAAGCACTATGAATTACATTTGTACGTTATATACATGTATAGATTTATATATATGTTTATTTAGCAGTATTGTCTTATACGTGGTCAGTTATTTTTTTTGTTTAGTTGAAGATTGTCACTTCACTATAGGGGTTAAAAAATGGTTCTTATTTGATCTACCGAAAGACCTATTCAGCTACAACAGTGGACAATTTTTAGTTCCAAATTTCCTCATCTAATGAATTTGGTGGTGATTATTAGTGTACCATAGAGAATAGAGATAGTCTTGAATAAGTTTACTCAGTTTTACAGTTTTTAAGAATTAGATATTTTTCTTAAATCTCGGTGTTAATATGTCATGTGTACTACAACTGACCTAACCAGAAACTTATCTATAATTGAAAAAAATTACCTATCTATTGAAAAATCTACTTCAAAAAAGTAGTACAAAATGGGCAAAATCGGTTACTTGGATGATCATATTGTAATCCAGGTAACATAATTTTACGGTTATTTTGAATTAAAAGCCAAACTACTGGGCAGATTTTGCCGAAATTTCTATGAAACCAATCTGAAGGTACCTATATCCTTTAAATTTGAGAACCGCGTCGTTTTTGAAGTCCGTTAAAAATGATGATTGATGTGCAAATTTGTCACCATCAGTTAGTGAAGATTTGATTTAAATACTTAACATGTCAAAGTAGGTATTTTTAAGAGACCAAATACTATGATTTTATGTCACTTTACTTTCAAGTGGTAAGTTTTGTTTTTCTATTTAAAGGTATACTTTATCAAGCCAAAGAATTAATATATTTAACAATGTTTTCATAATATTCTGTCAATTATAAATTACATACTTAAACAATGTCTGTGTTTTATTGTCAAAGTTCATGTAATAAAATATATTTAGGTAAGAGTATAAAGAAAATAGGTAATACAGATTAGGTACTCGATGATCTAAGTAGGTACCAAGAATTACTTCAATAAGTGTTTAAAAAAAACATTCGAAAAATTTCAAAAATAACTAGCAAAATATATTCAATATATTCTGAAATGTTGATAGATAATTCACGACCAATTGATTAAGTTTGCCCTCCATCTGAAAATAGCCATACCTACTTGTTACCTACTTTATCTGATTATCTAATTTTAGTTTACTTTATAAATTTGTATTCGAGCGATAATTTTTTCTCTGAATTTCTCGAGGTTGTTCGCCGACATTTGCGATTTATGACAATAACAAGGGTCAAATACATAACGTTTTTATTTCTATGCCCTTGTTATTACGAGACAGAGGTCTTTTGTTGTTGAGGTAGGTGGCAAACTAAACAATAAATAACAACTTTGATATAAAGTGGCTGATACGTAAAATTTTACATATCTACCTACATGTATTGATTGCGTCCCGTGGTTTTACCCGTGACTTTTAAGAATTTCCGCATTTTATTCGGGGAAATGGTATCTTATGCCAATACTCACGACACACTACTTCTGTGCCCAATACCATCCAAATTGTTAGAGCCGTTTCGTACTGAATGTGTGACAAGGGATCACAGACAGTTTTGCATGTTGGTAGATACGGTTCTTAGTTGTTTTACTAATAGTTATATACAGATGGCTGATAAAAAAAAAACATCTGTTTTATTTCAATGTAATTTGAGACCTAATGATACTGTGGTGAAGGTCGTAATATATGAAAAACTAACCAGTCAATACGATCATATACTAAGAGTGCACACGTGTTAAATAGTTACCTAACAACGATAAGAAAAGAAGATGAATCAAATATCCTGGGTAATATTATGTTTCTTGTTGATATACGCTAAGAACTCGACGGGTCACAAAGGAAAATGTACAGGTGTCCACGTCAACGGAAAGTTACACAGGAAGGAAATTCTAGCTAATGGCATAAATCGACCCTACCAACTCGCCCTGTACCATCTCAAGGACGTATTATACTTCAGCTACAACGTTGGAGATGATGACGCGGACAATTTCGAAATTGGCCACATAAACCTTAAGAAAAATCAAAAGATACCCACTTCGATACCCATAAAGAATGGCTTCGCAACGGCACTTGATGAGAACAATAAATTACTGTACATCGGAGCCAGTGAGGGGATCTTCGTAGGCAACCTCAACGAATCCTCTATATTAGAACATGTGATAAAGGAGCACAACATCTGGGACATGTTCTTCAAGGACCACCTTTATTTTATAGACTATCCGTCACAGCGTCTTCATAAAAAGACTCATAATAGCTCGGAGCTTGTGAAGCATATCGACGAAAAAATATATCAATTCATCATCGACGGAGACGACGACATTTTCATAACCACAAAGGACGGCCTGCGTGAAATAAAAAACGGTACCAAAGAACGAATTCCGTACGATGGCCCTGACTCCTTCCGAGCTATCGAGGTCGATAGAAAAGGCGTAGCACATTTCTGTGCAAACAGTGCCATTTACGTGGCAAATAAGAAGAATCATACTTTGGAGAAGATTGCCCATGTGAAGAATATATTTGGAATCACTTTTGATAAAGATAATAATATCATATACTCCGATCCTCATGAAATTGTGAAATTATTGTCAGATGACTGTAAATAAACAATTCACAGAGATATCAAATAAATGTATCTAAAATACTCACATGAATACTTCGCTTCTATTAGTTTTTTTGTTGTATTTAGCACAATGAAGTTATTAAATAAAAACAACTACGCAAAAATTTGGAAAAAAATTAAATCTTCCACAAATAATAAATAATTAAGCCCAGCGTTATTGTTACTCGAACTTGACAAATGGAGTACCAGGATGGCATGCAATCGGGGTAGTAGCATATTATTATTGCTAGTATAGTATACGCTGTTTCACTCACTCGCTGGGAGGGCCGCCACCCTCTACGATTTCCCCTATCCCTGGCTTTTTGCTAGCTAACCCTCCTAATTGATAACACTTGATATTTTAAACATTAACATTGAATCACATAATAATATGAGGGATCAGTGATGTTTTTTTTAAATTAACAATTATCTTATGGACGATGTATAAGAGATAGCTAAAACCAATTTGAGTTTAGAGTGCCAAAATGCTAGTCGATCGAAAATTCATTTAATAATTTTTTTATAGAACTGTGTGGCTATATTCAACGTCAGTGAATATGAATCCATAAACTATTTTAGTAATTTGTGTATATTTGACGCACAAATATACATATTTTGAAATAATGTTCAAGTATGACCAAGGAAAATCTTACTAGCAAAAACTACTAGTACTAGTTGTTTAAGGTACCTTCTTAAGGTCGGGGAAAAAGTTTCTTCGTATTTTTTAAACAAATTCAAGACATATTTTTTTCAAGTTTAATTACATTTAATTATAATATATATGTGCCATTTTGTTCGATAACTTGTTGCCATCTTGTAGGTAGTGACATGATCCCGTTGCTGTAGAATTTTTGGGACTTCTGATCAAAAAAATGCAACAAGTAGTTTTGACAGTCCTCTCTTGATGTTAATCTAACACTACCCAAAGAATTCTGAAGAGATCGAAACAGGTGGAAATCTGAGGGTGCAAGGTCTGGGCTATATGGTGGATGCATTAACACTTCCCAACCAAGCTCTCTAAATTTTTGCTGAGTGGCCAAAGATGTGTGCGGTCTGGCGTTATCATGATGAAAGACCACACTCTTTCTGTTGATCAATTCCGGCGGTTTTTTCTCAATTTCTTGTTTGAGTCTCATCTGCTGTTGGCAGTAGAGATCCGAATCGATGGTTTTGCCCGGCGGTAAAAGCTCATAATGAACGATGCCCTGCCAATCCCACCATACACACAACATCACCTTATTACGTGTTAATCCGGGTTTCGCTACAGTATCTGGTGCTTCACTGCCCTTTGACCATGATCTTTTGCGCACATTCTTGTCGTAGGTGATCCATTTTTCATCACCAGTGATCAATCTTTTCAAAAACGGTTCGGTTTCGTTACGTTTCAATAGAGAATCGCAAATGAGTACACGATTCATTTGGTTTCTTTCAGTGAGCTCGTGTGGCACCCAAATATCGAGTTTTTTGTATACCCAGTTTTTTTCAAATGGGTCAAAACTGTTTTGTGGTCAATCCCCAGTTCTTCAGCTACTACTAATATGCCGATCTTGGTCCACTTTTTCAGAAATGGCATCGACTTTATCCGTAACAGGGCGACCAGAGCGAGCTGCATCTTTGACATCAAAATTCCCGGACTGAAAACGCTTGAACCAACATTGTGCTACTCTTGATGACACTGCATTAGGTCCATAAACGTCACAAATTTTATTCGCGGCTTGTGTCGCATTTTTCCCTTTTTTGTTATAAAATTTCACAATATATCGAATTTGTTCGTTAGATTCACTCATTTTATCGAACAAAAAAACAATTGAAAAATGGCGGGAAATTGCTTTTTACGTTTTGTATTCCTTTTTTAAAATGTCATCTTTTTAATGGTATCAAAACCAGCCAGATACAAACAGTACAACGGATAAGATTTTTACTACAACTTTATACATACAAAATACGAAAAGACTTTTTCCCCGACCTATTATGATAGATCTTGGAGTCCTAAGCTCCTATGACGTGATGGTCGCCTGGTGTATCGGTCCCCGTTGTCATTGTTGTCGCAACACGTCACGTGGCGTCGAGTTGATAAAGCACACACATGGCGAGGGGGAATTTTTATCCGTATAACATACATTATAACTATTGCATGTTGTATGTTTTTTCTATACCAGCTTTTTTTTCTATTCTTCATAGTAAATAACACAACGAAGAGGATATATTAAGACAAAGTCTTTTTATGCAATTTTGGACGGAGGAGACGAGCTTGTCTAATGGTAAGGGTCACGCTTACCCATAACAGTTCAGTGCCACCCAGAATTTAAAACTTCAACAGTTCAAAACCCTATGTATGTAAGTTTATAAAGTCTTGAAAATAGTAAGCATTGAAAGATGGTTTATAATACAAATGTAGCAGTACCCAGCTGCGGATTTCGATTCGTCCCTGAATTCTACTTCATCATAATAAGAGTGAAAATGGTATCTACAATTTGTATTTCAGTTCCTGACCTCTACTAAAATTATGATTTCCTGGTACACTTGTTTTCAAAATTGTTCGCAGAAAACCGCAAACACACGCTGAGAATTTTTTTCTATCTTTAGATCAAAATTATGAAAATTAAGTAGGTATCTTTTCAGTGGACAGTGGTCAACAACCTTGCAAAAATTACCATGACAATGTCGCAAAACCGTCAGCAGAGGTCGTTCCCACCAGGATATTATGAAACCAGAGAAGTAGATCAAAGCTAGGGGTGGCATGGGGAAATACCTTCGTTCACAACGATAGAATATGGATAGGAAGCAACAACATTTATATCTACATAATTCAGCCCGCTGATTATGTGTGCAATATATTGTTGCTGTGTGGTGCGTATTCCGTTTATGTGTGAGTGGGATTTATGGAAATTTGTAGCGTTTTCTCTCTCTGATAAATTAGAGGGTGTAGTTTGATAACGTGCGTGCTGGTAACTGGCGAGGGGGAAACTGTACAGGGAAGTATGCGGTATTGGAAAACTTGTATCTGTCTCTTTCATTCTGCGTATATATCCGTGAGGAAAAATGTGACGCAATGTCTGTTTCCGTAAGCATTTTGATATAAAAATGTTACATGCTAATGTACGAATATGGGCTGTGGGAGTGAAATGAGATGTATTGAATGAGGGTAGATGGAAATTTTCAAACCTCTTCTACAGTGCTGTACTCCAAGTAGAATGCACGATTCAGAAACGAATGTTGCTATTTGATACTGTAAGGGGCAGCGATAGAATACTGCAAAAATTAAATGATATCTACATTTTAAAATGAAAGTCATATTACTTACATGAGTATTTACTATTATTATTAATTAAATTTAATAAAGCTTAGAAATTCTATAATACTATGGAATGGTTAATGATTAAAATAATATGACAAATGACAATCTATTATTAAACTTCACAAGCACCTGTGGACGACACTGTAATTGTCCCACGTACATACGTGACACCATCGCGACATTCACAACTATCCTGAAACAAAAAATAATAATTTGAAGAAAACATGTTGGTAGCTTTTTTTGTTGCCTTAATGTCATGGTAGACAATTCAAGAAGCCATCAATGTGCATAAAATGTATCTTTAGGTAATGTTTAGACGTCTCTGATGCTATATCAAGTAAGAGGTTAACCTGACGCCTAGTTTAAAACTAGACTATATAATTTCGACATAACATACACTTTTTATGGTTTATTCAAAACCAAAACTATTAGAGAAACATTTTTTGCTACGAACATTTTACGTAAAGGTCAAAAAAGGAACCAAAGGTATTTGAGCAAGCACGCCTTGAATTTATTACAGTTTTATCGCTCAAAAAGTTACGAGTATAATCAGAAAATGTTCGAAATACTAAAGGTTTTTTAATATGACCTATGAACTAACATAAGTTAGAAACTAAAATTACATAAGTTAGAAGTTTCTATGATGAATATTTTAGAAATGTAGGGGGCAACTTTTTGACAATTTGGTGGGCCATATTTCGCAAAGACTAAACTTGATAAAAATGTGATGTATGAGTCCTAGCCCTTTTTCTTACGTTCTTCCTTCCTTATTAACGAAACCCAGTACGAGGGCGAAAAAATATTTACACCATCATTTCACATGTACCAGAGCCACCCCTAAAATTATTGAATGATTTTTTTAAAAAGGTAATTTTAATATAGAGATCTTTACTGAAACTGTAACTGTGTACATTTTCATGTTCTCGATTTAATAAATTTAGAAGTTAGGAGATTCTAATGAATTAGGACGGACGGATGGACAGAGGAACAGTACGAACTTATAAGGGTTCCTTGTAGTCCTACGGAACCCTAAAAAGATATAGGTACTGTTTCACTTTGTTTATTCCAAATGTTTGAAAATAAGGCACCGATTGCTACTGTCCTTGCATTTTGGTTTGTTTATAATAACACTTAAAAATATTAGGAGTAAATACTTACAAAAATATTTTCAATGGAATCGCACGACTGATTCTGCTCGTAAAAGTGCACTTTTTCAACATTATGCTTTATCATCTCATCGGGTGTTCGTTTTACGTCATCACACGTCATCACATTCGATATCAAGCCTGTTTTATTCTTCTTAACCTTTAGATGGTCCGTATTCACATTATCCATCACCACTGGACTACCGAAGATAGCTTCATCTAGATAAGCGCAGTATCTATCGCCATCAACAGGCTTCGGGGTTTGGTTATTGTTAACATTTTCCGAAGGCTTCTCATTTGCCATGTAATCCTGGTACAGATCATTTTCTCCTGTTTTACTGACTTGTGACTTTCTTTGGGATTTTCGGATTTTGTAGTAGAGGTTGGTAACGTATTTGAATTTAAGGATGTAGGCGAGAACTTCGGAGACGCTCGCAGTGCCGCTTTTGTTGCTTTTATTGTGTAAAAGGCAGAAATGCCGTGGTGGTGAAGTGCCATAGCCATCGCCTGTAACAACAGGAGAGTGGTGGTAAATAGGCAAGTTTTTTTAGAGATAATTAAAAAAAGTTTATGATCAAACACGGACTTATAAGCGGTAAAAAATAATTGAAATACGCTTCCAAAGAGAATGTTAATATTAATAGTACGTAAGATACGCATCTATGAAATCATGTATGTGCGTCAGCGAAATAAAAACTAATGTGCATACACGGTACAATAAGAGCAAAAATGTTTGACTACGTTTTTCTACTAAAAAGAGGCGAATGCAGAGAGTTTACACTTACACGGATATGTTAAAATTACAAAATAAAAAAACAAAAAAATAATTGACATTTACAGGCGGTGTCCTATGATTGGCTCATAGCATCTGGAAATGTTTTTTTCGCAGTTTGGTTGCCAGGAAAAGTTTTAACGAAATGTTAAAGTTACCCTAAAACATTTATGCATATTTTTATTTTATTTTATCAATGCAATGTTTCGGAAATGTACTATTCAAGCATTGGTGGCAGTCAACTCAGCATTAATAGAGTCACGTGTTCTATCTAGCCTCGGCTGCGCCTTGGCCTACATTTTCACGTTCGTCCATAAATGCTTCTAATGCAAGCCGCTTCAGCAGGCAATGTTATATAAAAGTCTACTATGTAGTTCAGTGCTTTATTTTCAGGTAGGTAGCGAAAAACATTCATTATCTGCATAGATCTTGCCTAACATTCATTTTATCTACCCACCCTGTCGCTTCAAGTTTCTGCTACCCTGATAAAACGCTAAATTCGAGAAACATTTTCGCTATTCGGAATCGACAGGGGCTGTGCAAGATTCGTTGGTTGCTATCATATTTCGTGAAGGCGCTATTTAAAAACATGAAAATAACTAACTCTAGTGATTTCAGTACATAACAATACTCGATGGATACGTTGGTACCGTTATTAGTTTCATATTTTAAGATCTCAGTGTCTACAATTTTCACATATATTTGACCCGCAAAAACTCGAAAAGTGGTACAACTTATTGGCGGTTCAAGTTATGTCAAAATTACGAGTAGGACTGAGTTGGCGCCTTAAGTGGATGATACCTAATACAATAACCATAATCAGTCTAATCATACAGTTGATTAACGTGATATTTAGAACCGTGATTATAGGTTGTGGATGAAACTTCTGATATTTCGGCGAAGTAACATGCACCGTGTTAGGGGCAGACTTAAGAATGTGCGTGGTTGACAAAAAAGTTAAAATTTACATGAAAACAAAACGGTCTACCGTCTTTCTTATTCTTTTGCTATGGTTATCACTGGAAGTCAAACTTGAGCCTAAGTCCTTACAAAATACACTAACTGTATCACCTGAGTATGACAGCCTATCTTAGTTTACTGCTGGATATAGACCTCTCCCAAGTAGGATTACCAAAAATATCAAAAATTTCGTTAATCAAGATTAAAGACTAATTATGTACTCGTATTAAATCGCACATGCTAAAAAAGTAAACAAATTACAAAGCCGGAAAAAGTCTGGACAAACCAGGACAGACCTATGGAAATATTGACAGATTTCTCACCTTGTTTGTAGACGCAAGAGCAAGGTGTCAGGAGCGGCGAGTTTTCCATCTGGCTCTGCGGCGCGCTGCGCGTGCGGCAGAAGTTGTTAGAGTTCCAGGTCGAGTCAGTGTACGGAATGGAATCAGACAGCTGGTCGGAATGCAGCAGCAATTTGGATGATTCACGGAGGGAGAAGAATGTTAACGTTACTAAGGCCTGTGAAAGAAGATACAATGGTACTCAAATGTGAAGACCCTAGCAATAGTTGACCAAATAAATTTTATAAGTTGACAAAGGGCACAGATCCCGGAGTCCGTGGTGCTGCAAAAAAAATTTGAAGACCTACTTAGGTACATTGGAAATATGTGTAAAAAGACTAAAGACCTAGTAAGGTACATTGGAACTATGTGTAAAGACCTAGTAAAGTACATTGGATTGATGTGTAAAGAACTAGTAAGGTACATTGGAAATTGGAACTATGTGTAGGTACACCTATTAAGGTAGGTACATGCTATGGGTAAATGATCTAGTAAAGTACATTGTCAGTGGAACTTTGTGTGGAGTGGAGGCATACTTATCACTAAGTAGGAAACTTATTTTTTGAAAGTGAGTTATAAAGAACTCGTTTCGTGTGTCCTACACGCATTTACGAAATATCCCGTATATGAAATACACATACCTATGTATTTCCCATGCGTGTAATTCAATATTTTTTTATGACATAATATTATTGCAATCATTTAAGTGAAATCTATGCTGTACGAATACAAAACATTACATTTCAACAATTCCGTAAAATTATCATTTGGATTCTGTTTGAATCAATCAGAGTGAGATCTATCTCACTCGCGCATTTCAACATGGACGTACTGAGCATAGACTCTACCTGCGTTGTAGGTCAGTGACTTACCATGATGAAGCAAGCGGCGGCGCAGAGCGTGGCGCAGAGCGGGAACCCGTAGCGCTGCGCCAGCGCACCGCCCAGCGCCGGGCCCAGCACCTCTCCCAGAGAGTAGCAGCATGACCACACGCCTGCTACTGCGCTGTATGTCGTCAGAGCTTCCGGACACCCACCTTCATAACTGGAATTATAAATATAAATAAACAAAGCTAGGCTTGGCAAATAATTTTAAGTAAGTATTAATTACCATGAATATTATAATTATGAAATCGATATCGGAATCAACATGCAAATATTATAATTAAATTGTGCCTAGATCACACATTTTAAAATACCTACTAGTATAAATAGCATATAGTAGTCAATAATAGAAATAGAACTCAAATTGTAATTAATTATTGTTTTTATAAAATATGTTTTACTTATAATTTTAATTTAAAACAAATTAAATTTTTATAACCGCAGCGGACCAGTAAGCGCAACGTAGGACCCACAAGATGGACAGACGACCTAAAAGAGACCGCAGGAAAACGCTGGATGCAGGTCGCTTCCAACCGGCACTTTTGGAAATCGATGGGGGATGCCTATGTCCAGCAGTGGACGTGAATGACTGAAATGATGATGATGAAATTTTTATAAAGTGAAAGTTAATTTTGATAAAGTTAATTTACATCTAAGGAATTTTATATTAAAGATCATGAAAATTTGTTTACAATTGGCGAAAACAGCATCTAACATCCACGCACGATAAATACAATAGAGTTGAGATCCTGCTCGATCATTTTCTAAAGTCAGTTAAAACGCTTGGTGTGTTGTCAAAATAAGCAAGACTTACATGGAGCTCGTCAACACTCCTTGGAAAGTAGGCAGCAATGTTAGCGCTACAGACACCCCCAAAATGCATAACGCCACTAGATCCAGCCAAAGATCTCTGAAACCCAAACCAAAACATACATTTCATGTATTATTAACTAGTTTGTGTTAAACTAGAAGTATATAGGTAAGTTTTGAGAAAAACCAACACTAGCACACAATACAGCTACTAGGTACTTGGTTTTTAACTGTTGAAGTTCTAAATAACCATATAATAGATTTGTGGAAATTGCACAATGTGAGATTCACACGATCTCTAGAAAATCTAAAAGATCTTTAGCAAAATGTGGAGTGAGCTCCCTTGCGCGGTATCTACTTCCGAGAAGCTCTAACATCGCTCTTCAAGGCAAGTTAATAGAGTTTTAAAAGGTCGGCAACGTACTGATGATGTATTTGTGATATGACGAAATTAGCATACCGAGTAACGGCAAAATAGGAAAACGAAAAATAAATTAACTTAGATCAGTGTAAACCCCTATCATTAGCGAATAAATTTCATTTCATTTTTGATGTTACAGGTATCTATAGTTACGCTGACTACTTACCATCAGACAGCCCGTTGGATATATATGCTATCACATTAAAAAAAAACTTTACTGTGCCTTTAGTAGACAATTTTTGTCTATGCTACCACCATAAAAAACTGACGTATAGGCAAACGTGACGCTTACAATCTCATCACGCAGTAGCATAAAAAATAACTCACTTTGTAAGGCCAGGGATGAAAGGGCTAGGTCCCAACAGTAGCAAACCGATTGTGGATAGAAAAAGACCCCATACCATCATGCACCAATGATTGTTAACCCTAAAACAAACAAAACCATATTACGTCAAATACCTTGTGTCACCAAAATAGTCTGATTAAGGGCTTAACTCAGCGCACAATTTTCACACAACTTTGACCAGCTGAAACTAGAGTTCTAAAATATTGAATTCTGTATCGATTATTTTCATGTATGTACACCAATGACTATCTTCTATCTTTATATATATAGACTCCCACAACGACTGGACTGATTTTGACGGGAATTTCACTGGCAGATAGCTGTTGATATAAGGAGTAATCCACGCGGGTGCTAGTAATAAAATAAAATAGTTTCACCTGTCCGCAACCCATCCCCATATCGGGCTAAATATGCCGTAGAGACTGGAGAACAGCAAAAATATCAGTCCTATTTGCTGTGTGGAGAGATTAAACTGCCTCAAATGTGGCTCCAGAGTTGGATCGAGGAACGCCCAGGTGTTGGAGACGACCACGATCACCAGACCCGTGATTATGATGGAGGGTATCTTGAATAGTTTCACTATGGATGCACTTTTGGATCCTGATACGTATTCTGTAACAAAACATAATCTTAAGTTTATTCACTGACAGACAATGCACATCCTAAGCCCAAGAAGGTAAAGGAAGGAAGGAAGGAAGGGAAGCTAAGGTTTAAAAGCATGAAACTGTGCACAAGGGTTCCTTATACAGGGTTACGCGGAAAAGGTGTAATAAGCCGAAAGGGGTTCGTTATACTCATCATTATGAACAACTTTTACTATGGAAACAGTCCTGAAATCACGACAAAAATATCAGTTGGTCCCATCGGCTGCTCATTTTTTTCGAGTGTGAATGTCTGTTTTCTTTGAAACAGTTGTATTTATTTTGCGATTTAAGAGTTCGTCCCATAGTATAAGTGGTTCTTAATGACGGGTACTATGGACCCCATTTGGCTTAGTACACTCTTTCCGCGTAACCCAGTATAACGTAAGTGAGCACTAAGAAAGGATTTCTGAAAACTACTTCCTTATATTCAGGTATTGACGAAGCCGATGGCCTAACTCTGCGTTCACAAATTCTCAGGCATTTAGTTGGTAATAAATAAAAGTGATTGCCGTTCACGTAATCCATAAAAGGAAACATTTTCATTCACAGCCCTATCATGTTCCCACTGCTGGGACACGGGCCTTCTCTCAGAGTGAGAGGATGGGCCAGTGCATGTTGGTGGACATCATTATGTCTTTGAACTTTTGAGGTACTTAATTTGATATACTGGTTTCCTCACGATGTTTTCCTTCACCGTTTTTGAGTGATGGCAACGAAACTGACAATAATTTATTTGAGTACTAAATAACTCATTGGTGCAGACTCGAGGATCAAACCGTGTCGTCAGATTGTTAAGCGCACATTCTACCGGTCGGCCACCATAGCGCAATCTACACTAAAATTATAAAGAGGAAAGATTTGTACCTATTTTTGTATGTTTGTAATGAATAGGCTCCGAAACTACTGAACCAATTTGAAAAATTCTTTCACTGTTGGGAAGCTACACTATCCCCGGGTGACATAGGCTATATTATATTTTGTAGCGAGGCCGAAGGCCGAGCTTACACTCGTGCGAAGCCGGGGCGGACGGCTAGTCGCTTTATAAAATAAAATAAAAATAGGTATATGGATACGGAAACTGATGTGGTTTTCACACATTTTATTTATATTACACGGGAATTACTCACGTAAGATTAGGCCGGATACTCCGACTATAGTTTCAACTGCATACGGCGGTCTTTATCAAGGTGAATGCGCGCGCGCGGCTGCGTTGTCGGAGTATCCGGCCTAATCTTACGTGAGTAATTCCCGTGTAATATAAATAAAATATATGGATACGTTTTAGTCATTACTTGGTTTGGAAGATCATAACTTTTATAATTACTAACGCACAGCAGCTATTATCAAAAAAAAGAATCGTCAATATTTCTTCGCCGACACAGGTCGGAGTCGTTTTATGTACAACAATCATTTTTGCATCATATGATTGGTACAAGTTTCATTCCATAAGGTATTATCTATTCGATGACTGCATTAATTAGTACCTAACCTTATGTTTAATAACTTACCTACTGTAATTAGACCAGACTTAGACGATTGATAGCACAGACCTATAATATGGGTCTGTGATCGATAGTTATTTAGGATAGGTACATATATAGAAAATCGGCCCATTTGACCTTTAGAGTTCATTAAATGGATAAATGTAGCTCGTATTTTTACATAACTTAGGAGTATCAAATTTTGAAAAGCATACCTTTGTTTTATTTTGTTTACCTAGACGTTTTACATAATCGACTTAATAAATCGCAAGAAAATGTTAATATTAATAAATAGGTAATTTAGTAGTAATTATTAAATACTAAGCTGACGTTGTAATGTCCAAATTGCAATAATTTGTTTGAGTTACGGTCTTGAGTTTATACAATAATCTCATAGAAAAGAAAGAAAAGGAAGTTCAATTTTTCTCGGATTTGAGAATTTTACGGAAAATTTGTTCTTTTCATAATTAACAAATTTGGACTATTACGAACCTTTTAAAACAATAAATATCCAAATCAGTCCAGCTTTTCTCAAGTTATGCGCTTACCGACGAACTGCATATTTTTTTTATTTATATAGATTATGAAAAATAGTATAGGTTGACAAAAAAAGTATAACTATTAGGTACTTAAGTTTTGTAACTCCTAAGTTGTGTAGAAATTAGCCGCAGCAACCTTCAATCATGGGCATACTGAAAATTTCTTTAGTTAAACAATAATCAAATTAACACCTATAAGTATCCCAACATTGAAACTTTCCCAGGCTAGCCCACAAGGGTTCTAGCAAAATCTTGTCAGAATTTCAATTTTAAATAAATTATTCGTTTCTAGAACCCTTTTTCTATGCACACTCATCATACAAAAGCCAAAGAGCCGGCTTTCTGTCGTTGTTAACCGAAACTAAGTTTGATTTAATCATTGTAATCATTGAAGCCTGCTTTTTGGGAATCGCCAAGCGCACCATCCTGCCCCAAAGTGCCTACGCCTTTAATGTCTTTAACCTGAAGGTTAAATTAAAATACGAAATTACTCAAATTAAAATACGAAAAACATGTATTTCCCTAACACTCATAAATTTCTAAAGATTTATTTAGTCTCAATTACAATGTTACTAATGTTTTTTCAAACTCACCTCCGCAATCAGTAAGCAAGAAGAAGTTTATGGGGACAGTGAACATCATCACGACTCCAAGGCTGTAAAATGGTAGACCGAATCCCCCAATCTACCTAGAACATAATATTTAGCAAGAAATGTTAAAAGGTTTCAAACGTTACACTATATTGTAACTAAACTCGATCCAAACATTTATTTGCTCTGAAAGCTGCAATCAGATTGTAAAAAAAAACAAAATAAAATATTTTCCTTATTATTTTACTGGTGGCAATCGGGTATGCTACAGTCTGACCTTTAAAAACCTAGTGAAAGTAATCAGAATTCGTGGTTCATAATCATAGTAATTTATTCTTAAATAAAATTATACGTCAATTTAATCATAATTATTTAAAATTCTTCCATTACAAAAATCCAAAATAAAATAAAAATTAAGACATTAAATACGTTATTGTAGAAATAAAACAAAAATAACAATAATAATCTTATTATTGGGAGTAGGTACCCACTTATTCATCAATTCAGATTTTTATAAATTTATTGCAGCTGTCAGAGCAAATAAATGCTTGGTTCGAGCTTTCAGGGCTAGACAGAACGGTGATACTAAACTAAAGGTCATTTTACTCATCATTATGAACAAACTTACTATGATACTAACCCAGAAAACGCCATAAAAAACGCTATTCTAGAGAAATATGACATAAACACATGGAACAGCTGATATTTTTTCGCCATTTTGGGATTGATCTTATAGTGAAAGTTGTTTATAATGATGAGGATAAAGACCTTTCGGGTTACCAATAGGTAATAGTAGGTACTTTTCTTACCGCGTAAAGCAGCCCTCCAATAGCTGGTCCAATAGACATTCCCAGGCCGACGAATGTTTCCAAGATACCCAGAACAGACCCAATATTGTCTGGGAACGCGTTAACTACGAACACGTAGCTGGCGGTGGAAAATGCACTGGCCCCAAGAGCTTCTAGCCCTCGCACTACGAAGCACAATATGGTGAACGTCGAGGTGTCTTCGATTAGGGCTAGAGTGCTGTAAAATTTAAGATTTTATCAAATTTCATATTCAACACTAAATAAAAATAAATAAATATCTGGGACATTTTGCACACACGGTCATCTGACCCCAAACTAAGCAAAGCTTGTAATATGGCTGCCAGAGACTGATATACGTACATATATAATTTTAAATATAGATATCAACACCCAGACATAGAACAAACACAAATGTTCATCACATGTTTGCCCTAGGTGGGAATCGAACCCACGCCCCCAAGCGCAGCAGGTATGTTCACTACCAACTGAGTCACCGGGGCAGTCAAACTCAAACACTTCTCGTTCCATACAGGGTGTCTTGTACCCATGGGCGTATATAAGGGTTTTACCCGAGTGGGTTACTCCTTACCTATATAATGTGCTATCTGCCAGGGAAAGTCCCGTCAAAATCGGTCCTGCCGTTTTAGAGTCCTTATAGAACATAGATACATACACATACATACACACATAGCCTTTTGTATATATACATATGAAGAAGAAGTAAACATCGATCGTAGAAATTAGAATGCTCAATTGCTCACCCAAACAGCACATTGCAGGCTCCAGCCATAAACATCCCGGCTGTGAACATGAACTTCGCGCCAATCACCGGCAACTGCAACATATAACAAATCGCAATTTATGTAGTTGACACACATAGTCACTGAAATTATGATTTTGCTAGCTGTTGCCAGCTGTTAGTGCATCGGCAGGTAACAGAAGCATGTAAGGACGAAAGAGAAAACGTGGGGCGAGGTGTAACAGGGAGAGACGTGAGCCCATAATTATATGCTCAATAGCCGCCAAGGTTTGTATATTTTTCAGAAACATTGCTTTAAAATAAAACGCTTTATTAAATGCTAGCCAATTTCATAATAAAAAAAATAACACGTAAAATATGCAGTTCTATTTTGGAGTAGGTATACAACTCTTACATTTCAATAAAACAATGCCTAGTAAAAAAAAACATTTCCATCCAATCACATGATACCCCTCAGTGCGTTCAGAAACTTTTTATGGCAAATCGTTTGCATTTCGGGCAGTTCAATTGTGGAACGCTTTGCCCGTGCCTATCAGACACGCGCCATCGCTCAATGTTTTCCAAAGAACGTGTTAAGCAATTTTATCAGTCGCAGTTGCCACCTTGTTGACGTTGTTATTATTTATTCAACTAATCATAATTATATATTTTATATATTAGTATATTATAGTTATTTAAGTATTAGAATGTGTTATTATTAGAATGTAAGTATCATATTTTTCACTATTTCACGCCTCACCTTCTACCTTCTGTATGAATCCTCTCCATCCTAAGGTTGCCTGGAAGAGATCGCTCTTAGCGATAAGGCCGCCGATTGTTACACTAGTTTGTTTTGTTTAAAGCTATTTTATCGTGTAATATGTTATTTGTGGTGTGAACAATAAAGAGTTTATCTATCTATCTATCTATGATACCATAAATTACATCGAGGTAAAATCTGTGGGTAAAATACACAGAAAAGAGAAGGGTATAGAACGGAAGAGAGATGGAACATTTGTTACGAGGCATACGAGTGAACATGAGTATGCACGTCAACGCGTCAAACTCCGCATCGCAGTTGCTAACTGAATTCGAATTCGTATGCTGCTCCATCGGATTTATTCACAATGCCGTCTTGCGCTGTAATTACGTGTGGTAGAGCTAGAATGGATTTTAATTTTTAAAAAAGGAGGAATTTCCTATCTCCGGTATAGTCTAAATTGTTGATAATTTTGTGATTTCACCGTGTTTAAATTATAAGCCCTTGACAAACCGTTGACAATAATAGTGGTTACCATAATTTTATCGATATCGATAATTTTTTATTTTTCTTACAACATTTCCTACAATACCTACT
Source organism: Agriopis leucophaearia (assembly GCA_949125355.1). NCBI lineage: Eukaryota > Metazoa > Arthropoda > Insecta > Lepidoptera > Geometridae > Agriopis > Agriopis leucophaearia. The sequence continues at coordinate 12,355,815 of OX421264.1, forward strand.
TTAGGAGTATTTTTTGAAGATTAAACTTTATTGTGTTATCATTCATTTGTCTTATTATGTAGATGTAGACAACACTATTATTATAAATAAGAAAGTCTGCGTATTAATATGTTTGTTTTCACTGAATTCTGTAATAAGTGAATGGATTAAAATAAAATTTGGTATGGAGGTAGGTTATATTCTGGATTGACTCATAGTTTTTACCCTGAAAAAATAGCAGTTCCTATAGGATAGCGGGTGAAACCACGGGGCGCTGCAAGTCGTCAGTAAATCTATGAATTATTAGACAGACAATATATATTGTTTTGGACCCGGGTATGTCCTAAAACTGCGACCAGAACCACCGGAGGATGGGCAGCAGCGTCCTAATAGTACACGGTGAACGTACTGCGATCCCCAAGCCGCCTGCCAAGCGTGGGGATTATGGCAACACCCCTCTCTATGAGGGAGGCCTTGTCCAACAGTGGACGTTAATTGGCTGATGATGTGATGTGAAATATTGTTTTTGTCTTTTTGGTCTAATAGTCCTTATCAAAATGAATTCAACGAGTCCAAACACGACGGAGTAATAAGTAAAAGTATGTAGTAGAGAGGTTACTATGGCCTACTTTTCTGGCTCCATCACCAGGCCAGTTAAGTACCACCATATTATTTTACAAACATCAAATTTACTTAGTGCAACTGAAACGTGCTTAGAAAAATGGATTACAAATTTTGAATCGGGAAGCTGACAGACATACCAACGATGCAAGTTAAATAAGAGTTTGTAAATTTTTTTAAACGACTAGGGCAAGTTTTACCATAAAATATTTTATAAGGTATACAATAACAGGTTATCGATAAAATCAAAACTGCACACAAAACTGTCCCATCACTAGCTGTGATACCACATTCTAAATTTTATAATATCATTTTATTTTCAATGGCTTCGCATGGATATTGCATTTAACCTTATCAAATAATATTTATTTTTCTACCTATTTAAAGTCACATAAAACGAGCTCTAAACATAGCCTAAATCGATATCATGGTCAAAGCATGACCTATTAAGGTCATGGAAACTTATCTAGCTAAGTTTGTGCGGAGTTTTGGGGCAAAACCGAAAATATTTTTTTTTACTTCCTATTGTTTGCCCACACTCATGCAAACCTACGAACTTACCTTAATAGTATTTAAAGGATAATAATTCACTAGTATAACACAATTACATGCGTTAATACACAACTTTTGTTAATTAAAATAAACAAAATTGTTGAAAAACTCTGTAACTAAATTTTTTTACCAACCACTTTTCGTGCAGTTTAAGGTAGAACTGTTTTAATAATGAGGTACGTTAATTTACGATACGGTCTATATTTCTCTACTAGTATTATAAACCGCACAATAATCGTGCAGTTTTTGTGCACTAGCAACATTTACCAAAATAATTGCACAAAATTCAAGGGGAACTGAACCGTATTGCACCACGAGAAGGTCAATTTTAAACTTTATTAAAATGGTGTTCATAACCTTTTGAAATAATACTAATCTTGACGAATTACTGCAGTCCTTCCTACGTATTTATATTTTGACGTATCGTTTGCATGTGTTCAACTGGCTACAACGGAATTCTTACAAAAATGCCTTGACAGCCCTTCTAATCTAAACGAAAAAAATTCTCACTTCAGTGGTAAAATACCTTTACCTCGATGCATAAATACTATAAATTCTTACTAACTTTTTGCATTCACCCCTTTTTAGTGGAAAAACGTAATCGTGCAATATAGAGCCGTAACCACGCCGTAACATACATGTCAACTTGGCTGACAAACCTCCGTCTGACCAATGGGAGAGAAAGGTTTTTTTTCTCTCTCGTTGGTTAGGCGGCGGTTCGTCAGCCAAGTTGACGTGTCTGTTACGGCTCTAACATTTCACTGCACTGCAATTTGCACATTGAAATATTGTACGTACGCAAACACTCGTACCTACAAGATCTTAGAGACAAAAATTCTCCTCCTTACTATAAGGGAAGGTTATTTGAATTATGAACACATTACCTAAATGCATGAATGTTTTAGAAAGCGATATAAAATACAGAAATCCGCGATAAGTGAAATGCCAATGACGTCATGATTATCTAATCTATACTTCTATACTATATATATATATATAATAATATTATAAAGAGGAAAGATCCTTGCGAATCCGAGACGGTCGGCTAGTCTATACTCTACATATATAATAAAAACGTTGAGATAAAAAAAATCTGTAATTGCGAGATAACAAAAAAAATATCACACAGGCGTCTTAAAATAAGCAGCTGAACACGATAGGACAGTTTTTATAATTTTTGTCTGTTTGTTTGTCTGTCCGCGCACATCTCCTAAACCACTGGACGGATTTAAATGCGGTTTTCACGAATATGCTTAGAAATTACCAGATTAAAACATAGGCTATCTTATATCATTTATTTTAATTCTTTATTATTACATGAAATAAATTAAAAATGAATGATTTATTTCTTCGCTACCTGAAACGTAATATGAAGATCGTCACATAGCCTCAAGCAAGGAGATCCAAAGTAAAGAGAATGTAATTGACATAGCCATTAAAATTTTGAAACTGTCAACTGTCATTCAGATAATCAGTTTAAATTTAAAGAAGGTTCCTTAACCTTCTTAGATGAATGAACGTGTAGATCAAGGATGTTATAGGCCTTACAACCTCTTTGGTGATTCATTCCAGTGCATGGAGTAGGAGTATTACATTCTCTTGGTTTTATTCTATGTTAGCGTTTAAAACACAAAATATACCGCATCCTATTTTAATTCAGTCCTGCGAATATAAATATTCAAAAAAAAAGGGCCTTTTTTGAATATTTATATTCGCAGGACATGATGTACATGACAATAAACCTATACAAAAATATTCCGGACTCAATAAAGAAAGAAATAAATAATAACACTTTTCCAGAACCAACTTCGTAAGTTTCTAACCCAAATATGTTATTACGAGATAAAAGTTTTTTTCGACGATAATATTTAGAAAATTATAATTCGAAAATAAATATCGATACATAAATAGTTAAGAAAGTAGCGTCATAAGTTTTGTATGATGATCTCATATATAATTATGTAACCTATCACACTAAGTATGTTTTTTTTTTGTTATGTAAAATTACTTCACCTTAGGTTAAGTTTCAATAGTAGGTATATAATAATATTTATGTAATAGATTTAACTATACTTAAATTTATATGTTTATGTCTGTGGCCTGGTTTTGTGAACAGCCACTACATAAGTCATTGCTGCACCCTTTATGCAGTGTATATAAACTTAGCTTTTAGAAGAATACAGTGTATATTTGCAATAAGAATAAGAATATAGAAATAATTTTATTTTACTGTGATATTTTAACAGATAAATAGAGTAGTTCCATTTCAGGGCTTTTTAATCAAGGTATACATACAAATACACGCGAAATAAGAAATAACTAGCCAAGAGCGTGTTAAGACAAGCATTATGTCAGGGTTCCGTGGCCAGCAAAACTGGACAGTCAAATTTCAGAGATGTATATCATCCCGACGTGACATGATATACTTTTTATGGTTTAGACAAAAAGAAAATTTCAAAACATGCTCTGCACTGTGGTCACATTATCTTTTTGATTTGAAAGCTGTTGACGGTGTTTTTACTTTTATGCTTCTATCAATACTTCACACAGGGCGTCTTAAAATAAGCAGCTGATGTTAAGGCAGTTTTTAGAATTTTTGTTTGTTTGTTCACGCACATATCCTAAACCCCTGGAAGAAAATATGCTTAGCTATGACCAGATTGAAGTATAGGCTATTTTAATTTGCGCAAGGGCCGGATTAAGGGAAGAAAAAAGAATTGAAGGTTTATATGAAAATCTACGCGTACGAAGTCGCGGGCAAAAAAACTAGTCAAAAATAAAACTGTTTCGTTTGAAAGTTTGGAGAAACTGATGACATGGGCCGTACCGTGACATAATAAGCAGACGCAATTACCTTAAAATTAGTTTAAAAATATATAATTTTTGCTTTGAAACTCTAATTTACTGAAGTTTTTTTTTATATTATCGTAAATGCGTAAGTAACATCATCACCATCATAATTTGCTTATTTTAGTCCAACGCTTGATTAGGCGTCTCTCATACGACGCGCCACCACAGAATACATAATACACACTCAGCCCTTTTTTTAGATGGGACATCGTAGAAGAGTTTATGAAAAATAAATGTGTATAAATTAGTCATCATGCCTATTAATTATACCTACGCAATCTGGCTTAAAACCAATTAAAAGTTATCAAATGTAAATACATTTGATAACTTTAATAATAATATTATTATTGATAAACAAAAAACAGCAAGGACATTGATAAACAATAGGTAGGTTACCTGTATCTACTATACACATACACAGCTGTTCCATAAAAAAAAATACGCGGTTTTAGGGTTGACATTCTTACAATACAATACAATATCACTTTATTATAAGTATACCATATTCCATATTCTTGTATAAGTTATTCATAATGCTGAGTATAATGACCTCCTTTCGGCTTTCTTCATCAACATTTCTTGAAACCATAGTCTGATTTCGTAGTAGGTAGTTTCGTAGTAGTATTGTAAGGTATCCACGTATTAGCCTTCGTACCGGGGCATCAGAATACTGTATCGGTACCCCTGCGTGTGGTAAGAGCGTGGACCTCTGGGCTCGCGATGCTCGAAGGCATCTTTGGTCATCCACCCAAACGATCTCCGCGGAGAGGACGACAACGTTATGTGACCGACCTTGTCGTAGGCGGTCGAAGAGCAGTAGAGACAACAGGCAGTTCATTTTTATTTTTATATAGTAATAGGGCTTGCGTTTGACCTCCAACCCGCCTGATGTTAAGCGATGATGCGTTCTTCGATGGAGCACGCTTGCCTAGAAGAAACCGATTCCCTCGTGATTTGAAAACTCGTGAATTCAGTTGTCGCGGAATAGCCGCAGCACAGGATGAGAGCGTCGATGTGGTTCTCTGGAGATTTCGGAGTCCTAAGGCTGGTCACCGCGGGTTTTAGTGGATATAATCCCACATAACGGGAGGAAATTTTTGGAAGAGGAAATCTTAGAAAATTTTCCCTTTGGACAAAAAAGGTATCCTTTTATATGGGCTTAACTTCTTTATTATAATCAGCACCATACATAAACTGCGTCGTATCAGTTCCTTTGCACATATCACACAATATTTACTCATCATTGCACTCTCACCATTATCTTATTCGTTAAGTACATAAGTCTATTCATAAAATTATTAATTACGTGAATGTAATCGTTTGTAAACATAATGTAAACATTATAACCATCATAATTATAACTATGCAGTTACTATAGGAAACTGTAGCACAGAATACATGACTGAAGTAAGTATAGGTAAGTACATTACCTGCAGCAGGGTCAGAGTAAATTTGCTATGAGAATTAAATAAACGATAGTAAATTTCAGAAGAAATAAAAAAACGAGTCATTATGTCCATTTGTTTTTTTAATCCACATTTTGATTTTGTTTTCGGTGATAGTTTGTAACAGGGAATTTAGATTAATTCGCTGATTTATAATCAGTTTTTCTATTAAAACGATAAAAAAATATCAGTTTAATAGCCTATTAGCATCTTTTAAAATGTGTGAAGTAGGTAGCTCTGGGCTGTGAGAGCAGCCTTAACTGCATTAACGCAAAGTTGTTAAAAATACTTACATATTTCCCAAAAAGCGGCGACGTCAAGAACATGACGACGGCATAGAAGCTGAACACCATGCCGGAGACTGTATCAGACAGGCCCTTGGCAGAGGCTTCTCTTGGAAAGAACGGTGCCATGATGCTCATCGAGCAGAAGCTGATAAAGTCCACCAGCGCAAGCGAGGCCAGCGTCAACCGCTGCCGACTGCTGAGCAGGCGAAACGCACCAGGCCTGATCCGGGTTTGAGTTCTCACCAGGCTAGACACAAACACTATAAACTTATATATACGAGTATATCGTCTTACATACACATACATATTTATTACCAAATTCACAAATAATTATACTGTGCAATATAATTATCAATATAAAATAACGACTTAATCAGAACTGCACCAAATTGAAATGGGACCCAATGGTAAGCACCAGCTTTCAAATAAAAAAATAATCATCAAAATCAGTTCACGCAGACAAAAGTTCTGAGGTAAAAAACATTTTAAAAAACAGGTTAAAAATAGTCCATTATCAATTTTTAAAAACTACTGAATCGATTTTGATGAAATTTCTATGGAACCAATCTGAAATTATTTCCTTTCAAATAATTTTCCAAATCGGTTTATAAATAACGGTAACCTGAGGTAACAATCATCAAAAAACTTAACGCGGGCTCGAATTCGCGCTTAAACAACGCAATTCGGAAAATCACGCGAACGTGAACCTTAACGCGCCGAGATACGGTTTGCGGTCACGTAAATTCTGAAGTCTGAAATGGGGTGAAATATTTTAAAGCGTCGCTATGTGGTGAAGTAGGTGTCAAAAAGGTTGTTTTTTGTAGTATCCAAAAAAAACCGCTTCCTTAATTAAAGACATATTAAAAAGTCTATCAAGTAGGTACAGCAACAAAAAAAAAACGGTAGGTAACCAAAAAAAATCTTTTAAGCGTTCATTTAATAAATCACTCGAAAAAAAGTATGATAATGAGTGTATTGGTTTAATTAAAACTCTTTTATTGGCTTGGTATTGGTTTGTTAACAGAATCTTTGAACGTAATTTTCACCCCCTTTAAAAACGTTGGATTGATTTGAAACTTTGCATACTTATTAAGGACCGATGACAATGCAATAAAGCGTGTTTTTTTAGTTTTGTAAACTGCACGAATTATTTTATGCCTAGATTTTATTACCATTATTGCATAACCAGATAATAAAAATAACGCAGGCAAATTATGATAGGCAAAACAAACCTGTTTTTGTCTTTGTGTACATTTAAAACGTGGATGAAGTATATACTCCTAAAACTGATTAGATTTACAAAATAATCAATACGGTACGAGTAAGTAGATGAATATACGTAGTTATTGTATAACCAATGTTGATGTTAGCTACCTACTGCAATATAATGTAAATACTCCGTTATCTTTGCTATCAGATAACACGAGAAATTGTCATTGATACCAACTACTAGAAAGGGAATGCTTCTTTCAGGTGCCACTGTTTTGTCATGCTGTTATGAAAGTTGTTAACTCTTCAAAAATTGGCTAGTTAAAACTGGTTCCAATTAAAAAAAAAAAAGGTTTAAGGTTGGTAAAATTAATTCAGGTGATTGTACGATACAAAGACGTTATAATGGAATGGAACTAACATAAGTTAATTATTATCTTGATATAGGTATTAGTGCATAGCATAAACTTACGAACTTAAATAAAAGGTCTTAATAGTTACAATGAGGTTCATTGTAAGAACAAATATGACTTGACAAGTATGAAATTCAGCAAATAGATGCAATATAAAATATTGGTTAGACTCACCGTTCTCTAAGTATTCTAATCTCAGAGCTTCCATCGTCATTGGGCCCCTCGGACCAAGATCTCGCCCTGCGAAGTCTCCTCGAATCGGGAGGAGTGCGTCTCCCGCCCCACGTGGCCGCAAGGTCACCGTCCGCTGTGGATGTCTTCATCAACTTGCTGTCGAACACTATTGTCTCATCAAACTGACTCCCAGCAGGCTCATCATCACCGTAACGAACACTAGTCCTGCCAAGCAGCCGCGAATTCTCATCCATGTCATCACTATCCATGGCTTAAACTTCAACACTGTCTTCTAACTTTTCACTGGTTCAAAAAGGTTAGTCGTTTGTCTTGCGTTCTTAAATGGATGCACTAACGCAGTTCCCGCGACGGCAAATGACTGCAGAATTTGCTAGATTCAATTCCCGATCATAAACAAATTGAGTTATCGGCGAGTCAACAAACCCCACAGCGCCCGACTGCCACAATTAAACCCGGCTAGCGTATCAATTATCGATATCTTATCGGGTGTAGGTAAATAAAAATTTCCTGCCCACTTGTCGGTTTAAAATGAGGGTATTATGGTAAAGTGCGTGTATCCGCATTATGGAAGTTTCCTGAGATTTGACATGATACTATCTTCGTAAGGAAAAATTGTCATTGACAAAATAAGGTTACTAAACTCGGTCCAAGTATTTATTTGCTTTGACAGCTGCAATAGCATTGTAAAAATCCGAATGAAAACCATCTGAATTCTGAACTTCACTAGGTTTATGAACGTAATACTGTAGCAGGTATAAACAATATACTTGAGTGAAACATTAAAAAAAAAATGTTTATTAGTTTGTTAAATGTTAGCTTTTTGTAATGTTATTGCAGATGTCAGAGCAAATAAACGAATGGAAATAGTGTAGGTACGTTTAAAACAAATAGACGTCCTTCCATTGTGTATTTATTATATATTATAGTTTATTATTTAGCTAGGTATTGATAAGTATCCATTGTTATAATTATGTAGTATTGTATAACTAACAAGTTACCAACTCGGGATTTTACCTGCGTTTTTAGGGTTCCATACCCAAAGGGTAAAACGGAACCCTATTACTAAGGCTCCGCTGTCCGTCTGTCACCAGGCTGTATCTCATGAACCGTGATAGTTAGACAGTTGAAATTTTCACAGATGATGTACTTCTGTTGCCGGTATAACAACAAATACTAAAAAATATAATAAAATAAATATTAATGGGGCCTCACATACAATAAACGTGATTTTTTTGCTAGTTTTTGCTCGATATTGATAACGGCTACAGGTAGAAGCTTGAAATATTCACAGAATATTTAGTAATATATTCACTTTAAAAATAATTAAATTAAAATAAAATTAATACTTAAGGGGGGCTTCCATACAACAAACGTGATGTTTTGCCGTTTTTAGATAATTGTACGGAACCATTCGTGCGCGAGTCCGACTCGCACTTGGCCGGTTATTTGATATTGTACTAATTTTTAAGGTAGGTTCAAGCTTTTTGATGTAGGTTAAAGCTTTAAGTTTAAGGTATTTGTAATAGAACACGACATCTCTTATTAATTTGTTTATTTCAACATAGAAGCAGAATTATCTCAATGACTTAGTAAATACATACATTTGATATTGCAACTTCATTCGCCGCATATGAGCTAGGTTAAACAACAGTAAAAAAATAATTTTATTAGTTTTACTTTTTCCTAGTTCTTTACTATATTTAACACAAGTGATGCATAAAATAAGAACAGTTACTCGTGTTGATTGACAATTAAAGACATTGTTTCCCTACTAATAGATAAATATGTATTATTCAACAAATGAACAGTTTAAATAGCGTTTTTTCAAGTATTACAATTTTTAGGGTTCCGTACCCAAAGGGTAAAAACGGGACCCTATTACTGAGGCTACGCTGTAGGTCAATCCGTCCGTTCATCCTACCATTAAACGGCTGTATCTTTAGAACCGTAATAGATAGCCATTTGAAATTTTCATAGAATAAAAATGACAAAAATTAAACACAAAAGGGGGGTCAACGAACGTATTTTTGTAATTGCTCTAATGTAAAAATAGTAATGCGTCCAAGCGTCAAACTTGGCACGATTATAGTACACACTCTAAAGTATAACAACAACAAATAAATAATGGCCAAGTGTGAGTCAGTGACAGATTTCTGTTCATTACCAAATTATAACTGGTAATTTCGTTACTTCGACTACCTTATCATTTCTTTTTTAATTAATTATTGTATTTTGTGAAGGTACGGCACCCTCAGGGCGCGAGTCCGACTCACACATGGCCGGAGGCTTGGCTTTATTTCAAGCTACGAAATAAAGACAGCCACACTTTCATTTAGTTATAGGCTGTCAACTAAGTAAACTTACAAAATCCAATTCAATTGAATAAGAAACGGCTTATAATTCATTACATAGACTTTATATCTGATAATACAACAGTACAGTATAATTATTATATATTAAATGTTACTATTTTATACGCATTTTAAACCACTTATTTCATGAATTATTTACAACTTACCCATTTAGGCATTTTCTTCACAGCATATATCTATCTAATTCTCAACTATTTTTTCTATAAATTTCATTACTTAAGCTTAGAACAAGTCGCTATGTAGAAGGTTATTTAAGCACTTCAGATCATCCTGGGATCTCAAGGGGAAGTCAAAGATCTGATAATTCAGCCTTGTGCTTGGATTTTGACATATTAAACAAAATAAATGAAGACAGACTCTCATAAACTGTTCTGCCGTTTCTGGATCTTCACCTACTGAAAAAGAAGAATTTTCTGCATCGACCTGCATGGCTAGCATGTGCACCTTGACAAAATATTGTCACTTTGTCGAGCGAGAATGCGACAGGTGCCTACAGTTTCATATACCTCTGTCTCGCTTTGGCAGGATAAAAAGTCGACAAAATTTTGTCGCTGTTCGTATGCTAGCCCAGCTGGTTAGAACAAGATGGTTTACAGATTTTCTTTAAACTGTAACCATAGATATCGTGACGATTTCACTCTCCACTGAGTCTGTAGTACTATACAGTGCTGAAAAGGCAACGTATCGGCAATGTTTCTGCTGTTACAGTTGTCTATTGAATACTTACTACGTACTTTCATTAGACACATTGCCTATTTTCCAAATTTTATACAAAAAAAATCGTAAGTCGGTGCCGAACTTTATGACCGCTCCGAGTATAGCCACAGAACTCGTTGCTACATCAAGGTAAGCCCGAGTATAAAAACAAAGCGAGGCGGCGATCCGAAAACCCGTACGAAGCGCTTTGATTCCACTTTTAGTGTACGAACTGCTATTCTGTGGAATGCGCTGCCTGAATGGGTGTTCCCTGATAGTCACAATCTGGATCTCTTCAAGTCAAGAGTGAATCGGTTTCTCCTAGGCAAGCGTGATCCACCGGAGGCCGCATCATCCCTTAACATCAGGTGAGTTGGCTACCAAGCGCAAACTTATTTTATAATAATAATAAAAAAAACATATATGTACGGAACCGTCCTGACGCCTGTTCTGTCCACCCTTCTGAGGCCAAAAACGCGTCTTAAGGTGGTATCTCAGCAACAAACTTTTACGACATTTTTGACTGCAAAGCTTGAAAAGTTTACTTTTTTGTTTTATTTTGTTACTAGCTTAATACCAGACTTTGTACGCGTAGTGCTCGGTCTTCGACCTCGCCTATATTATTCTTATATTCTTCGCAAGAGACTAGGAACGCAACTTATAGAACAAATACGAGCAACTGACGTTTACTACTGACAGTGCAGCCATCATCTATGCAAAAACGCAATACCTTTCCCATCATAGATAAGAAAGTTAAAAAAAAGCCTGTTAAAAGCCTAGATAATTACTGTAATATATGTTATCCTTGTTTTTGTGGTTTTTAATAAAGAGTTATTGTATTGTAAAGTAAATAACAAACAACTCAAGTTAACTAGGTCGGACTTCAGTAATAAGCAACATCACAGGTCACTGTGAATTAAACAATCACTTATACAAAATTGGAGCTACCAGATAGACTGCCATCGTTTGACTGCCTTATGTTAAGCGATGATGCAGTTTACGATGGATCACACTTGCCTAGGAGAAACCGATTCACTCGTGATTTGAAGACACCCAGATTGTAACTATCGGGGAACACCCATTCAGGCAGCGCGTTCCAAAGACTAGCAGTTTACTAACGTTGTGTGAAAATTAGGCATTAAGGTCTTAAAACCAGTGCTGTAACTATAGCTCCAAGCGGTCAGTAAATTGGACGCGATCTATAACTAGTCAACATTAGGGATAATCATGTCTTTACTAGTAAACGTCGTAGAATGAGTATCATAACCGTAGCTGTTCCAGTTCCGACAGCAGAACTTGTTCGTTGTCGATCTTGGCGAGTTGATTCAACTCCAGCTGCTTGCCCGCCGTCTTCTGCTGCTTCAGCTTCTCTATGTCACTCAGTTTCTGTTGAAACAAGCATAAGTAAAAAAAATGGTTGTTTTTCGGTTATTTTTTAGTAAGTATTTATTAATTATTTCACTTATAGGACCTTACTTAAAAACGTTACTCATGTTGATCTGTGTTTAAAATTGATCTCTCAACTTCTCGGTGATGGCCATCGTCACACGCGAAAACGAGCTGAGCAATTTTAAGCATAGATCAACTTGAGTAACATTTTTAAGTAAGGCCCATAATCTTTAACATAATACCCACACTACTCAATCATCAAGAGATATCACCGTCACCAGTCAGTTTCTATTGTCAAGTTAAACCTAAGATATTCAATGATATCCTACCTTATTAATATTTTTGATCTTCTTATCCTTCTCTGCGTCCCCGGTGGTGATGAAGGGCGGGCGGGAAGAAGGCGTGGTTGGGACGGGGGACAGGTCACCCGAAGCCTTATCGTCGGCCTTGCGAGCTTTGCGAGCTTCACGCTTCTCCTTCTGCTTGACGGCTTGCTTCGATGGAGCCGCTGTAGCAAATATTACAAATATATTTACTTTTTTAGGGTTCTATACCCAAAGGATAAAACAGGACCCTATTACTAAGACTCCGCTGTCCGTCCGTCTGTCTGTCTGTCCGTCTGTCACCAGGCCAACGAAAGAAAGAAAAATATCAAAAAATTACGATAATGTTTTTGGTATCAGTAAATATTTTGCATCAGTTTTTTTTTACGTACCACTTAAGCTTGAACTTACCATTTCCTCGAATGTGTCTGTCGTCTATCCAAACAACCTATATATTCTATTTATAGTTTTGTTTCAAACTTACCGCTAGCATTTTCACCAGGCTTATGCGGCTTTTCATGCTCGTGTAAAGTGAATGTGGAAGGCTTATTCCTAGCCCCGGGCGGTCTGTACGCCGCCGCCGCCGGTTTTGGCGTCGTGTCTTCTATTGCCTTAGAAAAGAAAGCAAATGCAACATGATGTATTATAGCTATTTAACTTTTACAGTCTCTGGAACACAGTTATGTTTGCACATACTTAACGGCGAGTGAATAACTGAGGTACTTCCCAGCAGGCCTAGCACGGGCCATGGATAAATTCTCTTTCGACCGTTTTTATTCCACCAAAACACTTCATCAACTCGGTTAAAATTCGGGAGTGTTGATAACCTTAAATTTAAATTATATAATAAATCGATGTAGACGTCGGCTCAGAAGGACATGAGCTTATTTAATGATCCTTAAATTAAAATCCATAGCCTATGTTACACATACTTAAAATAGTTAAGGGGTCAACAACCCGACGCATACTCAAGTGTGTACAAAAAGGGTAGCTTTATCTACCGGCTTCAGGTAATATAAATACCTTGTATTGTCATTATCAAAAATCACACTAATATTATTAATCCGAAAGTTTGAACGTTTTTATTTAATCTAATTTTTTTTTGTGACTTTAGTCCCTATGCGATTATGCCAGCCCCAGGTTTGTAAGTATATTTGTTCCTAATCAACTCTGGAACGGCAACATGGATTTGGATGTACTTTGGGTCGGAGGTAGCTTATACCCTGACTTAACATGTAGGCTACTTTTCATTCCAAAAATGTAAATGGTTTAGTATAACAAAATTAATAATCAGAAAATCTGGGGTAACCTTAGGCGGAGTCTTGGAAAGCTCGCTCTTGGGATATGTGCCTGGACGCCATGTCATGGCCAGCAAGTACTCCTTCTCTTGGCAGGGCCGCTTGTGCATCAGCGCACCGGTGTAGTGCCAGATTTTATATCTAGAAATAAGAACAAATGGTCAAGCATGGTTTTCTATGTGCATGGATGATGCATAAATTTGTTGCCGGAAAATCTAGATGGTGATTACGTCAGCAGTAATTATTTACTTTTTTACACATTATGGCACTGCTGCACATGAATTAATAAAAAAAACAGAATAATTACAATAAAAGAAAAATGCATGCTATGTTAACGTAAGCATGGAAGGGGGGAGTAAGAGCTTTGCTTACTTTTGTTGACAAGGAGGAGGGGAGGGGTAAAAAATTGTAATAGTGCTTACGTAATACTTGAACGGCCCCTTATATATATACATATATAGTAAAAACTTACACCCCTGCAAAGCCGGGGCGGATCGCTAGTTATTAATAAATAGTATTACCCATTTCCAACAGTGAGCCTCGGATAAGTAGTAGCAGTGACGAACACCTCTCCGCGCGGGTCCCACTGTAAGTAAGTGGAGTCGGGCGCTGAGCATGCGCCGAGCTTCTTGTAGCCGCGCACATCCCACACTTCCACGTGACCGGAGGCAATGTTACCAAAACCGCCTAGCAGCACATGTGTGATTGAGTTAAGGAGAGTTTCAAGAAAAGTAAAAAAATTGTCAGATTGAATCATTATTTTAGATCAAAAAACTAAAAAACGCGCTTATGTATCTTGTTAAAACAAACCAAAGGATCCCCAACACGAGAGGTGTTATTACATTTGTTGACAACGAAACCGGGAGGTGAATAGTAGGTGGAACTCTTGGTAGGTGACTCGTTACAACAAACTCATCATCATCATGTCAGCCATAGGACGTCCACTGCTAGACATTAGACCTCCCCCATCGATCCACAACCTTACCATGGTAAATATCCCGTAAACAATCATATAACTCCCCCATTGATTTCCAAAAGGGCCAGTTGAAAGCGGCCTGCATGCAGGTTTTCCTGCGGTCTCTTTTAGGCCGTCTGGCCATCTTGTGGGTGGACGTCCTACGCTGCGCTTACCGGTCCGTGATCTCTATTCGAGAACCTTTTGGCCCCATAAGCCAAACAACAAGGAAACTAAATGAGCCAAACTCGAAGGGTTTACTAGTAGTTGAAGAGTACCACTCCAACTCCTGGCTTCATCATCAGAACAGTTCGATGGTGCCAAGATACTTTATTGTCATCCGAATCACTAGCAAAGTTTCAAATCAATACGACAATTGGAAGTAAGTTAAAATAGAATTCCGAGATTTGTATACATTGTTAGTTACAAATTATCTTCTTAATATATATATAATTCTTCTGTATGTGTGTTTGTCACACAAACACACATACCCTCCCAAACGGCTGACCCGATGTATATGTATATTTCAATGGGTTCCTGAAAGGTTTGAAAACACAATTGGACCCTGTAAGGCAGGACGACGTCTGCCTGGTACGCTAATAATAAATTAATTGAAAAAAAAAAAACTTTTTCAATATCAACTTTTTTGTAAACTACTATTGTGGCGATGGTGTCCATTGAGAAGTACTCTTGATAACAAAAAAAAAATGAAGACAACGTCGACAGAATCTACTCATTGCTATTTGGAAGTTCCAGAACCCATGCTCCTGCTCTATTATTAGATTCTCATAAAACGTTGTGTTGAAAAATGACCAGGACAAGCAAATATAAGTCCAAACACGACTCCTCCGGGCTGGTAAGCTTGACAACAGCGCTAGTGTTGCAAGTGTCCATATGCGGCGATAAATGCCTGCCATCTGCCATCCGGCAAACCAAATGCTTGTTCGTTGATCTTTATTTATAAGTAAAGCTGCGATGAAAGCTGACTGTGATATTGTAAAGGATATGATTCCCCTCGGGCGGGAAGTAGATAGAATTCCAAGCACCGGTGCCAAATTCGAAGATCGGGTCGCACTTCGCGTCGAAGAGCGTCGCCTTAGCTGGTGCGTGGCCGTACACCGCCACCCACTCACTCCAGTTGCCCGGGTTCCACGCAATAGCGTGTATGGGGCCATCTTTACCTGCAGACAATGTTTATTTTTTACTAAGTAATAGGCTTGCGTTTGACGCCCACCTCGCCTGATGTCAAGTTTAATAAATACTTACCATAATCCCTAAATAATCTAATTTCAAGCCTACATTCAATTTGCTTGTACTAATTTGTACTAATACATAATACATATGCAATTGAAATAGTGGGAACATTGTTCGATTTAAATAATTATGATTTACACAAAAACGCTACCTACTTTAAATTAAAATACAAACGAACTTCACTTAATGTTGACTAAATTTACAGTATTTTTAGTGTTGAAAAATAACATACCAAGAAGATAACATGCGCTACTTAGTTGCCCAGGGGTAACAAGTGCGCCGCGGCAAATTTGTACTCTTTTTATCATGCCGAAGCGAGACAGGCACATACGAAAGCCTTGTCACGTTCTCGCTCGACAAAAAGTGACGATTTTTATTGCTAGCCTCACTAATACATTGGATAAGTACTTACTGAAAGTGACATTCCCAGCATTTCCTTTGACATCGCCGTAAGATAACGATTGCTTGCCATAGTATGAGCCACCAGTCTTGTCTACCTATGTAAAAGATTGAAACAATTATGAAAATTTCTAATGTTCTACAAACCACATTTATTTGATTATTGACGGAATATTTACCGTTGGTGGTGGTCATATAAATGTAGTGAATAACCGTGATAGTTTAAAACAGTGTTTTATTCTACAAACCTCCGAGACCTAAGATTTTTTTTTATTGCCTCGTGGAAAGCGCCACTCCGACCATAATGGTTGCAGTGCCGTCCAAAGGTTTCACATTTTTCGTAATGGTTTTTTGACAGAATTGATATGACAGTGAATGAGAGATCAGGATTTTGTACTCCAGAATCACGCGCGTCTTAGAAATGAGCTCTTAAATCCTCTATAATGGTTCTATAATTTAAATGTAGAATTTCTTACATCGGTCTGGGTCAAAGTGAAGACGTTAGTGCCACGTCGGTTCCAGTAGAAGGTGGCCTTGTCTGCTTGGAAAGATGAGCGGCTGACTACAGCCTGCGCCACCTCGAAGTTGGGGTAGGTGTACACGCGCCAGAATGACGGCTGGCCTTGCTTACCTAAAATATCAACCAAAATGCCAACTATGTTACAGTACAATTCAAAATAAATAAAGGTATATTGAAATATCACTGAAGCTCACGACACAGGACCACCCTAGTGTGAGATTCAGGGCTACCTTATTGGAGTAAGTATGTACAAATTTGTCAACTACCCACTAACTCTCAAAACTATATCTTTGTACCTACTTCAATTGCTTGTAATCTTTTGAGCAAATAAACGTTATTAATGTTAATGTTTACAACCCCCTCCCCCACTCCCATTTCTCTCCCAGCACACTCGCATATTTTTACCTAATGTAAATAATGAGAAGTAATAATTAGGCCCAGGGCTGGGTGAAATGCTGAATGACTTTAGCTTGTCAGCATAGAACTGCTGTGTGAATCTGTCAAGTTTGGCATCCTCATATATCATAATTCTGGTGTTCATTTGGATGGCAAAGAGCTTCTCGTCTGATGACCATCTGGGTTCCCTGTGAATAGGAATTCAGTTTAAATTAAATAACTACAATATTTTTAACAGTATTCGCATGATATTTATAAGACAAATGTAAAAAAAGGTTGTCTATAGCTATGTAATGCTTACCATCCTCCTTGATTCTTTTGGATAAATGAACCAATCAGTTCACCATTTTCCGATTTATAAACATGCATGTTGGGCTTTCCCTGAAAAATAAGTGTTATATTCAAATCTAAAATAATCCAGGTAATAGTTGTAAGATGGGACCGGATTTCAGGTCAGGTTTTCATATTTTTCATAAAATCATACCTACTTTTTTTTGTTTACAGATACAACTGATTATGATGAAACTTGGTAAGTACATAATAGGTCGGGGAAAAAGTCTTTTCGTATTTTGTATGTATAAAGTTGTAGTAAAAATCTTATCCGTTGTACTGTTTGTATCTGGCTGGTTTTGATACCATTAAAAAGATGACATTTTAAAAAAGGAATACAAAACGTAAAAAGCAATTTCCCGCCATTTTTCAATTGTTTTTTTGTTCGATAAAATGAGTGAATCTAACGAACAAATTCGATATATTGTGAAATTTTATAACAAAAAAGGCAAAAATGCGACACAAGCCGCGAATAAAATTTGTGACGTTTATGGACCTAATGCAGTGTCATCAAGAGTAGCACAATGTTGGTTCAAGCGTTTTCAGTCCGGGAATTTTGATGTCAAAGATGCAGCTCGCTCTGGTCGCCCTGTTACGGATAAAGTCGATGCCATTTCAAAAAGTGGACCAAGATCGGCATATTAGTAGTTACGACGTAGCTGAAGAACTGGGGATTGACCACAAAACAGTTTTGACCCATTTGAAAAAAACTGGGTATACAAAAAACTCGATATTTGGGTGCCACACGAGCTCACTGAGAGAAACCAAATGAATCGTGTACTCATTTGCGATTCTCTATTGAAACGTAACGAAACGGAACCGTTTTTGAAAAGATTGATCACTGGTGATGAAAAATTGATCACCTACGACAAGAATGTGCGCAAAAGATCATGGTCAAAGGGCAGTGAAGCACCACAGACTGTAGCGAAACCCGGATTAACACGTAATAAGGTGATGTTGTGTGTATGGTGGGATTGGCAGGGCATCGTTCATTATGAGCTTTTACCGCCGGGCAAAACCATCGATTCGGATCTCTACTGCCAACAGCAGATGAGACTCAAACAAGAAATTGAGAAAAAACGGCCGGAATTGATCAACAGAAAGAGTGTGGTCTTTCATCATGATAACGCCAGACCGCACACATCTTTGGCCACTCAGCAAAAATTTAGAGAGCTTGGTTGGGAAGTGTTAATGCATCCACCATATAGCCCAGACCTTGCACCCTCAGATTTCCACCTGTTTCGATCTCTTCAGAATTCTTTGGGTAGTGTTAGATTAACATCAAGAGAGGACTGTCAAAACTACTTGTTGCATTTTTTTGATCAGAAGTCCCAAAAATTCTACAGCAACGGGATCATGTCACTACCTACAAGATGGCAACAAGTTATCGAACAAAATGGCACATATATATTATAATTAAATGTAATTAAACTTGAAAAAAATATGTCTTGAATTTGTTTAAAAAATACGAAGAAACTTTTTCCCCGACCTTATATATTACAATTGCAAATTTGAATTACTACTACGGTTAACTATTTTGAAAACAACAATAAAAGTTATTTTCGTCTTTATATTTCTCAAAGAGAAAGTTACTTTCTTTGGTGGAAAACCTACATAGTGAGCTAAAAGGTTGCCCTGCAAACACGCTAAAATCCCAGGATGTGGCATCATGCCGGTTGGGGTGTAAATGAAAGGGGTCTAATGTCTCCGAAGTCTCCAGACTACTTCCTCATTGGATGTGGTCTACTGGTCAGCAGCGAGGAGTCTCATCTACTGCCAATTTCTCACCAAAAAACATTACAGCATAAGAATGAGAGAAAAAAGGTTTTACAGAGGCTGCACGGTCTGCACACCCAGATATTTTTACTCAAAGTGCATCTCATCAACATCCAACATTTGCACTCGAAATCTCATGCCAGTCCACTATCACTTGAAGACTTTTTTATTGGTTAATAGGCTTGAATAGTCAAGAGTTCCTAAGGGATCAATCGAATTAAGTGACATCAATGATCTGCTTAATTATTGCCTTTGGGTAATGCAGATGACACTGTTGTAAAGAGTATGCATAAACCAGTGGACCACAAAACCAGTCTCTGAGAGAGGCCATAGTCGAACACATGAACTTGTCCCTTTAGGCAGTCTCTGATTGGGGCGATGACAACCTGGCACTAAGACCCGGGCCTATCTGGCCTAGACTGTGAGAATGCACTGCCTGAATGGGTGTTCCTCTATAATTTCAATCTGAGTGTCTTTAAGTCGCGAGTCAACCAGGGCCCCTATTCTACTAAACCAATTGTTTTTAAATTGTTTTTTTTTAATTTTTCTCAAAAATTGCCCTTTTGACACTTTTTGTATAGATAAAGTGTCAAAAGTGAAAAACAAAATTGTTTTTAAATAATAATTGTTAATGAATTGCCTCAAAAATCACCCTTCTGACACTTTTTGTATAGATAAAGGGTCAGAAGTAAAAAAAAATAGGCAATTCATTAACAATTGAAAAACAATTGGATTAGTAGAATCGGGGCCCAGGCCTAACGAATCATGCTCTATCCCACATTGCATCATCACTTAACACGTGGTGGCGATCAAATACAATTCTATTCAATTAAAAACTAAAAGTATTTTTTTGTACAGTACCTGAGGATTTTCTTTCGTCATCAGAAACATCTCCCATATCATAAAATAGTTGTCAAGTGGGGAGAAAAACATGTCTTTTATGTTTCCATTTATGGTAGCTGCCACTGACCAGTCTGAGCATCTCACTATCTCAGCCCTATAAACACACAATGACAAATAGTTGTAGAAACCTAGATTTAGACAAATTAAAATGTAAGCTTGTGAACTTTTTCCGCACGTAATTCTTCGTCCTACCGATCGTCTTAGCTTATGAATTGGTGTCAAGCTTGATCTGAATAAATGATATGATTCCCTAAATATCAGGGCCTATGCATGTTGATCATTGTAGTTTCTTATTAGTTTTGGATACATTCATACTAGTTTTATACTATTTTTATTGACTTGATACAGAGAAAGGATACTATGTAATAGTGAGAATTCAGTGACTTGATAATACAAACTTTTTATCCGTTCTGTAAGCCAAGTAGGTTCCTTTAGGGCTAAATACCATGCTGCGTATGTTTGCAGTGGTTTCATCTCGTAACGATTTTTCTCCATATGGTTCCTTAAATTCCACCAAAAATATGTTTTTGCTGGTTAGACCTGAAACAGTATACAAATACATAACCTCACCGGTAACCTAAATTACTTTCCAATATTTAAAATAGTATTTATTACCAGCAATATGTGGTGTATTGCTCATGCTTATTTATTTATAAAACAAACTAAATTTGAATTTGTTATTCGCATAAAATCACAAATTTCACAAAAATTCTTCGTTCACTACCATATGCGTAGCGTATCGAATGACATCAATCATAAATGACAATAACTTTGACAATTCCTTGAAATTGACAGTTAACATTGTCATTTATATTATTATCAACCGCCTGGGATGCGTTTACGGCACTTATCCAGACTAAAACTTATACTAGATGAACGTTAAAACACTCGTTTTGGGACTTTACGAGGTGAAAAATTATACCGGCGAAAATTTAAACTGCCCGTTTACGGGCGTCCGCTGGTATAAGTTTTCGCCTGACAAGAATAAATTTTATCTACCTTTTGAGGTCGCTAAATTTTCACCAGGGCCCTTATTCCGCACGGGCAAACGCGCGCTATCGTGGCCACGGTAAGTTTCCCTCAAAAAGTTGGCCTCTATTGCTTAGGAAATAAAGTTCAACTTTTGGAAGTTAACTTACCCCGCCACGATAGAGCGCGTTTGGCCCGTGCAGAATAAAGGCCCTGCTGTCAGATTGACAGCTGTTGAGGAGGTTAAGCCGTTTTTGATATTATTTTGTTCGAATCTTTTTGTTGTAGATGATGATGCGTTTACGGCAGTTATCCAGACTAAAACTTATACTAGATGAACGTCAAAACACCCGTTTTGGGACTCCACGAGGTGAAAAATTATACCGGCGAAAATTTAAACTGCCCGTTTACGGGCGTCCGCTGGTATAAGTTTTCGCCTGACTAGATTAAATTTTATCTACCTTTTGAGGTCGCTAAATTTTCGCCTGCTGTCAGATTGACAGCTGTTGAGGAGGTTAAGCTGTTTTTGATATTATTTTGTTCGAGTCTTTTTGTTGTAGATGTTTAAATTTAAAATAAAATTTTATATCTATATAATGATAGATTGATATTTGATATTTTACTATTATATACCATTTTGTTTTACTATATTTTACTTGACATTTATTTATTATCTAATTTGACAGCTAGTATTGACATATATGACATAAAGCTATGACGCCGTTCAGCGAACCTCCGTTAGTTTAATTTTTCACCGGTGAAAAGTTTGCCGAGTCCGTAAACGCTCCCCTGTAGCTTTACGGGGTGGCATAGTCATTTTATGACAAAACTCCATTTTTTAAAATAATAAAGATTAAAAAACATATATCTACCTTTTGAGGTGGCTAAATTTTCGCCTGCTGTCAGATTGACAGCTGTTGAGGAGTTTAAGCTGTTTTTGATATTATTTTGTTCGAATCTTTTTGTTGTAGACGTTTTAATTTAAAATAAAATTTTATATCTATATAATGATAGATTGATATTTGATATTTTACTATTATAAACCATTTTATTTTACTATATTTTACTTGATATTTATTTATTTTTGAATTTGACAGCTAGTATTAACATAATTGACATAAAGCTATGACGCCGTTCAGCGAACCTCCGTTAGTTTAATTTTTAGATGGTGAAAAATTCGCCGAGTCCGTAAACGCACCCCAGGTTGATCATTGATGCTTTCTTTGATCCTCGGAGAAGTCAGAGAAAAAACTTGGGTAACCCAACTGTTTGTTGGTTCAATGCTTGCTTAGTGCTACTGGGATAGTTAGTTAATAACAGTTATTATCTCAGTGGTATAGCCTTTGATAATATGTATATTTGGAGCTGTCTTAATCTCGAGCAACTACCGAAAAAGTCTGCCAAAAACTCAAGGGGGCGAGGTAAACAAGTAGGTATTGCTCACACTGACATCATATTCTTGCTAGTTCTACAAACGTACAAGTAATGTCTGTCGATGGATTGTCTTTAGATCTTCAACGGTCTATGGACAGTCTAACTGTTTATTCAGTGTTAGTTTTAGCTGGTATTTTGTTTATTTAATAAAGGCACTTGCCATTATAAAAAAAAAGTAATGTAATTCACTAAGAACTTTTGCGCCAACGTGAAAAAATCATGTCGCATCATACCTAAACATGTGTACTACGAGTCTACGAGTGTTATTGTGTAATAATAGTGGACTATCATTAAGTGTTGGTGAATGTTCTCGAGTGTGGGAAAGTACATAATTTAATGGGGTGAAACGTTTATTTTCTTGTCGGTTCCAAAACTCCAAAACTTATGACAGTATAATACAGAAGACAAAACGGTATGGCCTTAATTGCTTTAGCCTGCTCAGAAATGGGTGAAAAACATAAAAAGATACTAAAATCAGTTTGACTTTGACATTTTAAACTTAAGCTAAATAAAATCAATATGGCGTCTTAATTATCAATGACGGGTTATTGTTTTGCGCATTTTTACGAAATACCGTAAAAATAACAGCATTCTCCAACAACAATACGTTGATAAAAATAATATTATTCAATGTTTAGTTCGAAAAATGTGTTGCTGAAGCGAACACCTGAAAATGGAACGAACCGAGAAAACTTCCTTTCTTTGCTAGTGGACGAATTTTTGCATTCCTCTTCGTATGGTAATTGACCTTTATTTCTATGATGTTGAAATCAGAAATTGAATAGTATCTGTTATTGTAACATCCAGTAAGCCTTCAAATTGATTCTGACCTTGTCAACACAATTTGTCCTTGACAATAACAACCTTATTGGTGGTTTTATTTTCAGATGCTAAATGCCAAGTGCTAGCTAATTTGGCCAATTTTGCATACGACCCTATTAACTACGGCTACATCAGGGATGTTGGTGTCTTGGACATATTCCTGCATGTGGTGAAAAACGAAACGGATGAGAAATTGCTGCGGTTTGCTGTCGCTGGAATATGTAACCTGTGTTTAGGTGAGCACAATATGCTACAAACGTTTTGAATTGATCCCTTTTGCCTATTTATTTATTATTTAAACTTCGTCCAATATTTTTTGAGTTCTGGCAGTTACAGTAGATTGTAAAAGTTTAATGAAAACTGTAAATTCTTATGACTTGTTAAGTTTAATATACAAATTTTATACTACAGGGAAATATTTAAAGTTAATGATTTCATTTAGCTTTTTGTATTGTTATTCAACCTTTGGTTACATATTTTTTTTATTTGCACTATTATTTAAACAGCTAAGTAACTAAACGAGCAGATACTTGCCTGATGGAAAGCAGTAAACTGTCTCAGAACAGTGCAATGCTATGAAGAATTTTGAACATAACTAGTATGTTGCCTTTGTTTTAACATTTTGTTAAACCAAATCTCTTGTAATTCCAGATCCAGAGAATTCTCAGTATATTTTAAGCAACTCGGGAATAAAACCTATAAAAGCTCTGCTTGGGTTTGGTAACTCTGACATAATAGCAGACACAATTACCACTCTGATATATCTTCATAGTGAGGAAACAGACAAAGAAATAAATACCACAGATGTGGTAAAATTCATTAAGCAACTGATTGAATCGGATGATAAAAAACTAGCAAACCTAGCCACCATATTCTTGCAAGATGTCTGTAAGATAAATGAGACATAAAAACTAAATGAAACAAGTTTAAAAATGAGCAAAATGCTATCAAATCGTTTCCCATACATAGTTGTCAACAACAAGAACTATCAGAAAATATGCAAGATTCACACGACAACCTTTAGCAGCACTGCATTCAAAGCGGGAGATAAGATACGGATTCAAAAGACACTGACACAGAAAGATTTGGATGCATTCTCGAATCTCACTAGTGATCACAACTATTTACATCAAAACAACGGGAACAAACGGCCAATAGTGCATGGAGCGCTGTTAAACGGGCTGGTTGCTGGGCTGATTGGGACCCACCTACCAGGTCCTGGTACCGTCTTAGTGTCACAAACTATGAAATTCCCCAACAAATGCTTTGTTGGTGAAAAACTGACTATAAGTGTTGAGCTCGTTGATGTGAGAAAAATACTCAAAGTGAAATTCTTCTGCATTGTTGAAGAGGAAAAGAAGGTTGTGTTTGAAGGAGAGGCTAAACTTGTGTTGGCCAAAGACTGTTGAGAGTGGAATACTCAAAAGTGGTACGATGCTCTAGGTGCGGATAATGGTTAGGAGTAGAAAAAGTAGTCCCTCACAGATGTGTTAAACATTTTGTTTTATATTCAGAAAGAATCGGCACCACTTGGCTGAAGGGTTATATTTAAACTCAAATTATTGGAGCATCTGTGACTACTTTTTAGTGATTGGTGTTTGAATGTTATACCTATGAGATGAGAGAATAATCTATTAATAATTTATTTCTAGTTTTAAGTTTAAAACTATGAGAGATCATTTCAATATTTATTATGTAAAATAGATTTAATTAAGAACATAAAATAATAAAGTATTATGTCACATTGTGCCAATCCAATAAACTGGAATTCAGTGTTAATGAAAACTTTGAAGTACAATTTAGTTATAAAATAGATTTATTGTTCGTCTCGAAATTAGTAAATGAAATTTCTAATTTTAAAATTTGGCTGCTGTGTTAAAATCTGTCCATACCACATGTCCATTATACAAATTCTATAGTCTAAAATTTAAGACTGATAGGCTATGCTCTCCAAACTGCCGTCTTCAACTAATTTTTGTGGTCAACCACAGTTTGGTCGTTCATAAAAAAATTCAGAACGTGATACACTTGCCACCTTTTTAAAAGACTTCAAAAATATTTAATACTTACAAGAATAAGTAGGGACATCAGTTTGAACCAACTCATATTTGAATCATAGCTGTTCTTGAAACTAGCTAATCAATATTATTAAACACTTTACTATGAACCACAGTAAATTCAAAAGACAACAAACTGATTGTGTCTGTCCGCACTGGGCCAAAGCATCCATATAGGCATGTCGATTCTTCATGAAAAAAATCGATTTTCGAATCGATTTGAATCGAAGTCCACTGAATCGATTCTCGATTAAATCGGCCTCTGGAAGATCGATCTTCGATTAATCGATTCGATTTTCAAAAAAAAAAAGTTTTTTTTTAACCGATTCGATCTTCTATTTGGATAGATTATCGAGGACAAATGTATGCCTACTATCAAGGATCCATGAACTGATCGTTCTTGCTACTATTCAATTTAATAAGATTTTAATTTTAATTTGCAGCAGAATAGATCGAATCGATATAGAAAACGATTTTTAAAATTGAATAAGTATTAATTGCAAGAACAACTACTAGTTTTCGGTGAAACAAAAATATCGATCAACATATAATATATATACATATTACATACCTCCTCCTTTTTGGAAGTCAGTTAAAAATGATACTACGATTTAATGATAAAGAAGTTATTAATTAAATGGTCACGTGCTGGAAACTTGCTCATAACACGCTATAGCTCACTTTTTTACTTATAAATACAGAGCAAATAGATCACAAAACAAATGTAATGTACACTGTACATAGAACACCAAAATTTAAAATAAAATTATTATACATTCCGGATACATTTTTGTTTTTGGGCTTATAACTTGGTATGCTAAAGCCATTGAGGCCATACTGCCTCGTCTTACGTATTTTAGCACAGAAGTGGGATTTTTTTAGGTTACATTCCCTTCTATTTTTTGTGTATTTTAGTCATTCTGCTCCAATAAAGTGGTGGAAACTTTACTAGGGGCATCTATAGAGTTTTGGAAACAACATGGAAATACACGATCACAAATACTTCGAATAAAATCCATCATTATTATTTCACATTAACAGTCAAAATACACAAATGAAAATAATACCATGAGGCAACATGTTTTCTTCGCGTTGGCGCCAAAACTATCATTGCAAAAAGTATATAATAGAATATACTAGGTTCTTAAGGATTTTATTCGCGATTCTGATGGTGACAGTTGTCAACCTGTTCGCGCGCTTAGGGATGATAATGCCGTTACTTCTAACATAACTACCGTAATAAGCCGCGCAATTTGCGCATACTATAGTACGCACAGACTGCTAGACTATTATTCGATTATTAAACTTTTACAGCATAGAGATACTTTAACGATCTAGAAAACCGATTCCATAGATAATCCCGTGAAATATTATCGATTCTAGGTGGAATGCACTGCATTTCTACGATCTATATTAGCACCTCAATATCAACATCGTGAATCGGTCCGATTCTCAGGGTTCGAGAATCGATCTAGTGAATCGATCCACTCTGTCAGATCGATCTAAAAAATCGATTTTCTAAACTCAAAAAATCGATTTTCCGATTAATCGATTAAAGATCGACATGCCTACATCCATACAAGTTGACAGTGTCTTTTGAGTCTATTATAGACCTTGCAATCAGTAAATTCAGAAGTAAACAAACTGACTGTATCTGTCCGCACTGGGCCAAAGCATCCATACAAGTGGACAGTGTCTATTGAGTCTATTATAGACCTTGCAATCAGTAAATTCAGAAGTAAACAAACTGACTGTATCTGTCCGCACTGGGCCAAAGCATCTATACAAGTGGACAGTGTCTTTTGATGCATAATTTTTGACATAACTGTTCGATACAAAGCTACTTCCACAATTTTAATGTATTTCGGATATAGCAAGTAATAAGGATCCTAAATAAGATTTGAAAGTCAATTTTTTTGCGATTATTGTAATGATTTGTTGCCTCGTTTATAAAAAGTTGTTATTTTCTTTGTTTTATGTTATTACTATGTGATTGAATTATTGTGTATTAAAACATTTCGTTTTATCTGCATGTACAATTTTTTTATGAATAAAACAGTTTTAATTTTTGTTTTTCTTTTTTTCTGTTTATATATTGGCAATTTTTCTGATACTTGTATATGTAGAACCTTGTTATTGAGTATTTTTCGCTATGTTGTTGAATTTTTAAAGGCTTTATATAATACATTTTAAAGTAACATTGCATAATTTATTAGAAATGATATTAGAATTATGATTATGAATAGTGTTTGTATATTCAAATTTTATGAGACTTACTAGGATGTTAGAACAGCTTTAGTAGAATCCTTCGTCCTAATGCCTGCTGAAGAGTCGAGGCGACTTCGCGGCGTCAAGCATCCGAAGAACAGTCAACTCTTCTGCGTTTACCGAAGGTTCAAAATTGTCCGCCAAGCTTCTACGCCGCTCTTCGACTGTTCTAAACTCTAGTAAATAAGGTAGAGTGATGGTGGCCGAGCTATACAATCTGTCGGCACCCGCGTCGATCCTCGCCCCTGAACCAATGACAAATTTTGTAAAATACGATGCCTACCTCGGTGTTCCCTATAAAGTATAACGTGGGTCTCTTCAAGGCAAGAGTGAATAGGCACATCATGGGCAAGCGTGCCCCATCTTAGCATCATCGCTTATCATCAGGTGAATTGTGGTCAAACGCTAGCCCGTTTCATCATAAAAAATATATATCGTATGTACATTTTCAGTGAGGAAACCGATATGTCCAAGAACCTCAAAAGTTCAAAGACAGGACATTCACCAACATGCAATGAGCCAGCATGGTGGATTAGGGCTCATCTCTCTGGGAGAACATGATGACGATATGAGGTGTAATTTTGAAGACCAAAAAGCAAAATCACGGTCCGCCTCGACTCCAGTTGGCGTTAAGCTTTCCGTGGATTAATTTAGTAGTTTGGATTCATTAATTAGGAAAAACGAGAGAAAATTCGTTTATTGTATGAGACACGTGCGCTATTAGAGAGTTTTACTGCAGTGCGCTGTGTATTTCTGTTGCCTAAAGCCCGTTGCAGACGACGCGCAGTACTTGCAACGAGCTAGAACACTGCTTAGTGCCAGTGGCAGTGGAAGTTGCTTAGTAGTCTCACTTAAGGCGAGGTTTGCCCACTTTTATTTAAGCAACGCTTATTACTGCAGATGACCATAAGGCTTTATAGGTATAATGTATTAAAGTCGAAAATCGCACTAAGTGGAGCAAAACCATGTCGCCGACCTTTTATTTTTGATTTTTTTTCTCATATTTTTCGAAAAGTATAGCTGTAATGTAAAATGTACCTACGTTTGCGGTTCCCTCCATAATTATGAAATCTTTATATGTATAAGATATTTTATTTAAAAACCAAGTGAATGATTTTTTTTCCCATAAATTAATTAACAATAATTTAACTTTAAATACTAGCGGCCACATTTTGGTTGAAATGAATATATTCTCCTAGTCATAAATATGCGTAAAAATTTAGTTTTAGGCTAAAACTCGATGACCGAAGTAATTCTGCAGCCGGATCTCCTACTTTTAGGAGGGCCATTTCACATTGAGATGGCAATGATGTGCGGCAAGCTTTTAGTGCCAAATAGTATAAGTGCCCAACTTTTTAAACAAAAGACACGAAATGATAAATAAGTAAGATAACAACCTACCTAATCACTTGACATCTAAGATCTCTATGTGAATTTTATAATGTGCAATAAATTATTATGTATTAGCGAACGCGCTCTGTCGTCGCTACCAGTTTACTACTGTCAATTTGGTGTGAATTAGTCCTAAGTTTTAATTCTAGCGGAGCTAGTACAAGAGTTGGTAAAGAAAAGGAATAGTCGCTAGTCATGTCTTATTTTTCTCATTGAAGTTTTGTCAATTTTAGCGTAAAAAAATTGGGATTCTCTTATGTAAAAAAATAAATTTCTCTAACGTAACGAATATTTCGTTTTCATTTCAACTTATTTTTTTAAAATAACTACTTTTTTCATCAAATTTTTCCAACATTAAACACTTTTATGTAAGGGCCATGTTCGCCATGGCTGATCTGAGAATCAGAATCAGAAATCATTTATTGACAAAACTGTGTAGAGAAAATGGTAAAATAAAGTAGTATCAACAGTCTGCCCTTTACGAGCGTACAATAACATAAAGTAAGTAAAAGTATTGTGCTAACTTAAAAATAACAGTTTCTAATTAAGTAAAATTATTTAAAATCGAGGAACGAGTCCTAATCTTTTCCCCAATTTAGGAAAAGATTAGGATTGTCAGACCAGACAAACAAGGAAGATATACCTTACTATGATTATAGTTTGTGTTCAAATGTCTCCGTGTTTCATCAACTTTTTTACTGAGCCGCTTAACGCAAGAACTGATTTATTTTATTAAATCTGTCACATTCAATGTTATATCCAGTGCAAAAAGACAAGTCAATTCATCAACTCATAATGTAGATACACTGACTGAATAGAAC
Source organism: Agriopis leucophaearia (assembly GCA_949125355.1). Taxonomy (NCBI): domain Eukaryota; kingdom Metazoa; phylum Arthropoda; class Insecta; order Lepidoptera; family Geometridae; genus Agriopis; species Agriopis leucophaearia. Next base: position 12,385,740 of record OX421264.1, read on the forward strand.
ACTGACATTTAAACATGAATGTTTAATGTGTGTGAATGTGTAATGCATGTCTCCCTTGTTTGTCTGATCTGAATCTAAGGTCACCGCCGGTGATCAGTGTAGAGCAAGATTGTCTTTAGGCGCGTTTTGTTTCTGAAAACTGTCGTACAGGAATCTATCATTTTCCGGAATAAAAAGTAGCCCTTGTGCTAATCCAGGATATGAACTATCAACTATTTCCACATCAAAATTTTATGATGGTTACAATCAATGGAAATGTGCCCCGCCGCCTATAGGTACGACGAGGCGCGAGGAACCATAAAAAATCGCTCCATATTTTTTTTCGATTTTGGCACCTAGAGTGACCGCTCGTCTCGCTCTACCCCAGGGCCGGCGCTGTCTGAGGTCTTATCTTATCTCAATTGCAAGAAAAATGCAAAGTATTTGTTCGATAAAGATCTCTAATATCATTACTAGACACGTATGGATTCGTATCCATCTCATAACTAAAGGTAACTTCACGTAGGAAATCTACGCGTACAATATTCACTTTTTAGCACGTACAGTCACCGAGCAAAATAGCGGAGTTAGCACGATATGGTTCGGTTCAACAGTCGTTTATATAGCGGCAGGTCAAGTTCAGTGGGTTACTTTTGATGTGACAATTGAAGGTGGAGTGCTGAAATTGAAAACACGGCTTCCTGGGCCACGGCTTTGGACTGCTTAGTGCATGAATTCGGTAAGTCTTAGATTATTTAACCCCGGACGCAAAAAGAGGGGTGTTATACGTTTGACGTGTGTATCTGTATGTCTGTCTGTGGCATCGTAGATCCCTAACGGCTGAAGCTATTTTCATTTAGATTTTTGTTTGCGAAAATATGTTCAGTCGTTTGAAATTTATCAGCTCTATAATCGAGGGTTTAAAACTATTGACTATTAAATATGCCTAATGTGTTAAGTTAATCTCGGATAGTTTCTTTTGGGGGGTAATAGCTAGTGTTGCAGCCAAACCACTCCCTTACGGTTTTCAACCAGGAGTGCCGCCTCTAAACAGTTATATAAAAGTTAGAGTTAGAGGCGGCACTAAAATCAGTTTTATTTTATTCGAATATTTTCTATTTTGTTTTCTTACTATCGTAGTTTAGGTACCACTGCTCTGCGGGTAACTCTCCAAGATGCGTGGATACTACCTGTTGGTGCTGACATGCCTGGTGTTAGCGACGACGGTCGAGGGCTGGAGGAAGCTCAAACGGGAGCAGTACCAGTCAGCTGAAGAAAGAGACGCTGAACCCGATGTTGATCCCGATGCTGACTATGAAGACGTAAGTAGACCTACCAGGCACTTGTATTTATACTTTATTAGATCATATAAAATATATATATATACAGTGGAAGTTTTAAATCTAGCAGAAGAGCGCCTGACGCTTTTCGCTTTGCAGTATTGCACAAAATCTAGAACTTGAACTCTTAATTACAATTAAATGTTGATATTATATGACTACATTGACATTGGTTCAGTGTGATGGACAGCCATTTTTTGCAATGGAATGCCATCTCAATTTCACCTGATGGGAAGCGATACAATCAAAGATATAGAAAATAGCGTAGCTTGTCTGTTGTTTTGCTTTTTACTGCGCTCCTAAGAAGTCTCCAAGTGCAAGGAGATATGGTTTCATCTCGGCGGCAATAAAAAAAAATATATACTGAATAGGTGGTATCTAACCAAACTAGTTCAGATTGAAACTAAACCTTCATTATAAAGACTTGCTTAACGACTCGCACCTCATTCATATCCACCTACTGGTAATGCTCCACGGTTAAGCCTTTTATCCTACAGTAATCGTTAATTTCTCGTAATAAAAAGTACCTTACGTTGTGATCCAGGGTATAAGCCTCAGATCAGACAAGCAAGGGAAACATGGCAAGGTGGCATGGCGGGTGCGAACCACATAAAAGAGAAGTAAATAGAACGGAAATGAGAGGGAAAATCTGTCGCCAGGCATTATGACAGAACCTTGATCGATCATTCTTATTTAGATCAACGCGTCGAACTCCGCGTCACAGTTGCTAACTGATTTCGGATTACTGATGTTTCGTTTATATGGGTGCAACTGGCTATAACAAATTTCTTACAATATGCCTTGACAACCGTTCTAATTAAAAAAAATATCTGTGGTGCGAACGTACCAGGCCTGAATCAGGATCAGAACTGTTGCATTTATAATATTCGTGTGATTAATAATGCGTTTATATTATTTTTTTAAATTTCAGATAGATCCCTGTCAGTGTGGCGTGTTTATGTCGCAGCAAGTCGGCATAAAGCTGGGCCGTCGCAGCAGACCACGTGGGCCCCCGCAAGGAGAGCCAGTCGTCACCTACGACACAGACGAGCCCAGCCTGCCTTGCGGTGGCAGCGGCGATAAACACTGCATCAGCAAGTGTCTAGACGTGGTAAGTTTCTAGCTGAACTTTGCGTTACGTGGTAAATTGCTTTATGAAAACGTGGTTTAACAGCTTAGGATTAGGTCTCTTGAACGGAATGCACAATACTGCGGTACGCGAGTCCAACGCAGCGTCAGCGGTAGTTCCTCGCCGCTGAAGCATGCATCGACGGAACAACAGACCATTCTAAATCTTTTTCCTACAATTAAGTTTGCGACGCCGCATAACGCTTACCTGCTGCAGCTTTCTGAGTTTCGATTTAATGTCCAAAAAGCTGAGTCACCGCACCAAACCTCATAGTGTATGCATTTTCCTCGAGCGCCACATTTCAAAGGCGTCCATGCAATATTGGTCTTTAGCTTTTAGAGCCCACGACTCCACCTCATATAGGAATATGGAGAAGACTAGATTGTTGAGAAAATTGCACATGGCTTCACATTACCAGCAATATGCCATGCAGAAAGTGCCTACAGAAAAACTCGTCGCAATTACAAAAATTTACTGTGATGTCTTTTTGACTCTGCTATTGTTTCAAATTGATCTGAAAGATCCAGTAATGCTTAGGACCTATCGTTTATTGACTCACCATATTAAGTATCACACATCGTACGAGTCCTAAAAATAAACAGAATCTGTAGGATAGCGCGTGAAAATTCAGGGCGCTGCCTAGTCACTTCAAAAGGCAACCATACGTAAGATAAAATCAACACCACCGAAATCTGTGGATGCCTAGTAGTTAGTCCAATTAACTCATAGGTGGTGCGAACTATAGAACTTTGATCTTGCCGAAAAAATCTACTACATATTAATTGCATCTCTTCTCAGATCCTCAAATATTTGCCAAAAGCTGGTCCCGTAATCTGCGGGGCAGTGGAACGAGACGTGCACCGAGAAAAGGCGTTCCTCTTCATCAAAAACTGCGGCGGCGAGTGGACGCCTACCAGTTTCTCAGCTGGCAAGGAATTCTGCTGCACCGATGGGCAATATCACAAGTGCTAACTGCTAACACATTTTCCTTCTTTCGCGACTGACAGCCCTAATATTTATGTCACAGATCTGAGATTTTACCATATTACCCACAGACCTAAAATAAAGATCTGTGATTTTACCACCCAAAAAATGTTGAATGGGTGCGGATGAGTTGATAAATTAAGTTGTCAAAGTGGTGCAGCGCCAGTGGTGCAGTGGTGCACGGTTACCTACTCTGGAAGAACATCGCTCGACTTGCTGATCTATGTGGCTCGTATGTATTCCACGTGGGTGAATTCATTTTCGCGTATAACATCACAAATATGAATTTAGTTATAGTACCTACCTACCAAATTATTTAAGGTCATCTATTTATTGCTTACATTTAAATTATTAATAAGTAAAAGATTTAATTATTTTCATACAATCTTTTGTTAAATGCGAATTTTAATTGTAATCTGAGAGACTTAGTACCTACCTATCCTAATGAATTCCTAATACTTCAACATAATCATTACATGAATGTGTTAGCTGTAGGAACATAAATCGTATTTAGTGATGTCCCAAGGTAAAATAAATCAATAAGCGTCCGTAATCCGTTATCGGTTCGCAAAATCGAAATCCTGTACACACTCCAAGCATGGGCGCGACGAGAACTGTACCTACGACAGGGAGTGCCTTATCCGCTGACCCGGTTTCACTCGATTAAGACGGGCGTCAATGAAGTCCCCTTATCAAGGACTTGTGTCATGCTATATAAGTACCTACTTACTCACATGGGGTACTTGGCTACCTAGACGAGCCAGGCGGGTGCAGGGGAAGGGAGGGCAGGGAGGGGGGACGTGACCCGGATCGCGTAGGGTGAACAACCCCGCCACGTGCCACTTTCTAAAAAGAAACGCGTCGCCCGCGCATCCTTGCGCGGACGCTGGATTACTTCTCTATGAGGTTGGTTAGCCGTTTGGCACCTAGCAACTGGATGGAAATAGAACCTGTCTGACTTGACTAGTTAATTAGATGCAAACACGTGTTTTGATTATAAGTAAATTAAGCGATTAAAGTTATTTAAATTCGGCTCTGTCAATGGTTAATTTGTTTTTATTAGGTAAGAACTCTAGAGGTCTGTACGATTTAGATCCCATTGCAATAACCCCACGGATATAATTGCAATAAAAAAAAAATGTCTCCACGTCAGATCAATGCAACACGTGACGAAAACGCTGACTTTTTATTTGCTCAAAGGGTGAGCATTGCTATACAACGTGGTACCTAATGAGGCCAGCATTTTGGAAAACATTCCCACTGGTCTGATAGTGGTTTAATAGATTAGTTTTTTTCATAGTTAGGTTTTTATTTGTTTTATCTGTACATACTTTTTTCTGTTATTGTAAATACATCTATTAGATGCTAAGTGTGAAGATTAGCTTGAAGCGAAATCCAACTAAATCCAAGCTTCGTAGCTTGGATTTAGTTGGATTTCGTACAAAAACTTCATTAAACAAATCACGATAAGCATAATTTTAGAATGAAAGCGTGGGAAACTGTACTATAGTACTTAAATACTTTCGTATATACCTATCTAAAAGTGAATCAGCATTTGACCTGTTTGAATAGTGGGTGGCTGGGTACTCTGGGACAAAGAACTGAAGCTGTTCTGATTGTCAAATTTATCTGAGATTACAACAGGTATGGTTAAAATCCGTATTTATTCAGATCAGCGAGTGGAACTCTACGTGAAAGTAATTCAAACATTTTTGTAAAAATCGCTGGTCTTTTAAGTGTTTTGCGTTTTATCTCAAAAGTTCGGTTTATTACTTACAGTCAGAGTTCAAAGACCTTGAAACGACCAACATCCAGGAAAAAAGGCACTACGGATTTCGATTTCACTATATTTCTTTACAAAGATAAAACTCATTTTTGCTAACTAGATTCTGGTGGTTGAGCTGATATGTTAAAATTTTAAGCAGAGATTTAGTTCGACCCACGTGGACCACATTTTATAATGAGTATCCTATGCCAACGCCAACTATCTATATGCAAAATAAAACAGCCAAGTGAGAGTCGGGCTCGCGCATTGAGGGTTCCGTACTACCACATACATTGTTAACTACTAAAGCACAGATAAGTAGTGCAAAAAGACATCACACCCCATCACCCATCCAAGTACCGACCGCGTCCGACGTTGCTTAACTTTGGTGATCGTAAAAGACCCATGGTCGATGAACAGAACTTTGTCACGGACTCGCACTTGGCCAGTAATTATTATTTGTTGTTTTACTCTAGCTAGACTCTAGAGCTCTAGAGTCTAGAGCGTGTACTATAATCATGCCAACTTTGAAGCTTGTACCCGTTTTTACACTAGAACAAATACAAAACAATGATTTAAAAAAACGTTTTCTGTATGGGGACACCCCCCCTTTAGTTTAAACTTTTTGACTTTATTATTATTGCATAGTTAATCCGCCGTAACATTACATATTCTGTGAAATTTTCAAATTTCTATCTGTTACGGTTCGAAAGATAGGTACAGCCGTAGGACAGACATACAGTGTAAGCTTAGTAATAGGGTCTGGTTTATACCCTTGGGATACGGTACCTTAAAAATCACGTCAATCCGTCGCTCTGTTGCCGTGACAGAGGAACAAACAAACAAAAACACTTTTACATTTCTAGTATAGTGTGATAAATCTCATTGTTATTTTAAAATTTAATTACGCGTTTCATGAAAATTACCCAACATTGTTTTCACACTGTAAAAAAAAAAAATTGCCAATGTTGGTAAACGTATATCAAACCTTTTTATAAAGGTAAACCAGCGGTCAGCAACCTTTTGGAAGGCAAAGGCCATAGTGGTAAATTAAGGTAGAGACGGGCCGCACTTGTTCATAATTTTGATAATAAAGGTATCTATCTATCCATTATTTTGGTATTATTTATTCGTAGATCAATCACGTTCATTTGTAAATGACTCGGTTCGGTACATTTTCAACATCACATGAAAAAGGGTTTGCAAAAATCTTTAGTTTGCTAGAAACCTTTACGGAGTCACCAAATCTGGCACTGTTTTGGCAAATACTCGATGCTAGTTCTCTTTGCGCCCGCATAACTATTTATATATATATATATATATATTATGATTATTTATTTAGGTAAATATAATAATAAGACTTTGATTTTGACAGTCACGGGCCGCAAGGAGGAAGGCCAAATAAAACTATAATACTAATAATACTATACCCCACCACCCCACAACTATAACCCACGGTATACGTATACCCACCGCGAACCGGAAGACGCAGCGTAGGTAGGCTAGGCGTAATAAATAAAATAAACACCGGCCAAGTTGGGCTTAAGCAATGAGGTATCTGGAGAGAGCTATCCTCGGAGTTTCATTGCGCGATAAAATTCGGAAGGTAGATATTCGCCAAAGAACCAGAGTCACCGACATAGCTATTAAAATCTGCAAGTTGAAGTGGCAATGGGCAGGCCACATCGCTCGAAGAACTGATAACCGATGGGGAAGAAAGGTTCTAGAGTGGAGACCGCGAACCGGAAGACGCAGCGTAGGTAGGCCTCCCACTAGATGGACCGACGACATTGTGAGAGTCGCGGGCATCCAGTGGATGCAGATGGCAGGATGTCGTTCAGTGTGGAGGTTAAAGGGGGAGGCCTATGTTCAGCAGTGGATTTCTTCTGGCTGATGACGATGATGATGATGATGACGTATACCCACGGTGGGTTGGTTTCGAGCTCATGTAGCAGAGATGATATAAAGCCTCGGGGTCAGTGCCTCGATTCGTCAGTTCGTGGGTTAAATCCTACACCTTCATTTCCTGTTTGAAGCTGCTACTGAATATAATGCAATTATGACATGTATTGTGTTCCGTTTAACGTTCAGGGTTAGATCACCGTAGATCTAGGACTAGAATGTTGTAATATTTTTAAATTTTATAGACATCTACCTGCGCTCCTCGGTTTCACTCGCGTGGATTACTCCTTATATCATCTGCTATCTGCCAGTGAAAGTCCCGTCCAATTCGGTCCAGCCGTTTTGGAGTACATAGGGAACATACATACCTACATACACACACATCGCTTTGAAGAAGAAAAAAAGATTCTAAATTTTGATGATTGGCCGGATTCGAACATGCACTATCCGGGTTTTCGTCCCAAGTACAGGACACGGGCGTTTAATTTTCGTTCCACACTTTATGATAATTGATAATTTTACATGTAAAATAACATTTTATGAATAAATATGAATATGATTTACTAGGTATATATATTAAAATTAAAAATTAAATTTAGACGAGTTTTTAGCCGTGACCAGGGTATGTCCTAAAACTGCGACCAGAACCACCGAAGGATGGGCAGCAGCGTCTTAATAGTACACGGTGAACATACTGCGATCCCCAAGCCGCCTGCCAAGCGTGGGGATTATGGCAACACCCCTCTCTATGAGGGAGGCCTTGTCCAACAGTGGACGTTAATTGGCTGATGATGTGATGTGTGAGTTTTTAGCGATTTTGTTTAGGTGATTGGCAAAAGTTGCGCGACCGCAAACCGTATCACCGGGGGTTAAGGTTCACGTTCAGGTGATTTTCCGCACTGTGCTGTTTCTGCGCTGTTCGAGCCGGCCCCTGCCTGTGCTCTCGCCTGGCTCTTTCGCTCACTTTCAACATATTTGAAGATTATAAATCATGGATTTCATATTATGGCAGAAGAGACCGAAAACCCTCGAAATAAAAATATCTACGGTTCGAAAGATGCAGCCGTTAAAAGGAAGGACTGACAGCGCGTTTACACCCTTTGGCTACGGAACCCAAAAAAATATTTCAGAAAAAGAAAACAATTATCATGAACGTGAAAATTGCTTTTAAATGTCCATGGGGGCGTCCATTAATTACGTGAGGTGTTTTTGGTGATTTTTCGATCCCCTCTCCCCCCTTGGTGAGATGTCGTGAGATTTGGCTCGACACCCTCCTCCACCCCCTAATCTCACGTCAGATTTTTAAAAATGTGTATTTTCTTGTATTTTGTATATAACGTATTAGTATGTAATAAGTTGTAAGTATAGGATTTAACGATATTTTAGTGGAGAAAATATTTATAAACATGTTTTACCTAATTTAGCCCAGTTTTTTTTTGCAATTTTAAAGTATTTCGTGCGGGAAAAAATATTCGGTTTAAAGAAGTTTATTTCTCAACAAGAAATTTTACAATTTCGCTTAATATTACGTGATATTTGCCGAGACCCCCTCTCTCCCCACGTGAGATTGAGTGAGATTCGGCTTGACCCCCTCCCCCCCCCTAAATGCATCACGTAATTAATGGATGCAATGCAATTGCCTTTGCAATGTTAATAAATAATGCCCAATCGCTTTTCAAAAAACAATGAGTAAAAATCTAAAAAAACACGGACTTCAAATATGATTTTATTTATTTATTGGAAAACCAACACCTTTTTAAACTAAAAATATACTATGGAAAAACTATTGTAACCCAATTACGTTCTCGCGAATAGATATAAATTTCATAAAAAGTTAAACATCTGCAAACACTACGGAAAAATATTATGTAAGCATTTAAACATATTATTATAAATGTGTAAGCATGATAGCTGTGGCGAAGAGTGGACTCCTAAATTCTATTCACATCCTAGTGGTTTGCTCGTCATGACTCATGTTATGTCATGTAATGACGATTATCTTTGGTCATACCTACCGGGCTATAGTCTATATGGCTAGCGGGCGTTCTAAAAGCTTTGACGCTAGGGTCTTACATATATTTATACACAATCTATACAATCATTCCTGTTGTCCACCACCTGCTTATGTGGATAGTAACCAAATTTTTTAAGTCGTGTTTCTGTCCACCAATGGTAGTCAGCGACACTAGCGCAGCCCTTTTTTAGTATGGTATTTTGTCATAGATGATAGCCTTCGCTTAGCTTCTAATTTTCTCCTTTCATCCACATTTCTTGTCATCAGTGTTGCAAGTTTCCTACTTCGCTCCTCATCAATTATAGTCTAAGCGTGTCTAAAGCGCGTTCCCCGAATCAGGCGGCCCGGGCGTGACCCCTGCGCGGGCGCAGGCGGCCCGGGGCCGCGGCAGCGGCACGTACTGTCGCGTTATTGTAATGCATTGCGCAATGCCCGCAAGGTGCCCTCTTCACCTCCCTTCCTCGCACCACCGGGGCTGCACGCTCTTGTATCAAATTCCTGTGTACGATTTCAACATCAGTATATTACTGACTCCCTCACCGATGTGGAAATCCTTTTATTTCGATCTAGAGGTCTATCATAGTATTATTTTCTCTGGTTAGACTTGAGATATTCTATGACTACTTAACCTACTTGAGTAGGTACTTCCTCAACGTAAGTAGGTACTCATATTTTTTGTAGTTTTTGAAGTCTAAACTTTATTACATTACTATTTGTGCCCGGGGAGGCATTGTTATTCCTTAGGAATCATACATTTTCCGGGATAAAAAGTATCTTATTACCATTCTCCGGTCCTCCAACTATTTCTATACTTATGAAAAAATCACTACGATCCGTTGTTCTGTTGCTGCGTGAAAGATATCTTACCTCGTAGAATAGCTAGTGTGTAATGAAATTAAATACTTAATTCATACTGTAGATAAATTATAGGGTCAAATATGTACCAGCAAACACTCTTCAACGTACCGGCGCCTCTCCGAAGTCTCAAATACCTAATAATGTTCACACATGACGGAAAACTATAAAATGCATACATGGATGTTTTCCAGTGAAGAGAAGGGTAAAGCAGGGGGAGTGGGAGGGGCGTTCGGGCCGTCGACACACTTTCTGAAGGGCTCTAAAACTCCGGCTTTTGTGGCCACCTTTATGGCCATCTATTCGTAGACCTTTTGATTTATCACGAACAGTTAGATAGAACTTGAAAAACTTTTATGTTTCGAAAGCTGTGTGTTGGACGATTCCTTGTTTTGAAAATGGTATTCTAAGGTGAAAAGGGCGCAGTAGTGGCGCCCACATTTTAAAAGGTAAGTAAATAAAAATTAGAGTCCCATTAGCCACTCGAAAAGGTAACTATTATTAACTATTATTTTTAGTAACTTATGGTAATAGGTAGTTATAAAATTCATTAGGTACCAGTTAGGTACCGCCAAAAACGGTAGTTTTTAGCTAATAGATAGCTGCGTTTTATAATCTATGCCAATACGTTGTTACTAAGAAATAGTACTCCAAAAATACTTCATTACATTCTCGACCGAGTGTCAGAGTCAAATTTTAATTTAATTAGCTTTAGTATACCTGTTATTAAATGAGGGCGCCACTTCTGCACTCTAACTAACGTCAATAAATTCTATGAGCAAAGTTTGAACGATCTTGTCTAATACTAACGCTTGGTTGGTATCATGAACCTACTACCCAAAAGTTGGTATTAGTTTATGACAAATTTGACAATAACTGTAACGCTGACTTAATAAGTTATTGCGAAATGCGTTGCACCAGCGTATTCACTAGCATATAGTTAAAGTTACCAGGGTTACAAGTCAAATGAGACCTTATTTACCCCAAACGCATAGCAGGAATTATATTTTATTCATCTAACAGATATTTAACATAAACAATAAATAGTTGATTGAATCAGGCGTTACTTTGCGGAAGTCTATTTTCAAAACTGTTTTACATGAATTTCTAGTGTAATTCCGCTTCTACGTCGCTTCAAGTACAATAAGGAATTTGTGATAAATTTACCTGGTAAATATTTGTTGATAATGTTAATGTTATTCAGTTTAATTTTGCCTAACCCGATATAAAATATTAATTACATAAATTGAAAATTAACGTAACCTGAAACAAAATGTAATTATTTCTGAATTATTTTTAATTATAAAATTATTTAAAGTAATCTGAAACAAACATTAATTAATTCTGACACATGAAATATGATAATACTAAATATGAAAACAAAAATGTATTAATTCTGAAACTTAAAATATATATAAATTGAAATGACATGTATTTTAACTGACTTGACTCTTCGAGCGCTTGGCCAAGCCCTCGAAGAGTCAACACGTCCTGAGGATGCCTCGTGCAGAGGCGAAACACGTGTCGAGAAAGTGCACTAAGGAAACGGGTATAATTGTTTACTTTTTTAAATTCAATTAAAATACATGTCATTTCAATTAATATATATTTTAAGTTTCAGAATTAATACATTTTTGTTTTCAGATTAGATCAAAAACAGTTTTTATAAACAATAAAAATAACGAAACGTGGGCATTTACAGTTAACAGTTAAAGTTATGACGTCATTTAACAAATTGTCTGATGGTGCAACAAATTTTTTACTCTCTTTTCTCCCAGCCTCCTAAATTTTTTCTCCCAGCCTCCTAAATTTCTTTGCGGATTTTATGAGAGACCGGCGGCAGTATGTTAAGCATGGTATCCACGTTTCGGGACCATATCACACAAGATCTGGTGTCAGCCAGGGTTCCATCACTGGTCCGTTATTATTTAAAATGATGGTGCACGACCTACCTACAGTGCTGACTTCTGCCAAATGTCTCTTGTATGCCGACGACCTTAAGCTTTTTCTCGAAATAAAATCTCCCTGTGACTGCCTTACCTTACAAGAGGACATAGATAGAATCTGTGCATGGGGCTTGAAAAACAAAATGACATTTAATGTGACCAAGTGTAATGTAATGACGTTTGACCGCAAAAGAAATCCCATCAATTATAATTATCATCTTGACAATCTATGTATAAATCGGGTAAATAGCATTAAGGATCTGGGAGTGACATTTGATCGTACCCTGAATTTCCATGACCACATCTCTGATCTCGCCAAAGAGACCTATCGTCGTCTGGGCTTCGTATTACGAAATGCCAAAGATTTTAAAAATCCGTTAGTTATTAGAACATTGTACAACTCGTTAGTCAGAAGCAAGCTGGAGTCGAGCGCATGTGTCTGGAACCCGCACCACGTCACCTATGTGCGGATGCTTGAAAAGGTTCAAAAAGCTTTCTTAAGATCGCTGTATAAGAAGCTTCACGGTTATTACCCGTTCATGTACCCAACTAAATTCTTGCTCGGCCAGCTCGGCTACAACTCACTAGAAGTGAGAAGGATGTTGGATCAGCTTGCTACTTGCTGCAAGGTGCTCAGAGGATCAGTTGACTCCTTGCATCTGCACAATTTATTGTGCACTTTGTTTGTGCCAGATAAACCCGGGGTTCCGGCTAATAGGCGTGGAAAATTGCCCAAGTTTTTCCACGTGGCTCACAGCCGCACCGTGGCGCGCTCCATGTCTCCGCTGATTCGCGCCCGCCGCCACTTCAATGCACTCCTTGCTACCAACACTGATTGTGATATTATTTGTGACAGTTGGAAAAATGTAACGAAAGTTTTTTTGACTTATTGTGAAAATTTAACTGATCAATGGGACAGGGGCAAAAAAGCCGATGACTATAATGACAATTTGTATGACATACTAATTTTATGTTGACATATTTTTACAGCAATTTGTTGTATTTATTATATTAGTAATTTTATAATATTATTCCTATTTTTACTAGGAAATCTATTTTAGTTTAACAGTATGTGAGATAAATGTTAGTGGAATTTGTCCGTTTTTATTCTCAATAAAATAAAAAAATAATTTGAATAATTTGAATTTACCTAACCCGTACTTTAACTGAAATGTCGATGTTTGTTATTGCTAAAGTAAGATGGTGCAACCCACTCTTAATTGTCGTACCTATTTGGCTAGTATTAGAATCGATATTGGAAAACTGCTTCAGAAAGGTGGAATTTGCCCGATTACCTACATAGTTTCAACGAGTTTTTTCAACCCTCTTATAAAGAAGAACATTGCGACACTAGAACCATTCCTACAAAAAAAAAAGATCACACGTTCTCTTTTTTCTACAAGCTTTTACTACTTAGGTATTTTTAAATTTATCCAGTGCTAAGATCTTGTGATTCTTTTGTTTATCTTGACTAATTTTGCTCATATTATGCGAACTTTACAATTGTATTTGCAACGTGGAAAAATTATGTCGCGGCATATTTTTCAAAACTTGTGTTTTTCAAATGTGAAATTAGGTGATCGATAACGTGCATGACAATGGCATAATTATGATATAACATAGTGAAACGTGTCTTCGTGTTGTTTCCAAATCTAGAAGCTTCTAGTAAAGGGACCACTGATCCACAATATGGGGCAACATTGCTTGACTTATTTGAAGATAAATAAGTCATACACTATAGCACTATACCAATGTTTTTCAAACTTTTTCAGGACGTGACTCCCTTAGTATGAAAAAACAAAATATTGGGACCCCCTACCTTCCACAGTTTATAATCTGTATTTTATTATATTACAAATATCAAGTTACGTACGTAACCTTTTTTTTATTTTTATAATTACTCATTAAAAAAAAATCTTAGTAATTTTTTTCTTTTTTTTTTCTTTTACTGAGGCTTCGCGACACCCGCGACCCCCTTATAGAAACATGGTGACCCCCCCTGGGGTTACGACCCACAGTTTGAAAAACACTGCACTATACTATTGAAGATTATTACTTGATCATTTCGACTAACTCGATCCAAGTATTTATTTACTCTGAAATTTGCAATACCATTTAAAAAGCCGAATGAAAACCAGGAGTTCTGATCACTTTCACTAGATTTTTGGCGGTAAGACTGTAGCAGGTACTTACCCGATATTACTTCAGCGAAATATTAAAATATATCTAATATATTATCATAAAACTTTTTATAATTAATGTTATTGTACTTGTCAAATAAATGCTTGAACATTATATATATTAAACTTGATAACATCGATCGCTTAAAAAAATTTATTGTATATTTTTTACCGACTTCAAAAAAGGAGGAAATTTCTTAATTCAGTCCGTATTTTTTATTTTACTGGCAATTGCCTTTTTGAAGGCACTAGACTAAGAGTAGACCTGCCCATAGACATTGAAGGCATTGAATACCTCAACGATTGAAGGTTCTAATACAATCCATCGATTACTGCGCTTGATGGGACATGGGAAAATCGAAAAGAACAATCTAAATTTAATTATTTATTTAAAAAAAGCTTTTAGGCATCCGCCATATTGAATTTAGTGTGACGTTATTTTATTTTTCGTATTATTATCAGCAAACTCTTTTTTTTTTTCATTTATTTATCATTTAATAAGAAAATTATACAGTAAAGGATATAATGGCATTTTAAAACCACTAAGGTTTAATAGTAATGCCATATGGAGTTTAAGTCTACGTCTACTATAAAAATAATGTTAATATCTAAGTACACAACTGGCAGCGAGCGAGGCGATTACATCAGGTTGTCAAGAAAGTAAGATTTTAATTTAGTTTTAATATTATATGAAGTAATTTGATACCCATATCATCGGGGTGCATAAAAATTTACTGTGGGGTTAGTACGAGAACTTCCGAAAAGTTATCGTTACGTAAACGATAGCAAATGTATGAAAAATTCAGTTTCCTTTCACATCCGATAGAGGCGCTGTTCAATTTTTCATATGTTTTGCTATCGTTTACGTAACGATAACTTTTTCGCAAGTGCTCGTACTAAGACCACTGGTCTCCCATCTTTGGGAGTCCACCATTTTGGATTAAGAATGACGTCACTTAGCTAACCAAGCATTGTCATCCAAACTAAACGTGTATGCAAAATTTCAGCTCAATAGGTAAGGAATAACTGGTTTCAAATTCAGTTGTAAGATTTGACCCATACTAGCAAATGTACATACAAACACCTATTTTCTCCCGTAGATTCGAGACCTTCACATTGTTCCGTCAATTACGTATTCCCAACTCCAAACAGGATAACAGCTGACGACTTTACTGATTCCTCGGTAAGGACTCCTCGTTGGTGGGTGCGATGAAACTGGAATGAATGCATTTGCATTCAATTTATGGCTGGCAGCAAGGCCACCCTTGTCTGGCACTCAGCCATCCTAATCGCAGACCCACTTTGGGCACGTTGCTTTACTAGATAAGCAACTAAGGTCAGTGCATTTGCCCCAGATAAAGTACTCAAGCCGATATTAAATTATATTCAGTTGGAAAATGATTTTACTATTAGCTAGGCGGTGGCAAAACGTGCATACATATAGGGTTAGATGGAACGGTGCTACTAAGGCGAAAGGAAGTCATTCATAATTAAAAACAAGTTTCACGATGCGTGAAATTTTCAAGAAAATATCTCTCGTTTTCCATACATTTCATTGTCCAGATTGTGTGAACGACATTTTTCTATGGAATTATAGTTTCTTTTTCCTTAATTTCAGGGTTGGCTCCATAGTAAAAGCAGTTTACAATGGAGAGTAAAATTACCTCCTTTCGGCTTAGGACTACCGTTCCGCGCAACCCTGTGCCACCAAAAGTAAAATAATATACGAGTAAGTATTAACCTCAGATCTGATAAACAAGGGAGACATGGTAATGTGGCGTGGCGGGTGCGTACGCATCTGGCCTAAATCAGGCCAGATTAGTCAAACTCACCCAGCAGACAACCTTGTCGTTTTATTTTTCCATGTGCACTCTGCGCTATTAGTTAGTTCATTGGTGTCGCTTAAATATTCATAATGTGCGTGAAAACTTTGTAAGTGAGCGGCACACAGTTTATGGTTAGCGGTAGAGTGTTTTTCTTAAATGTAAAATTGAGACATTCCAATACGAACGATAATAAAATTTTACTAAAGCATATATATGGTTTGTCTGATCTGAGGTAGTAACTTTTGGTATATTCCGATAGGTATACCAAAGAGAATAAACCTTGGTATATTGATAAATTCCTAGTTAAAGATACAGCAGTAAATATTTAAGTATTGTAATCAAGAAAACGATTTGAGTGTGCCTCGAATCTCGCGAAGGCACTCAGTGTGGGCATACGACCACGTCCCTGATGTTAATCTATGCAAGCACTACCGTAAAAAGCTTTGTAGCCTTTGTAGATTGTAGCGTATAAAATACACAGCAATTACTTGCTTCTTTTACGAACAACCGTAAACTCGAATAGCTGGAGACGTTCCATTACAATGCGTCGATCATAAAGGAGGGAGGAAATAGGATAACGGTGTGCGCAGGCGACGTCGGCGCAAGAACTCCTCGATATCGCGAACCGTTCCCCGTCTAAGAACGACAATGTATCATTAAATCTCACCGTAGTAACTGAGCTGCCCTGCCTCCCTCATCATTCATTTCGTCGTCGGCAGCGGTGCCTCGGAGTCTGCTGTGACATGTCTGTGTAAACTGGTCGTGAGTAATGACACTCGACGTCGATGTCGCCCCGCCCGTTGCTCCACCGTTCACAACTTTTTGCTATTGCAAATGGAAACTGCGAGACAGTGGGGTGAATCGAGGCCGATACACCGCCTGCTAAGGTACTCTCAGCCAGAATGAAAGACGGTTCTCGATTAGAAATCATCAATTCTTGAGATGACGTGCAGCACGCACCGTACCGTAACATACGGTACCTACCGCTTATCCTTTACTTATCTTTAAATGTTGAGATATATTGTGATAACAATGATTTTATGTTACTTAGATTTGTTGATAAAATAGTGAGATAATTTGTAAACCAATTCTGTAAAAGAATGACAAATGAAAGAGAACGTGTATATGGAAAAAGCGTTCAGCGTTTCTTTGAGGGATCTTATTCATAGCGAAGTAATTCGCCAGAGAACCAAACCAATATAGCACAGCCATATGTGAGCACAGCGGAGTATGCTGTCACTTCGCCGGTCATATTTGTCACAGAGCCGATTGATATCGACATCTAGACGTGTCCTAGTGTAAAGACCAAGAATCGGCAAACGCAGTATAGGACACCGTGAGACTCGATGAATTGACGACGTACGAAAGGTAGCTGGCAGTGGCTGGCAGCGATAAGCCAAAGATCGGGCTGAGTAGTGCGTTTTTGTCCATGTCCAGTAGTGACCTAAAGGTGGGCTAATTATGATGATGGTAAATTAAACTCAGTTACTTAATCTGGGTGTATTCAAGTCACGAGTGAATATAATATAGGTATAGGTAGATATTATCTGGGGATCAGGTGATTACCGCTTGCCACCAGGCAGACCGCTTGCCTGTTTACCACTCTTTTCTATCGAAAAACAGAAACAGTGAGCTGTGTTCAAACGTTTAGCCTGTGAAATATAAAAAAACGTGGCGGTAAAACTTAGCCAATTTTTTATTTAGAAATAGGATTGCGTTTGACCGCTACCTCGCCTGATGTTAAGCGATGATGCGGACGATACGATGGAGCACGCTTGCCTAGAAGAAACCGATTATTTACAATATAAAAGAGAAAACCTGGTACAGCTACTTATGAACGCGTTCAAATGATAACAAATAGGACGTAGGTACGATAGGTACTCAAATAATAGCAGGAATCTTGAAATATCTACAGCTGTTCACCGCAAAGCAAATAACAACAGCCATCGTTCTCACCCCCAATTCGCGACACTATTTTCAAACACTCCCAATTCACAAGATGAACAAGGTAGATTAGATCTTCTGGTATGATATCGAAATTCATGTTTGAATAATGTAAAAGCGGATCGCCGACCGCGACGTAGCATCGGTCGTCTGAAGATGCAAAAAGTATGTCAAGCCGAGTAGGTACAAGGAAAAAGTATCGGACTATCGCAGCCTCCTGCTTCTTTGTGACCAAACAAAGAAAGCAGCTAAAAAATCGTAAAGCAATCAGAAATGTTGATTAAACCCGCCCCGCTTCTTATTTTTTATTCGCATTAACCGAAAAAAGTGAGACTCTAAATTTGCTAGTGACCAAAAGATTAAATTGAAAGTTGGTTGTAATTTCATAGCAGTTATAACATCTATGGTGAATTAATTAACTTATGAAAAGGAACTGAGATTATTTTATTAGTAGGAAGGTCAGTAGGTACCAAAAACCGATTCTCTACGAGTCTAAAGTACCTATTTCTATTACAATAAACTAAACTCGGTCCTATTATTCATTTGCTCTGAAAGCTGGAATAACATTGTTAAAAGCTGATTAAAAACCACGAATTCTGAGCACTTTCGCTAGGTTTTTGAACATAAAACTGTAGCAGTTACTCGATATACTTCAGTGAAATTTTTTAAGAAAATATTTTTAATATGCTTTTCACACCACCTGCTTGACAATGTCCAATTATGTTACTTATCATGCAACCTCAACGTAAAGTAAAGCATTATCTTTTAAGGGATATAAAGTTGTATGAAACTCCCTAGGGAATAAAGTGATTTGAATTTGGAATCTTAAATTCGTGTGGAAACTCGTGGAAAACTCTAAGTAAAAAAATACCATATGGTATTGTAAAGAGGTTTGTTCGTAAATAGAACTGGCCACCATTAGCAGAACTTAAAAAAATAGAAAACAAAGGTGCGTTTACAAAGAATGTGAAACAAAAGACGGTGTTTGGTGGTATCACTGAAGTGAGAATTTTTTCGTACCCTTCTCTTTTCTGTGGGTGGTATGATTTTCAGTGAAACCTGGCTTTTTATTGAATAGAATAGAATTACTTATTGGCCTTATAACTAAATTATCATATTAGGCAAGTCATTTAACATTACAGCATAAAATATTATAGATATAGATTATAGACAATAAGTCTCGCAGAAGGTGTGAAAAGTAGCGTATGCTCCTCTGGACTAAACCCTGTCTTCGTCTTGGGCACCTTGAACCCCTCGCTTCACTCAGGACTATATAAATCCCTCGCTACGCTCGGGAGTTAACTCTAGAGACCCTCATCGTTACGCTCAGGGTTCGATATGCCGCCTGCGACGTAAGACACTGCTTTACTCTCTTAGTGCATAATCTACTATTACAATGTTATTGCAGCTGTCAGAGCCAGTAAACGAATGGAAATAGTGTAATCCGTTTACTAATAAACGTGGTGTAGCCATGAAATAATTAAACCGGCTTTTGTCTTTTTTGTTCGTAGTCGCTATATGCGATTATGCTAGCCCCGTTTTACAAAGTAACTACCACTATTAAAAAGGACCAGAGTCCCTACGCTTATCTAATGCGACCGAGACCATGGCATACAAGGCCCTCGCTGTCACAAACGTGGGTGCGACCAGGATACCTTGAAACACGCAAACATCTCGAGGGTTTAATTTTAAAGCAAGAAAAAGACAACACGGAATATCTATCCAAGGTTATTTATTACGTATGTTTATTAATAGAAGAGAATTTATGTATCTATCTCTCTGACTTTGTGCCTGGGCATAAACCTCTACGTTACCCCTCTACCCTTAATCTAAATCTTTAAAATAATCTCTATCGTGGTTAAAATTTGAAGATTAACCTTCTTCAAAGACGCACCTTTTTTTTTAAATAGGCTTGCGTTTGACCGCCAACTCGCCTGATGTTAAGCGCGATGCGGTCTACGATGGAGCACGCTTGCCCAGAAGAAACTGATTCACTCGAGATTTGAAGACACTCAGATTGTAACCATCGGGGAACACCCATTCCGGCAGCGCATTCCACAGACTAGCAGTTCGCACAAGAAAAGTGGAATCAAAGCGCTTCGTACGGTAATAATTCTCTTTCCAATAGTTCCCTTCACGAGGTTAATTCATAATTTGGGGCTCGCGCCAATTAAGTATTTTTTTCAGTTTACTTCCTGAAACTTGTACAATACATATTTTATATCGCTAAAGTCCGACCGGTGAGAGAATGCGTCTAACAGATACTGTGATCAGAATTTCTGTTTTAATTAATTTTTTAACAATTTTATATGGTAACGTTCAGACGTATTCTTTTAGCGGCCGCACTATTATATTAATCGCTACACAACAGACGTTATAGTAAAACTCTTTTCGTATCTTATTTCGTTAACTTACCGAATAGATACGTAATAATTGAATCTAATTATACTTACATAGTATTCTATAGGTACAATCCTTTCGTCGGGTACCTCGCGTAGAATATTAATGATCCAATTTGACCCTCGTGTTTGTTGTGGTCATATAATATAATAGTATGTGCATTCAGTGATCGACCCCCATCAATAACACTATATGCATCGTCAATGTACATCCACCATCATATTATCCATTCTGAATGAGAGGTAGCGATGGACCGAGATTTATGGAAGGAAGTGTCTTTGCCCAACAGTGGGACTGTGTTTGTAAAAAAACCTCCTATATGCTACACTATTATACTTTATACACTACAAACCTTGTATTCTACATCTTTTATCTTTTAAGAACATCTTTTATTGGTTTATTTTATCTGGCAGGCGCTTAATGGTCAAAAACAGTCGATGACTTTAACGGAATCACGGAAACTTGGAATGCGCTTGCGCAACGCACCATCGGACACAGCAGCCTCCGCTCGAGACTCCAAAACTCGTAGGCTGTTTCTAAACTGGATATAACTCGATACTTGTATTTGGGAGAAATAAACTGTCCGTTTTTCAATTTTCTTGGATGCTTGTGATTGCGTAATTTTATAGGAGGTGAAGGAAAGGTTAACATTTACGACCTACTTTAAATTATAAGATTTATGTGTTCAAGATAACAATACAATTAACAAGTCTGGTGAACAAAGAAAGAGATTATTGGGTACGTATAAAGAATAGAGAAAACAAAAACTTTATGCTATTTAATTATCTAAAAAAAATGGTGTAATAACATTATTAATCTTCAAATATTTATAATAATCTACAATTTTAAAAAATCAGCACCAGTAGGATTCGAGTCTGCTCAACCCACTGAAGTGAGAATTTTTTTCGTTAACAACCCGGGTAAATAAATAAAAAAAATTACTTGGTAGTAGGAAGTTCTTTTTTTGAATTATGATTGATTCAAAAACATGCTAGCTAATTCACGTTTGAACATTCGAGGGTGGCGCTATCCTACGGCAACTTTGCGATGCTCAAATTATATAAAATTATAATTATATAAGGGCCGATTTTTCAATCCTCAGTTAAAGAATCAGATAGGATTTATTCCATTGATAGCATGATTTCGAATTTTTCAATAGTCAGTTAGATGTTATCGGAGGAGGAAACCTGTAAATTTCTTGAACAGATATATTATTGATTTGTTAATTATGTGTATCTGACCGTTTACCTGCTGATTCAAAAATCGGTCCTAAGTTAAATAAAGAACCTTAGTTTAAATAACTGGCTACTGTAATTTAGGCGGGTCATATTTAGCAGACGGTACACCTGAAAAATAAAAGTACAAAAAAATTGTGCAAAAAGACAACATCCCATCAACGTTCAGGCGGTCACCCATGCAAGTACCGACCGCGCCCGACGTTGCTTAACTTCGGTGATCGTACAAGAAGCAGTGGTGAACAGAAATTTGTCACCGACTCGCACTTGGTCATTATTTATTATTTGTTGTTATACTTTAAAGTGTGTACTACTAATAATAATGCCAAGTTTGACGCTTGTACGTTTTTACACCAGAGCAAATACAAAAATACGTAAAAAAACACGTTTGTTGTATGGGGTTTATTTATTACTTTTTAACTTTATTATTATTTCTTAGTTAATCCGCCGTAACATTTACATATTTTGTGAAAATTTCAACTATCTGTTACGGTTCGAAAGATACAGTCGTTAAAAGGTAGGACGGACAGACAGACAGCGTAGTCTTAGTAATAGGGTGGTCCCGTTTACATCATTTGGGTACGGAACCCTAAAAATGATTAACAAAACCTCACTTTCAAGAATGATACAATACCACCTTGTCAAATTGAATTTTTGTGTCGTCATCTTGTATTTATGATGTCATCTGGGTACCAAGACCAACTGTCCATCCGTGAACTTAGAGGAAGCTAACGATCATAATCAACGCACAAGCATACATTATTATGTCATCATCATCTTCAGCCCGAAGACGTCCACTGATGAACTAGGCTTTCGATTTAAAACTCCACACTGAACGACAGCCTGGCATCTGCATCCACTGGGTGCCCGCGGCTTTTACGATGTCGTCGGTCCATCTAGTAGGAGGCCTACCTTCACTGCGTATTCCGGTTCGTGGTCTCCACTCTAGACCCTTTGTTCCCTTTGTTCAAGAAAGTTGTTTCTTTTGACGTATTGAAGCCCTTAAGAGAATGCTAACTGATTACCAGAAACACTGTATACAATTATGTAGGTAAGGTACATACACGTTAATCACACTACCCTCTTTTTGGCTTTGCTGTTGTCGGGTAAAAAGTGTATCCCTAGTACTAATTGAACCAACGAGTATCTGTGTTAATGTGCAACGTGGGCGATCACTTCGTCATTTGAAATGTCAGTGCGTAAAGTAGGAAGTAAGTTGAGATCTTGCCAAGTGCAAGCCAACTTTACGTGAAGAAATCTACTATATTGTGGTAACCGAATCTTGATGCGGCTTGGCTCGTAAAGCTAGGCATTCTGCACCTTAACGATTGATAAATCTGATCTTAACTTGAAATCCAAACATTTTGACAAGGTATCATTTGCATTTTTCCGTACGAAAGTTTTGCCAGAAAGGAATTCTGCAATAATTATGGTTCTTGTGATACGCGGTACGCCGCCTAGATGGCGGCGATTCTCTCGTTCCGAAACTGAAGGTCGTGTATAGTAGGAAACGGTTTGATCTTTAATCACTTTGTGGGCTATATAGGTGCTTTTACGTTGTTTTGTCTGCTGCAGTATTTATGGCATTTACAATTGACAAGCCATTTGATACGCCAAGTCATTATTACATGGATACAGTGACTTGGCTTAGAAGAATGGCTCCTCAAATGTCCTGATATAAATATAAATAGTCCTTTTAGGGATGTGCTGATGGTTAACCATGTCATGGTTTGTAATGGTTCTAACACACAGGGCATCTAACCTGCGCAGCTAGAGAAGAATGTACATCATCTTACATACATGCTCTCGCTTGTGCGCCATTGTTCTAAGTTGAACAGCCTGAACAAATTACAAGACAGTAATAGATAGTAAGTGGGTTTGAATATGGAACAAATTGTTAGATCTATAACGTACGAAAAGGTTTGAATATATGTACAACACAATTAAACTTACCTATATACCTACATACTCGCGCACCTACACTAGGTAGGTAGGAACTACTAAAAATCATGATTATCGCACAGACTCATAGAACCTTGAAGCCACCCCTTCCACGCAGCACCATAGAATAATACATATCTTCTTAGTACTACTGTAGGTAGAGTGAATGAAGTGTTTACTTGTTCAAGGTAAAGATTCATGTCGCCTGTGTCTTCCTTCACAAATCGAAGGCACGGCTTTTCTGTGTCGACTAGAGCGACACTGCAACTAATTTATGTGTAGTGGTCAAGTAAGGGACGTAATTTCCACTGGTGGCTCTCTCAGTTAATATGATTGTGGCTCCTATATTTAGCTCGGCTAGTCCGTGGTTGTTGGTATAAACATCGACAATATCGACATTGGTGCACATTGGCGTCGATTCTGATGTGTCACTTTCTTAATGACACTAAAAGCAGGGTTTATGCCATATATGGGTCTATAGACCCTGCTTTTCATCATCAGAGGTTTCGTAACTAGTTACAGCTCCATTTAAAAAAAAAATAGGCACATTTTGACCTAAAAATTGTCAGTTTTGCCACGAAGGTTTAGCCATACAGAAGTTGTCAAATCCGTTATGTCAAAATTGTGAATAAGATCCCAGCCAAAAAAGTCCGATGTCTGTATGAAATTGTTTCCATATAGGTATATGTTTCGCCCAAAACATTTTTTATCTTTTCTAACTTAAAAACTATGAGCTTACTGGTATTATTTCGTCATTGCATAAAAAAGCGCCAATAATGTTATGTTTGTCAGTCGTCGTAGGAAACCAGTAGGACCTAAAATATATATGTGCGTATGCGACAATAGACACGATGATTTTGACAATCATCATTGCACTAGACTTTGATTATGTATATTCATCAAAGACACTTGAGTGTGGAAGTGTAATTTTTTAAGCTGTAAGGACATCGCTACTTTACTTTCGAAGGAACTAAGAATAGACAGATATATTAAGCCCCTTCAAATATAAATCCAGTGGATATTTTCATAGAATGGCCAGACTATTTTTACACAAAGACACGTGTTTTGGACCTGGATGCGATGGAACGTAAAGTGGAAGTAAACACCCAAATTCCCATCCTTGCTCTGTGATTTTGTATGTAAAGCAATCGAACGTCATCGTATACCATCAGTGGTGTTTCTGGTCAAACACAGCTCTATATTTGTGACAAAACAAGGGGTTCGTTTCCGTTTTGCTTCGAGGAGCATTTCACCACGGGCAAGACAAGGTGTGCCCTCTTCTTGTACTATATATAATGTGATCATATTATGACCATGCATATAACTACAACATTGTGTAGTTACCCTGAATTTTATAACTGTGTGCGTGTTCTAAATCACTGTTCTGAGTTTGTTATGGTGTAAGTTTATATCAACATGATTTTGTTTTGCGCGTGTGTACATTGTGTCAAACCTGTAAATATTTGTCACATGTGTGCTATGCGTATTTCTCGCCTCCCGCAAAAAGTGGCAGAGACAGTATTAAAGGATTATTGAAACCAGTGAGGTAAGAAACACTAAAATATGTTTTTTTTCTTTAGTTTATTTAGTTTTTTTCTTTATGAATTCGTAGGAAATGGATCGGAATGGTTCAGGAAATTATAGGTGCGTAACAATATTTTCTTCCAAAATACTACAGTGCAGTGCCTAAAGTAAAGGGTCTTTAACCAGTGTGTGTTGCCCGTGATGACATATGGTACTGAGACGTTGGCCTTTTGGAAAAACTCAGCGGCACACAGCGGGAAATGGAGACATACCTATTAAAATGTGCAAGTTGAATTGGCGATGGGCAGGCCACATCGCTCAAAGAACCGATAATCGATGGGCAAGAAAGGTTCTTGAGTGGATACGAACCGGCAGACGCAGCGTAGGGTAGGTCTTCCCATTAGGTAGATGGAACGATGACATCGTGAGAGTCGCGGATATCCTTTGGATGCAGATGGCAGGCTGTAATTCAGTGAGGAGGCCAAAGGGGGAGGCTATGTTCAGCAGTAGTCTTAAAATCTTCTGGCTTATAATTATGATGAGAATATTAATGGCTGCGACTAGGAAAATATCCAGGAGAGTGGCAGAATTAAATCTACTGCTATATACTCGTCATCGGCAAAGCTTTTTTTATGTTTTATGTAAAAGGCGACATGTGTATGTATGTACTATGTATGTTCTATGGACTCCAAACGGCTGAACAGATTTTGACGGGACTTTCACTGGCAGATAGCTGATTATATAATGAGTAATCCACGCGGGTGAAACCGCAGGGCGCAGCTAGTATCTAATAATAGGATTGCGATTGAATGCGAATTCAGAGTTCTTCATGATGACGATAATAGGCATAGTAACAACGCGTTATATTAAGTTACGTGCAAGTAAAATCTTTAAGGACATAATATACAACCACGTCATAAAATAAAATTTCAGTTTTACCTTACGATAGCAAAAAGGTTGACGATTTTATTTTCGCGTCCATGTCAGAGCTATTGAATTTTAAGTATACTTACTATATCTATCAAGGAGTCGGACTCTACCCGCTCATCTTTGCGTCATAGATGTTCTAAAAAAGTGCTAATTCGGAGTCATGGAAGGGTATTTTCAAGCGGATCCGCAAACAAAAATACAGCCGGTTTCCAAGGTCGCCTAGGAATCTTCAACGTGGCCAAAATAGTTTTATTTATACAAAACTTGCGCGGACTTTATAAATCATCCACACAGGCACAGGTGTGATTCTCAAAACCTCTATTGCAAAAGTTGTTTAGGTATTTTTTTTATTTCAAAAGAACTCGGAGCATAACTTGTAATGAAATGATAGCACTTAGGAATTAGGAATACCTACCTACTACAGGATGTTGTGTGAGTCATAATATGCAAATCAAGATGGTGTTTTTGGGCATCGATATGTAACTATAATAATGTGTAAGTGGAATATACGCCATCATTTTAAAAATATAAATTTATTAATATACCCGTGTATAATAATGTACATTTTTATAGAAAAAAAAACATATACCGACTTTATGACTATATACCAAAGACTTTCTATAACTAGACATTTAATGCAGAGCGAACATGTTCAGACACTTCATCAGTTGACCACTACTGATATAAAAAACTCGCCCACTGATTCCACTGAACCTCACGTCATTTCCGACCAATACCGTAGGTACGCCATCACTATGCTTTGTTTACATTTTGAACTGACTTTGAATGGACCAATTAGCATTTCGTAACCCCTCACCCCGCTCCTCAGGTATTTGACTGAATTGTTTCCATTGAAAATAATCGTAACTACAAGTCTGGGCTACGTAATATTTATACCTAGTCTATGCTATATATCCACATGTATAAACCTAAACTAAAAAGTAGATAGATTGGCTAATGTTTCTGTGATGACAGTTAAAACAGAGATTGAAAGTCCTCATCAAAACTATTGCTGAAGGCAACCACAAACCAACAGCGCTGTATCAATTTCAATAAAAAATCATATAGGACCTCTGAAGTATGACCTACCAAACAAAAAAAAAAAACCATCAGAATCAATTCATAATTGGTGGAGTAATCACGTGACAACGTACTAAATAATTAGGCCAAGTGCGAGTCGGGCTCAGGCACTGAGGGTGCCGTACCACCACAAAATACAATAATTATATCAATGAAAAAAATCACGTTTGTTGTATGGGAGCCCCTTACACAACGAACACGACTACACAACATCGTGTATAGTACCTATTTTTTTATTGATCTACCTGTAACTAACGATAACTACTTATCATCAGATGGGCCATCTTCTTATTTACTATCTGTGACAAAAAATAAAAGCCGCCAAGTGCGAGTCGGGTTCGCGCACTGAGGGTTCCGTATCACTATATAAATTGTTAACTATGTGCAAAAAACATCATGCCCAGGCGGTCACCCATCCAAGTTCCGACCGCGCCTGACCGATGTTTCAAGTTTGACGCTTGTACGTATTACCGTTTCCAGTAGAGCAAATACAAAAATACGTTTGTTGTATGGGGTTGGGACACCCTTTAGTTTTTATTTTTTGATTTTATTATTATTTCTTAGTTAATCCGCCGTAACATTACATATTTCTAGGAAATATTAACTGGCTGTCTATTATGGTTCGAAAGATACAGCTGTTAAAATGTAGGACGGACAGGTGGACAGACAGACAGACGGACAGACAGCGGAGGCTTAGTAATAGGGTCCCGTTTACACCCTATGGGTACGGAACTTTAAAGACAGCATTTTACTTGCAGTTTCTAAATTTGCAGGATTAACTTCCCTGCAAATTGTCAAACTGGTTGCTGAATTGGATTGAGCTCAAACCTCTGGAAACTGCTTCAATTTGATTGTCTTAGCCTAATAACTAGTAAATAGATAGAACATAAGCGGCTGCGTAATCCTATTAGAAGATACACGTTGCAATTTAGATCGACTCTACCTATACAATCTACATGTCTCTACCTATATAAATCTACCCATGCATGCCTACTTGTTTTTAGTACCATTTCACAACAACTTCCGTCCTTCTAAAACAATAGAAGATTTAGAAAATCGATCTATGTTTATTTTGACAGGGCGCTACAATGTTCACAGTGCTCTCGGACTGTTGGTGGTATATGCTGGCAGCGTAGCGTGCTCATAGTAGGAAAACGTCGATAGAGCAGCGTGCAGGACACGCGAAGGTCGAGATCCGCCCACCACTCCACTCGAGTCAGCCCCACACCGCAGAATAAAATAATAGTTACTATATTCACATTAATTGATGATATTACATAAGCGTATGTAGCATTTTATTATAACACGCTGTTGCCCGCGACTTCGTACTAGTAGATTTTCATATAAACTTTCAACCCTTTTTTCCTACCTTAATCCGGCCCTTGCGAAAAATAACTTAGCCCATACTTCAATTTGGTCATAGCTAAGGATATTCGTGAAAACTGCATTTAAATCCGTCCAGTGGTTTAGGAGATGTGCGTGGACAAACAAACAAATAGACAAAAATTCTAAAAACTGTCATAACGTGTTCAGCTGCTTTTTTAAGACGCCCTGTGTGATTTTTATTTGATATCTCACAAATACAGTTTTTTTTTATCTCTACGTTTTTATTATAATTATGTATAGATAGATAGATTTCACTCTCATATAGCTCCCTCGCTAGGGTTCTCTGTGTCGGGGATGTCTTGGAACATACATAAAGAATTCAAATAGGTACAGAATTTTCTACTTATTTTACGCAGTCGAAATGTAACACAGAAAATAAAATAAATATAGAATATGGAGTTGTCTATGGTTTTGACGGATGATAATTTTGGGCTAGATTAGGGCTAGGAGATAAATCATTATTTAGGGGGTGTACATGCAGAAAAAGGGCTAAATCTAGCGGCGAAAGGGCTAGGCTTGGTAACCCTGAATTTACACCCAAACCCAGAGCACATTAAAATTCATCCATTTAAACATCTGCTTGGCTGGTAATCGAACCTGGGATATCTTGCTTATGAGGTAGACGTGTTACCACTGAGCCATACCGGTCGTACCAAAGCATAATAGGCAGGATATACCTATGTAAGTACTATTTCATAAATATAAGAGTTGTACATAGCTGTTGTATTTTTACAGGCTTTATATAGAGTTACGCATTTAGGGCCTTACTTAAAAACGTTACTCAAGTTGATCTATGTCTTAAAATGCTCTCTCAACTTCTCGCTGACGGCAATCGTCACACGCGAAAACGAGACGGACGGACTTTTACTGGGACCAACCCTGAAATCGGGAAAAAAATCAGCTGTTCCATACATTTTGTTGAGTGTCTATAACCGTTTTTTATGGAACGCCTGATATTTGTTACACAATAAAATTATTTGGTATCACAGAACTGATCTGATAACGGACTCAAGATGTGGATAGTGGATTTTATCAATGCCTACTATTAAACCTCTCGAACTTGGGAAAATTTGGTCCCATACCAAGAATTCCACTAAACAGTTCTCGGCTCCATCATCAGGCCCTCTTCACCAAGTTTAATGACCCCTCAAGTTCAGGATCCTTTGGATTGTTTTATTGTGTCACTAAAGCGTGTTTTTTAGTTTTTTTTCGTTAGTATGTTAACTTTAGGTAGATTAGTAATAGGTATATATATAGTCTGAATGTAACTCAAGGGGCTCAGGCAATCGTAGCGCCAGTGCTCGATACTTTACAAAAAACCAACCTTCCCTCAAAAAAAAATGTCACTGACCAAATCTTATACTGACAATGACATAAATTACAGGGTTTTCAAAGGAGGATGCTACAATGACACAAAGGTGCACGCTGGTTTCATGGGTGCTGGTGAAACGCAGGGTATGGCGCTTTGCCATACCCTCGATTTTTTTTGTCACCATATAAAAAAAAAAAAACACGTTGCCACGTTACGCTGTCCACGCTATGCGCTAGTTTCACGGGCGCTGGTAAAACGTTGGGAATGGCCATTCCATTCAACTTTAGCTGAACCTACCCCTCCAAAACTTTGTGATCAAATTAAAACAACAGTTCACGCTGATCTCGAAATTTTCCAATTAAATCATGGTTATCTAAGGGCTGCGTTACGCTGTCGCCACGCTGTTTCATGGGCGCTGGTAAAACGTTGGGAATGGCGCCTTTCCATTTGCCTTTCTAATGGGTACGCAATATTTCGGTTACTTGATTGCGTGCCCGTTAGCTTTAAGGGCATGTGAAGCTGTGAAGCGAGCTTCTTGGCAGTGGCGAGCGAAGCCGAATTTATGTACATAAACAAATTTTGAAAATTAAATTGAAAGTTTTTTTCGTGGCTTTATTGTAATGTCACAGATTTTGAAAGACGTAGAGCAAATTAGCCATTAAATTAAAGGAGTTTGAATATACTTTTATGGTAGTTGGGCATCCACCCACCGCCATTTTGATTGACGGTGAAGGTAGTATAATATACGGATGGAGGACACTTAAAATGTCACTTAAACAAACAAAAAAAAAAACATTAATATGGCACCCAAAAGTTTCACGTTCCCGAAATATTTGGAGGTAAATATTTATATTCGAGCACTGAAGTGAGATTTTTTTTCGTATTCGAGAACAGTGGCGATCAATAAAATGATCTACTCACATGTCTCCTACGCGTTTAATTGTGTTGACGAATTAAGAAATAAAGCTCCAGCTTTCGATTTTTCCTTTTATGCTACTTCAAACAAGTTTCTTTTTTATTTAATTTTTATTTAGGAATAGGCTTGCGTTTGACCGCCAACTCACCTGATGTTAAGCGATGGTGCGGTCTTCGATGGAGCACGCTTGCCTAGAAGAAACCGATTCACTCGTGATTTGAAGACAGTAGGAGATTTTCAATTGACTGAATGTTTTTTTTTTTGCTTTTTCGCGTTTTCCCTTGTGACAATTTTTGGCGGAGCAAGTAGCGCTCGTAGCGTTGTTCGACTACCTACGTGTTTCTAAACGGCAACGCACGACACGGCCTACCTATTATAATACGGCCGCGCGGACTTCGGATGGGTGACCGCAAGTAAAAAAATATCGGGCATAATTTATAGTAAGCTATAGTGGTGATCCTGAAAGCTCCCAAACTAGTCAGAGACTGTGTGATGGGAGCCAATGGCTTCTCCTATTTATGTATCAATTAACTATACCAAAACAGAAATAAGTATAGCATATAAAAATTATGTAAAAATTATATATTTTTATTATTATGCCAATAAGTACTAAGTAGCAACGGTTTTTTTTAAACTAATAAATGCAACATAGCCTACAATATGTTATGCGCAGTTTGTGTGTATGTGAATGTGTATGACTGTGGTTTTTGTGTGTATGTAAGTGCAGTCTCTGTGTGGAGAGCGTGTGAGTATAAGCGTGATGTTAGTGTGTGTGTAAGGGGGGTGTGTATGTGT
Source organism: Agriopis leucophaearia (assembly GCA_949125355.1). Classification (NCBI taxonomy): domain Eukaryota; kingdom Metazoa; phylum Arthropoda; class Insecta; order Lepidoptera; family Geometridae; genus Agriopis; species Agriopis leucophaearia. The sequence goes on from OX421264.1 coordinate 12,417,123, forward strand.
ATGTGTGTAAGTGTGGTGTAAGTGTGCGTATAAGTGTTGAGCGTGTAAGCGTTGAGTGTGTAAGTCTGATGTGTTTGTAAGTGTATGGGAGGGTTTGTGTGTGAAGCGTGTGGGCGTGCACGTGCCAAATCAAAAACCAATCAAAAGTAAAAACCCTTCAGCATGTATATTATATAAAGCTGAATTTATTATAGTATAGTGTTGTTTACAACTGAGTGCTACCATGGGTATGAGTCCCGGTTGTTTGTCATGTAACTATAACAGCTAAGCCATACCAGAGCCCAACAGGAGTTTAATAATTATCAATATAAAAAACCGACTTCATAAAAGTCAGAACTGGACCAAAATGAAATGAGACCACACGTAAAAAAAGCCAGCCACCAGCACCACCTTTCAAATAAAAAAAGAATCATCAAAATCGGTTCACCCAGTCGAAAGTTCTGAGGTAACAAACATAAAAAAACCAGTCGAATTGATAACCTCCTCCTTTTTGGAAGTCGGTTAAAAATACTGACATGAGGCCTAGCCACTTGCGATACAAAGTTACTTTCATTAACAGAAATTACTTGTTTTATATCTATCGGGACTTATCTTACCTTTGGCTCTACGTTTCGAACATGTTACAATGGCCGTGGTCGTCGAGAGAAAGGTAGGTAGGTACCTATTTTTACCTTAATCTATGTATGGTGTGGAGATACAATGCCTATAACCAATATTAACATTCTAGTAACTTAAACCATACAGGACTTCATATAAATTGACGAGTTTATATTATAACTTTAAATTATAACGAAACAAAACAAAAAAAAAACGTTAGTAAGTAGCAAACAAATATTTACATTCTAATAAACTTAAAGGACAAAACTTTATATAAATAGACAAAAAAAAACGTAAATAAGATTCAAATTTATATACAAAAGTAATAATAATAATAAATATCTAAAAAAGACCCCACCAACGGCGGGGTTAATTAAGTGGAGGAGGACGGAAAAACTAACATTTCTAAGCAAGACCATGAAAAGGTGCAAGTAGGTGCTTTGTAGGATTCTTGAATTATTATCACTGCATGGCGTCCAAGCGTCTAATGCAAGATTAGTCTCTGGTTTCAGTTCTCTGGTTATGTTCGTTGCTGAAATTTTCTCAATTAAAAAATAACACAAAAATAGTATATAAAAATACTATTATGTTTGTCTATTATGTTGTACCACGTGTTTGTCTGATAACAGTTACCAATTGACAACAAAATAACCAAATAAACTTTTCTGATTTCTGAATTGGCAGCGCGAGGGTAATAATCTATAGAGGCAAGTGTACGGCAGCAGAAATAGCCACATCAATTTCCTGCGATGCTCCTTTCGCGCGTCACGTGTACGACTTGACACCAATAGAAGAGGACCACCCGGTCAACTGGACCAAACTAACCCAGAGCTAATTGTCGCGTAGTAACGAACCCATGTCCTCAATTCACTCACTTATAGATACTGCCATCTATATACTCTCTGTGCACTTACTAACTACCGCATCATCTAGAACCGGTAGAGCTCTGCTGTGCCCGCACCGCGCCACCCCTAAGGATGCCCATTTCCTTGTGGCTGATTACGGCTCTACTAAAAAAGTACAATCATACTGCTCTCCGGCGCGGAACGCACTGTCCTCATTTGAATACAAACGCAATGCGCGTGCGCACACACCCTTAACTGTACACTAACCGCACCCCATCCACCAAAAGCAACTCTAAAGCTGTAGGATTCGGTTCGATATCGCTTAACGAGGCCTCAAACAACGTGCCCTCTTTCCGAAGTCTAAAGAAGAGGGACTCTCGCGTGCGAGAACGGGAGGGCGCTACAGTCGAAGAGGACGGAGGACGTTAAGGGCATTCACCCCGTACCCCGTGGGTTGCGACTAGCGGCTCTACAAATGATGTACAAGCACATAGATGCCTTTCTCTATTTAGGTGCGCACGAGTTTCGAAATACTGGCCGTGGAACTTTTTGTTGGGAGGTGGATCCTGTTTGGGTTGCGTCAGCGCAACGATAAGTTCGGCTATTGCCGGCATATTGCCGCTAGAATGTCCGTAGGTACAGGTGTGCCCGCGCCGCATCTCCGCCCCACCCTGTCGATTGACCATCTCGATTCTCGACTCGATACGAGACTCTGTCACAGTCGACAATTGGTAAACAATCGAGTGTTTGTTTACTTTTTACATCAATTTGCATTTCCGTTTAGAATTCCGTCTTTGACACGATGTAAACGCTCCGTGCATTTATCACTAAAATCCAGTGCAGCTTCGTTCACAAACGGTAAAAGTATCAGAGATAGAAATCTTTACTTTACTCAATATTAGTAATAAAAAAGTATCCCGTGTCATATAAACCTTCCGTGAAAAATTATCTAATTAATGGTGAAAACCACATCACAATCCTTTGCAAAGTTTAGGAGGAGTTAGCGGATATAAAGAGAGACAGATGCGGATAGCGACTTTATTTTATACCATGTAGAGATAGAGAAGAGAAGAGGTGTGTGATTTTCAAAGAGTTTTCAAAAAAAGAGTTTCGTAATTCGCTCACGTTTGATCTTCATAGTATTATGATTTAGCATCTTTCCTCAGAGACTAATAGGTAATGTATTACGGGATACAGGCCGGATTGATCGACCACGTGGTTCATTATTATTTAATAAACCCGCGTAAAGAGTAATGTAGTCTCCTGTCTTATATTGTACACATACAAGAACGCAGAAATGAAAATAGGGAAAAAACAATCAAGAAATGTATAAAAACCTAAAACGAATCCTACATTGACCTAAAAGCGGCATGTCACAGAGGCATTTTTTTAGGACGAATGTGGCCCAAGGCGCAGCCGCGGCCAGCATACGTGAGACAACATATGTCCAAGGCTTGTATAATGCTTTTCTCAAACATTGCGTGGATATTCACACGATAAACTTGTGGTGATTAATTTTCACATTTCATTAACGCCCAGCAAACAAATTTTAAAAAGGATTTTTTTAATACAATCACAGGATACCAGACGTGACCATCTCTAAATCTCAATTGTTTATCTCTATAATTTCTAACATGAGGTTATTATACCTATCTTGTATATTCGCTTCTTTTTAGTAGAAAAACGTAATCAAACGTTTTTGCACATTGAAATATGGTACGCACGTAGATACAATATATGGAAAACACGACATTTTATTAAGGTTGAAAATAAAAAATTACACCATTATCATAGTTGTGCTGGTGTGTGTACCTACGAAAAGGTTAACAAGAAGCATTATGTAAACGGTTGTAAAAGCTCTAGTAAATATTAAGGAAAATAATTATAATAATTGGGTAGGTAACTCCACAGGTTTAAACACCTTTGCCGTAGTAATTTTTAAATTTTCGCGATTTGAACACATGTTTTAATATTTATCGGGACTTATCGCGCAATATTAAATATAGGTTTTACCTTTGTCTTTAGTCCGGCAACTTCGTGCGCGACCGTCCTTAAGGGCTCTCTCACATATTTTGACAAAAAAGGCAACGAAATTTGGATTGATTCGTTCTGATTGTATCAAATAGAAAGATCTACGGAAAATTCAGTATCTGTTTTAAATAAATCTGTATTTTTTATTAAAAATATCGGGTTCAAATTTTGGAAAAACTCAAATATCAATTTATTACCTCCAGTTTACAAAAGTAGTTTTACGTATAACCACAGAATACATATAAGGTTATAACCCAAGGAGGGAAAGTTTGACACAGTTAATTTACTGACCTAAAAAAATAAAATAAATGTTTTAGTATACTTGTTATATTATTTTTCCTGACAATTACTTACGGCTTTATTTTTTTGTTTTATGTCCGAATATCCAAATACCTAAAATCAAACGCTTTTTGTAATACGGCTCTTAAAGAAAACAAGAATAAGCTTAGCAGAAGAAGCTTAATTGGCGGGGACGAGGTACCTATAGGTAATATGTTTTCTATAGATGTTGGAATATAATCAATCATTGATTATATTATAATAGAGGGATAACAGCATAAAGAGTTAAAGTAGTAATAGGCAGGCCACATCGCTCAAAGCACTGATAACCGATGGGTAAAAAAGGTTTTTGAGAGTAGACCGCGAATTGGACGACGCAGTGCAGGTAGGCCACTTGATGGACCGACGACATTGTGAGAGTCGCGGACATCCAGTGGATGCAGATGGCAGGATGTCGTTCAGTGTGGAGGTTAAAGGGGGAAGCCTATGTTCAGAAGTGGACGTCTTCTGGCTGATGATGATGATGATGATGAGAGCGATAATAAAGAGCGAGGGTGACCGAGTAGCACCGAGTAGCATGTATGCTACAATCTGACGGTACCCGGTTCGATTCCCGGCCCTGCACCAACTACTTATTAAGTACTTAAATAAATTATGTTCAGTTTTGATGCATCGCTCAAAAACGGTGAAGGAAAACATCGAGAGGGAACCGGTATGTCCAAAAACGTATTTTTATTCAGTAATAGTCTTGCGTTTGACCGCCAACTCGCGATGCCACTGATGTTGAGCGATGATGCGGTCTACGATGTAGCAAGCTTGCTTAAAAGAAACCGATTCACTCGTGATTTGAAGTTCAAAGACATGGCATTCACCAACATGCACTGAGCCAGCAGGCCTAGCACGCACGGGCCGTGGACAGATTGTCTTCCACCTTTTTTAAACCGCGAGAAAGACAATTAAACTTATCAATATTGTAGCTTTGTCGCGTCTACGCGCGGATTTAAACGATGGAAAGACAATTTGTCCTTGGCCCGTGCGTGCTATATAGGCCACAGCCTCAAAAACATTCTTTTAATAATATTTCATTGAGATTTGTCTCGCTCTCTCGGCTAATGAGAGAGCCTGACAAAATTCAATGAAATATTATTATAAGAATGTTTTTGAGGTTATGGTAGCCCACCTACATACAGCATGGTGGATATCATCACATGAATGTTTGCCCTAGTGAGAATCGAACCCACGCCCCCAAGCGCAGAAGGTAGGTTCACTAGCAACTTAGCCACCGGGGCAGTAAAATATATATAAATTATGTTCAAGCTATATAAGATAGCTCAAGGAGCCGGAAATGAGAAGGTATCGCAAAAGTCGCGGGTTAAACATTTCCGGGTGGCGTTCAAAAAGAAAGCCTGCTATCACTTTTAATGGCAAAATTGCCCCAACAACCGGGGTAGCAGTAGCCAAGTTAAAAAAAGCCTGGCTGGGTCGACGCTCGAAACCAGCTAAAAATAATATTTATTTCGAAGGTTGAAACCGATGATGATTCTAAACAAATGAGGGTAGATATATTAGCGTATTTATTAAAAATGTGAAAATAGAAACTGGAAAATTCTGAGTGAAAACTTTTACAGCTCATTTTCGCCTATAGAACATGCGACAGTTAAGGTAATAGTTTACTTGACATCTTTGTAGTACATATTTTACTGCAGCTTCAAACTAACTAATGTATATTCTGTGTCACCAGGTAGTTCATCAAACGGTGAATTCAATGTTGCATAGACATCGGTAGGTTTCCTATCGATCCGCGCAGATAACTGCGGGTCCTGAAGGGGTGGGTGACCACGGGCACGGAGCTAGGAAAGGGGTTAAGGGGTGAGGTAGGTATGACCGTATATTATACTTGCCGGCGATTTCGTACGATAAGACTTTTATATATATCCGGGTGTTCTCAAGTCGAGAGTGAAAAAATAAAAACGAAGTTGCCCGTTTAAAAAGAATGGTTGCATTGGAGTAAAATAACTTTTCCTAAATTGGTTGAGTGGTCTGGTAGGTAGGTCTGGTAGGCCTTGAGCAAGCACTAGGTACGTCCTTCCAGGGGGAGTACCCCCTCGATCGATGCATTGATAGTGCCCGCATCATGCACCGCGCTAATTGGCAGGGATGCGCCCTCGGCACCGGCAGTCATTCATTTGGCTTAATGATGAGTATGATTTAGGGTATTTTTTAACTATAAAGAGTCTATATAATTATTTATTTAAGACCGGGTTCAAAGACCTTTATAAGCATATCATTAGTTTATAAGCCTTTAGTTTAAATGCCAGTTTCAAGATTTGAAAACAAATTTCAGATTTAACATTTTTGGAAAGTGAATTTTGGAAAGCTTTCAAGTTTTGGCGTTTTATACATGATTTCAAGAAGTGGTCATTTGAAGAAGTAGTCATTTTCCATTGTGGTAATTTTTAATTGTGGTCGTTACAGCCGAAACGATTGTAACAGAAACAATACTGATAAAGCGCGATAAATCCCGAGCGACAATTACATGATTTTTACATTTACAACTTTTCGAAAACAATTTTTGTATTTTCACCTATTCGAAATAATTTTCTGGATTTTTGATTTTTAAATCTTTATCCTTTCCAAAACTTCATAAGAATTTTTTGATTTTTTTCTTCTATTCGAAAAAGATTTTGAGATCTGACTTTTTATAAATGAAATTATGAAATAAAAAAATTATACTCCTAAATATTAACCAGATCATAGAAACATTTGTGTTACAGATTTGCTGCTAACGTGAAAAAGCATGTCGCCCCTTTTTTTAGAATTACAACTTTTCGAAAACAATTTTTGTATTTTCACCTATTTGAAATAATTTTCTGGATTTTTGATTTTTAAATCTTTATCCTTTCCAAAACCTCAAAAGAATTTTCTGATTTTTTTCTTCTATTCGAAAAAGATTTTGAGATCTGACTTTTTACAAATGAAATTATGAAAAAAAAAATTATACTCCTAAATATTAACCAGATCATAGAAACATTTGTGATACAGGTTTGCTGCTAACATGAAAAAGCATGTCGCCCCTTTGTATTATTTTCCTAAACTTGTGTTAGTGTGTTAATGTGTAATAATGGTGGATGATTGTTTATTGTTCTTTTGTGCTCGAGTATAGGCAAGTATGTTCTTGAATGTGCTCTAGTACAGGCAAGCGATGAAATGAGGTAAAACATGTATTTTTCGTGATGTTTCCATAACTTCACAGAAGCTTTTGGAATATGTAGCCATATAGACTCCATCGGAAGGTCACGAATCAAATTTAAAAAAGAGCTAAATAATAAAAAAACCGAAGTAAAAACATAGCGGATGGTTTTCGTGGTTTTCAATTACTTTACAATGTTATTGCAGCTGTCAGAGCAAATATAGTTGCTTGGACAGAGGTTACATTTTTATTATTACAAAAGGCTTGCGTTTGGCCATCAACTCGGCGATGATGCGGTCTACGATGTAGCATGCTTCCCTAGAAGAAACAGAGTCACTTAAGATTTGAAGACATCCTGATTGTAACTATCGGGGAACACCCATTCAGGCAGCCCATTCCACAGGCTAGCAGTTCGCATAATAAAATTCGCATCAAAGCGGCGTACCTACGGGTTTTCGGATTATCAACCATAAAGCGGTGTAAATTTTTCGTGCCCGCTTTGGAACTACTTACTTCTTTTTTATATTAACATTGATGAGTGTCATATTCAATTAGTATAGAGGTTGTGAATATGGAGACCTAGACCAAGTTACATAAAAAAAAAACACTCGATACCAAGTAACCCCCACTTCATCTAAAATAACCTTCCCGGGCAGCGGTCGTCTGGCAATAAGAGGAACAAAACAGAGAAAAATAACATCCCGGTCAACCCCCTCTCGGCGAGGCAAAAAGCAAAAAGTCCTCCCGTCGCCGTCGTCGAGCGTTCCCAGGAATGGCTCGCGTCCCCTTCGACGAGCTCGTGGGAGATTTCCAACTTCATCGAATACATTTTTGGAGTGGATACTTAGAATATTCGTGCAAGGCACCAATGTATCCGGTATATATATACCGATATCGCAAAAACTGCGTGTAGAGCGAAAAAAAAATATAGCACAGACATCGGTTTCCTTACGATGTTTTCGTTCTCCGTTTTTGAGGGATGGCATCGAAATTACACATACTAAATAAGTCATTGGTGCAGGACCGAGGATCGAGCCGGGTGCATTAAGTGGCCTTAGTACGAGCACTTGCGAAAAAGTTATCGTTACGTAAACGATAGCAAAATGTATGAAAAATTGAACAGCGCTCTTCTATCGGAAACTGATTTTTTCATACATTTGCTATCGTTTACCTAACGATAACTTTTTCGCAAGTTCTCGTACTAACCCCACAGAATGTAAAGCGCACATGCTACCGCTCGGCCGCCATCTATAATCTAATTATAATCGGAACACAATAGATGGCTAGCTAAATAATAGGTCCGTCTATGCGACTCATAAACAAAGAATGATTGAACGAATGAATTGACAAATATACTAATACTTCAATTAGAGTGTCTAAAGTGTCAAACAAAAGGGAGAATCAAGAATCAAGTTATTTTATTTGCGAAGTAATGAATTGATTGTGTCGTCGATGGTACTAGATGATTTGCCTAATGCACATGTTATGCGAGAAGTGGATGATTACGCGCTGAAAATGTGAAACATCTAATATAATATTGAACAAAAATATTTATGAACGCAGTAAACCCCAATATTTTCCCTTCAGGAGCTTTCATTTGTTCAGAAATGTGGAGTTTCCGAAATGCTGAACAGTTTTTTTTATTCTATCCTCTTTGAGGATTTTGGCGACTCACTCTTGTACATATTTGCCAGTGTCATGCATATAAATTATAATTAAGTTTGTTGAAATGTAGTCTATCAAGTCAGTCACAGTCAAGTCAAAGTCATGCCCTAGTAGGTAAAGTGGTTGAGACTTTACAAGAGAAGCCTCTTTGAGAGCTTTGGAAACGACGAAAATAATACCATGTGTCACCGCGTTATATCACTGTAGTACACTCGAGCTATTCCACGAACACTTAATAAATAATAATCCATCATTATTACGCTAATACACAAGTTTCGGAAAATAATACTATATGACGTCATATTTTTTTCATGTTGGCGCTAAAACTCAGCTGACTGAACTGTTAGCAATAATCTAAGGTAAGCAATTTATTTAAATTGATTGACTAGTGACAGACGTAATACTGCCGGGAAATCAGTCGGCCAATAGCAGCGCATTTTTTTAGTAGGCGAAATACTTTTTACTCTACTTTTTAACACACTTTTATTAGCTTGGTATATATGTACTCGTATGTATGTAACGGAATCTTTGAACTTGATTTTCAACTACTTTAAAACGTCGAATCAAATTAAAATTTTCCCATTAAGCCGATATACCATGGCCAAGAAATTTGATGAATAGGTATTTAGCAACTCTATTGCTGTCTCGCTGCGCCCTGACGAGCGAGCTATATACGTGTGCGTGACGAACAGACTGTGCGTGTGTGCGTGCCCGCCCGTGCTCCCGCACTGAATGCCTAGTTGCCTACAAATTCATTTCGCCTCGCAGTCTACTCGGCTAGTTGATATCGGCGTTTGCCGAATGTCGAGTGATTTTTGTTATTTTGCGATCTGCTCATATTTTACTAACCGACTACGCCAAATAGACCAGGGTCGATAATTTTTGAAACCAAAAAAAATCACAGTAGTATGAAACCCATTATTATGATAAAAATGAAAGGAAAAATAAATTACGGGCGATCTGAGTTCGGGAAGTTGGTGGGTTTAAGGGTAAAAAATGGTTCAACTCGATTTCCAGCAAAACTATAAATCCTATGGATTTATAGTTTTGCAATATAGTTTTTGAAAAGTTTAATGGCAAAGTTGTAGGTAATAAAAATATCTACAACTTTGGTCCCAATAATTTTTTCACATAACCTCAAAATTTATGTGAAAAATTCAAATAACCAAGTTTTTAGTTAAAATAATATACATACATAAATAAAAATATTAAATTCATACATACTTATAAACTTAAAGCGAGATAATAACGATACAGTAACTACTCCAAGAAATAGTACAGTTTCACACGACGCTTGAAAACTTCCTGTGAGGGTGCTGGTCTATAATGTGATGATAGTTACGGAAAGGATTACCATGTACAATTCCTGTGATAACTTTAACTATAATCTAATAATCTAAAGTAGAGGTGTTGTATGAGGACTTGAGGAGATATCCGAGACCATAGATACCTCCGTAACATACTTCACCGTTGTTATGGGTGACTTCAACGCAAAGATGGAACGCGGAATGTTGATGAGTTAAGAGTCGGGTCATATGGGTATGGACAGCGGAATTCGAGGGGCCAGTGGCTGGTTGACTTCATGGAGAAGGAGGAACTCTATTTGATGAACTCCTTCTTTCAGAAGTGACCATGCAGGAAGTAGACGTGGATGAGCCCCGATGGTTCGACCAAAAATGAGATCAACTTCATCATGACGACCAAGAAGCGAATATTCAATGTCTCCGTGATTAGCAAGGTGAAAACCGGTAGCGATCACCGTTTTGTCAGAGGCACATTGAATATCAACAAGCTTGAGAGGTCGCGTCTGGTGAAGTCCACGCTCCATTCTGGTCATACTCAAATACAAAACTCCAAAGACTTCCAACTCGAATTGCATAATCGCTTCCAGAGCCGAAAGCGGAACTGTTCGTACTAAACAATGGCTGGTGGAAACTGTCCAAGCAGTGTGATCCAAGTTCTTTAAGACCCCACACCGGAAAAGACCTCAGAAGCTCTCAGATGAAACCATTAAGCTAATGAAAGACCTGACTGAGATGAGACTGCAAACATCAGCTGATATGTCGCAATATGGCCAACTTAACAGACGAATCTCAAAATCGGTGCGACACGATCTGCGTTCCTATAATAAAAGATGTATTAGGGACGCAATCGAGTGGAACCAGGGCTGGATAGTGTTCGCAAAGAATTCGTCTATTGGGAAGAGCCAAGTGATGAAGCTGAAGATCGAGGATGGTAGTATCATTTCATCAAAGCCGAAGATTCTGAGAGAACTCGAGAGGTTTTACGGACAGTTGTACACATTGACGCGACAGCCTAATTATCGGTACAGCTCTGGACAAGAGAGCTAAACTGACCCAACACTACACTGAGGACATCCTAGACATCAGCTTGTACGAGATAAGAATGGCTCTGAAAAGCTTAAGAACAACAAGATCGCCGGGTGATGACAGAATAACGACAGAACTACTGAGAACGGATGGAAAACCGGTACTTTTAGTCCTCCAGAAGTTATTTAATTCCGTCATACTCGAAGGTACTACGCATGAAGCATGGACTAGTAGGGTGGTAGTGCTCTCCTTCAAAAAAGGTGATAACACCTTATTGAATAATTATAAACCCATCTCACTCCTGAGCCATGTGTACAAGTTGTTCTCCAGAGTCATTACGAACCGTCTCGAAAGCAGGTTTGATTACTTCCAGCCTCCCGAACAAGCCGGTTTCTGTAAAGGCAGGAGCACCACAGACCACATACACACGCTCCACCAGATTATACATAAGACTGCGGAGTATAATCGGCCATTATGTCTAGCGTTTGTAGACTATGAAAAAGCCTTGGATTCAATCGAGACCTGGGCAGTATTGCAGTCCCTCCAGCGTTGTCATATCGACTATAAGTATATCGAAGTGCTGAAGTGTTTGTATAGAAACGCCAACATGTCGATCCGATTACAGGACGAGAGCACGGAACCAATCCTATTGCAGAAAGCCGTGAGACAGAGAGATGTTATTTCTCCGAAACTGTTTACGAACGCAGTGAAGGACGTTTTCAAGCTCTTGGACTGGAACGGATTCGGCATCAACATCAATGGTGAATAAATCACTCATTTTCGTTTTGCCGATGATATAGTCATCATGGCAGAGTCGCTGGAGGACCTCAATGCGATGCTCAGCGATCTCAGTAGCCTTTCTCAACAGGTGGGTCTTAAAATAAACATAGACAAGACAAAAATCATGTCCAATGTCCATGTTGTACCCGTGCCGGTAATCGTTGGGAACGATACTCTTGAAGTTGTTGACCATTACACCTCTCTTGGACAGATTGTTCATTTAGGTCAGTCCAACCAAAAACGATCAGGACCATCATTCTTGGTCCAACTTGGGCAAAGAGGTCGCCCGCTGAATCCAACTCGGATGGGCAGCGTTTGGGAAATTGCGTGACATCTCGTCCAAGATACTACAGTGCTTAAAGACAAGGGTCTTTGACCAGTGTGTTTTGCCAGTGATAACACATGGTACTGAGACGTGGTCCTTAACTGTTGGCCTTTTGGAAATACTCAGAGTCACACAATGGGCAATGGAGAGAGCTATGCTCGGAGTTTCTTTGCGCGATAAAATCCGAAACGTGAATATCCGCCAAAGAGCCAGAGTCATCGACATAGATATTCAAATTTGCAAGTTGAAGTGGCAATTGGGCAGGCCACATCGCTCGAAGTACCGATAACCGATGGGGAAGAAAGGTCCTTGAGTGGAGACCACGAACCGGAAGACGCAGCGTAGGTAGGCCTCCCACTAGATGGACCGACGACATTGTGAGAGTCGCGGGCATCCAGTGGATGCAGATGACAGGATGTCGATCACTATCAGTATAGAGGTTAAAGGGGGAGGCCCATGTTCAGCAGTGGACGTCTTCTGGCTGATGATGATAAGCTATAATCTAATCACTTAGCAACGTAATAACCTAATGTATTTGAATAAAATTTTGAAAAAATAGTTCAACAAAATTAACTAATATTAAGAGAATTATTTATTTATAAATTTTTCCACTTGTTACGATCCTGATATTCCTGATACACAAGTTACAATATTTTTTTAAATTCTTTTTTTCGTACTTAAATGTGTTATGTGCGAAAACCACGTCAGTTTCCATAGTAAAAATAAATCATGTTGTGCGTCAACAATTTTGTCCAAATCCTAACTTGCCGACCGTTGCAGTAATGTGCTAAATTCACTTCACGCACAAAACACTAACTAAAGACGAGAACCGTTACATATCGATATCGATGGACAGCACTAATGTGTCGATACAATTATCGACTACATGTCTCTTCTCTAACTGTATACGTATTAGACCGACCCTCCCCTGACCTCGAGCCTCTGCCCGCAGAGCGCAATAAGGACAACTGCAGCTCGGATCGATTTATACCTACGAAAAGTAGACAAAATTATCGTCTCGGATTCTTCTGTTTCCTCATTCAAAAATAGGCCGATTTCATTATTTTTTTCAATTAATTGTTTAAAAAGGTTTGCTCTCGGCTTCTGTCATTTATTTTTGTTTTACAAACTCATAAATTTTGTTTGAGAGACGTCTGAACACGGAGGTAAAAATTTGATATTTTTTGGGATTTTTAAAGGCTCATATTTCTTATAGTACTTAACTTACGAGAAAAAATAAATGACACAAGCCTGGCCATAAAGGAGATAAATTTTATAAAAAAAAAATATGGCTCTAGCGGTATTATCCAGGGGGGAAACAGGAGAATAAGTTTGTATGGACTAAACGCTGCCCAAATTGAGCCTTAAGGTGATACGTTTCATGTTTGGCGGGAAATTCAAATTTCAAACAGTTTTTGTCCTTGTAGCTAGGCCGGGTAATTATTGTGAAATGGCACAGTGTTTGCGAAAATTGTTGGTCGTTCTTTACATTATCATGCACAGCTATTAATCAGTTACTCACCATATTACTTACATTTGGCAATAAACCGTTTGAAACAGCAAAAATTTGTTTATTGACAAATGTATGTAATAATGGGCATTGGAGATAAATATCTTTACGCGAGTTTGTAAAAAAATAATAATCAATTTTCGCAAACATCATGATCGTTTACAATAATTACACAGCCTAGCTACAAGCACAAAAAAACTGTTTGAAATTTGAATTTACCGCCAAACGTGAAACGTTTCACCTTAAAGCATGTTATTAAGTTTTTTTATTATTCATTAATTATTTATTTTCCTCCGCGAGGATTTTGGCGTCGCTCGTCTTGTGCATTTTTCGGTATCAATTATTTAAATATTTTTAAGTTTTGCAAATTAGTAATCTACACTTTTCCGCGCTACTAATGTTAGTCTTCTGCATAATTAGGTACATTGGGGAGACATATTTTAGGGTTTGCTTACCACTGATCCGGTGAGGTGCTTATAACAATTGGGGTAGAGATCAACTGTAACGGGTAGAGTCATGGTCCGCAATCAAAACAGTTTTCCAGATTTTCCACGGAGCCTACGCCTACACGTACCTATTAGGGAAAATTACATATTCATCAGTTTTGACGGTGCGCCGTGCGGTCAAGTTATAATACGTACAGGCAACAGAGCGCATCGGAAATATGAATGAACTCACTCCCCATGTCGATTTGTCACGTGATATTTGAGGGTCCCGCATCCCACTACATGTTTTGATTTATAATGGAAAAACGTTTAGAAAATTACGCAATGAAAATAAGTAAACAGTGCATTTTGTGAGAACGGAGGGTTTTTTAGATCACATGTCTGAAATACTCTGAATGTAGCCAGTGAGACATTAACCATAGACAAAAATATGACCTTATTATAGAACAGCCTTCTGACAAAATAAAGGTCTGTAAATATTGGGTTATGCTACTTAGTACCTAGGTGAAATACACAGACCTAAATATATTTTCTTTTAAATACCTACTTACCTATATTTTTTAATGAAGGAACTCCAATGAGCTTAGGCTTAGGGGAACACAGGGTCAAGATTTAAGTAAAACTGTATAAGGATAAGGCTTTAGGCTCTAAAAGAGGCAAATGTGCCAATGATAATGATGTAATTAAAAAAGTACAAAGGTAATTAACATTGTATGTTGTTTCACACTTGCCTACAGGGTGAACAGCCTGCCGTTTCCGTACCATCTACCTACTTAACAAAACCACTTGTACGTTTCAGTTCCTGATGAAAGCTCCCATATTTTTTGTGGCGACGCGGTGTGGCAGCCACTTGTCGCGTACCACAGATAAGGGGCGCAGGTTATTGCGAGGGGAGTGTTTGTTTTATTTTAATATTACTAGTGATAAACGCAGTGTGTATCGGGTGTCTGTGGGGGCGTTGTTGCTCTAATCGAACGCTGTATCTGGTATCAGTAGGTGTTTAGTTTATTGTAGCTAGTTACCTACTTGGGTAGTTTTTGTCGACATGGGTTTGCATTTATGAAGTGAAAACTTCTTTAGGAGCGTTGAGCACTTTTTGGGTAAACAAAAATCATGAAACTCGCGTCATCGTCACGCTGAACCGTGTATTTTAACAGCGCCATCTCTTGTAGAATAGGTGAATTACTACTTAATTTTTCACTTCTGCAGTGTCGTGCAGTCCTATGAGTATGACTGTTATGTTGTTTTTTTTTTGTTTCTGTACCCAAAGCACCCAAAACTGCAAACGGGACCCTATTTACTAAGCCCACGCTGTCTGTCTGTCCTACCTTTTAACGGCTGTATTTTCCGAACCATTATAGATAGCCAGTTGAAATTTTCACAGAATATATAATGTTACGGCGGATTAACTAAAGAAATAATAATAAAGTAAAATAAATACTGAACAGATCCTATGCAACAAACGTTTTATTTTAAAATTGTAATATGTACAAGCGTCCAGATGTTAATAATACATAATAGGTACATAAATAAGGATAAGTGTAACATCAGCTGCAAAACCATCACTCAACATCAACTCTACAATCATTGATGACTCAACAATGCAACATTTTCAACGAAATGCGAATCCACGGTGCTAAACACATACAATACATTCGGTCTAAGTTTTTTTTAGCTCTGATAACTGCCTTTGAAAAAGTTCCATTGGCTTTACTGACGCATAATTAATGCGCGTACCTACCATATAATATACGTGAGTAATTTGCTCTGTCTTTCATAATCTTCATTCAGACGTCGGTGATAAGCCCGGTTTCTACAAAAATATACCTACTTAACTGGCTGTTGCCCACAACTACGTACTCGTATATAGATTTTCGTATAAACTTCCAGGTCCCTCAATTAAAATAGGTTTTATGCAAAATCCTTTTAGTGGACCTCTACACCCCAATGAATTCTACTTGAAATTTTTTTCAAAATTCAGCTTCATAGGTCAAGTATAATAGTTTTTACACACACACACACGCGCACACACAAACGCACACACACACGCACACACACGCACACACACACACACACACTATGGACTCGGAATTGAGGTACATGTCTCTTATAAGGTCAATATATGCCTCCGGTACGTTTTTAAATCTAAGTGCCCACCAGATTATGTGTCGGGGCACACAGTCAAAGGCCTTTTGCAGATTGAGGAAAGCTACATGCAACGGTTTTCTCTTTCCTCTGTATGCCTCGACGAGCAATCTTAGGGCAAAAATGGGATCCGTTTCCGTAACCAGGCCGAAATCCGAATTGACAGTCCGAGACATTCACATCACACACCGAGAGGTCCCCTTTCGGTTTAGTACACCCTTTCCACGTAGCCCTGTGTAGTTATCCACATAACTATCAAGGTCATCAGCACTCGTGCATTTTCAATATTGAATTGGCCAGCAAAATTTAAAAATATAACTAACTCAGCATAAGATATGATCTTTGGACTTACAGTAATAATTACATTTACCTGTCTATAGGTTTTACCAACTGTTATTTATTGTTATTGCATAAACATTTTTTGCCCGCGTAGTAGTATTCCGAAGAATCTCGCGTTTAATTATTATGCAGATACAAAGACTATTTTCAATCAAGTAGATTTTTGTTACCAACCGTGAACGGTGACTTAGCTGTGGCCGGGACTGTCAACAATAAAAAAACTTTACTTGAATTCGACTGCGTGCCTGTGACTTTCCTATTTGACGATATAAAACTAGAAAATATTAAAATACTAGACACTGGCAAAAGTATATTGTTTATCACGTATTAGCAGAGCAGGGTAATGCCTCGTCTTCCGAATTTTACTAATAAAGGTATGCCCCATAGCTCATATGCACTGATTGATGGAGTATATCTAAAAATAGACTTTTTACCCCATTCTAACACTCGAGTAGATTGACGAACACTTAATAAATAATAATCCACCAGTTATTATACATTAACAACTCATAAATAAGTTTAGGTTAAAATTATACAAAGAGGCGACATGGATTTTCCACACTGGCGCCAAAAAAAGGCAAGTTACAAATTTCTTTCATGACAAAAGAAAAAGAAACGTTTAATTTTCTTGTGAAGTTTTTTCGTTTGTTTTTGCTGTCTATTATAATGCTGCCTTTGCTTCTTAAAAATTAATGTATATAATTATCAATTTAAAATCGACTTCGCAAAATAAGTGTAAAATTCGCAATTTCTGTTACCTGGATGACATACTTATAATATTTTCATCCGAGTAGGTAACTGGTTTTCCAGTAATTTTGATTTATAAGCCAAACTATTGAACTGATGTTCATAAATTTTTTATGGGACCAATATGAATGTATTTATATCCTGTCAATAAAAAAAAAGAAATCGGTTCATAAATGACGGAGTTCTGAGGAAACAAACATAAAAAAACAACCGAATTGAGAACCCCTTCCTTTTTTGTCGTCGTTCAAAAATGGCTTCATCGATAGGAAATATAACCACCCCTATGATTCACCCTCGCGTAACGCATTTAAATTAATGATGATTTAAAAACAATTTCACTGAATTAACCATGCTCTTCCCAGTGCTATAGGATGAATACAAGATTTAAGGGAAGACAATATGCACCGTTCTTTTTTTGTTGAAATGTAATTATCAAGCATAGGAAATGCGATAAGACTCAATGCAGTCCAATAAAAAAAAAAAAGTTTTATTTTATTTATTTATTTAATACTTATTGCCTCATCATCAGCCAGAAGACGTCCACTGCTGAACATAGGCCTCCCCCTTTAACCTCCACACTGAACGACATCCTGCCATCTGCATCCACTGGATGCCCGCAACTCTCACAATGTCGTCGGTCCATCTAGTGGGAGGCCTACCTACGCTGCGTCTTCCAGTTCGCGGTCTCCACTCAAGAACCTTTCTTCCCCATCGGTTAACAGTTCTTCGAGCGATGTGGCCTGCCCATTGCCACTTCAACTTGCAGATTTTAACATCTTCTCGTCCAAGATACCACAGTGCCTGAAGACAAAGGTATTTGATCAGTGTGTGTGATAGTGCCAGTGATGACATATGGTACTGAGACGTGGTCCTTAACTGGTGGCCTTTTGGAAACACTCAGAGTCACACAACGGGCAATGGAGAGAGCTATGCTCGGAGTTTCTTTGCGCGATGAAATCAGAAACGTAGATATTCGGCAAAGAACCTGAGTCACCGACATAGCTATTAAAATCTGCTAATACTTATTGTACACTTACAAATAATATAGAAATACATAAATGGAGGACTTAATGTCAAACATTTTCTACCAGTTATCCAAGGTTGGAAAGAATGGTATGTAGGCGTGCATGAAATATTTTAGGTATAAGTCTAAAAAGACAAAGAGCTGGTCAACCAACGCAAATAAAGAAAAGATCTAAAATTTCAACAAGAAATAGATAAATTGACACAACCATGATAGGCTGATAATAAATTTACGAAAGAGAATTTTTATCTTTTAAAATGTTGAAAATGTGCGAAAGATAGTAACTCTGGCCGGTAAGCGCGTCTTTAATAATAAATTCAGTCCAATTTGATACGATAGATAGAGCATTGGTATGCATGCCATGCGGGTAGGGTGCTGGCTTGGTTGTTCTTTATTTTTCCTTTTCACGACGGTTCGGTTCTACGAGGGTGCTTTTTAAAGCTATTAGTATTTATAAAGGACGGGAAGGGCACGTTTTAATTGCAATCAATTGAATAATGAATATAAAAGTTGAAGTTTAATTTCCTGCGAGGTACCGCACTGTTTTTGTCGCCGCTTGTTATTCGAATATTATAAATAAATAAATAAATAAAATAAATATCTGGGACATTATTGCACACGTGGTCATCTGACCCCAAACTAAGCAAAGCTTGTAATATGGCTGCCAGAGACTGAAATACGTACATATATATTTTGAAATACATACTTAAATATATATTATATTAACACTCAGACATAGAAGAAACACAAATGTTTTTCCTAGATGGGAATCGAACCCATATTACATCTTATACCCATATTATACCCATCGAAATATTATTGTGTTTTTCTGTTGATTTGTTTGTTCCTATTTCACGCAATAGAGCAATGTTCGACGGATTTTTTGGATGGGTATTATAAATTTTCAGTCTGAAGAGAGTGACATAAGTTCCTTTTTTATCTTGTTTTTAGGGTTCCGTAGCCCGACAAGGAACCCTTATAAATTATTTCTGTCCGTCCGTCCGTCTGTCTGTCTGTCCGTCTGTCTGTCTGTCTGTCTGTCTGTCTGTCTGTCTGTCTGTCTATCTGTCTGTCTGTCTGTCTGTCTGTCTGTCTGTCCATCCGTCCGAATTTTTTAGAACCTTCTTACTTCTATATATATATATTTTGAGTTTGTAAGGGTAATGTCGCGTGGATGACGCCACGCGGCGAAGGTATATAGTTCTCTCTATATTATACATTTTAAAACATTATTCTCTAAGCCAGATCACATTAATTATTTACGTACTACTGCTCGGCGGTTGAAAACAAAGGCGTGGTACATATTATTTATTTATTTTATACCGAATAGATCTACGTTTGCAATCCATGAAACCGCCGAATTTGTTTTACATGATTTCTTAGTTCTAGGTATACATTTATTTTTATGCCTTAATTCACATGCCGAGTAACGGCAAAATAGGTGAACTAAATATAAAATACCTAAGACCATTTTTTTAAGTTTGCCGTACCTAATTAAATTTTTGCTTGTAAAGTAAAAAAAAGTGATAAACAGACATTTGAACACGAACGATAATTGTGGTAACTTATATTACGACTGTTTGTCTGATCTGAGGTCCTACCACAAAACGCATATTGTCACGCACTTGTTCCTACCCTAATTCTGTGGACGTTCCATTTAACATCATTTTACATTTAACATCGGGGTTTACTCCATGGGAGAGTGGCTGATGCCCTTCGCGCTCTACTACCTTCGAGGGCCAAAGGGAAGACTAAAGGGAAGTTGTAGGGTGCTTTATTAACTCTCTGATTTAATTGAGGAAGTCGGCTCTGTTGGAATAATTGGTGCTGGTTGTGGAGCGATGGGCAGAGGGTTAAAGTGAAGGGTGGTGAATGAGTCAAGCTTGAAGTGGCCATGGGAATCAGTTGGAGACGCTGTTTCACTGTTTGAAATAGGATTCAATAAGTGTATTGCATCAAACATTTCGAAGGGATATTTTTAAACATCCGTTAGATTAGAATTTAATATGCATTATGACTGATATTCAAAAACTGTTCCGAAATGTTCTTACGCATCAACTATTTCAGAATCTTGAGGGTTTAGTAGCAAAAATGATCTCGTTTTTATTACCCGACTGCGCAAGAAGGAGGGTTATGTTTTTGGAGTGTATGTATGTATGGTATGTATTTATATTAGTTTCTTTGGCACGCCCTAGAGCTTAAAAAACGGCGTAATGGATTTAGATATGTGAGGTGTCATTTGAATCACGTTTATCACAGACCTCGCATTTTTTGCTGTGTGAGTGACATAGGGTACAAGAATTCAAGATAGCGTTCGCGAAAATTATAGTTGAAGAGCAAATAGTAAGGTTCTCAAGTGGAGACCACGGACTGGTAAGCGTAGCGTAGGACGTCCACCCACAAGATGGACAGACGACCTAAAAGAAACGCTGGATGCAGGCCGCTTCCAACCGGTCATTTTGAAAATCAATGGGGGATGCCTATGTCCAGCAGTGGACGTCCTATGGCTGAAATGATGATGATGATGATGAAATAGTAAGTAAACACTGCTAAAAAGATCAATATCATGTAGAGACCATCATTACCATCATCATACTTCATCATTCAAACTTTAAATAACAGTACTGATATAAAATATTCAGTAGTTTACGAGATAAAGCGGTTTGAAAAGAGTCTGTTAAATAAAAAGTTATGTATCTACTACGCGCCGCTGTTACTTTTCAGTTACTATTTAGGTATATAATGCAATCGGGTTATTTTTTTATATAATTTAATTAGGGACCTGCCTCGGCTTCGCACTGGTGTAAGTTTCCGCTTTGATTCCACTTTTATTGAGCGAACTGCTAGTGGAATGCGCTGCCTGAATGGGTGTTCCCTGATAGTAACAATCTGGGTGTTTTCAAGTCAAAAGTAAGCCGGTTACTTCTAGGCAAGCGTGATCCATCGTAGGCCGCATCATCGCTTAACATCAGGCGAGTTGGCGGCCAAGCGCAAACCTATCTTACAATAAAATAAAATTTAAAAAAAAGGTTTAATATCCTTCCTTTCTTATCTTCCGTGAAAAATTATCTAACTGATGGTGAAAACCGATTTAAAATCCGTTGCGTGGTTTAGGAGGAGTTAGCGGATATACAGTCAGACAGACGCGAAAAGCGACTTTATTTTATTCTATGTAGAGATTTACTTGTCAAATTTTGTACTGGCCAAAACAAAAGCAAGCGATGGCAGCTTTGGTATGGCAAAACTGTCAAAAACCGTTATGATGAAATTTGCGAAGGCCGTGGTTTCAGGGTCCAATATTTTGGTATATAGGAGCTTATTTCTTAAGATCGTGATTCTGGACTGGTCTTGTTATAAGCCACCGAAAGATGACACGTGGGTTTCGATTTCATAAAAGTTCCTACTGCACCCAATTTATCCATCTGAGTGCGTATTCATTGCTTATTAGGGTTCCGTACCCAAAGGGTGAAAATGGCACTCTATTACTAAGCCTACGCTGTCTGTGTCTGTCTGTTTATGTTCTACCTTTTAACGGCTGTATCTTTCGAACCGTAATAGCCAATTGCAATTTTAAGAGAATATGTAATGTTACGGTGGATTAATTAAGAATTAATAGTAAAGTTAAAACTAAAGGACCCAAACTATAGTTTTTTAAACGTATTTTTGGTATATACTCCTAGTGTAAAAATGGTAATACGAACAAACGTCAAAATTGGCATTATTATAGAACATACTCTGAAGTAAAATAACAAATAATAAATACTGGCCATGTAAGTGCGAGTCAGTGACAAATTTCTGTTCACCACCGGTTCTCGTACAATCACCGAAGTTACTTGCGCGATTGGTACTTGGATGGGTGACCGCCTGGGCGTGATGTTGTTTTTTTGCACTACTTTTTTGTACGTTAGTAGTTTACAATTTAATTAGCTTATGGTCTTAATTGAAATCGTGTTTATTTTTTTGAGAAAACAGCAAAAATTTAAAAAGATGATTTGGTTTCATATTCAATTTTTGTATTTTAAGTGGTGGTACACCCTCAGTGCGCGAGCCCGACTCGCACTTGGCCGGTTTTTGTTTTAGGTTGCGTTTAGTAGGTAGTAGATCTGTGGTTGCGAAGAACTTAAATTTTATTCTGGAATTTATTATTCATTATATTTATTTCTTCAGTACCTATAGTAAAAAGGTACAAAGAACGTGATAAGAAATCACTCCGATGTCAAGTCAAAGCATTTATGTAAAACACGAAGTAGGTTCATTTCATGATCAGAATATCCGTGATCGTGAATAAGCCGCCCGTTAACCCGAGGCCAAAAAGGCCACATTCGAAATACCAACTAATTTAGCGCCAACTGCAATAAGCTTCTCAAAATTTCATTACTTCAAGTAAAAAGAAACCAGTCGGGGCCAGTCGGAGGTCCGAGACGTACCTGAGAGGGTCGTTAGAAAGCAAAACAAAGAAATGGAGTCCTTGCCCTCCCGAGTTCGAGCCCTTGGCGGTGTGACTGTTTCTTAATCTGTGGTTCTTGGGTTGTTCACAAAGGGCTGTGATTGCGAGAGGCGCGCGGGGGAGGGCAGAAGGGAGGTGAATGACCTAGCCCGGGGTGGGCGCCCCCTGCGTCTACGCACGCTTGGGCGACGGTCTGTGACTGTGACGTTCTAATGCTGTGGGTAGGTTTTTGTTTTGTGGTCAAAAATCTCGGCTTGTGAATAAATATTCGGTGATACATATTAGGAAGTATCACATCGTTTATTTAGCTTGGAATTATTTAGCTTGATTGAACTTCTTTTTCAGTGGAAGAACTTGAAATGGCAGAAAATTTCTAGTTGCGTGGACATCCGACAAATCCGGGAAACAGCTCAAAATTAGGTCTATTTGTTAATAAAGAATAAATGTAGCTAAATAAATACAGGTTAAGATATATTTTTTTTTAAATTTAATAATAGGCTTATCTATTTAAATTTAATAAATGCTTGTAAAAATACCTACTATCCATTAAAGCATAAGTGGGTACTTTTACAAGCATTTATTTAACTTACCCTGTAGTTAGTGGTACATAAAAATAAGTGTATATACCCCTGATGTGGGTATCAAATGAAAGAGTTTGCTGAAAAGAATACCTACTAAAAGCATGTTTACAATTATTTCCAGTAGTATGTAGTGTCAAGTCAAGGCACTTCCGGTAAACAATTTTCAACATAATTTCTTACATAAAACAGATGGAAGACTTCCCATACATTGTAACCTAAGATATGAAAATTCTAATTTTAAAACTGTGCTAAGCTTGATAACTACGAAAAGGCACGCACGCACTCAGCAACACATCAATAGGTATACAAAAGCGAAATATAAGTTAGGTAAACAAAGGGGTTCTAGCATTATACTTTTGAGCCAATGGATAACTACAAGACCGCCATTAAAAATCGTGAAATCGCAGCCAAGGCTGAGGGTGATGATCAAACCTAAATAAATCGATGAAGACTTCATGACGAACAATAAAAATTAAATTTACACAATTTTTTCTGTATATTTTCTACAAGTCATGGAAAAGCCAAGATTGGAAAAATAAATTTAAGTCACTCTACCGTAGAGACTTTTTTCTCTCTGGTTTTCTATTCGAAATCGTGTGACGAAAACTAAGGCTTAAAAAATAGGCAGGCTGACCCAATCATAATCATAAGTAACACCACAGAACAGTGCAGATAGTAATAAACGCCAAGCAAAACCACCAGACATGGCATAACGGCTCTCTGCAGCGTTGTGAGGATGATAACAAGTACAGCAACCCTTTAGCGCTTCCCAACAAACCTTATGGCGCTACGCTGAAGGCAGCGGTGGCTGGCGGCATCAAGGCGTTCATGGAAACGTCACCTCTTCCCAATGCGTTACCGCGCCAACTTGTGGTAGAGTTGAAGAGCGAGTCGGCGCCGCCCGTTTTAACTAACTTTCCATTAGACCTAAGCTAAGTACCTCGCAAAAAAATACTATTACAATATAGGTATATACAATCCTTCAGCCGCGGAATGGGGGGGGGGGGGGGGACATAACCCATGTCACTCAAGGATAGTGTATCTTACAATTAGCGGAAGATTTTTTTCAAACACACAATCATAAACTCACATGCTTTACCTCTTTCTGGTATCAGAGTCAAAAGAATCAAGGAGCTAGTACCTATATATCTATTGTATCTATACATTCCCCATGCAGGCGCGTCTGTGCAACTTCTGGACGGACAATCCCATCAGTTCAATCAACTGCAGTGATCGACCTGTACTCCGGCCCCTCCGGAACCGGGATCTGCATCACAATCGGGCTCCGGCACCCCTTGTACGCTAGTATGCGCCATTGATGCGTGCTAATCACAGGGTAAATTATTGTTTCCGCTTACGTTACTACTCACTCTGTTATTATAAATCCGAATGTAAACATGGTTATTACGTCACTGCACAAAAAGGGTAATGTTTTTCGGGTGGTATGTGAGATAAGTATGCATAGACTTAAAAAAATGTTTTTTATGTTTCATACAACGCAACGGCTTGATGTATTTTGAAGATGTAGTCAGATTTTTCTTTATCTCCAGTGACAGGAAATTTTATTTTACTTATTTATTTTTTATTAATATTTTGCTGCCGGGTTGTTTTATTTTTCTTTATATATATTTAAAAACGAAATACATAAAATTACTTGTTTTTCAGTTTTCATAGCAAAACGAATGAAAGAAGAAAATAGTGTGCATCTTTCGGAATTCGGAATGCCTTAAAACCCATTTTCTTCAAGCGATGGTACTTGCATATGCCATACATACATATTAGAAGAGCGAAAGTCACTGAACAGACAGACATACAGTATTTCTGATTGTATGTCACATTGTAGTATATGTGTATTACATACGTCATGGAAAGCTGAAAAATTTAGGGTTGACAGGCTTACGTTCCTCACGGGGATAATAAATCTTATTTAAGTTTAAGTACCTAAGTAATATTAGTATTCTTAGCTATTTAGATACCTAATAATCTCATTTCTTGCTTTGGGAGTGACGCTAGAATGAGAATCTTTCCGAGAATACTTCCGAGTTAAATATATTTTTTATAAATAATAGGCTTGAGTTTGACCACCGCTTGATGTAAAGCGACAAAGTCTAAAAGAAATCGATTCACTCGCGACTTGAAGACACCTAGATTCACAGACTAGGTAAAGCTAGTACATAGCCCAGAAAATACTGAAAACATGTCGCTCATTACTTTTGAACCCCTGGACAACGCTCCTATCACTGCAATCAAACCTAAGCGTTCAAATCAGTCCAGAAGCCTTACGCCCAACTCTAACCGCGGGCTTGACGGGCTGCGGACTTACGCGCAGTTTGCGAAATCACGCGAACGCAAATACGGTTTGCGGACGCGCAACTTTTCGCTCACCTAAACTGAATCGTTTATAACAGGTATACGCCTATAGGCGTAAAGCCCCTGGAGTTAAAAAAAGTTGTAGGTAACAAAAAAGTAGATACCTATAAGCAAAACCTCTTATTCCAATCGCCTAAAATACCATCTCCGCTTCAACGGAAGTAAAAAGAACCTAATAATTTAAAAAATTTATCTCTTGATTAAAAATAAAAATCCGAATACCTATGCAAGCAAAGTTTTTCACCAGACGTTAACGAATAAATTCTTCTTATTGTATGCGGATACTAGCTCTTGATCGTACGTAAGTAGTTGCTAACTTTTATAACCATAATTACAAATCATAAAGCAAATAAATTACACAAACTGCAACGATGCTAAACAATCCTAGAGCCTTTTTCTGTCGTTTTGCCTCTCTATTTTATGGTCAATTTTAAACTATGAAGTGAAATCGAGCTTCCCTTAGCAACAATAGCAACTTAATAAAATAGGTATAGATTGGTATATAGGATAGAGTCTAGATTTTGAGTAATATACAATTACCCATACCAGCAGGCCTAGCACGGGTCGTGGAAAAATTGTCTTTCCACCGTTTTTATCCGCGCGTAGACGCGACAGAGCTAGAATATGAATACGTTTGCCTCTTTGTAGCGGGATAAAAACGGTGGAAAGACAATCTGTCTACAGTCCGTGCTAGGCCTGCAGCATGTCTATTCTGCAAGCTAAGTGAACGCGCAAGTGAAGTGATAAGCTAAGTAGATGTGACTTTTTCTTGCCTATTTCTGCAGATAAATGTCAAAAAAATCAAATTATAAGGGCAAGAGACTACAGTCAAGGGTGATCACTCGACATTTTGACATTTCTCTATAGTAATCGACAAGAAAAATACACGTTCACTTAGCTTATCACTTCACTTGCGCGTTCACTTAGCTTGCAGAATAGACATGCAGTTGAGCTTGTATATACTATAGCTTGATTAGGTGTTTCTAACCGATCACCGATGTTGCAACGAACAGACACGGTTCGTCTTCAGATGGGTGACGGTTAGTGGCATTTACTGCTGAACGCTACCGTGAAATTGCATGTACCGGTTATTTGTATTTCTATTTCATTATTAAATACATTATTATTTTAATTTGATGTACATACCTACATAATAATATTATTAAGATATAATTTTTATATACATTGTTGTAGAAGAGTGTACCTACAGGAGAAGTTTGACTTGTAACTATGGAGTTATTAATAAAGTATTGTATTGTATTTGTTCTGTAACAGCAGCTGCTAAGCCATGACGAAAGCCACCAGGCGGCCTTAAATTCTAAAATCTTTTATTTTAGGCCTTGGCCTATACTAACTGACTTATTACTTACCATCAGGCGAGATGGTAGCCAGGTTGGTGGTCTGGGGGTTGGTTGGTGGAGAGCTATTTAATACTAGTAATTCGTCTCGAACTGAGACCTCGCAACTCCTATACTTCGCAACCCCTCAACCAATTTTGCTCATATTTGACTTTATAAGTTGTTTTGAAATGAACTACTGGCCAATATTTCATGACAATCGTATTACCGTTAATCTAGTTATCATTGAACACATATACAAATATATAAACAAACAAACATACATAAAAACGCTGACTGAGAGAGACCTCTCTTCTCTCGGTCAATTATAAAAGGGAAAGTATGTTATTTTGTTTGTTCTTATATGCAGCAACGGATTGACGTGATTTTTGCACGGAGTTCATGGGCCAGGGAGTGACATAATTAGGGCACTTTTAATACTATTCCTGAGGGATTGTCAACGCGGTTGAGGTAAAGCAAGTTTCAAGAAATAAATTACTGGCATTTCTTGAACTCTACATACCCACAGTTAATATCACTGCGAAGGTAAAAGGGCGCTAAACATTAGGGTAGGAGAGTCGTAGCACGCCTAAGGTTAAAGTACAGTCAGCGCACTTCAACCACGTAACCGTCTCTATTTTAAAGGAGATAAGGTTCTAAATAATACTACTGCTGGAGTACTACAGTGTACGTCATTTACAGCTTTATCTTAGTACGCGAAGGTAGGACTTGGATTGCAGAGTTATCGTGGCGTAGAGACCCTGCCATGACCTTCTGATTATTTTAGCTAGGGTTGCCATTGCTAATCTTTTGTATATCTGGGTTAGTGAAAATTTTACAGGAAGAATGCTGTATCAAATTTCAACCGACTTCAAAAAAAGAGGTTCTCAGTTTGACTATTTTTTTAAAATGTGTATGTTATTTAGGTTAATCATATGTTGCAATTTAACTTTTAAGAAATATTCTCCTTTGAGGGTGGATGAATACCGTTTATTCATGTCTTTTATTGAACTTTCCGTGAAAACGGTTTTTAACAGACTTCAAAAAGGAGAAGGTTCTATGTTCCGCTGTATTTTTTTTTATGTAAATATGTTCACCGATATCTCCGTCAATTATGAATAATTAAGTAACCTATCACACTAAGAACATCACAGAGAAAGTGGCTTTATTACAATAACTTAAACAACATTCCAATTATAAAACATTATAAAAAAAACGGTATGTTAATACCTAACTACTAAACTAATCTATTAAACCGCTACCAGTGGGAATCGTCCCCAAAATGCTGGCCCCATTACCACGTTGTATGGCAATGCTCACTCTTTGAGCAAAGTAGAGGCCAGCATTCTGGTCACGAGTTGCATCAACCAGACGTGATGACAAATCTTTGAAAATTTTTATGAATTGATTTTGATGATTCCTTTTTTTGGTGGTTTCAGATTTTGTTTGGTAAGCAATACTTCAGAGGTCTCATATAAATTTCATCAAAATTGGTTTAGTAGTTTGGTTTTTAAATCAAAATAACCAAAAAAAACTATGTCATCCAATTAAACGAAATTTACTAATTTTGAAGTCGGTTTTTTAAATTGATAATTATTTTTGGTAAAAATAAGTATATGTAAGCGTGGTGTGTGTCATTCAACGGTTTACAAAGTCCAAAAACAGTCCACTGTTTTTGGAGTGTTAGTGTTAGCGTGTATTTTGTTTAGTTAAAGGCACAAATATATTTGTTATTATGAGAAAGCCCTCGGCATGGTATCAGCGGCGGCAAGGTTTCGACAGTTCCAGAGGATTCATTCCGATTAAGTTCATTACGGAACGTCAAGTGCCTTACTATTATTGATACAATATAGCGCGCATCCACAGTGTAATATCACAGTGTGTGTGTTTCTTTAGACAAAAAAAACTCATATTTGTTTACTAAATAAATTTAAAAACATCCAGTGCGGTTATAACGTAAACTGTAAACACTACAACAACTAAACTGTACAATGCCACTCGCTCCAACTTACTCGCACCATGCGCGCAAGCGGGGTGACACAATAACGAGTGATGGCTTACGTAATAACCCCGCAAATCCTTGTACTACAAGGACTACTTGACATCAGTATTTGGACTATTTTCCGTATATCATGAATTTCTGACTGTAAACGTAGATTGGGCAAAACCTAGGTATGGGTAAAACCAAACGCCTGGCAACCCTAAATCTATAGGACACGATCGCCCCTCGTGTCCTGCGTGATCTTCGTAGCGTTCAAAACAATGTTGTTATGAGAATTAGCTGCTTAGAATATAATGCTGACATTTGCATCTAGCCAGTGCAAATGACTTGACGAATTGTCGCTAACCAGCCGGACAAATTGCTCGAGTCCATAGAAAATTACTGTAGCAGCAGACAACGAGCATTTATGGACGAACGTGAAAATGTGGGCTGAGGTGTAGCCGAGGTCAGCATACGTGAATCCATAAATGCTTAGTTGCCGCCTCAGATCAGACAAACAAGGGAAATATGGTAAGGTGGCTTGGCGGGTGCGAACGGATTAATTCAACTCACGCCTTTAGTCGAACTCATCCTGCAGACGATCTTTTCGCCTTTTTTACATGTGGTGTGGACTAATTAGTTAGTCCATTGGTGTTGCAGCAAGTTGCCGTGGAAAATGAGTAGGTGAGTATCTCCCATGTTTGTCTGATCTTTGGTTGCAGGCTGCAGCCAAAGGCACATAACACTACACTGAAACATAGCGTTGATACACTTAAAAATAAAAATTTGAGCCAATTTTCGTTGAAGAGGTTTCTTCAAATTATAGACTTTTTAAATAACAGAAAATAATTTAATATGATAGACAATATGATGGTGTTTTTAGGGTTCCGTACCCAAAGGGTGTCAAAGCTATATACTTATACTAAGCCTATGCTGTCTGTCTCTGTCCTGCCTTATTTTATTAAGATTAACTAAGAAATAATAAGAAAAAAAATATATATAAAGGGAAGCCCTACACAAGAAACGTATTTATTTATGGTTTAACATCAGGGGAGGTGGAGGTCAAACGCAAGCCTAATTCTCAATAAAAAAATATATGATAGTACCTAGGTATAACAACAATAGTAAAAACACGTTTTACTTGCAATCTATCTATGAATGAATACTTGGCGTAGGAGAACCTAACTGCCGTGCGCGAGCTACAAATCAGTTACCTAACATAGAGTCCAATATAAGTTGACCTCTGTCTAGTTTTCGCACTAAGCTGAAGCAGCTAGAAGCTAAAATAATGCGTCTGATAGTTGCAACAACATAGTAAAAATCTGAATCAAAACCTATTTTGTTTATATTTTACAGTTAGACTTCCAGAAAATCTTACGTTCAAAAAGCTATACAAGTGATGAGAATTTACTGTTTTCGTTCAGCTTTTTACAGTGTTATAGCAACTGTTAGATGCATTCTTTCAGCTGCCGCACTTAATCTTGAGCATAGCAGTTAAGTGGTTATAGTGCGTGCAATGATAATGTTGAGTGTGCGCTGTTTGGAAACATTCGCACGATTCACATGGAACTCTTAACTGAATAAGTAAACATTCAGTTGTATGTGCCATCAAGCTGCAGGTTTGTGTCCACTAGTTTTTGTTGCGCGAGTATAAGGCGTACCCATGAAGGATTTGATTTCGGAGGGGGTTGTAAGAAATTATAGAGTAGTACCGATTTTTAGGCAACAATGGCTTTGATCGAGTTCTCAGTCGGTGACCACTTGACCAGATGCGAGTTTATTGTTATTTTCATAATAACGTCGGTGGAAAACTTCGGACAAAAACTTCAACTGACAACAGTGTTCACGATGTTCTCATTTCTTGGGGGCATTGAACCCCTAGAACCTCACCTTACCCGTAACCCTCATGGTGATTTGGGATTGTCTATCTTGATGACGTTTTCGTGTATATCTCAAAAACAAAAGAAGATCGAAGTCTGATATTACGCATTTCGTTTCCTTAGGTACTGACCAAAGATGATATAATCATTGGTCCTGACAATGCTCTACGATTATAAGGATTATTTACCAAATCCCTTACGGGGGCCACTCTTCCTTGCTTACCCCGCTAAACCCTTTTGTAGAAGACATCCATTTGTAAATCAATGAGCCCTACAAACTGCGAGTTCAGAAGAAAACAATTGGACTGATGATATAATAATATCTGTCCGCGTTTGGCCAACACATTCACATAATTGGACGTCTTACAATATGCGTCAATGAGGACATCCTCTAGTGTACTTGACGCAGTAGTTAAATGCATACATTACCTGTATATTTTTTAAGGGTATTATGTTACTTTTTACTGTAATTTAGTGGTTGTTTGTTGGTCGTACCTACTAACTCACCGACCGGGGTGAGGTCAAGGTGAGCCGGTGTTTTTACAACGCTGTTCTTTTTGCATCAGACCCTGGCCACCAGAAATTTATGTCGCTAGATAATTTTAGTTTTTTATTTGTTTATTTTAGGATGGGAATTGAGGAAACAGCTCGATTAACCAAAGGGTTTTCGATAGGTAGTCCGAAATACGATCACAAAAGTATTCGAATCAAATCTTTAATTTTAAATATTTTGATACGTTAGGTATTTATTTGGATTAGACATAGATAGGTACCTACCTGATTCTGAAAAATTAAACCAGGCAAAATTGTAAATGTAATCATAAGAGGTAATTCCTTAGATCAGATTGACAAGGGACGCGTACGATTACGCGTTCTTGGAATTATCGTTCGTATTAAAATGTCTCCATGATTTAACCGTTTAACGCAAAAACTGCCTACTAAAGGCATCAAGCCTGATTTAGGCCAGATAAGTTTGCAATCGCCACGTCACCCTATCATATCTCCCTTGTTTGTCTGATCTGAGGGTAATTCATTGTGATTGCTAAATAAAGTTATTTTTTGTGGGTGAAAAGCTATACTTACCTAAACGGGATTCATCCCCAAATTTTATACTCTACAAGTGGAATATTTTCCACACTCGAGATAATGCCTATTCAATAGCAAAAGAACCAATAACATTTGTTTACGCTCGGCGAGGATATAATATTTATTTTTTGGAAGACGGTTTTTTTGTTGGTTTGGAAACAATCAAGTCCTAAGCAGGAGATAGATTATATTCTTATACAAGTGTCTACCTACAATACCATTGAACAACATTTATTGTCTCGACCACATCGCGTGTTACGTTCATGACTGTGTCATCTACTTCCACTAGAATTTTTCCTGCAACCGTGTGGTGGGGGAGGGGGAGGGGGCTGTAGCACGCGGGTGCGGAGTGCGCGGGGCGCGGTTCAAGGTAGAAGAACTGTTATTTATTCTGTGGTAGAGGGCGCGGCGGGCGCGCGCACCCGACGGGGCCTCTCGCTCGTTGCGCCCGCGCCGATTCGCCCGCAATCAATGACGCCTGCCTAGCACCGCTGCCGAGGGCAACTCTCCGGGGGACTTTTCATTGTCTCGTTGACGTCACCCCGATCCAAACCATCACGACCACGAATGCGACTATAAAATCATCCGACAAAATAAGCGCGTGACCTCCGCGGACACAACAACATCCGAAATCCGCCCGCGAGTAGGTACCGTGAAGCCCTTTCTCTAATTAAACATTCCTACTTTTACGATATGAGCGACTATAATACCTGCTGAGAAGTAGGAAAACTAACGGTGAAGTGAATGATGAGTGCGCCTCCGATGCACACGTGGGACGCGTTTGCGCAAGGCAGCTCCGAAATGCGGACTCTTCGCCCCGCGGCCCTCGGCCCTCTCGCCAGTACCTACCTATTGGACTAAAAAGACATTTCGTATTTGACTGTTTGTGCCAGTCATTTGATAGAGAGGCCGTGACTGAGATGATTTTGGTCGGTTTTGGGAGGCTGGTACGGAATGCTCTACGGTAGAGCATCTACAGCCTCCTTGCAAAAGCATAATGATCGAGCACAAATAACAACAAACCAACAAACAATGTATTCATAATGTATTGTACGTATTCTAGCAAATAAATGATTTGATTTGAACACAATTTCGCGTTTAAATTGTAAGTAGGTATATATATTAGTATGAAATTAGGATATCTCGTATCTATAAGTATGACTTTTCAAACTACCGTACCTACTAACTTTAAAAAGTTACTCAAGTTGATCTATGCATGAAATTGCTCTGTCTCGTTTTCACGTGTAACGATTGCCGTCAGCGAGAAGTTGAGAAAGCAATCTTAAGCATAGATCAACTTGAGTAACGTTTTTAAGTTCGTTGGTAAGGTACGGTTCAGTAAGGCCCTCCATGTTTCCCAGGTTAACATAAAACATTAAGGTACCTACGTAGTAGGTACGTCCATACAACTGCTTCTAATTAAAGGTTTTGTATTATTTTTATAATATTTATATGCCTTTTTGCTTTTGCTAATTAAATTTACAAGGTATCATGGAACGGTACTATTAACTCGAAAGGAGGTCATTGTTCACAATAATTAAATAATGATAAAATAAAATAAATTGTTCCTTATATATGTTTATGTAGTGTGTGACTTTCTCTATGGAACTGCATTTTTTTTGCAAATAAGTGTTGGTCCTATAGTAAAAGTGGATAATTGAGCAGGTACTATGACCGCCGTTTGGCTGAGTAGCACACAGTTCCGTGCAACTTAATATAATTCCTAAAACTCTTCTTTACATTACATAACTTTTTTTAGGAAGTTTACTTTAGGTTCTAACTCGTATTCCCAGTAAAAAAATAGTATTGTTGCACCAACTCTCAGTAGTAAATAGGATAATCCCACAGCCGGATGC